>JAHVAK010000033.1:14328148-15011648 GCA_019845155.1 Luehdorfia chinensis | reverse complement strand
TAAAGTTGTATGCCCCGTTAATTTATTTTTTTCTATTTTTCTACAGGATTTAAAGACGAGACGAGCAAAACGTTCACCTGATGGTAAGTGCAACGTCCGCCCATAACAAATGCTGTGTCACTCAGAACATTTCTGTGACACCACGCTGCGCCCGTCACCCTGAGACATTCGTTCTTAAGTCTCATATGCCCAGTTATTACACTAGCTCACAGTGCCCTTCAACCCGAAACACAGTAATGTTTGCACACTACTGCTTCTCGGCAGAATAACTGGCTCTGGGCCTGGTACCTACCTAGACAGATTCCTGCATAGGAATCCTAACTAATGTACTTGCATGCATGATAAACACAAAACAAACAACAATAGAAAGCAACGCGTCATTCTTAAAAAATGGATTATGCTTTTAATAATAACAAAACCTTTGACTTCTGACACATGCATTATAATGCACTCGCATAAAACAGCATTACCTTTTGTTCAATATTAAAAAAAAAAACAGCTCGCTTCATCCGCGCTAATGTTAAAAGCTACTTCTGTATATTAAAAATGCATTCCAAACGCACAGACTGGTTGGAAGTGGTGTCAACTATTGTTAGAATTTCGGTACACTCGTCGCGTTTGAACCACTTACAACCCTTCCTGTGGGTATCAAAGGGTAGGTCCCGACTCTATTCAACCCCATTCGCCTGTGTAATTAGGGCTGCCACCTATAATGTCGTGCCCTGACTTTGAACTCCGGATTTTAGATCTTTACCCGGTTCATAAGCACACATTGTTTCAATAGAGTTTTTAATTAGCGTAGGGCGGGGAAGAATATACGGAATATAGATTTAAAAGAAATGTGCTGGTATAAATTGTGCTATTGATGTGTGGTTTTGTGACATTCTAATTTAGATTATTTTACACGTATATGGGTTTACGCCCAGGCATAGAAAAGTCTAAAAACTAAATAATGTCATTCCCCAAACAGATTACAAATCGGTAACATTTACTAAAAAAGAATAGATATTGAAGTTGTTATCGAATAATACAGACAGATTGCTGTGAAAAAAAAATTAAAATGAAATTTTATTACAGGGAAAGACACTAATGTAAGTAAACAAAGTACACAGTTTTATTATGTAACGTAACTGTAACATAACTTTAGTATTTTGATCTTTCAGTGGCTTTCACACTAGGCAAGCCTGTATCGTGAAGGCCTATGTATGATTCACGTTTACAAACATTCACCTACAAGTCTAGTAATTGATCAATTACTTTAAGAGAACAAGAGATCCTATACTATCATAAAAGGTTACAATGCTTAAACATCATAAATACGAGGGGTGATCCAAAAGTAATGATAATCAGTTATTTCTAGTGCACACAAAAATACAAAAAAATTTCAGTCACTTACTCAGTTAACCACTAGTTCAGGGAAAAAAAATCATATAAATAGGCCACGATTCCCGGGAGCTACATTCATTTGAATACGGACTGTCAAGGAGTGAACATCAAAATGGAAAAACACGAAATCAGAGCTGTCATTAAATACCTCTGCTTGAAAAAAATGTCTACCAAAGACATACACAGCGACTTGGTGGAAACATTAGGGGACTCTTCTCCTCCATATTCCACAGTTGCACGCTGGGCTAAGGAGTTTAAGTTGGGAAGAACATCGACGGAAGACGAACACCGCGAAGGACGCCCATCGACGTCCCTCACTGAAGAAAATGTGAAAAAAGTTGAAGAAGTTGTATTGGAAGATCGAAGAGTGACTATCAGGCATGTAGCTGAGGTCACAGGGATCTCATATGGCAGCATTCAAAGAATCCTTGCGAACGAATTGCATATGAGAAAGGTCTCCGCGCGTTGGGTACCGAAAATGTTAAACGACGAGCAAAAGAAGAAACGAGTCGACATGTCAAGAGCAAATCTCGAAAAGTTCCAGGCAGACAAGGATAATTTTTTGTCACGTTTTGTGACCATGGACGAGACCTGGATCCACCATTTTGATCCTGAAACAAAACAACAATCGATGACATGGAAACGATCCGATGAACCGACGCCGAAGAAATTCAAAGTGTCAAGCTCAGCAGGGAAGGTTATGGCGTCTGTTTTTTGGGACGCTGAAGGAATAATCATGGTGGACTACTTGGAAAAGGGGGCCACTATTACAGGCTCCTACTATGCAGAACAAATAAGAAGATTGCGGGAGGCTATTAAGGAGAAAAGGCGAGGCAAACTGCGGGCTGGAGTGCTGTTCCATCAAGACAACGCACCGGTTCACAAAGCTGCAATTGCCATGGCTGCCATTCAGGAAGCGGGCTTTGAGCTGGTGGAACACCCCCCCTATTCACCAGATCTAGCCCCCAGCGACTTCTATCTCTTTCCACGACTCAAGGAACACCTCCGAGGCAAGAAATTTGACGATGATAGCGACGTGATGGCCGCGGTTGAGGACTTTTTTGAGAGTCAAGATAAAGATTTTTTTTCTAAGGGAATTTTAGGATTAGAAAAGAGATGGACTAAATGTATAGACTTGCTAGGAGACTATGTTGAGAAATAAATTTATTTATTTATTTTATTCATTGTGTTTATTATTGATTATCATTACTTTTGGATCACCCCTCGTATACTTTATATTATGTAAAATAAATGCAGGGTCTTATAGACCCTCGTTGAAAGTATTAATGTATAATTTTATATTTAAATGTTTCTATATTAAATACACTTTCCTTAGTATCGTTTCTTTTCAAAGTCAAAGTCAAAATTTCTTTATTCAATTAAGGCCTGTTTAAAGCTCTCATGAAATCTATATCAGTTTAAAAAATAAGACTATCTCCGAGAGAAACCGGCAACCGTCTTTCTTTTTTTCAGTGCCATATTACACAATGTCATTAATAAATTACATTTATTTAATTATTACAACACATATATTTGGCACTCAGATGGGTTTGCATGTGCCGATTAATAATTATTTCTATTATTCTATTTTCGAACTTCCTAATACTGATGCAATTTATCAATTAATTGTGCAGGGGATATTTCATAGCACACGTGTATGCGTAATACAGAGAATTACAACACAACTCGAAAACCAACAGTTCCTTTTTTTCCACGAATGCTAGCTCCATCTGGAAGATGCTCCATCTTAAGACCCATGGGCCCGTCGCCTAGAAATATACAAATTCGATAAATCAACTTTTTAACTCCAATTGACGCTAAAAATAACTACATACAAACCGCCAATTAGCCTCGTCTGCGTTCCCAGTCAATTCGCTTTCGGGAAAACTTGTCCATTTTTTTTTAGGAGAAAGTGACAAGGCGAGCAAAACGTTCATCTGATGGTAAGTGCACGCCTGCCCATAACCAATGCAGTTTCACCCAGAATTGTTTTGACACCACACTGCCCTCTTTATCTTGAGACATCAGTTTTCAAGTCTCATGTGTCCAGTAATTACATTACCGCTTTATTTATTTTTTAAACTAAAGAATACTATCAACGTCGCTTATATTCCTGTTAATGGACGTCCGCGTGGCCTAGTGGTTAGAGTATATGACTACCAATCCACGGGTCTTACACGGATAGGTTGGAACGAGTGAGTGCCCATTTTCTTTCTCTTTTTTAAACCTAAACGGTTAGCCTATTAACGCGTCTCAAACTCGAATGAAGCCCTTGTCCTACTCCATCTAAACTTCTCAAGGGCAAATCTATGCAAACTTAATAACAGAACATCTTCGAATATATTTTATACTAGGTGCTCCCCTCCCTCGATCGGTGTAAATTTAAATTTAGAAATGTTATAAAAATTTGTGGTGGCGGCTTAAGAGAACCTACCACCCCATCTCATCCCGTGGGTGTCGTAAAAGTCGACAGAGGGAAAATCTATACCAGAAAATGGGCAGCAACATCTTCCTGAACCATCTGAATAAATAAATTGCGGTTGCCACCCGCCTGCCAAGCCTGGCAACTATGGCAAAATCTCCCAAAATGAGAGCTACAAACTTTTGTGGAAATCTGTAGGGGAGGCCTATGTTCAGCTGTGGACTAGTGATAGGCTGAAATGATGATGATTATGATGATAAAAAGTATCATATAACATTTTCCTTGACAAAATTTACCTCAATGCCTAAACCTAACTCAAACTTTCACATTTATAATTATGTAAGGGTTAAGATTACCAGGAATACATAAAATCATGTCAGCCCTGTGCTTTACGTTCGAGTATGGTTCCGCAAGCGTTTTGTCAGTCACATAGATTTTGTTTTCTATTTTTTAGCTCGCTTTGATTGCTGCTCGCTACGAGAGCCTCCACATCCAGCTGACGGAGTGTCCGTACTTTTTTTTTTATTGAATAAAAGTTGTGGTTTTGCGGTATTTTAATTGAACACGAAAATTCTGTGAATGTATATGTGTTTGAAATGCTACCCGTATTCAAAAAAACTTTTTTCATCACAACAAACATGACCCTAAAAACCAATGTGAATTTTAGACTAATCTTTTTTTCTACATTCAACCCAGCTAAAAAGCAAGTGAGGATTGCGATTTTTTATTGTATATAGTGATGAAACGAACAAAACGTTTACGTGGTGGTAAGTGCAACGTCTGCCCATAACAAATTCCCTGTGGCACCACTGCACTCGTCACCCTGAGACATCAGTTCTTAAGTCTCATATGCGCTCAGTGATTACGCTAGCTCTCAGTGCTCTTCAAACCGAAACACGGTTATATGTGCACAGTACTGCTTCATGGCAGAATAACTGGCCCTGGGGTGGTGCCTAACTAGACGGATTTCTACATAGGAATCCTACCACTAGAAAAGTTGGTGGTTTAATTAAATAAAATAAGAATTTGTAAAAGATGTAGAAACTGTTATTATAAACAGATATAATAAAACTGTTCTTAGTTTTATTATTGATCATTTCCAAGTAACAACACAATAAAATATTTAATATGAACATAATCTGTGATGGTAGAGTCATTGGTCAATGTTATTTTGTTTCGTTATCTGTATAAGCTTTCAATAAGCAATATGGCAAGTAAAACAATTCAGTTTTTCCAGCGAGTCATCTATGATGGAGCACGATCTACCCGGGCATCCAATGCTGCTTGTAGTTCGATTTTATTTATGTTTCCGAATATAACAAGTAATGGAACCTCTTACGTCAATAAATATACGATGATTGTAGAGTTAACAACACGTTAGATAACGCAAATAGATAATAAAGAAAACATTACAAGCAATACTGGATAGAACATTTCCCATTATCGTCCTTTCAGTGGCGGTAAAACGTAGTATTTCTTCGATGATCACGCAATTCCCTTTCCATTACGGGCTTGAATTTACTGTTTTGCGAAGGTTTTTTTTTATCAAACGTAATAGAAAATGAACTTAACATTCCGGGAAAGACACAAGAAACTGTTTGGAGCTTAGCTAACTATCATTTAGTACCATATGAAAAGTTTTGGATGTAGTGTGAGATAAATTCAACAAAAAAGGACTAATTTTAGGAGAAACTTATTAATGAGCGTATTTTATTTATAATTTGTACTCTTTTCTTACTTTAATATTTATAAGAATGTATGTTAGTTTAGTTTCGGCAGTATGGTATTTTTTTCTTGGATAATGTGACGAGACAAGCAAAACATTCACCTGATTGGAAGTGCAACATCTGCCCATAACAAATGCTGTGTCACCCAGAACAACGAGTGGCACTACAATGCCTCTGTCACCTTGAGACATCATATCTCCCGCGCAGTTGATGGCTCTCGACAGTAGTCGGCAGTTGTCGCCGTGGTCGAAATCGGCTAGGAGAACATCATCATCATCATTTGTTTTTCAAGTCAAAGCAACAGAAATAAAAAAAAAACAAAATTAACACTTCCATCATGCGTTTGCGCGTACACTTGTGGCACTATAATATCTCCCGCGCAGTTGATGCCTCTCGACAGTAGTCGGCAGTTGTCGCCGTGGTCGAAATCGGCTAGGAGAACATCATCATCATCATCATCATTTGTTTTTCAAGTCAAAGCAACAGAAATAAAAAAAAAACAAAATTAACACTTCCATCGTGCGATCAACGATGCTTACTTATTGCAATAAAAAGGCTTCCAATGTTTGCCCGCCAGTGTTGGCATTGCTGGCTGCGTGTCTACCGACGTGCCAGAGCCTGGCAAAGTAAACACGGGTACACGCGAAGCTTGTACGTTGTTTGATAAGTGAAGTGACGCGGCGTGGCGCTCGACGAACACGCGACGGGATATCTGCGTAATGTTAACTTAAACACGTGCTTAGCTATATTCTATTTAAATGGTTAAATCATCTGCCGCCCCATGGTCTAAGATGCCAGAAAAACAACATAGCATTCAATTGATGGCGGAATGACCATCTGATATTTCATAGAATCAGTCGTTACTTTGCGGAAATCCATTATAGTAAAGGAGAGCACTTACCATCAGGTAAACGACTAGCTCGTCTCGTCACTTAACATAAAAATATGTTTCCGCGTCACATACAAAACAAATATGTAAAAGATTATTTTATTTAAATCCTCCAAAAGTGTGTCACTCCTTCACATCAGACTCAGACACAGTCCAAAGATCTCCGGAACGAAAATATTAATGACGACAAAGTTAATAACGATACGGATCCCAAAACTTCGTCCATTAATATCGACTCTAGCTTCACTAATTACACATTCCGTCCTTGTTTCTCAACATACACGACAACAGGGACACACAGTAGTCGAGTCGATGGCGTATCAAGTTCATGCCTCATTACCCTCGTCTGGGGTGGCCAGCGAAAAAAGCGAAGCGAAATGTCGCCGGTTTGTTTACACTGTTTTATCGCGGAAAGCGATATTAATTATGAATCAATTTTAGTTTTATATCCCAACCACTACATTAAGCTAACATGTCATGTTATAATTGCAAACTCTTAAGCCTCTGCTACGAGGAAATACGAATTGAAGTCGAATAAGGAAATAAGAATGAATGACGAATGCAAATACGAATTGAAGAGTTATGGTAGGTCAGGGGCCAGACGCTCACCTTCAATTTCTCGTAAATCGATCCCCAGTTTCGGTAACACTAAAATTGTTAATTAAAATTTTTAATTTTTAGTTATAACATGCTCCTCCCGCTTATCTTAAAAATAAAAAAAAATAGACGACATGTGAAGTACGCCGCACCTCCCTGGAACAATATCTCGCCATGGTCTGTCTCCACTCAATGCTTTACGCCTAATGGAGCTATGAGCCACCTTTATTTGACGTAAAAAAATAATTTATACGTAAATGTAATTAATAGAATCAGGCATTCCTTTCCGGAAATCGATTACAATGAAGGAAAAAAAGCTCGTTTACCAATTTAATCATTTAAATTTGACCACAGGATAGCAACAAAAATATTGAGTATTAGACCTTATTTACAGATTGCCACAATGTTCTGAGTCACGTTATATCGACTTGCTGCAGAATCGAACCGATAGTAGCTTCATCTAGGCAAAATATGAACTATGTACAAGGTTGCCGGGAACCTAACGATTATCGGTATTCCGAGCTATGTTGTCGATGGCCCTGTAGCATTCAGTCAGAATGTCTTTTCCAATGAATAAGATCCAAGGAAGGGTCAAATACAAATACTGACCATATTATACCCAAAACCTATGATTCAGGAAGCAGGATCTAGGCGTAAATATTAATTTTGAAACAGGTACCGCATCTCAAATCCAATGAAGGACTGTTCTGGCGCGTCATTAAATAAGCAAAAGGATTTTTAAAAAATTGCCTTGTCAAACACAGAATTGAGCCCAGCTCATTGCCTTGTCAAACACAGAATTGAGCTCAGCTCATGTGTGTAAATATTCGGATGAATGGCGAGAAAGTGGAAATTTAGGAGCATCGGCGAAATCGTATTGTGTGGCAAGGGCGCGTTACAGTGTAATATTTTCAATCAAAAGCTGACCCTTTATGCCGTTGTCGCTTAAGGGTCGGGCGCTCGCTTTAAATTTCATTGTACGCGAGCGACCTGAGTTCGATCTCCGGATCGCCTCTAAAATTGCTCTCCAATTATAAGAGCTGATTTACCACGTATTGAGCCATCGCCGACAATGCGAGGCGTGCGGGCCTCACGACAAGCTTCGAACATGCAAGTACTTCTCACTTGCACGGCAGTCAGTTGTTGACGACTTGGTGCGCATTAAGATTCCTCTTCATTTTTAAACATTGTACAGTTTGGCTTATTTATATCTATACTAATATTATAAAAAATCTGCTCTCTAGTGCTCAGTATGGATTTCGAAGAGGTAAATCTACAAGTGAAGCTGTTCATAAACTTACTGATTTTGTGGTGAACAACTTAGATGAAAAGAAAAAAGTACTGGCAATCTTTCTAGATTTAGCCAAAGCGTTTGACACCGTGTCTATTCCGCTTCTGATAGATAAACTATATCATTTGGGCATAAGAGGAACCCAACTTAATTTATTTAAAAGCTATCTTAATAATCGTACACAATATGTGAAAATTGAAAACTGTATAAGAGATGATTTAAATGTGACGTATGGAGTTCCGCAGGGAAGTATACTGGGACCTACACTGTTTCTCATATACGTAAATGATCTCTGTCAGCTAGAATTACGTAAAGGAAAAATAATCACATTTGCTGATGATACTGCTCTCGTTTTTTGTGGGGATACTTGGCAGGATACTTATAAATATGCACAACTGGGACTTAATACTGTAATAAACTGGCTAGATAACAACCTACTTACGCTTAACGTCGATAAAACAAAATATATATCATTCACTTTAAAAACTTCAAATTTCAAACGACCACATAACTCGACTTATGACTTGACAGTCCATAAATGTGAACTATCATCGACAGTATGTTCTTGCCCCAGACTTGGAAATGTAGAAAATATAAAGTATCTTGGAGTCATTATTGATAAAAATATGAATTTCAACTTACATATAAACGTTCTAACATCAAGAATTAGGAAATTAATATTTGTGTTTAAAAATCTTCGACATGTTTCTGATGTCAGAATTATTAAAATGGCATATTATGCCCTGTGCCAGTCATTACTGACATACTGTATTACAGTATGGGGTGGAGCTTCTAAGACCAATATGCTCAAACTAGAACGCGCTCAAAGAGCTGTTTTGAAAGTCAGTTTCTTTCTTCCATACCTTTATCCTACAACAGAATTGCACCAACTCACTAAAGTACTTACTGTCCGTCAACTTTTCATATTACAAACGGTCATCAGAAAACACTCACTCATTGAATACGTCCCTTCTTGTTCTGTACCTAAACGAAATAAAGACACAATTTGCCAGTCACAGTTATTTAAAACAAAATTCTCGCATAGATTTTTTGGCTTTCTTGGGTGCTACTTATACAATAAAATTAATAAATGTATTCATATATACCCCCTTTCCAAAAGCAAATGCAAAAGAGAATTATCTGCGTGGCTACTAAAACTTGACTATGACGCTTCGGAAAATTTGCTTAAATCAATATTATAATTTATATTTAAAATAATATCAATACAAACAACACAGTCGGTTTTTATGTAACACCCTGACAAACATACACACACACACACACTAGAACGCACCCACACATACTAACTCTCATACACACACACACACACACACACACACAATCGCGCGCGCGCGAACACGCGCACAAACACACACTCACCTATATTGTCTAGTTTATTTTTTATTTTATTTTTTTTCTCTATAAATAGTAAGCAGTTAATTGTCCGAACGACGAGCGCCTGGTAATCTGTAAGACAGGGCAACCTAGTATGGATACCAGTCTCTCACAAAGTACTGTTTATATATTGTACCTTACATACTGTAATTTGATTTTTTGTAACTTTGTGAAAGAGAAATAAATATTACTTTTATTATTTATTTTATAAAAGCGAAAGAACTCTCTCTGTCCCTCTGTCTGTTTGTTACCTTTTCACCGTTCAACCGCTGAACCGATCTTGACGAAATTCGGCACAGAGGTAGCTAGTATCCTGGAGAAGGACATAGGACATAGACTTTTTATCCCGGAAATTAAATAATTCCCACGGGATATTAAAAAACCTATATCCATGCGAACGAGGTCGCGGGCATCAGCTAGTAAATAATAATTTACAGTTCGCTTAATAGAAGTTAACTGAATGAAAGCATCTTGGGGAAACCTGCATATCTAAAGATTAAAAATATTTCGAGAACATGTGAAGTCTGTTAAACCGCATTGAAGCAACATGGCGAACTCTTACCAGCCCCAAAAATCCTCACAGAAATGAGAGGAGGGCTGTGTGACATTTATTGGCCGTTAGTGTACTTTAATACTTTACTATAAGTAATATCAAAAGGGTTATGTCTGTGACTAGGGGCAGAGTTGAACTCTGCTAATGATCTTCACCTGGCCTCATGACTCACATCTGTCATTAGTGAGCTTATATAGAAATCCCAATATAGAAAACGAAATCAAAATTAAAAAAAAACTTCATCCATTCCCAAATAATAACTCCATTTATGTTGGGCTCTGGAAGGTGATATGTACATAGAGTCACGCCTCTTTCTCATTGGGGGAGGGCAGAGACCACATCTTTCCACTTGCTACGATCCTGACACATCTTTCACTTCTTATACTTTCATTGTTTTCATACAAGCTCGTCCGTTGCGTCCATACTTTTAGCGTGGCCTTTACTTAAAACGACTTCGATCTGATCGTGATACCTTACCGGCTTGCCCATTCACTCTCGCCGCTTAAATCTGTTTCGTCAATCTTTAAAAATTAAGATGATATAACTAATTTTGCACTTTAATCAATAGCCGATAGTTGTCCGGTAGATAACCGATTGGTGTCCAGCAGAGTAGAATAGCACCTACCTCTGATATGTCCTAAGAGGCGACTAAGGTACGGACAGCCAGTATAACTACCATAATATGAAATGCCGCCACTATACTGCACGTGGGAACGCAATGGGGAGTAAGAATTTTTTGACTCGTACCAAAATGGCGGCGACGTGGTCCCGTCACGTCCTGTTTTCCGCGATGGCGAAGAGTAGGCTAAGTGAGTGGCCTTTTATGGGAAAAAGGCGTGACTGTATGTAATGTATGATGTCTAAGGCAATTGCGGCGTTATTTTCAATAATATATTCACAAAGCTTTTCTCTCAAATTACTTCGTTATATATCAATGAGACGCAACAAATCATATGTAGGCGTTCTATTCACCGCCAGTAAATCTTAAGACATAAATACAGTGAACGACAATCTTAAATAACGACTATACTTTAAGAGAACGTGATCAACGGATCAGAATTAATATTATTCATGCTCGAATTATTCATGCTTATTATTCATTGCAGACTGTACACCATTGTGGATACTAGGTGTCAGCGACACGACGCATTCAAAGCGAATCGAAGCTATTGACTATTGTTGTAGTGTCGGGCGTTTTAATCTGCCTATTTAATGGCCATTATGTCGTAAAGCGACGGTGTAAAGTCGGAAATCGTTAAGCTTTACATAAAAGCTTTTGTAACGTTCGGTTCATAGTGACGATGAATGAGCGGCGAGCAAGTACGAAGTCATAAATTTTTTTTTATTGGATAGAGTGACGAAACGAGCAAAACGTTCACCTGATGTAAAGTCGATCGTTTACCCATAACAAATGCTATGTCACCCATAACATTTCTACATACACTAGCGCCCGTCGTTTAAAAAGTATTGCTGTTTCAACAGTGCTTATTATTGAAAAAGGGGGACGGACGTAACGAAGTAAAACCGCAAGGGCTTCATTGCCATTTTGAATACTGAAAACAGTGTCACGAAAATGAATGAAAAATACATTTTCTTCTTGTGTGTGTTATGTGGCAGATTTGTTTTTAACGAACAACAGATTAATGGGACATTGGAGGAGGAGGATGGGGAATTATGTTACAATTTCGAGAGCGTAATGAACTACATTTTTTTTTAATTTGATAAAAGTGACGGAACTGAGCAGAACGTTCACCTGATGGTAAGTGCAACGTCTGCCCATAACAATGCGCAGTGTGGTGTCACACAGAAATGTTCTGGGTGACACCACACTGCGCCCGTCACCCTGAGACATCAGTTCTTAAGTCTCATATGCTCAGCGATTAAGCTTGCTCTCCGTGCCCTTCAAAGCGAAACATATTTTTTTGCACACTACTGCTTCACGACAAAATAACGGGCCGTGTGGTGGTACCTACCTAGACGGATTCCTGCATAGGAATCTTACCACCAGTGGGTAGTATTCATTTAAAAATAAAACATATTGCGTTTATAATATTGTTATGAAATGTTTAATGATGAAAAATTAAAGTAAGAAGTAATCTTGTGTAGTGTTGTGGGCTGGCTGTTTATATTTTTAGGATGATGCAATGCATGATGATGCGATGTATGCAGGAATCCGTCTAGGTAGGTACCACCCCAGGGTCAGTTATTCTGCCGTGAAGCAGTAGTGTGCAAACATTACTGTGTTTCGGTTCGAAGGGCACTGTGTGCTAGCGCAATCACTTACACAAACACTCAGGGTGATCAGTCAGAAATTTTCTGGGTGACACAGCATTTGTTACGGGCAGACGTTGCACTTACAATCTGGTCAATGTTTGCTCGTTTCGTCACTTTATCCAAAAAAAAAAAAAATTGTTCTCTTGGATTTGATGCTGGCACTATTTTAGTTCAAACCTCTTTTGTAATTTGATATTTCGCAATACATTTTTCTATTTTGTTTTATGAAATTTCATGGTGTCCATTCCATTCAAATTTATAAACAGAATCGATTCTGCATCTGGCTTTGAGCGCTAAAATGTATACATTTGATACATTTTAGCGCTTAAGATGTTACATTAAGTCACAGTTTGCATTGCAAGCATTTTGGGGACAGCGGAACCTTAACCATATAGCGGTACGTGTCACGTTTTGTGATACAAGAGTAGTTTTAAATCTTCATCATGTCCTAACAAGTCTTATTTAGAGTACCGCTGTTAGGTCCATAATGGTAATGCCAAAAATTACGGCTACGAAGTTAATGAAAAGGAATACTAAGAAATGACGTATCTTTATGTAAAAAAAAACTGACATATACTAACATGCGATTACTAAATTGCGTTTTGCAGTGTAAGGATTAAAACTCTTCATTTTTAATGTTTAATCAAGGTTTTACCAGTTCAGGCTGGATTCATGCTGAAGAAAATTAAAGATTTACTTTTTTTATTTGTTGCTTGACTTGTTCGCCGATTGGTTGATTGACTGGGAGAGAAAGCCTTTAGGAATTAATTCCGCCATATATACAATTTCAGTGCTCTATGCAGCTTAAATAGAAATGTATAAATAGATTAAATTACACTCTGACTCTACAATTAATTATATGGAAAGAAAGTCATTTGCTAAGATCTGCATGCAAAGAAATAGTGTTTATTACCAAGTTTACTTTACCTTACCACAGTAGCGTGCACAAGCAAACTAACACCGCCGCCAGATACCCTCCACCACTAGGTAATAAACATCTTTTTTAAATTTTACATGCGGATCTTAGCAAATTTACTTTCTTTCCCTATTATAATGGATTTCAGCAAACTAACGCTCATTCTATTAACTGTATCCTACAGTTCATGTAAATCAAAAACAATTTTCTGAAATTGTAATGAAATTAAAACTAATTCCCTCATCATTGTAGATTTCATGTCAATTCTTTTCCGACAGTAACTTTCCGCTTCCTCTCCCGCTTCCGCTCCCACTGCGTCACCCACACAAAACCCATGCAACTTTACCACTGCATCTCAGAGGCTCCACGAGCTCGCTGCAGCGATGAATAGCATCGGAAACAGGGCCTCGTTTTTACATTCATCCGATTTAAAGCCAAGCTGTCACGTCATTAGGCAACATCGGGCGCGCCGTAATTGGACTAGATGTAGCGTGCCCCGGCTCGTTTACATAATACCCTCGGCCTCATTAGTGGCTTGTATCGTTGCGTAAGACGGGAACTAACGACCGGCTCCTCTGTTTCCGTTAAACTCTTTCGCGGTAAATTGTGGACGGCGTTAATTATCGTTGAATTACAAATTAATAACCCCTGCGTTTGATTATGTTTCGCGGTGCGGTGGCTCCCTGTCTGATCCCGAGAGTAGCAAACGTCAAAAAAACGGACCTCCAACTGATGATAGAATAACTATATCAAATATCAGACCTAAATCATCTAAACGCGTGCACATTTACGCCAAAAGGCTTCAGCACGTCACAAGTCCACTTCTGAAAATTTTCTGCCTCCCCCGTGATTGGGGGATTTCGCCATAGTTGCCATAGTTGCCACGCTTGGCAGGCGGCTTTGCAATCGCAGTTTATTTATTTAACTGTTCCAGGAAGACGCTGCTATCCATCTCCTGATTTACGTTTTCCCTCTGTCGATTCTCTTAGGCCGCCACCATGCCTGAAGCTCCCAAACATCTGAAAGCGAGGCGATTATTCCAAATACTCCCTGCTTTAAAGTTGAATTCTTACAGCAAGGGATTGTTGTAATGTATATTATAAAAAAAATCTATGTAAGACTATAGATTTTTTTTTCTATAAAATCTTTGTTTTGCTATAAAATTAACGTAACTAACTTTTAATGATCTCTTATATTTACGCGAATACTACACATTTAAATAAAACTAGATTTTACACATGGATTTTAAGCTGAAGGTACTCCAGGTTAACATTAGGACATCTGTCACCTCAGTCCTCCCAGTGACCATGGGTGCTGTGAAGCGCTCGGAACGACGAGTCATAAACAGTAAATTAATCGCGATAAGATCCGTATAATCTAAATTTAATACTGTTAGTCTTTGAAACTTCTTGAGACCGTACCAAGCACGTTGAATTCCTGTCAGTTGCGAAAATGTCCAAGTATTAAGTATTTTTTTGCACACTACTGCTTCACGGCAGAATAACCGGCCCTGGGGCGGTACCTACCAAGACGGATTCTTGCACAGGAATCCTACCACACCAAAACCTAAGGCTTAGGCAGTGATACGTAAAAGCTAATTTATGATAAATGACGTTATAATTATTTTTCTCGAATAACTATTATGAAACGATCACCAGGACAAAAAAAACACACAAATTTTATTTCGTCTAAAATTAATATAACAAGTGTTGCTTGTTTAATAATATGAGACAAAATTTCCATACAAACTGTATTATCGTGAAGTTTGTTCCGTATTTCGTGGAAAATCGCGTTTGTTAGACACTTCTTAACAACTCCGCGAGGCGCGTGTAACTTTCAGCGCCGACTCAAACGTGATTAGCTGAATGTGCTGTCATGTCAAATTTGTTTCGTGTGACGATGTTTCTATAATTTTGTTTGCGCTTTAAATGTTTCTAACGTGTTAAGGTTAATAAAGGGAAGAAAGTTAATTTGCTAAGATCCGCATCATAATCATCATCATCATCATCACTTCATCTTAGTCCACTGTTGAACATAGGCCCATAGATTGCCACAAAGCACGGTCCTGAGCCACCTGCATCCATCGACTTCCCGCAAAATCGCGCAGGTCGTCGCTCCATCTAGTGGGGGGGCGCCCTACACTGCGTTTGCCGGTACGAGGTTGCCACTCTAGATCCGCATGCAAAATGGAAAATGGTGTGTATTACCTAGTTTTGAAGAGCACCGCCCGCCCGCCCTCAACAGCGTGCACAAGCACAAGCTTCTCAATTGTGATAGATGTCGCTACAATCTCCATCAAATCTCCCCCAAAGTAGCTACGGACAGTATTCGAAAGTAACCGTCGCGGTCAAAAATCGACTAGAAGGCAATTTATAACATCATAAATATAAAGCTATTATAAAACAAAACATTATTAACCTAAACACTGTATTTAAAAGAATCAGTAGTTAATTTGCGGAAATCCATTACAATAAACGAAAGAAAGTTAATTTGCTAAAATCCGCACACAAAATGTAAAATGGTGTGTATTACCTAGTTTTGAAGAGCACCGCCCGCTCTCCATCCACAGCGTGCACAAGCAAACCAATACTGACACCGGAAGCCGCCACCAGATACCCTCCACCACTACAACACTACTACTATGTTGACTGTCGAATAGTCAATATCACTTGATAATGCCTCGTTTATGGTGAAACACATGTGGTAGCGGCTTCAGAGAATCTACCACCCCATCTCATATCGTGGGTGTCGTAAAAGTCGACAGAGGGAAATTAAATACCAGGAGTGGACAGCTGCATCTTCCTGGAAAATCTGAATAAATGAACTGAGGCTGCCAACCCGCCTGCCAGGCGTGGCAACTATGGCAAAATCCCCCCAAAATGAGAGCTACAAACTTTTGTGTCAATCTATGGTCGAGACCTATGTTCAGCAGTGGACTGGTGATAGGCTGAAATGATGATGATGACGTGTCGTGTTCTCGTGTTCATTAGTGTATATTACCTAGTGGTAGTGTTGTAGTGGTGGAGGGTATCTGTTTCCTACACATTCGACGAGCTAAGTCACTTTTTTCCTTTAATAAACTTGTAAAAGCTCATTACTTGGTACTGTTTTACGCCTACTTTGTTTCCTTTTTTCCCTAAATTGTTAACTATAGACTATTCTTTTACTTTTATCATCGAATGCCTTCATCCTGTGCTTTATATTAATTTATGTACACCCCTCTGCTCCCTTCTTTATGTTTTAATTACAACAATCCTGATTACAATGGTTCTCTGGAAGAAATCGCTTTCAGAGCGATAAGATCGCCTATTGTACATATGTTTTCACTGTTTTGTTTATTTGTGCTTATTCCTGTATTTGGTGTAGAATAAAAATAATATTGATTGATTGATTAAATGTCGGTATCAAATGAATTCCAAAAAAAAATATAGAGATATTGCAACGCGTACCGGGCGTAAGTAAATAAAAACAATAGCGAAACAACAACGAGTATCGCGCTTTCGACTGCTGCCTGAGAGCGAAAACTTTCGATAGCGGAACGGGACGTAAAGCAATGGAACATCAAAACTTTAAATATCGACTTTAGTTTTAGTTGAGAAGAGTGTACTTGCAGCGATGTTTATATCTCGTTATTGTGCTTTAAAGGAGTGCTGTCGGAGTTGCTAAGCAGTCGACGTGCTATTCAGTTTCGAAGCGTTGAATTTGTTTTTGTTTACGTTGTTTGTTTTGTAAAGAACAAATTTATTGTTTGAAGAAGACCTATTTTCTGTATTTTTTTTTTTAATTGTACTTGTAGGCGACTAAGATAAGGCTTCTTAAGACTTTGACTAAGATTACACTTGGTGTTGAGTGGTCAATAAGGGCTCAGATGGTAGTCATTTTAAGCCAATAAGCGGACCCTGGCAATTCGATGTGAAATTTTTTGAATGGAAAAAAAAAGTTTTCACGCTTAGTCACTTTTCACAGCATGGTGTTTATGATAAATCCCCCCTTTTTACTACATGTTTTTGTCCAGCATGTGGACTATTGACAGCTTGATAAACCTGACTATGGCGGTCGATTATATCAATCATACACTGTTGTTATCCGATTAAAAAAATATCTCACTCACACGTATCTGTCCCGTTCCATTCCAATTTCAGTCACTCGTATATCTGTTATTCAAAACCTTATCGTTTCGTCAAAACCTCACCCTTCGTTCCGAAACTGTAATTCCCATAAGCCCCACAGATTATCAATAGTAACCGTTTCAATATTGAACGAGGTAGGTACTGCCACAGTGTCGGCGGAAAGACTGCATATATCATCGATTATTAAATCTACCGATTATTAACATACATACATATAAGATCACGACTGTATCCCATAAGAGGGTAGTCAGAGACTGGGCACTCACTGCAAAAACAGATGACTGCCACAATCCACGTTTCACCAAAACAATATAATGCACTTGGTGTGATAGGAGGTGAGCCCATCGCCACCATGCGCTGTTGGGTGCACAGTGCAGTTTAATTCCTTATTCGCCTTTTAGGAGATCCATTGGATGAGATGGAGTGGTAGTATTCTTTTAACGAGCCGCCACCACACATATTAAATCACCTGAAAAAATCCCGCTAGGGTCTCTTACTGGTACTTCCCAGGACAGAGGCTTTTTTTGCGAATCAGTGTAGTAAAAAAAGGAAAAAAAAATTACTTTCAATACGTATTATGTAAATAATCTATATTCCATAAAAATTTATTGTATTATTGTATTCTTTAAAATTTTAAATTATTGTATTAATTAAAATGCTATTTTATTCCCTAATTATCTCCCGGTCGTCATCAATCAATCATACCTATATAACAGAATATTCACCACTTTTTATATACTATAATGTTGGACCGTGTGGTAGCGGCTTAAGAGAATCCACCACCCCATCTTATCCCGTGGGTATCGTAAAGTCGACAGTGGTAAAACGAAAACCAGGAGATGGGCAGCAGCATCTTCCTGGAACATCTGAATAAATAAACTGCGGTTGCCAACCCGCCTGTCAAGCGTGGCAACTATGTCAACGTCCTCCCGAAATGACAGCTACTAACTTTTGTGGCAATCTACGGGGGAGGCTTATGTTCAGCAATGGATAGGCTGATATGATGATATGATGATAATGATGATGATGGATGTTGATAATGCAGTTATTGTTGAATTGAATCAATTAATTACGTATTTATTTTTATCGTTTCAACTTAAGTTTTTTAAATATCCAGTAGGATATTTATTACATTTTCCGCGATAAAAAGTATACTATATCCGTCTCCAGGATGCAAGCTATCTCTGTGCCGAATTTCGTCAAGTTTGGTTGAACGGATGCGTTGAATAATTAACAAACAAACAGAGGGACAGAGAGAGTTACTTTCGCATTAATAACATTGAGTATTTTAAATAGGTTTATTGTTTGCTCGCGCTGTTGAGAGCAACTCTTTAAATTTTAGTTTAATGTTTTAAATTTAAAAAAATAATAATAATGTACATCAATATATTTTAAATAGAAAATAGAAGTCGAAATGGCTAGATCTATACATGATTTATCAACGTAACATTCTCTACCAAGACAATTTTAAAATGTTTCCAGCTCGCACTTATAGAGTTTAGAATAATCATATTTCAATGTTTAGTAATCAAAGACTTTTCCACAGAGGCATTAATTTCAAGTTACGCTGCGACAATTTCCCATGGGCGGCTATGTCCCGGCAACAATTGGAGCATAAATCTGTCGACCCAATTGGCACAGTCGGTTCGTGACGCTGCGCGTAGTTCTAATCAATGGATTTTTGATTCTGTTAGTCACATTAATTAACCTTCGTCTATTTTATAATTTATTCTTATTTTTTTTTATTCGATAAAGTGATGAAACGAGCAAAACGTTCACCTGATGGTAAGTGCAACGTCTGCCTATAACAAATGCTGTGTCACCCAAAAAATTGCTGTGTGATACCACACTGTGCCCATCACCCTGAAACATATGCCCAGTGTTTATGCTAGCTCACAGTGCCCTTCAAACCGAAACGCAGTAATGTTTGCACACCACTGCTTTACAGCAGAGTAACTGGCACTGGGGTGGTACCTACCTAGACTGATTCCTGCATAGGAATCCTACCGCCAGATTCATAACATTCAGATATTCAGAATTTGTGTTGCCAGAACATTTTGATATCCGCACATAGACTTGCTGACGAACTACTTAATAATTAAGTTTTTATTAATATAAATATATTTATATTTTTAGATAAAGTGACGAAAGGAGCAAAACGTTCACCTAGTGGTAAGTGTAACGTCTGCTCATAACAAATGCGCATTGTGGTGTCACCCAGAACATTTCTGTGTGACACCACATTGCGCTCGTCATCCTAAGACATCAGTTCTTATATGTTTGCACACTACTGCTTCACGGCAAAATAACTGGCCCTGGGGTGGTACCCACTTAGACGGATTCCTGCACAGAAATCATACCACCTACCAGTAAAATAATGTTTGTGACATTCTTCATCTTCTTTATAATCCTGCTACTACCAGCTACCAAATCAAGCCATTTTTGCCTATGTCGGCTAATAATTAAACTATAACATGGACTACGTTTCGATCGACAGCAAAATGATAGTTGACCTTTACTGAAGATTTCTTGGACAGAGGAATGGCGATGGAGTTGAAGATTTGCTCAACTGATGGCTACAAAACGAAACGTATACTGCATACTAAACTATTAACATTAAACATCAAAAGACAAAATTTATACAGAAATTACAAAATTAAATAAAAACACTACCGCCACTTTTCGAGTTGGCGCCAAAAGTCCTTGAGTGTCCATTAATTCAGTTATAAAATAATAATAAATTACCTAATAATTTGAAATAAGTTCTCAATCAAAATATTTACTGTGTAGCGCCGCTTAAGATGAAAAGATGAATTTAAGATCAAGGTGTTTTTTTTTATTTGTTTGATATCTGTTTCATCCGAGTAGATTACAAGTTTTAGCATTAACAAAACGATATACACGCATACATTTATATCATCTGTTTATGACTTGAAATAATTTCAATGCGTAGATATCGATTATGTATCGCCGCCGCTTGTCGTTCCGTCCCGCTATCAGTACGATCGCACTGAAAGCGTCGCCGTTCTTGCGGCTTCCCCGTTCGAAATTAAGCCGTGAGAGGTGCTCATGTGCAGGCATCGATAACCTGTAAATGATACGCAGATGCTTCGCCCTTTGCGGGGCCGTCGGTTACCGATACTCGCCGTTTGCGTGATCCGACCGCGAATGTAATTGTAGAGCGTCTGTAGAGAGAGCCGCATTGCCTTTGCCCGCCATTGCGATGCACGTCGTCGTTTCAGCCTATCAATAGTCCACTGCTGAACATAGGCCTCCCCCATAGATTGCTACAAAAGTTTGTAGATCTCGTTTTGGGGGGATTTTGCCATAGTTGCCACGCTTGGCAGACGGGTTGGCAACCGCAGTTTATTTATTCAGATGTTCCAGCAAGATGCTGTTGCCCATCTCCTGGTTTTCATTTTCCCTCTGTCGACTTTTACGTCACCCACGGGATTAGATGGGGTGGTAGATTCTCTTAGGCCGCTACCACACGGCGATGCACGTACACATGCAAAATTTGTATACTTTATTTGTTAACTATTTTTGTAAGTGCGAAAATTAAATATAATTAAATATAATAATGAGATTTTTTTTCGTTTGAGATATTTTATACCTACTTCTTTTTTGTTCCCGGCAATTACTTACCAAATCGAGCCATTTTTACCAACGTCTTGAAATAATTTAATTGTAACAAGGACTTCGTTTCGATCGACAGTAAAATTATAGTTGACTTTTACTGAAGATTTGTTGGACTGATGAATGGCGATGGAGATGAAGATTTTCTGGACCGATGGAGACAAAACGAAAAGCACAATTTTGGTCTTTAATTGAATTTTCCAATTACTGTACGCTTTCACCAGCACTGCACTTTCTGCTTAATAAATTATCAACATTAAACATCAAAATTCAAAATACACACATAAATTACAAAATTCAATAAAAACACTACCTATCTTAAAGGCGTGTTTATATATCATAGACAATAATTGCCGTGTGGTGGCGGCGTTTAATATTCTGCCAACCCGTTTTGTCCCGTGGGTGTCGTAATCGACTACGGGAAATGCCTCACATGGACAATCTGAGCTTTCGAAATGAGGCCGAAGAGCGGTCTCCAAAAATGTCTGACTCAAAATGCAGAAGCGAGTGACGTCAGCAGCGTCTAATGTGCAAGACGTTTGGTACTGCGATCGCCAATCTGCCTGCCAAAGTTGGCGATTACCATTGGTCCAGCAGAGGACTTCTGGAGAAGAATAATTCTGGAAAATAATAATTGCTTCATGTTTTAAAAATATACAATTTGTTTCGCAAACAGTGTTAGTTTCAAATGACACTGGCCACTACACACAATGAACGGTGATATGGATTTCTTAATTAAAATAATTCATTTTTCAAATTAAGCATATAAAACATTTGTTCGGTACAGTTGCGTGCAATGAAATATGTGTATGTAATTAGAAAATGAAAATAACGTACTCGTATTGATAACATACGAAAGCTTTCGAAACCATGAACATGTTAGCACGCGACTGTACTAAAAAATTTTCATGACTAAAGCGATTTAACACCATACTAATTGTATTTTCTTTGGTTTTCAGGTAAAGGCATTTTAAAACTTCGACTTTCGACGGCAAAATGGTAAGCGGCAGCGCTTTTATAGTTTGTGTTAGATACAGGGTAAGTTGGGAATAGTTTTTTTAGAAGCCAGTTAAATTAAAACTACAGGGATTATCCACAATAATTAAAAACTTTTTATTAAACTTTTGGCATTAAATTATATGAATAATACAAAAATATTTAATTAAAACGTAATCAGTCTCATAATTTACTTTTTTCTTCAAATTACAATTCGCCATCTCTCCCTGAAGGCCCGGTAGAAATGGCCATTGTAGCACGGGAGAGATGGCAATCAATTTAGGCAAACTGGAACGCAATCTTTCTGTCGTCATCAATAGTTAACGGGAAACCAACCAGAACCAATCAAAGACGTGGCTTTTTTATTGCATAAAACGTGTGGGCAGCAGCATCCTTGTGGAACATCTGAATAAGTAAACTGCGGTTGCCAAACCGCCTGCCAAGCGTGACAACTACGGCAAAATCTCCCACAAAATGAGAGCTACAAACTTTTGTGGCAATCTATGCTGGAGGCCTATGTCCAGCAGTGGACTAGTGATAGGCTGAAACAATGATGTTGATGATGACAGCATTTGTTATGGGCAGACTTTGCGCTTACCGTCAGTTGAACGATACGCATCACCGTAAACTACGTTCCATAAAAAAAAAAGATTAAAATCCTCTTATAAAATCCGTGTGGTGTGGTGAAGCCGTGTGGTAGCGGCTCGTTAAAAGAATACTACCACTCCATCTCATCCAAATGATCTCGTAAAAGGGGAGTAAGGAATTAAACTGCACTGTGCACCCAACAGCGCATGGTGGCGATGGGCTCACCACCTATCACACCTTTAGATGAAACGAGCAAATTATGGGCAAATTATGGGCAGACGTTACACTTACCATCAGGTGAACGTTTTGCTGGTTCCGTCACTTTCATGATATAAAAAAAAAACACGTCGCCACTATTTTGTTACAAGTAAAAAATTCTTACTCTCCATTGCGTTCCCACGAGCAGCATAGTGACAGCACTGCACATTATGGTGATATTTTGAACGAATAAAGGCTAATGGTACAATGCCTTAGCCGCCTCTTACGACACCTCGGTAGCAAACAGGTAGGTGTATGTACTCGTATGTATTATATTCTACTCTGCCGGACACCTATCTTCCAAGATAAAAATACTCCCTATAATTTAAAAAATAAAACTTTATTTTTTAGTTGGTCCTCCAATCACGCTCGAGCGGCTGGATGGATACAATGAAATATAGGTAGATTATTGTTTTAACCATAAAAACATTAAGTTCTATATTTTAGTTTACTTCTCTGCGAAGTGGGCGGGGTAGCAGCTAGTAAAAGTAAAATAGTAAACAACTTATAAATGTCCCACTGCTGAGCACAGGCCTCTTATACCCGAGGGGGTTTTGGAGCTGAGAAGAATCCGCCACGTTGCTCCAATGCTGGTTGGCATAATGTTTTTTTTTCAACTTGTGCTAGCCTAATTATTGTGCGCAATTACAATTTAACAACGAATATTAATATTAAATGGAATATTTAGACAAACTGACACCCTTTTTTTCCACTATTGCTCCGTGCAGGAATCCGTCTAAGGTAGGTACCACCGTATTTTTAGAGATTTGCGGCACTGTTATATCTTATGGGAAATTGATATCTTCCGACAGTATCGGGAAGTTGTCGCTGTTGTCAAAAATCGGAGGAGATCATGAAAATAATCATTTAAACATCATAAAAATATCAATATTTTATTGCAAGCTTAACAATAACTCCTCACGCGTCACTGAATCATTAATCCCCACCAACTGACCACAACAAGCTCTCGAACAAATTAATTACACCAATTAATTACCGCCTACTCGAAATATTCCAACACAGGGTTATTAATCAACGCTTCGCCAGAACTTCGCGAAGTTCAACTGTTCGGATTCTCAAACTATCCTCGAACAAGACCGGCTTCTTATAGTTAGGCCGAATTTCACTTGATCTTTGATTTCACTTCAGTGTATCAATGCTTCTGGAATACGAATTCGACGGTCTTAAAATGAGGGCCTAGAATTTAGAATACGTTCGTTTGCAGTGCGGAGACGGTTGACATATTTACTTGCAGGCAATCTGGTTGTAAAGAGAAAATTATACTGACGACGACCGGGTATTAGGCCGCGAGTATTGGATTCCAATCCCAGCCGCGGCCAACATTTTTGCAAAAACACAAATTGTTCGTTTGTCTGGTTGCGTTGTGTAAAATTTATGCCAGTAAAAACGCACCCACGATATAGAAGAAATCCTAGTGTGGGGCATCGTGACAAAAACTGTGCTCATTTGCCGGCTTCACTAAGTTACGAATATTCTGGTACTGGTCGTATGATTCCGACGGGTAACACAGGGTGCAAACATAACCGAGTTTCGGTCTTAAGGGCATTGAGAGTGTAATAACTGGGCATATGAGACTTCAGAACTAATGTCTCAGACTAGCGCAGAGTGGTGCCACACAGAATTGTGCTGGGGCAGGCGATGCACTTCACATTGGACGAACGGATAACTCGTCTCGACAAAAAAAAACCGATCGCAGATAGAAGATCCGCATGCAAAATATAATATGGTGTATATTATCCAATTTTTGAAGAGCACCGCCCGCTCTACCCTAATGGCGAGCACAAGGAAACCACTGCCTCCAGATGCTTTCCACCACTACAACACTACCACTAGGCAATATATACCACTGAAGTTGAGACCTAAACACGTGTTTCAATTCCAAACAAGGCATTATCGAGTGTTACTGACTCTACGACAGACAGCCGCCGAGTCAGTCTTTCGTCAGTCTTTCTTGTGCACACTATTGTGGGAGGAAGGTGCTCTTCTAAAACTTTCTAATAAACCTTGTAATATTTTGCTTACGGAGCTTAGTAAATTTAAGTATAGAAAAAATCATGTTTTTTTTGTTGACATAAATAATTAATTACAAACGAAACTTAGTTACCGTCATTCGTAATGAGCCTCCACTGAGTAAGGTCTGATTCTATTAACAATATCAATTAATTATTAAAGTAGTTAATTTACTCCAAGCCTAAGTGACATTTCGCATTATATGAAATTAATGTTTGGGCTTACTGTTGGCTCATAATACGTAATAGAGTAATTAATGTATTTGGAATTAAGCATTTAGCCATAATTGGCTAGCTGTCTACCACGACCAGATCTTATCAAAGAAAATGCCGTTCGTGGTTGAACCTGTAGAGGTCAATTTTTTTTTTCTAGACTGTTATTACAATGTTGGACCTAATCGTCACATAACCCCAGTGAAGAAATATATCTAATGCTGGCCTATTCACGATAAGTAAATAAATATAACAGGTTAAAATACGATTTACCTAAAACGTTTTAGAAGTCGTTTTTTCTGGTATTAATGCTGTTAGGATTCCTACGCAGGCATTTGTCTAGGTAGGTTCCACCGAAGTGTCAGTTATTTTGCCGAATGAATGAAGCAGTAATGTTTGTACATTACTGCTTCACGGCAAATTTCGGTCTGAATGGCACTGTGAGCTAGTGTAATCAATACGCATATGAGATTTAAGAACTGATGACTCAGGGTGACGGGAGCAGTGTGGTGGCACACAAAAATGTTCTGGGTGATGCAGCATTTGTTATGGGCAGACGTTACACTTACCATCAGGTAAACGCTTTTGATTACTGATACAAATTAATAATAATTTCAAATAACTAATCAGGTCATAAGTTTTGTCACATCCTTATTTAATTTAAATTTCGAATACTGGCCAGTAATGTTTGAACTGATTTTGTATAAGGGACTTTTGCGCCATTTCTGATTAAAAACTGCGGTTACGCGCCAACTGTGAGTTTTAAACTTCTGTAAAATTTGGAAGTAACGCTGAGGTTTGTATATCGTATTATCAAACGATTTAGTGAATATTTGACCTTCGTAGATCGTAAAAGGAGCGGCCGACCTCGTACGGTTAGGACACCAGCGGGTCATCAATGTAGTGCGGGCGCGAATCCAATGTAATCCCGTTTGCCAGCAAAAAACATTTCCTTTTTTTGGAGAAAGTGATGAAACGAGCAAAACGTTCACCTGATGGGCAGGAAGCACGCAAAACTGTCTTATAATCATGGAAATAACATTAATGTGTTTCGGTCTAAAGGGCCCTGAGAGCTAGCGTAATCACTGGGCATATAAGACTTAAGAACTGATGTCTCTGGGTGACTGATGTGTCTGATGTCGCTTCGTAGCGCCACACAGAAATGTTTTGGGTGACACAGCATTGGTTATGGGTAGATATTGCACATACCACCTGGTGAACATTTTCCTCGTCTTTTCATTTTATACAATAAAAAATCAAAATCATAAACTGTGACTTGCAAGTTATCGTCTAACTGGTGGTAGGATTCCTATGTAGGAATCCGTCTAGGTAGGTACCAACCCAGGGCCAGTTATTCTGCCGTGAAGCGGCAGTGTGCAAGCATTAATGTGTTTCGGTTTGAAGGGCACTGTCAGCTAGCGTAATCACTGGGCATATGAGACTTAAGAACCTATGTATCAGGGTGATGGGCACAGTGTAGTGTCACACAGAAATTTTCTGGGTGACACAGCTGGTGAACGTTTTGCTCGTTTCATCACTTTATGCAATAAAAAAAAACGATTTTGTGGAAAGAGAAGAATGGAAAAGTGGATCATGTACGACAAGAACGTGCGAAAAAGGTAAAAAGCCGACCCCGATCGATGATATACATACTTCCCTATTTGAATCGGATTTTGGGGTTTTAATTTTATTGCGCGGAACCCTAATTATTTTTATAAAAAGTCTAAGCCTTAGTCTTAAGTTACTCGCTATAATATCAGCTATCTGTCAGTGAAAGTCCCGTCAAAATTGGTCAAGCAGTTTCGGAGATAAGCCGGAACTGACAGACAGACAGACAGACATACAGAAAAAACTTTAAAAATTAGTTCATTATTATAAGTACCGTATATACCTTCACAATCATTGATTAAAACGCTGTTATTTTGCTATTAAAAACAGACACTAAAATTTTATTTATTTGTATACATGCTAACACTGTGAGCGAGCGTAATCACTGGGCATATGAGACTTAAGAACTGATGTCTTAGGGTGAGGGGCACAGTGAGGTGTCACACAGAAATGTTCTGGGTGACACAGCATTTGTTATGGGCAGACGTTGCATTTACCATCAGGTGAACGTTTTGCTCGTTTCATCACTTGATCCATTAAAACAAAAAAAAACTTACGTGGAAGTGGAGGTTGCGAAAATTATTTCCTTCAAACAATTGTCGTGAATATCAAAGCGGACAACCGTACCGGGCAGCCGCGTGGCCATCTAAACGGTCTGCGTCCGAATCTATGCAACACGAAGACGGCGTAAATAAACAAGATCCGAGACGTGTTCGGTTCGCGGACGTGCTTGAAAGCGTAAACAATGGAGACGGGAGAGTTCCCGCCGTTCGGAATTAGCGAGCGACGTTTCGATCGGGACTCAAACTCACGCCGAATTATTGTTGTACTAACTATACATCTTTAAGGTTCTGACTCGTTACAAAGTAGGCAGTGTCCCAGAATACGTGATAATCCCTAGGATCTATATCAACAAAGTAACAGCCTATAAATGTTCCACCGCTGAGCACAGGCCTCTTCTCATTTCTGAGAGGGTTTTAAAGCTGTTGAGAATCCGCGGCGCTGCTACAATGCTGGTTGGCGTACTTCACATGACCTGCAGGCCTATTCACGATGTTTTCTTCTATCGATGAGCACGTGGTAAATCAGCACTTAAAATTGCAGAATAATTGTAGAAGTGCCGGCACCGAGAATCGACCTCAGGTCACTCGCTTACATATATGGCGAGCGTGGTGAGCGCCCGACCTCTAGCTACCACGGCTTTCCATATCAATGAAGTTTAGGAAATATTCATTAATATCGTACTGTAGTGGTGATAGGTAGACCCACTACGGGGAACTGGCCTCCTTTCAATTATTTTTTACGGACTTTAGTCCAAGACAATTATTTTGCAGCTATGTATTTTCATCACGTGATAAAATGTGCACTAAAAATTCCCAATCGTATCGAGGATCGAACCCAAATAACTCGCAAACTCTTTAATATAAAGCGAGAACTCGATTAGGTTAGGACCGCTCATCTTTTTTAAACTAAAAACAAAAAAAGGTTTTGTGTATGTTATTTTTGATGTCTCCGTTAGAAATGAATATTGCGGGGATATCTAAATAGCCCGAAAATATATGATAGTGGAGCAGATAGGTGATTTTTTTTTAAAGTACACCCCTCACTGAAATTTCTCTTATATTGTAGGTGCGTTTTAACACGTTTTAATTTCACATTCGCGACAGAACGGGACCCAAAAACAACGTTTTTTTTTGTTTTTGCACAAATGTTGACGACGACTGGGACGCCACAGGACCTGCAGGGTACAAGTCAGGTACTCTGACCGAAGCCATGCGGTCAGTAGGTAGTTGGTTTCCCATCTATAATGGTTTGGTAATGGTAAAAGTCGCTTTTGTGTATTATTTCTAAAAGTAATAAGTGACGAGACCAGCAAATGATACACGTGATGGTAAGTGCGACATATATATAACAAATGCTGTGTCACCCAGAACATTTCTGTGTCCCTCACTGCGCTCGTCACCCTGAGACATCAGTTCTATAGTCTCAGATGCCCAAGGATTACGCTAGCTCTCAGTGCCCTTCAAACCGAAACACAGTAATGGTTCCACTGCTTCACGGCAGAATAACTGTCCCTGCGATATTACCTACATAGACGGATTCCTGCATAGACAGATTCCTGTATAGAAATCCTGCTACTAGTCAAAACAACTAACCAGTACATATGTTAAAATTTTTCTTTGGCAATTTGGTAATAATATGAATATTAATTGATTGTAACATAAATTCCATAACATTACAATGTTCACATAATGTACAACCTTATTAACGTACAACCTTCATTAAATGGAGGAAAGTAAATTAAATTGCAAAGATCCGCTTGCAAAATATAAAATGGTGTATATTACCTAGTTTTTTAAAGACCACCACCCGCCCGCCGAGCGCTCGGCGGCTGTCTGTCGTAGAGTCTATGAAACTTGATAACGCCTCGTTTTGGGGCGAAACACGTGTCGTGTTCTCGATTTCAGTGGTGTATATTATCTAGTGTTTGGTGGAGGGTATCTGGTGGCGGTGTTAGTTTGCTTGTGCACGCTACTGCGGGAGGGCGGGTGGTGCTTTTCAAAAAACTAGGTAACACACCATTTTATATATTGCATGCGGATCTTAGCAAATCAACTTACTTTCCTTCAATATAATGGATTTCCGCAAACGCCTGATTCTATTAACTATAGGAACACCTTCGTTCATATATATTATAATAAGTAACCATTTGTAATGACTCGTCAACAATACATCATGTTTCACGCACCCATCAGCCCCTAATGAAGCTGTGATATTATGGAAGAACACTCAACCGCCTTTTATAACACATTAAGGATTTCATTACAACACCGATCGGCGCAACTCTCGCCGTACGCGCGCAGGCTTACATGCAAAAACCGCCCGTATATCTGAACGACACAGACTAAATTACCTTGTGACAAAATGCACCCGTATAATGAAATTTCGCCGCCGGATGGCGTAACATATTAACATTTAATGCCGTGACTTAGTTAAAGGTTACCTCGAAAAGGAATACGACATTTTCATTGTAACTAAAACACTGCACCCTTCGCAACGCTGTGTCGTAATTATATTTCAAATTTAACACCGCATAACAGAAATGATACGAGAGAAGAATGAGAAATGGGGCAAAAAAAAAAACAGAGGTAGGTACCCTAGGGCAGGGCTTGAAACCAGTTTCGAAAAAGCATTTATATTCAGTAAAATTTTAGTATAAAAACCGTTTATTCATTTACCGGTTAGAAAAGAATAGAATTTTTTTTATTCATCATAGATTATTTACATAATTCTTATTAAAAGTATTTTTTTTTCTTTTCTTTTAACTACACGGGTTCGTAAAAAATGCCTCTGTCCTGGAAAGAACCAGCAAGAAACCCAGCGGGCAATTTTTTCTTTTTAGTCAGCTATAAATAATGTACAACATTTAATGGATTACCCGGCTAAAAATGAGCCGATAAGAATGTCCGGTTACGCATTTTTAACTGGTTATGACGCAACCGGTTAATTTGAGATACTTTTTAGCAGGTGACTCTTTAGTGTGTCCGTGTCATTGATTTACGTGAAACCTAAGATACACATTTAGCGACTCGAAACATCCACAAAAAATATTGATTTCGATTATTCGATTTGTATCACTTCAGGATTTCAAGTTCAGTGGTGACAACGCAATGACGTTTGAAATCCCGAAATGTTCTATCTAAAATAAACATAAATAAAAATAACAGAGGTCGTTCGACACATCCGTCCATGAAAATTCGCTTTAACCTTTTAATTTAACGAAACGAAACCGGTTTTCTGGTTAACCGGTAAACAGAAATGAAACTAAAACCTTAACCAACAATCATTTCTGCTTGGGGTGAATGACCGAAACTGGTTTGGAAATGTAAATATTGCCACACGGTAAAAGTAGTAAGGGGCGACAAACGAAACGCTGGGAAGACCTTTAAAAAGTTGCTAGAATGGATTAGGATAGCGAAAGACAGACAGTGATGGAAGTCTTTAGAGGAGGACAAGCGGAAGATGGTCAGTAATATAATATGAAAGCTTTATTTTTATTATTTCAATAAAAACTGTAAGCACTTAAACTGCAATATACAGGTTACTGACAATCCTTCCAACTTGGGAAAGGACTGTCCAGCAGACGATTTGTTAACAGGATGACATTCGTTTTTTTTGGTAAGTGCACACGGGGTCACGCCTACAGTTATGGTAATATAATATCGTTTGCGCAATTGATAGCTTCCAACAGTATTCGGAAGTAGTCAACGGTATTCCATATAGTATACTGAATAGTATGAATATACTAGCAGTACCCTGCGATTTCACTCGCGCAAATAAAGCCGACCACATGATAGCGCTGTACGGCATAGTACCTCGCTGACCTGAACATTCAGTTCGACTTTTATCGGTAACGTTCGCTTCCCATTCTGCGTATCTGTAGCTTTTTATAGGCTAGACCCATCCTCAATAAATAGGCTATCTGATGGAAAAATAATTTATCAAATCGGTCCAGTATTTACTGAAATTAACGCTTTCAAACATACGAACTCTCCAACTTTATTATAGTAGTAAGATTTGTAAGTAAGTAAGTAATACATTTATTCACGATTTAAAAACATACAGCACAAAATACAAACAAGAAATAAATAAAAAATAAGAAAATAAATAATTTTGTAAGCTCCTATTTTCAGCATAAGAAATATATGGACAAAAGTAAAATAATAAAGCTACTTAGTTGGCGTATAATCGTACATCGATTTGAATTTATAAGCACAAAAAATAATACACACTTCTTATAATTTGTAAATTAATTTATAATAATAATGATTTCTATATTTACGCGAATATTGCATATTTAATAAAACTACGTTTCCGTAAAAGTAGTTTTATTATAACAATAAATTATCAATCCGCTAAACCTACCATTATTGTTACTTAGCCAACATTTTTTTTTTGTTCATCTAATAATAACAATTTGTATTTAATTCTAAACCCATTTGCTGATTCTAAGTCACACAAAGGAGGCGGAAGGTTATTACAACACTTTGTGGCATTATATTTGAAGCTACCTCTAAAAGCGGTTGAAATAATAAGATTCACATATAATATATTGCCCTAGTATTCAGTAAATTGTTTCATCGTTACATCAAAGAATATTCGTTTATTCTAAAATTCAAACGAATTAAGTCGACATTTAATGATAGTAACCAGAATACTTTCTGGAAACATTTTCATTAATTACGGGTATGTATTTTAACAGAACCCTAACACCAATAACTTGTTCTATCACAAACTTCCACACTCGCGACGCACGTAATTGGATGCACTTCGAGCACTATTGCACACCGCTACCCGCACAGAATTACATTAATCACCTGCCTATAATTTAATTTGTGCGCCAAAAAATCAGACTGTAATTAAGTCCAGGGAATCATTTCCTAAAACAGAAAGTAAAGTTTCAGCCTATAAATGTCCCACTGCTGAGCACAGGCCTCCTCTCATTTCTGAGAGGGTTTTGGAGCTAGTAAGAATCCGCCACGCTGCTCCAATGCGGGTTGGCGGACTTCACATGTCTTGGAAATATTTTTAATTTCTGAGACATGCAGGTTTCCTCACGATGTTTTATATGTGTTCCTCACGATGTGTATAAGTAATAAAACAGAGAACCCATTTATTTGCCGATTTAGCTAAGCAGTGACTTTCAACACAATTTCTCTGGGTTTTTTATGAAAAGGTTTACAACGTGCTCGACCTTGAAGAGAAACAACGTAAACACTTGGGAACTCCGCCAACTCACAATGGGACATCAGGACAGACATATTTTTTTAATAGATAAAGTGACGAGAGGAGCTAAGCCTGGTGGTAAATCCAACGTCTGCCTTTAACAAATGCTGTGTCACATAGAACATTTCTGGGTAGCACCACATTCCGGCCGTCAACCCGAGATACTCGTATCAGTTCTTAAATCTCGTATGTAAATATTACATTAGTAGAGCCCTTCAGCCCGAATACAGTAATGTTTGCACAATATTGCTTCACGGCAGGATAACTGGCCTTGGAATGGTATCTACCTAGACGGATTCCTGCATAGGAATCCTACCACCCCTCATAATACCCTCATTATGGGTCCTGTACATAGGGCGCGGGTCTTTCATAGATACACGAATAGAGGTTGAATATTATTATAAAATGGCTTAAAGCTATCATACCAAAAGTGTCAGACTAACAGCAACATTAAAATTCGACGGCTATGTGACTGCTAGTGTAAATGCTTACTGAGTCAGGAGTCTTAAATCAGGATTTGTCTTTTTTTATTTTTTCGTGTTTCTGATCCACATTTTTTATGGAAGATAGTGACTAGACGAATCGTCTGCTGTCTCACCCATAACATGTATGGCACCACACTGCGCTCGTCACCTTGTGACATCAGTTCTTAACTCTCATATGCCGAGTAATTGCTGAATTCTGCCATCAGCGTTTTTGATAGTTACTACCTATTCTATTAATTGTTAACGCTGACATTGTTGTTCGATTTTTGAGTCTTTTAGAGGAAGTTATCCTTCAGTGGCTAAGTGACAATATCGTTATCATACCCAACTCCTACTTTGTACATGTGGTCTTTGAAAATGTAAAATCCAAGAACTTACAAACTACAACAGTACGTATTTTAATCCCGGTTTTACGATCTATAATCTGTACAATTTTCATGTCAATAACTTTCGTGGATAGAACAGATACATCTATTTCGCGCGTTGCAGGCTCCAAACGTGAAACGGAATACTGTTTTCTATCAACTGTATAGTTTGAAATGGATTTAGCATCAAAACAGGCACGTGCTCAATCATACCGATAGCGTCCTACTCGTAGCCTACGCTCCAGCTCTGATGAATAATTGACGGTACGCGCACCACGAAACTGGAGATTATTGAGGGTTTGCGGCACGAGCCAGCAAATCATTAACATTGCGACTAGAGTAACCAAGCTCGGATCGGAAACTAGATTTGTATAATACCGCTGAATTTAATTAACAGGTCTTAGACTAGTTTAAATCATACATTGTCAAAGTGGGGGTTATATAACATATATATATATGTTATATATTACATATAACATGGTAGAGTAATTAATATATTACCAATACAAGGCAGCAGCATCTTGCTCCAACATCTAAATAAATAAACTGCGGTTGCCAACCCGTCTGACAAGCGTGGCAACTATGGAAAAATCCCCCCAAAACGAGAGCTACAAACTTTTGTGGCAATCTATGGGGGAGGCCTATGTTCAGCAGTGGACTATTGATAGGCTAAAACGACGACGAACGAACGACATCAGGACATCTGTCAGCTCAGTCCTCCCGTGACCATGGGTGCACTCGAAACGTCGGGTTATAAATAGTTCAAAAATTAAACGCGATCAAATCCGTAAAATTTGTTTGATTATTGAATGTGTAATATTCGCGTAAGTATAAGAAATCAACACTGTAGTAATTAAGTATTTAATTGTTATTAAAATATAAATGTTTTCAAGCAAAAAAGCGAAGAAACGTGCAAGTCATTCATTTGATGGTAAGGGCCCACGCCTATCCATAGCAGCTGCAACGTCTCCTATAACTTAACTCTAGATTTACGGGCATTGACGGACGGGACGAGACGGTTATATTACGAATAGGTAGAGAGTATCTGGATATAATAAAATATAGGTGTTCCAGATAAAACTACTAGATATATATATTTGCTGCATAATACCATTAAAAACCAATATACAGTCGCTAAAGAATAATATGTATTTGTTCAGAATTTAAAGCATAAAATTGAAAACCCGTCAAATTGACGGTTTTCGTAAAGCTAGTGCTAATTTGCATTAGAATGTTTTGTGCGGTGCCGCCCTGCGTTCCTCACCATGAGACATCTAAGTGGCCATCCTTAATCACGTAAGGTCTTTAGGTCACTTTTATGCCTATGTGCTTCCGCTTCATTCTAGATTCTTCATTGTAGATATTGCAACGGTTTGATTTCCAAAACTCGAAGTCTATGCGCGAATTTTGCGTGTTTGCGCTAGTCCTATACTAAAATACTATACATAATTCCTACGCAGTATTCAGCTTCTGGTATTATTTAGAAGAAGTCGATGCACCCTTATCAGGAGGGATCCTTGAAAACATGTAAGCAGTTATTGTCTAAGAAGACATTACGTCTAATCGGCAAAGCACCGCGCTCTTACAAGATACCAACATAAAATAGCAGGATAAAGATGCAATGTTTCGTATTCTGATTGAAATTAACCGGAGACCTCACTGCTGGTGAAGAGGACCACTTTAATCCTAAAGAGGGGCAACACACTCTCATCTTGGCTTTTAACGCTGTCTCTTTTACTGCGAATATTAAAATCTACTCATGTCATTGTGACTCATCCAATGTTAGATTGTGTGCTTGTCACCCTGAAAAAAAATGTGGCAGGAAATTAAATAGAACGATTTTTTTATAGTTATACAATTTACACTTGCAAATATCACTTTAATAGTTGCTTGTCACTTAATATTCTCATTGGAAACCTATTACATTATCATAGCTATTAATATGTTTATGTACATATGTATGTTTGTATGTATATATGTATGGATTGATTTATTGGATTGATAAGTATTTATAAATAATATGTATGTGCATGTTGATATGTGTATTTTTTTCTCTTTTAATGTGTATGTTATAATTTCATTCTGTGTCCTCTTTTGTACTGCCATTGCGTGTTTCTGTTATCGCAAAGGTTGACTAGTAGAGAAAGCATATATCATAAAGTTCACCTATTTTTATATGGTCTATTAATATTAATTAAATAAATAATACTTTAAGCCGTTGCTTTAACTACCTTTAAAACCAAAATCAGAATGACTAACTAAGATGGCGCAGTGATCCAAATTGAGTCTTGTCCTTAGATAATAGCAGATTCCCACCAGGAACTCGCCTCTTTGTCGACTTTATCTCCCTAGCTGTAGTGTACTGATAATAAAAAGGTGCCACTCACTAGGATTTCACCCGTATCGTGGGTGCGGTTTACAAACATAAATTCAACATACACAAACACGACAAACGCGTTGTTCATATTTATCGTAACAGTCGTGGTCTCGTTACGATTTTTACTTGGGAAATTCCGTGTAGCATCGTACCGCGCCCGTCACCATGATACAGCGGCAGTTATTATGCCGCAAAGAACTAGTGCGCAAGAATTACTGTGTTACGGTTTGGAGGACAACAGATATATATAGATGAAACTATGTGTAGGCTATACAAAGTATTGTCCCATGTGAAAATCGAATCGCATCCCACAATGCAGAGGACCGTCACATAGCCACTGCCTCAACAAAGTCGATGCCTATTACATATATAAGGGAAAATAATAGTGTGAAAACTCACGAGCAATTTACAATTTTCCGGTATTGTCCGGCTTTGACATAAAACCACGGTGACCCTAGCGACGCAGAGGGCTAATTGGATCCGGGCTCATGCATCTCCACTCTGTCTCGATGCTTATTGTCGGGAATTCCAATATGTGATAAATGGCCCGCCAAGTATTTGCTTTTAGCTTCGCAACGAGAATGTTTTGAGTTGGCTGTTTTGGATTGCTTTTAGTTGAAAACTTTATACTGGTGCGATCATATTGTGTCCGGGTGGCGACGTGGTGCTTAATGGAAATTGTTTTCCTTCGACATTATACAATGGCCGAGAAAAGTTCTTTTGTTGACTGTATTTATTTTTGTTGTTTTTTTAGCCGTGTGGTGGCGGCTTAAGAGAATCTACCAGCTAATTTCCTCCCATGGGTGTCGTAAAAGTCGACAGACGGAAAATTAAAACCAGAAGATGGGCAGCAGCATCTTTCTGGAACAACTTAAGAAATAAACTGCGATTGTCAACCCGCAGGCCAAGCATGGAAACTATGGCAAAATCCCCCAAAATGAGAGCTACAGAGTTTGTGGCAATCTATGGGGGAGGCCTATGTTCAGCAGTGGACTAATGATAGGCTGAAATGATGATGATGATTAAGTTTTATGTCGGATTCATGGCTGGGTTTTCGCTAGGTTGGTGATACATACATACTTAAATATAGAGTTTAAGGACCACACCTTGACCTTAAAGAATTCTCTTAACTCTTACCTTAACTTAAAAAGACTCTTACCCCATTTGATACCGTGGCTGTCCTAGAAGACGATTGAGAGAAATGTCAGGAAATCATGGCCTCCTGTGGATGGAATGAATAACCATCTCAATTATACCAAATCTTAATAATTCAGACCACTGCCGGGTAACGTGCCTTCAATAGCGTGCACAAGCAAACTAACCACCATCTTATGGCATCCACCACTACAACTCTGCAACTACCACTAGGTAATATACACCCCTGAAGTTATAAGCACGCCTGTTTTACCTCAAAATCACCTTCAAGTGATATACAATCTACGACGGACAGCCGTCACACTTTTTCAAAAATAAGGTAACCCACACCATTTTTTAATTTTGCCAGCGGGTCCTTACCACGTCACAAATACAGTTTTCTAGAAACTTGAAGAAGTAACCAATACCGTCAAAAAGACATTTTTACTGAGTTTTCATTGTCTCTGGAAATATTTAAATGAAACTAATTTTACGGATTTTATCGCGTTTTATTTTATTATTTATAACCCGACGTTTCGAGTGCTTTACAGCACCCATGGTCACGGGCGGACTGAGGTGACAGATGTCCCGATGTCATAGTTAACCCGGAGTACCTTCAGCTTTTAATTATTATTCCTTGTCCGATCTACGCAGAAAGAGCTTACTGTGTCTTGAAGTCTTGCAGTGGTATGCTTGGTTTTTGATTTAATTTTATTAATTATAGGATCCCAAGCTGGTGGTAATACCCAACCATCTTCTCTATTAAAATTCTCTATTAAAATCTTCTCTATTAATTTTAGGATGTTTTTTAATTTCAATAGCCTCGCGAATCATCCTTGGTAGGAATCGGTGTTCTTTTGCGAGGATTTGTGGTTTATCAAATCTGATGTAATGGTTGGGATGATCCAGAACATGGTCACAGACTGCAGACTTCCTAGAGCGACGATGCTTCACGTCAGCTATATGTTCTTTTACGCGGGTTTTAACTGATCTTTTTGTTTGCCCTATGTAAGAGAGACCACATTCACAATCCAGCTTGTATACTCCTGCATCTTGTAGAGGGATGTTACACTTGACAGATGGTAAAAACTGACTTATCTTCTTAGGCGGCTTGAAAAATGTTCTTATGGAAGCCCGCTTCAAGATATAGCCAATCTTGTCCGTGACTCCTCTGACATATGGTAGGACTGCAGGTACACGCTCGACTGTGGCCGGCTTCACTCGGTCACTGCGACGAAGGCGCGGAACCCGAAGCTTGTTGTCTTGCAAAACTTGCTTGACATGCTGAAGCTCGGTGGCCAGGTGTTTACTGTCACAGATCTTTCTGCGTAGATCGGACAAGGAATAATAATTAAAAGCTGAAGGTACTCCGGGTTAACTATGACATCGGGACATCTGTCACCTCAGTCCGCCCGTGACCATGGGTGCTGTAAAGCACTCGAAACGTCGGGTTATAAATAATAAAATAAAACGCGATAAAATCCGTAAAATTAGTTTCATTTAAATGTGTAGTGTTCGCGTAAATATAAGAAATCATTATGTCTCTGGAAATAGTTACTTTTTGTGTTGATTTCCTCCTGGCCGATTACGCCGACAACTGTCCGAAGTTATCAACTGCGCAGGAGATATTATAGTGTCCCAAGTGTACGCACAAACACAAACTTACCAATGCAAGGGCACTCACACGTCCCAACCTACCAGAGCCTTATGTAACGCTCATGCGATAAGATCGGAGGTAGGTTACACGACCAAACCGAAAGCCAACAATTTTGCGTTTTGCACAAACGTTGGCTGGAATTCGAACCCAGAAACCGCAGTGTAGTCGTCCGGTACTCTGACCACTAGGCCACGCGGTCCTCAACTTTTTGTGTTACAACGATTTTGAAATACCCGTGCGATATTCTCTCATCGGAGACCAGTTTACCAGTAACAATCTCACACTTACACTTACTTACACTTACTTACGTGTATACCATTCAAAAGTAAGACTTAGAAGTGCACAAAAAAAATATGTGAACATATACACATGATTTTTCCATATGAAACGCTTTAACCAATTAATTAAAAGTATTTTGGTCACGTTCACGGCTGTATGAGATAATATTCCTTTGCTTGCACGGGAAAATATTACAAAAAAAACTTATGTAAAATAATCCTTAGCATTGTTTACATTTCGCTTTACACACGTACCTTACCAACGTAACTGGTTTACTTTCGACCACACGCGATAATATTAAATATAAATCTAAGAACATCATTTAACATTTCCGGGTCTCTGAATGCTTGTGCGGTTTAAAAAATAAAAATTAATTACTTATAAAAAGCTTGTATATATACATGATATAAGTGTTAGAGGAAGTGTCTATACAAAAACAAGTATGCGTGATATAAGTGTTAGAAGAAGTGTAAAGTATGCGTGTGTGATAATACATATGCCTTGAAGAACATAACTTAAAACGTACGTGGAAATTCTTCAGTTGCAATATAGAATTGCCTCGCCTATTGAAAAATACCTGTGACGACATCTGCAGTACATTCGACGGCAAGCACGGAAAAATATCGGTGCATTGAAGCGCGAGGTGTCCGCCATTTTTGCATTGCAGCGCCGAAAGTGGCGGCGATGTGTCGCATGCTGTAAAATTATTTAGAATATTTTTGTGTGGCAACACACTGCGCTCGTCACCCTGAGAAATCAGTTCCTAAATCTCACATGCCAGTACCTTCACTACCTACACTAACCATCAGTGTCCTTTAGACCGAAACACGAAAATTTGACTCTCATCGGGAATTCTTCTTAATCGTGAGTTCGTTTTGCAGACATAAACTGCATTTTTCTATTGGATAAAGTGACGAACCGAGCAAAACGTTCACCTGATAGTGAGTGCAACGTCTGCCCTAACAAATGCTGTGTCATACAACATTTCTGTGTGAAACAACACTGCGCCCGTCACCCTGAGACATCAGTTCTTAAGTCTCATATGCCCAGTGATAACGCTAGCTCTCAGTGATCTTAATACCAAAGCACAGTAATGTTTGCACACTGCTGCTTCACGGCAGAATAACTGGCCCTGGAGTGGTAGTTACATAGACGGATTCCTGCATAGGAATCCTTCCACCACCATATGCACTAATGCCTACCTGAAACTATCTGTAGGTCATAAAAGTTTTGTTCCGTATGCGAATTAAATCCGCAATCCGACTGTGGAGCCGACAACTTTTAGCATAAATGAGATTTTTTTAACCTCATGACTTGGCTTGTTTGTTTTTTGTTTGCCGGTCTAGTTGTTTAAGAAATTGCTGACGTGTCTATGTGACGTTTAGAATTATCGATTATAACACACCAAGTATTAAGAACTGAGTAGAGTACAGACAACGAATGTCACTTTGGCGTCTTATTTCATAATAATAATTTTATTATTAATTATCGTATTTTTTATTTGCTGTCTTGTATTTGTAAGTATTTAAAAATTGTTCTTATTTTAAGTAATTAAAAAGCAATTATAAAAAACATATATTATGCCCAGTAACCGCTTGCACTGTTTCGATAGTCTCTATTTTAACTTATCTTATTTTTCTAGCTCCGACAGAATTTCAGCGCTGCAGTAACGTAGTTGCTGTAGCAATATGCTGAGTCGTTCTGAGTCGTTTGTTTTTTCGTTGCTTCCATGCAGTGGCCTTCTATATAATTTTTGATACTTTTAGCTACATCTCATATGTGTGCGTGTATGTATGTATTTGGATGCGCGTGTGTGTATATATTTTTAGACACTTTTTTTTTCGTCTTTTATTATATAGTTTTTTAGGTTAAGATGCTTCTATTTGTACTTTAAATTATTAATAGATTTGCAGCTACGAATGAAAAATGTTCTATGTTCTATTGCATGTTAAGTCTTTTTTTGTTCAAGGCCCGCTTATGGGCTGCTACTGATAACATTTGATTAATGATGATGATTGGGACTTTCATTAAATTAATGTAATTATTTAAAGTTTCAGTAAATTTCAATCCAAACTACAAACAGAAGGAGTATAATTTGATTCTAGCAAATCATTCTCCATTGGAATCCAGACAGTCATTACCCATTTCTCGATTTGGCATTACGTGTCTCATCAAAGCTTGACACCTCGAGACTAAGGGCGCTATTCACAAGTCATCTGTGTCCAAGGGGAGGGCGGAGTTCCGTCTGCCGAAGCTACCCACTCGTTACGAGACCCGTCTCGCTCGTATCTTTTGTACAGCCTCCATTTAAATTCATCTGTACATTTCGCCCTCTTTGTCTCTAGCCGGCGCGAGATTTTAATCACTTAGCCGCGACGTACGACTCCTCAAACAGTGACTGAAATGACGGAGACACTTTTTTTTTAATTTTGCGAAACGTGTATCGGTCGTGTAAGATGGATATTTGGTATGGATGTTGGTAAAGTAGATATTTCTTTGGTTTGTTGTCTTTAACTCCGTGATGTATCATTCAAATTTTGAAGTGACATTGTCTTGCTTCGCATGGCACTACGCATTTATTATGCGTGATAACTTGTGTTACGAAAGTCTGCTCGAATTCTTAGCTGTTTCTGGCAAGCTTCTTTTAAGGAAGGCAGGGTCCTTACTGGTGGTAGATTCCTATGCAGGAATCCGCCTGGGTGGGCACCACCGCAGGGCCGGTTATTTTGCCGTGAAGCATTAGTGTGCAAACATTACGGTGTTTCAGTTTGAAGGGCACTGAGAGCTAGCGTAATCACTGGGCATATGTGACCTAAGAACTGATGTCTCAGAGTGACGGGCACAGTATTGTGTCACACAGAAATGTTTTCAGTGACGCTGCACTTACCATTAGGTGACGTTTTGCTCGTTCCGTCATTTTATCAAATAAAAAAAAATCATATTCTTCAGGGTAGATAACGTCATCTTGATTCTTTTTAATTAATGGATGAACCACAGTGCCCAATCATCAGAAGGCGGACAGTATGCTGACAGAATAAACTTTCCTTGCAGATGCAACCAACTTATGTATATATTTTCGGTGATGTAATTGCTGTTAGCCTTCTCGGCTTTTACAGCTTCATCGGATACTGTGCTCGCGGGCCAGGGGCCCGTGTGCCAGGTTTGGTTTGACCCAAACATAAATAAATAAATAAATAAAAACTCCTACAAAACCCTCGAAGTTCGGACTGTGTCGCGTTCGCTGCGTGCTTTCGCGATTTCGAAAATCTTAAACATTTTAAGTCGTCTACTGACCGTCCGAAGGAGGCTGGGCGCGTCCATTCGGACTGTCGACTTGTGTGTCGGTAACTCTGGGCGGTGAGAACCGCCCTAGAACACGGGTGAATCTTGTGTACGCGATGTGATTATTTACTATTGCGCGCCGCTCTCTACGGCGGTCGCGCGTCGTGGTGCGTGTTATATTAAAGCTATTGACTGTGTGTACAGTGTAGCCTGGATCGTGACTGACAGTATCGTGGTCAGGAAGAGCTGAGACGTCCGTGTCGTCTAGCACGTTTCGCGGGCGACGTTTGCGTTCGGTCGCGTTTCTGTTTGGTCGGTAATTTGCTGCTTTAACTACCAGCGGGTTTGAATGAACCGCGGCTTTTTCGAAAAACCGCCGTGATAATTCTCTGAAGTGTTCAGAGATTAAAGGCATTTCACAGTCGCTGTGAAGATCTACATTGCGTTGATACCAACCGGCTCCGGTGGCAGTTCGCAAGAATCGATTTTGAACGCTCTGTAACTTCTTTAATTGATTGCCCGTCGCGTGAGCGAAAGCGACGCAAGCATAGTCCATTACGGGTCTTATGCAAGTCTTATAGAGGCGAAGTTTGTGTCTTAAGCACATTTTGCTTGAGGAGCAAGTTAATGGGTATAGACGGCTTGAGATAAAAGCCGCTCTATTGCGTATGTTTTTAATGTGTGCAGCGAACGACATCGCTGCGTCTAACGTGACCCCGAGGTATTTGACGCTCTTTTCCCAGGGAATAGGGCGTCCGAACAGGGTGATCGTGCCTAGCTGATTGTTGCCGATTGGGTGACATCGTCTAGCGGGCTTTGGTGTGCCCCTCGAGAAGTATATCGCTACACTTTTCTCGGGGTTTACCTCTATTCTCCATTTCCGGAACCATTCGCCTAGGCGATCGGCTGCGGCTTGGAGTTGAATCGTTATGCGGCCCTTGTGCTTGTCGGAATAGTACAAGGCCGTGTCATCTGCGAAAAGCGCAAGATTTACTTTCGGGTCTTTAGGAATATCGCTAGTGTATAGCGAGAAAAGGAGTGGGGAGAGGCAGGAGCCCTGAGGGACCCCCGCTCGGAGAGGGCGGCTTGAGGAGCGCGTTCCCTCTACCCGGAAGCGAAATAGGCGGTTAGACAAGAAGGCTCGTATGATGTTCACGAGTCTGTCTGGCACATTAGTGTGATACAACTTGTAATACAAGCCGTCGTGCCAGACTTTGTCAAATGCCTTTGCGACATCGAAAAATAAGGCCCCTGTGCCTACAGGCTTAGGGCGGTCGTTTAAATTCTCTAAGATGTGCTCCGTTAAGCGGTGCACTTGATGAGTACACGAGTGTTCGGGACGAAAGCCGAACTGCTCGTCTGGAAGAATATTATTTGTAAGGACATAGTCTTTTAATCGACTGAGTATAATTCGCTCATAAATCTTAGCCATCGAGTTGAGGAGACTTATTGGGCGATAATTAGACGGAATGTTCCTAGGCTTATTAGGCTTCGGAATGCCTATAACGTCGGCTTCCTTCCAGTCGTCCGGGAAGGAGCAGCTGGAGAGGAGCGCGTTAAAAATACTGACTAACAGACATAATAACGGCGTAGTTAGACATTTCATCACCCTGTTGTTTATGCCGTCGAGGCCAGGCGCGGATCGGTTTTTAAGATTTTGGACTATCTTAGTGACTTCGTCGAGAGTCACTGGAGGCAGTGGTTCGCCCACTGGTGGTATTGCAGCCCTGCGTTCGAGTTCCGCGGCTACCTGCTGCAGGTGGTCGGGATCCGCAGGCGCGAGAGACGGAGTGCATTGGCTCTCTAAACTGTCTGCGAGGCATTCGGCTTTTTCGCTGTCGTCGAAGGCGAGCGACTTATCGTTAGATCTAATGAGTGGCGGCATGGGTGAGACCGGCTCTGCTTTGAGAGATCGTGCCAGCTGCCAGTAGGCAGTGTGCGACGGCTCGATTTCTCCAAGCATAGTGTCCCAGCTGTCTTGATTGTACTCAGATAAGCGCTCTTTAACGTCCCTTTGTAGGAGGCGCAGTCTGAGTCTATTTTCGTCTGTTCTATATCTATCGTGCGCTTTAGTCGCACGGTTCTTTTCTCTAATCAGGCGACGGAGGTCCGCCGGCAGGTTACAGCGTCGATCGCTCGACACCGTAACCCTCCGGGAGGATTCTCCGACGGCTATTTTGAGATGATTCGAAAAGGATTTTATCGCTCGGCAGGCTACCTCTGGGGAGTCGATAGTATTAGGAATTTCGTCTAAGTGCTGAGAGCTCGTAGCCTCGAGTTTGACTGCAAGGGTACGCCAGTGCACAATGGTTTTGGTCTGAGTGACCTCACCATTTGGCTGGCCCAGCTTAAAAATGACCGGACGGTGGTCCGACTCAAGTTCGTGAAGCGTAACTATAGAGTCTATTGCTAAGTTCACGTCCTTAATTATAGCTACGTCTAGAATATCCGGCTGCTGATGTAATTGCGTCGGTACTCTAGTTGGTGTTTCGGGGGCTATAACGTTTACGTTAAGTCTCTCCGCTATATCGTACAGTTTATTACCGTTCGTGTTATTAACGTTGGAATTCCAACTGCCGTGCTTGCTGTTCAAGTCTCCGGCAAGTATAACAGAACGACCTAAATCTAGTAGAGATTTTAAATCTGCTTCTAATATTTGTCTGGATGGCGAGAGGTAAACTGATGCTAGTACAAGCGGCCTGTGGCCGGTCATTGCTAACCTACACGCAGAAGCTTCTATATTAATTAAGTCTGGAGTGTCGAGCGCGATACAGTGCAAGGACTTTTTATAGTAAATCAGAGTGCCACCTTTCGCGGTCGCTCTGTCATTACGAATGCATTTGTAATTGGCTATCTTAGGATCGCGCATACTAGGTTTTAAGAAAGTCTCTTGCACTAGCATAACGTCGATGTCATGATCACGAAGGAAATTCGCGACTTCAACTAACTGCGTCTTAAGACCGTTTGCGTTAAAATACGAGACAGTCAGAGAGCGAGGTTTAATTCTACCTATATGGGACGCCATTGGTAACAATTAGTGATTTATTTTCAACGCGGCGCGTGATGTTTTAGGCGCATTGAAACGTCCAAATCGCGTCGATTACGCTCATGTGCTCTACGGTCGCCATGAGTCGGTCTTGAGGAGACTTTGCTTCGCGGATTTTGCGCGCTAAGCTTGATAACTCCGCAACATTTATGCTGTGCATGAAGCCGCAAATTAGCGAGAAATCTGCGGCGAAGTTTGATGAGCCCTGAATTTTGGGCGTTGTGATTTGAGGAGCGGGCCGTGAAGCGGCTGCGCTCTTCTGCGTCATGGGCAGAGGTTTCGTCCAGGCGTTAGGCGCCGATGCGGCGCTCTGGCTTTGGCTCGGCCCGGTAGTCCCGTCAGAGGGACCGGGTTTCGCTGCGGCCGGCGCGGGCGTTGTTTTTGGCGCGGGTTTAGTTGCCGGTTTAGGAGCGGGAGTCTGAGGCTGTGGGGCCCCGGGGCCCTTCCTACGGCCATTCTTTTTACCTCCCCTGCGCTTCTTACTCTTCGGCGCTCTGTCACACCCGCGGTAATTCGCAGGGTGTCCCAGCTCGCCGCAGAGTATGCAGCTTGGGGGTTCTTGCGCTTCGGGTGTACGAGCGCATTCCTGAGTGCCGTGATCCCCGAGGCATTTGACGCAACGAGGGCGGGCGAAACAATTACGGGCAGAGTGTCCGTACAGTTGGCATCGGTGGCACTGGCCAATGATACCCCTGTTACGGGGTGCCTCTATAGAAAGGCCTGAGAGGCCGCAAACCGTTTTCACGTTAAAAACTTGTTTGCCTTCTGGAGTTAATTCCAGTATGGCAAGAATTAGGTCGTACGACTTTTTGTTTTGTGGGTGATGCATGCGATGCACCTCCAACACGGGTATATTCTGTGACTTAAGGTCACTTAGGATGTGGCTTGTCTCCAATTCCTTGGGCAAGCCTCTTATGACTACGCGGAGTCTACGTTCTTCCGCGAGCGAGTAAGTGTGGAAGCTGATGTTCCTTCCACGTAAATGGCTAGTGACGGCCCTGAAGTCGCTGACTGTGCTTAGGTATACGCGGATACCTTGCACTGCCGTCTGCGCCTTCGGGCACACAATTTTTTTGTTTGTCATCCAGAGTGACAAATCGTTCCACTGCGCCTTATCTTGTAGAATTATTGGCGGTGGAGACTTAGTGACTTGCGCCGCGGGATGCGCGGGCAGCGACTTTTCTATTGTTTTGCGTGTATTAGACACGCCCTTCTTAGCCGGGTTCCGTGAGGCGGACGGCGACGCGGTATCCGAGTTAGGCTCGGAATCCCCTTTCGCGGCGCGTTTCTTGGCTTTGCGCACGACGACGGTGAAGCCGACGTCGTGAGCACTCCTGTCTTCCTCGCAATCCATATCGGATCCCTCGTCCGAAAGGGCCGCGGGCCCAGCAATGGATTGCGTTTCCCGGAAGGGAAGCGCAGGTGCGTTCGTCGCTTTGTTAGCTAGTTTATTGCACTCACTAACGGCGGGTTTATTACCCGCAGGTGCATTGGACTCGAACAATGCCGACTCGGTCGGCGCGGCCTTTTTATTGCTGGCAATTAGGCCGCTAATTGAATCGCACACAGGTGCGGATGAGTCACCGTGCGCAGGTGCAGGTGAGGCGGGCTCTAAAGCCGGCGATGACTGGCCTTCGGTGTCGAACGAGGCCGTGTGGCTCTTCTGCTGTACCGAGTCGGTTACAAGGCAATTCGATCGGAACTGAGCCCAGATCTCGGGGTGCGCGGCACGCAAAAACTCCGCGAGTTGTAGGAATTCCGGCGCGGGATTGCGGAAAGTCGCCATTTCGACGGTTCGGGTGGCGGTGTGTAACACAAAAGAAAATTTCTCCCTACGTAAGCAGGGAGGTGTGTACTAGAAATATTTCACCTACAGCCTTACGCTTTAGGTGCGAGAAGGTGTGTACCTGGCTGTTGCCTAGCGCAACAAGCGGACACAAAATACAATAGCCGCCTCTGAGGCGAGAATGTGTGTGTAATATCTACTCACGGTTTACCCAGCAAGGCGACACAACACAACACAGCACTGTCGACGCTATCACGTACGCACACCACGAAACACGACACTTCTACTTCGAGGGAGACGATCAGTGAAGGCACGAATGAAGAAAACCAAACACACCGCTACAGGAGCGGGTGTTGGCCACTATCAATGACGATGACAACTAGCTACTACAGACTGCGGTCCGTAAATTGTGCGGGCTGTCAGCTTGGTTAGCATAGAGCGCTGTCGGTTGACGTCCGTTCTGCGCCAGAGCGCAGGAGCGAATGCCAACTTATGTGCTAGTGCTTTATAGCTACAATGTACTACGTACACGTAGTACACGTGACGACGGCATTCCCTAGTGCTCAGAGTACCTGACACCTTCGCTGGGGGGACCTGGGTTCGAATCCCAGCCGCAATCACGGTGGTGTTATGCGGGGCGGTAGACTCTTACCAGCTCCAAAATGCTCATAGAAATGACAGGAAGCCTGCGCGTTGCAGTAAAATTTTTTTACATACATACAGTCACGCCCTGTGGAAATGAGAAGTGGCGGGTGGTGAACCACGTCGCCGTCGTTTTGTAACGTGTCAAAAAAATTTGACTCTCCGTGGCGTTGCCACGAGCAGTATAGTGACAGCATTGCATATTATGATGTTATTCTGCAAGAATTAAGGCTGTCCGTACAAGACGTTAGTCGTCTCTTAAGACTACGGTAGGAAAGAGAAAGGTGATTTTTATAAGTAAATTAATTATTCTGCTTTCGTCTTTAATAATTTCATCGACTGAAGGTAAAGATATTGTAAAATACGAGTAGCAATTTGGCTTTTGTTATAGCGTGGGCTTTTAAATACCGTTTTCACTCTCTATAATTTATCAATCGCGCTAATTACAAATGGTCCCCGACGCCCCGGTCTATCATTTTCTTTAATGAAGTCTTCCTAAACGTCCCATTTATTCTGACGAAGAGAAGAACAGAATTAGATTGGTTTGATGCTCGAAATTCAAATTCCGATACAGTAATTAAGCTGAATGGTCTCCATTTGTTTTTGACAAGATGTTGCCAATGAAAAGGATAGCTACCCGCCAGATCGGGTGGTTTGATCTGGGGAGGACGTCTCAACCAGTAATCTTTAGATGATGTATATGTAGTTCGCATCTCAGAAACTTTAATAGCGCGATGTTGGACGTATGAGATATTTCTTGAGCTCACATAAATGTCGCTACAGTTTTATTTCGAACATTTTTACTTGTGGTAGGATTCCTATGCCACCCCAGGGCCGGTGATTTTGCCGTGAAGCAGTAGTGTGCAAAGATTTACTGTGTTTCGGTTTGAAGGGCACTGTGAGCTAGTGTAATCACTGGTCATATGAGACCTAAGAACTGTTGTCTCAGGGTGATGGGCGCAGTGTGGTGTCACACAGAAATGTTCTGGGTAGCACCGCATTTGCTATAGGCAGACGATGGACTTATTTTAAGTTGGATATATATTATCATAAGTAAAATTATATTCCGTTGCTCCTTGTATATTAAAAAATATGGCGCCTACTTACACATATCTACCCTGTCAGCGTTATAGTATATCACGTGTTAAATAAATATATTAAAAAATATATAGTTCGAACTGCAAACTGCTCACGGGTACAAGGATATCTAATGAGGTTCCTTCATACACACGTCACCTCCACTCGCTCCAGCACTCAACGTAAATTGACGTCAGAATCGCGTTCCCGCTTCCAACTGTTTCGCTAATAAAATACCGACATGTGAGAAACTCCTGGCTGGGAAAATAGGTCTTGTAAGTTTTCGCATGGTGGAGAGCAAATTGCGTGCCCGCCGAGGTGTTTACTCGCAAACTGCCTGCCGTACATTCGATTAGGGGCGAAAAAATACGGGAAATGCATGCAGCTTCGCATTAACGAGTTTATTAAACGCTACCACGCGATGTTTATGACCTGCTTTTAGGATTTTGTCTCACTAGCGAGTGTTTAGCGAAGAAACGCCCAGTGTGTAAGGATTCGTTCTAAAATGCGGAATTTTTTCAGTGTGCGTTTTCTTGAAATTTGTTAGAAGCACCACCTAAATTATACTGAGATTAACAATCTGATAATTTTAGAATCAAATATTAACCATTGAGATAAAAGAATATTCTTTTCAAAGCCAAGTAAAAAAAACCTGACCACTATTTGTAAGCTCACATTACTAGTGGTAGGATTCCTATACAGGAATCCGTATAGGTAGATACCGCCGCAGAGCCAGTTATTCCACCGCGAAGAAGTAGTGTGCAAACATTACTGTATTACGGTCAGAAAGGCACTGAGAGCTAGTCATTAAGTAATGGAAGAGTAATTGCTGGGCATATGAGACTTAAGAATTGATGTCTCAGGGTGATGGGCGCAAGGCAGAAACGTTCTGGGTGACACAGCATTTGTTATAGGAAGGCGTTGTACTGACCATCAATTGAACATTTTGCACGTCTTGACATTTTCTCCTATAAAAAAAGACAGTACAAATATTAGTTCCTTTCTAATACACTATTTGGCGTTTGAACCGCGACGGTTCGCACGCTCGTAAGACGCTAGTTAACATGAAACGCCCGCATTTCGTAGGCGCTGTCCAGCGGCAATTTCACGTATCGTGCTTAACCAACCCCGATGCATAATTTAATTGTGACTCTGATTTATGTCTTTGTTCGCGGATGGAATGATATGACCGTTGTTTCCGCGCTGTTGTCCATGAATATATAATTTAGTAGTTTGCTTTTTACTACACGATAACATTTACTGTGGTTGACGTATACTCGTGATACATAAAGTCAGAATGCCGAGATATTTATGAGTTGTAAATGTTAAGTGAATAAGAAAATGTTAACGCTATTAATTGATTACATTGTAGAAGAACATTGAATGCAACCTACAAATTAACATAAAAATACACTTTGTAGAGCCTCTGTAACCCGATTATCAGATTAACATAGTAACTTTAGTAACCATAATTTAATAATAGTAAAAAGTAAAGTTTCAGCCTATAAATGTCCCACTACTGAGCACAGGCCTCCTCTCATTTCTGAGAGGGTTTTGGAGCTAGGAAGAATCCGCCACGCTGCTCCAATGCGGGTTGGCGGACTTCACATGTCTTCGAAATATTTTTTATTCTTCAGACATGCAGGTTTCCTCACGATGTTTTCCTTCACCGCCGAGCACGTGGTAAATCAGGACTTAAAATTGAAATTATCAATTTTAGTGGTGTACCGGGTATCGAAACCAGGTCACTCGCGTACTATGAAATTTAAAGCGAGCGCCTAGCCCCTGAGCTACCACGGCTTAATAATAGTGACGTTGTTTAATCATTGGCTGTTTCATCAATCAATGTTTTTTACATTGCCACATCTTTACTTAATCAGGATAATTCTTGGTAGCTCGTTGCTCATAATTTCTGTACTAGTATACGAGTATATGTGTCGAAGTAATAATATTTTTTTGAATATAAGCTTTACTTCGAAATATCATTAATAATATTAAAGTTTTAAAAAGAAATCTTTTTGCACTTTCAGCCTCTATACAGCCCACTGCAGAACACAGGTCCCAAGTTGGAAGAATTTGCCAAAACCTGCGTATTTGCGCAGCAGACACCTAGCATCTTAGACGCTACCGATGATCCCTGCTCTGGATAATTTAGGATTAGGATATTTGTCATGGTTATACCATCTGTCCGAAGCCATTGTATTTTTTAATTCCTTTAGCTGGTGCAAACGAACAGAAGAAGAGTAATTTTTCAGTTGCCAGTCGCGTTTTTTGAGTCGTGGATTCGATTATTCATCTAGCGCTTTTAAATGAGAGAACTAATTTTGCGTGGTCATGTAGCACATGCCTGACTATTATGTGAAACCGGATGCAGCGTAAATTACTCGAATCAAAAAAAGCGACAGACAACTCACAAAATTATACTAGTTTCGCCCTTAGTCAATGTTTAATTGTTTATGATATCAACAGCACAATGGCAGTTTCTTCTTCGTTGCCACCACACGGAACCTTGTTATTTTATATAAAAAAAAAGAAGAAAGTGAGGAGCAAAACGTTCACGTGATGGTAATTCCAAAGTCCGCCGGAATTTTTGTACACCACACTGCGCTCGTCCTTCTGAGAACTCATCAGTTCTTAAGTCTCAAATGCCCAGTAATTACACTAGCTCTCGGTGCCCTTCAGACCGAAACACAGTAATGTTTGCACACTACTGATTACACGGTAGAATAACTGGCCCTGCGGCCAATAAAAGTTTCATCGTAAAATGTATCGGTAACAATAAAGACTAATATAGCTATATAAAAATGAATTCAGTTTTTAGTTTCCTGGCTACTGTGTTGTGAAAAGCTATAATTAATTTGAGTTTTAATAACTGACTTAAATCCTTTCTTTCTTAAACGTAGCGATTCATTATTCTATCTATCCGTACAATCTAGTGCAACCAAACTAGCAATCTTCGACATGTCAGTTAAATGCAACGTAGATTAAAAGCTATTTCCGCATTAATACTTAATTTGGGCTAATCGACCGCGCGGCTTGTTTTAGTCGCGATAGACTGCATGCCCCGTGTGAACCGAAACGTGTGTTTTACCCTGTTGTTACTAACCTACTGCGTAGCGCTTTTTTTCATTGGATAAAGTGATGAAACGAGCAAAACGTTCATCTCATGGATGAGATGGAGTAGTCGATTCTCTAAAGTGCATAAAATAATGTTGCATACTTTAATACTTTACATTACTGCGTAATGTGGTCTCATTAAATTCCATCGGCCTTTCTCGTCGAGGCTAAGCGCTCGCTTTAAATTTCATAGTACGCGTGTGACCTGCGTTCGATTCCCGGTGCCGGCACCACTAAAATTGTTAATTGCAATTTTAAGTGCTGATTTACCACGTGCTCGGCGGTGAAGGAAAACATGGTGAGGAAACCTGCATGTCTGAGAAATAAAAAATATTTCGAAGACATGTGAAGTCCGCCAACCCGCATTGGAGCAGTGTGGCGGATTCTTCCTAGCTCCAAAAACCCTCTCAGAAATGAGAGGAGACCTGTGCTCAGCAATGGGACATTTATAGGCTGAAACTTTACCGATGTATGACTAGGTCCAATATAATGGTCTAAGTTAGTTTTTAATGTTTTTTTTTGTGTTATGGAGTAAAGTGACGAGCATATTGTTTACTCGATGGTGAGTAAAAGGTCTGCCTGTTACAAATAGTCTGTCGCCCAGAACATTTTTGTTACCCTGAGACACCAGTAATGTTTATGATGAACACACTACTCCAAAAATATAATATTTTGGAGGAGTAGCCTTAGGCTGACGCCGTTGCCTTATACCGAGCGTAAAAAAAAAATTATAATTTTTGAATGATTTGGTAATAAATTCTCGTTTTTGACTAAAACGTAACTTGGTCCTTTTAGCACTAGGCCACATTTTTCTATTTATAAATAACAATGCAATTTGGCAGGTCTGTATTACTTCAGAATTATAAATGCGATCGCTAATCCTCATTGAAAACAAAGCTATACCCCGGTCATATTTTCGATACGGAGCCTCGATTTCAAACACTTAATGAAGTTGTAACAACCCACGTTTGAAATATTTATTTATTTATTTATTTATTTAAACTTTTATGCACTTAAGTTGTACATATGGCGGACTTAATTCCTGAAGGCATTCTCTCCCAGTCAACCATAAGGTTAAGCAGATATAAATATATGATAGGCGGTGCAGCAAATATTAAAAAGAAAAAAAAACAACTTGAGAAAAAAACATATATACATAGATAGCAATACAATATACGTAATTATATCAATACATACACATTCAAATATACATACATACATATATATATATGTATATACATACATACATACATACATATCTACATATACATAAAACTACTACATAAATATAGATATAAATATACTACTAGATAATTATTATCAAATAGGAAAATTTTATTACGTCTTTAAAACATCGATTCATATGCAATGAAAATAACTCATACTTGCAGCGAATTTTAAAAGCGTTTAGGAGCACGCGGCAGCCCTGTCTGTAACTTTGACTAATGCCCGAGGATACTCGCACTGCGCGTAGCTAACCTGTTCCGATTGTGACGAGGCTTAATTATTTGCGAAGTTGTTTCGAAATTAGCTTTGGACTTGAACACTACCCGCTCCCGTGTCGGCGGGAATGACGCAGCCCAAGTGTTATTTGTTGTTTGAACTTGGAGGTCTTCGCATTTAGGACTCGCTTACATATTTCCGAATTGTTGGTGAAAGTTGTGTGACTTAAGACGTTTTTATTTAGGGCTGCGACAGACTAATAATGTTTATTTCATTAAAGTTTTTGACAATATTCATAAGGTTGGGAGCATCTTTTAAGTGCCTGAAGGACACACTATATAGCATACTTAACAAACACGGGCTTAATTATTAAATATTCTATAAATAATTTGAACTAAACGTGTATATGTGTATTTGTGGTTTAGTGTGTGCGAATGAGTGCATGTGGGCGCGAGTGTGTATTCATTAGTGTGAGTGTGTGTCCATATATTTAGAAGGACTAAGTGTCGTAATCAATTAGCTTTTCAGTGCTTCCGTATAACAGATTTATCCAGTTTGTGATCAATACTTTACTGTCGTTAGTGTTCTTTGACTAAATGTTGAGATTTTTTATTCCGAAAAATCAAATAGTCCGCACGGGGTATTTAAAAAACCTATATCGACGTGGACTTAGTTTCATCAGCTAGTAATTCATAATGATATAAAAAGACTGTCTTAAAACATCTTTTGTGTCTGTTTTTCTTTATGTCCATTTTTTTTTTTACTGTATTATATGCCAGAATTTATTTTTGATCTGCGATTTAGCATACGCCACATGTTTTCAATGTTAAACTTGTTTGTTTTAAATGCGACCGTGATTCTTGATATTGCGCCAGCGTTTCAAATTTCTGATCATTCCGAATGCACATTTTGGTTTTTGCTTTATAAGCCACTCTATCCTGATTTATTACCATTACAACATTGCAATTTACATTCTGTAGTAGTCGCGATATATTTTTTATACTCAATGTATTTAAGATATTTGTTTAAAAATTCCTTTTCCTACCGAATGTTTATTCGAAGTAAGCGATGGTGCGATTTTATGTATTTCACTGGTTAGGTGGTGGGATAGGATTCCTATGCAGGAATTCCTATGTACCACCGCAGTGCCAGTTATTTTGCCGTAAAGCCATTACTAGAGTTTCGGTTTGATGGGCACTGCGAACTAGTGTAATCACTAGGCATATGAGAGTTAAGAACTGATGTCTCGGGTGATGGGTGCAGTGGGGTGTCACACTGAAATGTTCTGGGTGACACAACGTTTGTCAGACGTTGCACTGACCATCAGATGGACGTTTTGTTCGTCTCTTCACTTTCTAATATGAAAAAGACAAGCAAGTCGTTGAACGTTTCAACACGTCAAATGCAGCGCCAGCCCGTAACAGGTGTGACCCAAAGCTAAGCGTACGAAAGTTTTGTATAATACTGCGCTCGTTTCCATGAGACGTCGTTTCTTACGTCTCATTTATTTTGTAATAACACCAGCTTCAGTACCCTTAAAACCGAAACACGAGCGTGTTCGTACACCTCCTCAGAGTGACGTCATTGTTAAATAGTGACTGCGCAGTTACACATATAGTTCGTGCTTTTGTTTTATTTTGTCGTGATCGGTAATAAATGCTTCTTTAATTAGACACAGACATATATTTATGTATACTAAATGTCATCATAGACTATTCCGTGTTTCAAAATGGCAGTATGAACGTAATCAAACGACAGATTATTATGTGATTGACATTGTCAGTATGAAGGTAAATAACTAAGAGACTTCACTAGTCACTCTTAGTAATTTGGTTTCCTCTTGGCCGATTTTCGACGTAGGCGACAACTTCCGAATACTATCGAAAGCTATCAACTGTGCAGGAGATATTATAGTGCCAAAATTGTCTACCCGCGCCCGATGCAACGCTCTTACGTAAAAATCGGAGGTAGTCTAGGTTACAGTATCAGAGACACGGGAACAATCACAATACAACCAGACCCGGAAGGCAACAATTTTTTTTGTTTTTGAACTAATTTTGTTTCCGGCTGGGATTCAAGCTCAAGACTCGCAGCTTAGAAGTTTTTTAGAAGACTTTGACCACTAAGCCACACGGTTGTGAAAGTTACATATGTTTTTTTTTAAATAAAACTACTTTTTTACGGATTTTATCGCGTTTAATTTTTGAACTATTTTTACCCGACGTTTCGGACGCTTTACAGCACCCATGGTCACGGGGGGACTGAGGTGACAGTTGTCCCGATGTCATAGTTAACCCGGAGTACCTTCAGCTTTTAATTATTATTTGTAGTCCGATCTACGCAGAAAGAGCTTACTGTGTCTTGAAGCCTTGCAGTGGTATGCTTGGTTTTTGATTTAATTTTATTAATAATAGGATCCCAAGCCGGTGGTAATACCCAACCATCTTCCCTATTGAAATTAGGATGTTTTTTAATTTCAATAGCCTCACGAATCATCCTTGGTAGGAATCGGTGTTCTTTTGCAAGGATTTGTGGTCTATCAAATCTGATGTAATGGTTGGGTTGGTTGTGTTATTATGTTTTTTTTTGTTATTGAAGAAAGTGACGAAACGAGCAAAACGCTCACCTGATGGTAAATACAACGAGTGCCCATAAAAAATGCTGTGACATCACCCTGAGACATCAGTTCTTAAGTCCTAGTGATAACACTAGCTCACAGTGCCCTTCAAACCGAAACACTGCTTGCATGCATATTTGCACACTGCTGCTCCATAATTCAGTTTAGTATCATGGATTCGCATAATGTATCCCTCGTGGATTGACACAAAACACGGTCCTGAACCTCCTGCGACTTTCCACTAGTAACTCTTTGTTACATGGTCCTCCTGGCCGATTTTTGACGTAGGCGACAATTTCCTAATATTGCCTGAAGCTATGAACTGCGCCGGAGATATTATAGTGCCACAAGTGTGCAAAATATGCTCAAACACGGAAGCCCTTACTTGTCCCAATCTGACAGGACAATCTGGATCGTAGATACTGGTGGTAGGATTGCTATGCTGGAATCCGTCTAGGTAGGTACCACCCCAGGGCCAGATATTCTGCCGTGAAGCAGTAGTGTGCAAGCATTGCTGTGTTTCGATTTGAAGGGCACAGTGAGCTAGCGTAATCACTGGGCATTTGAGAATTAAGAACTGATGTCTCAGGGTGACGGGCGCAGTGTGGTGTCACACAGAAATATTCTGGGTGACACGCCATTTGTTGTGGGCAAACGTTGCAGTTACCATCAGGTGAACGTTTTTCTCGTTTCGTCACTCTATACAGTAAAAAAAAAAAACAAAAAACGACGTGAACTGGACGACATAATTTTCTCTTGAACCTTTCCCTTGCTACAACAAAAAAGGGCGTATTACAATTCTAAATTAAACTCCGACACACATAGCAAGCACGCACAGGTCCTTTTACAACACTAGTGAATATTTTAAATTCCTACTAAGCATCCAGATTGTCCGTGACTCACACTCGTGGGCGTCAGCTGAAAATCAGCGCTACCTTAAATGTAGCTTTATGCTGAGCTCACTACCTTTTGTTCGTCGCAAACACCAGCATTGTATTCAATCGATATTATTTAATTTATGTATGTAAAGTTGTTATTTTTTGTTCTATATAATTTGTCGTATTTTGTAAATGGTGTTTGTGAACGATCAATAAAGATTTTTCTATTCTATTGTATTCTATTCTAGAGCTATGCTCAGCAGTGAACTTGTGATTGGCTGAAATAATGATGGTGAAGGGTGACAAACGGCCTCACAGTCTACATGATGGTAAGTAATCAATCAACAACTGTGATCCGTCTACACATATCTATAAATTAATACGTTTAGTGAAAACTTTGTACCTCTTATTCCCTATTTTATGTAGCACCACACTGCGCCCGACCGTCAGATACATTAGTTTTTAAGTCTTATATGCCCAGCAATTACACTAGCTCAGTGCCCTTTAGATGTGCACATAGGCACAGGGCCAGTTATTCTGCAGAATACCTACCTGCCTAGACGGATTCCTGTTTAGGAATCCTACTGCCACTGGATACTCAATAAACGGGCTACAATTTTCCTCTAAAAACGGGTAAAACACATACATACATGGTCACGACTTTTTCCCATATAAAGAGCCTACCCCTTACCCCAGAGGCGACACAAGTAGCCCACTTTTCGCTCCCGCTGGACGTGACTGGTGCCCAACCAAGGTGCCGCCATTTTGGTAAGAGTCGAAAAAATTGTTACTCACCATTGCGTTCCCACGAGCAGTTCAGTGACAGCATTGCATATTATGGTGTTGTTCTGCACGACTAAAGGCCGTCCGTACAATACTCTTACGTACTTAGTCGCCTCTAACGATGCCTCGGTAGGAAAGAGATAGGTGCTATTCTACTCTACCGGACCTCTTTTTAAAATCCACTCAGTATTTCTTGAGATCGTTCAAACATACAGACTCTCCGGCTTTATTATAGTAATTAGATGAGATAAGATAACATTTATTCTTATATAGAATAATAAATCATTATCAAACCAGAAATTTCCCTAGTTAGAGTTAATTACAAACGGTCATATCTTTACATCAGACTAACACGAAAAAATAATGGCGTGTTACTTAATTATTTTAACTTAGTTGAAGCTTTGATGTTAATGTAAGGTGTGTCATAATTTTACTTCACAATTTTTTACACATTACACAACATTTACGGGTATTACGATAAAACACTGTGCCAAATATCCTGCCGTGAAGCAGTAGTGTGCAAACATTACTGAGTTTCAGTTTGAAGGGCACTGATAGCTGTAACTACTGGGCATATGAGACTTAAGAACTGATGTCTCAGGGTGACGAGGGCAATGTGGTGTACACATAAATGTTCTAGGTGACACAGCCGTCAAAATCGGTCCAGCCGTTTCGGAGATTAGCAGAAACAAACAGACAGACGGGTAGGCAAAAATTTAAGAAATTGATAATTTATTATTAGTACCGTATATACTTTCATAAACATTGAGTAAAAAGCTCTTATTTTGTTATTACAGACACTTAAATTTGTATAGATTAACTTTTAGCTCTCTATTTAATCTTATCCAAAGTAGTGATAGTAAGAGCATATTCAAGATTAAACACGAGACCACCTATCACACCGTTGTATAATCACCATTGTTCAAGGGTTTTTTTTTCTCATACTCAAATATGCTCACCATGTTATAACTTTCTTTTTCCTATTTTAAGTAAATTTGTTTGCCAAAAAAACTAAAAAAATAAATTGTAAAACGTGGATAGTTGTGATTGGCTAACAGAATTGTATTTAAGGATTTTGTAATGTTTATTTTTTTCTGCTGTAACTGTCCTAAGTAATAAATAAAATAAAAAAATAAATAACTTTCCAGGCCATGGCCACGATTTTAGGAAATTTATATTTTAATTTAACATATGTTTGTAATCTGAAACAAAATCCTGGCGTAGTATGCGCTGTTTCAGTATTGGCAAATTAGAATTTTTGGCACGCAGCAATGCTCATATCTGCAATGTCGCTTATAATTTAGTGTCAATGGCTAACATTACACTTTTAAATTAGTCGCTAGAGGTAATGGACCCAAACGGTGTCAAGATTTTGTAGAAGGTCGCAGAATAGTTACGAAACGATGAATGTAAATTGGTCTACGGTGTCATTGTAACCCCCTTTAATTTCGAAATGGCGATATGCAGTATTTATATAAAACATAACATACAGAAATGAGTGACGTTCGCGGTTATCTACAGCGTTACATACATACATACATAAGATCACGACTGTATCCCATGAGGGGTAGTCAGAGACTGGGCACTCAATGCAAACACAGATGACAGCCACAATCCTCGTTTCACCAAAACAATATAATGCACTTGGTGTGATAGGTGGTGAGCCCATCGCCACCATGCGCTGTTGGGTGCACAGTGCAGTTTAATTCCTTACTCGCCTTTTACGAGATCCATTGGATGAGATGGAGTGGTAGTATTCTTTTAACGAGCCGCCACACGGCGTTACGTGCATTCTAATATTGTGAAAAAGCCTTATACCACCGTCGTAGTCATATTTGTCGATAATACATTAATTTACTACATTACCAACTAGATTATGACAGACAAAAAAACGTAATTTCCCTTCGCTCAGCACGTCCGCAAATTACACTGCGGTGTGACAGTTGCACTCACAAGTTCGCCAACCGAACGCATTCACAGCGCGCCGGTAATTCCATTAATTACCCGCTGACCCGTCTCCCGGTTGATTACCACTTCTCATTTTATAGCTCCGAGCTCGCTTTGATCATTTTAGGATTATGCTATTTTGCGACGCGATCTGACCTTTACATGTCCCCATGAATTTCACACCGGCGTGATCGAGAACTTTTATTTATAGGTCATGTTGATCCTGTATAACCGATAGGTGTCCGACAGAGGAGAATAGCACCTTTTTTTCTACCGAGGTGTCGTAAGAGGCGACTGAGCTATTGTACGGACAGCCTTAATTCGTGCAGAATAACACCATCATATGCAATGCTGTCACTACACTGCTCGTGGGAACGCAATGGGACATAAGATTTATTTTTACTCGTACTAAAATGGCGGCGACGTGGTTCGCCACCCGTCACGTCTCGTTTTCCACGAGAGCGAAAAGTGGGCTACGTGAGTGGTCTCTGCCTACTCCTTATATGGGGAAAAGGCGTGACTGTATGTTCATTCTGTAGAGCTAAGTTAAAATAATACATTCAGGTGTCCATCGATCTTCTGTTAATAGAATTTTCATTTTGCGTCATGTGCCTTTTTGCTCCTGTAATTTGGCTAGTTTGACGTCCGCGTGGCCTAGTGGTTAGAGTACCTGACTATCTATGGTATAGGAGCACAAGTATTTCTTCACTGGGAATATGAGATTTAAGAACTGATGTCTCTGGGTGATGGGCGCAGTGTGGTGTCACAAAGGAATGTTCCGGGTGGCATAGCATTTGCTACGGGCAGACTCTGGACTTACCATCTGGTGAAAGATTTGCTTTCAGCACTTTGATGTCAAATAAAAAAAAATAAAGAACAAAAGGATCAACAAAAATTGCTGATTCTCTGTTAATTACTTACAGTCTAAAGTAATCGAGAAGTCCACGCGAACGAATTTGTCCGGTACAGCTGTACATAGTACATACATACTACATACTAGTCTAGTTAGTAGTCTAACCATAGGTCCCCCCCATCGATTGTCACAAAAGTGTGTAGTTCTCATTTTGGCAGGGTTTTGCCCATAGTTCACACTGTAACAATTATAAATAATAATTGTTATTTGCAGTTATTGCTTTGTCTTTTATAATATTGCTAGCTGATCTGTCCCGGCTTCGCACGGAAGCTATTGTAATGTTAAAGTCTGTATAAAAAAAACACCAGCCCGTTTACTCATTTAGGAGTTCGTAAAGTCCTTTCTTAGTGCATGTCTACGTCGGGAAAGGAAATTGAATATTTAATTAAGTGTGGTTTCCGAGATATCGTGATGAGTCAGTGGTAAATCGGTGTGTTTGTATATAAATTTAAAATATTCCTATGCAGGAATCCGTCTAGGTAGGTACAACCCCAGGCCAGTTACTCTGCCGTGAAGCAGTAGTGAGCAAACATGACTGTGTTTCGGTCTGAAGGGCATCGAGAGCTAGTGTAATCACTGGGCATATGAGACTTTAGAACTGATGTCTCAGGGTGACTCAGCATTTGCTATGGGCAAGTGTTGCACTTACCATCAGGTGAACGTTTTGCACGTCTGTACAGTTTATCCAATGAAAAAAATCACCCTTTTTTACGTATATTGAAGTCGACAGCCCTACGGCTGATTGTAGATATGAAAAGTGAAGTACATACATGAGCTTGCCTTCTGCACTCTCTTTATTTTGTGTATTTGTGCCTACAATTGATACAATTAAAGCTCAAATTTGCGTAGGTAGTTCACGAGTGCTCAACTACGTTGGCTTAACATCTTTTGGAAATCAACGTCGAGTTATTCGAAAGTTCATTTGTTTTCAATACAGTCGATTTATTACTCGTGAACAAACAATTCGAGTCGTACCGACTCCATCGAACTGTATAGTCGCGTAACCTTGCCGCTTTGTTAAGGTATCTTTTCAAATATTTTCAATTATTCTACTTTCATTTCGTTTCTTTTGTCGACCGCGATTTATTTGTATGTTCCGATCACGGAGTTTTAAATTTGTTTCTATATTTCTATACGTCCGATAGCTTTTGCTTATGGTACAAAAGGTGACAGACGAGCACACAGTCGACCTGATGGTAGTTATCGCTGTGATCACATTCATCCCCGATGTACAATGAAGAAGTGGAAATGTTACCCCTGCAGACAGCGACAGAGCCTGGAACCAGCAGTTGTCTTATTGATATAGAAGATGGGCGAGATTACTCGATTGATTGTTGAACATTTCGATATACGTCATATCTGCCTTCGGTATAAGTCCTAAGTTTGAATTAAAGTTGTAATTAGAACAATACACAAATTATTAGATTTCTAGTCTGGATGCATTATCTTCTGCCAGTTATTGGGTTTTCGATCTCTTCCTTCGCCATACGAAACATAGCGGCTTCGTATAACTACTTTTTTATTAAAAGTGGCGAGATGAGCAAAACTTTCACCTGTGTTAGTGCAATCCCAGATTATTTCTGTGTAGCACCGCACTACGCTCGTGCCACCCTGGGACATGAGTTCTTAAGTCTAATATGCCCAGTGACAACACTCAGTACCCTTCTAACAGAAACACTTTGGCACACTCCTGCTTCACGGCAGAATTACTGGCCCTGGGGTGGTACCTACCTTAGACGGCAGACGGATTCCTGCATAGGAATCCTACCACCAGTAAATTTACTGTGTTTCGGTCTGAAAGGAACTGTAAGCAAGTAGTTACTGGGCATATGGGACTTAAGAACTGATGTCTCAGGGAGTCGGGCGCAGTGGGGTGCAACACAGAAATATTCTGGGTGACACACCGTTTGGTATGGGCAGAACGTTGCATATACCTTAAGGTGAACGATTTACTCATCTACTTACTTTCTATTAACTAAAAAGCTATTAGCTATTACGTGTATTAACTAAAAAGCTATTAGCTATACACAGACCATAGATTTGAAAAAAAATCTATGGTTTACAAGAGCCGTGGTAGCTCAGGGGCTAGGCGCTCGCTTTAAATTTCATAGTACGCGAGTGACCTGGGTTCGATTCCCGGTGCCAGCATCACTAAAATTGTTTATTGCAATTTTAATTGCTGATTTACCACGTGCTCGGCGATGAAGGAAAACATCTTGAGGAAATCTGCATGTCTGAGAAATAAAAAATATTTCGAAGACATGTGCAGTCCGCCAACCCTCATTGGAGCAGCGTGGCGGATTCTTCTCACCTCCAAAACCCTCTCAGAAATGAGAGGAGGCCTGTGCTCAGCAGTGGGACATTTATAGGCTGTGAAACTTTACTTTACTTTACTATGGTTTACACGTAGTTGTCTATAACACTTCAGTTCCTAGTCACGGCACGTCATTAGGCCGCGCATTGCAAGCCATTAATTCAAAATATATCAATTTAAGCCGCCCGCATTACCGCCCTATGGAAATTACGCCCGCTTATTGAACAGGGCTCTTCTTTACGCCCGTTACGCCATATTTATGGACGGTACAGCCAACATTTACGGTATATAACTCGTTATTGCTTTTTAATCGACGGCGCGTATTTATTTGTGGATGCAGCGCCGTGATATATGGGCGTATAAATTTTCGGTTGAAGTCCGAAATGGAATTCGATTATTGGACGAATTTAGTTTTGGATTCGCTCATAATAATGGTTTATTTTGCTTTAGATTCAAATCATTTTTAAACTGTACGGAAACGTTCCTTAATTTCCTTTGAGTGAGCAGAGCAACAAGTTTTACGAATGCCAGGTCTACATGAAGAATAAACACAACTCGAAATGTATAATATTACATACATACATACATACAGTCACGCCTCTTTCCCATTGGTGTAGGCAGAGACCACATCTTTCCACTAGCTACGATCCTGAGACACACATTTTTAGCTTCTTCTACTTTCATTAGCGTTTTCACACACGCTCGTCGGTTGCGGGTACTTAATACTATAATTGCTTAATACTTAATAATATAATATTAACAAACTGTAATAAATACGAGTATCTCTAATTTTGTAGCGAAAGTATGAGAGATAATTAAATTAAAAGGGAACCTTCAGAAAACTAAACTACGAGAGAATGAGTAACAGGAGTGGGATAATTGTAGAGTGTATTTATTATATATAATATTGTTACAAAGTTTAAAAGTTACTTTACATTTTGTTCTATATATATTAAATTACATATTACATCGAGTGGAAAAATATTAATATAATAATATATAATAAAAATATGTCAATAATCCTGTAAAATACAGACTGTTTCGGTCTGTGTCTGTGGTCAGTAGAGGTTAAAAGTATAAAAGGTTAATTGTTTAAACAGTTTTATTTTATAAAACTATGGCTCCTAACGGTCTTTTTGTGTATCGCGACTTAGAATGTTAGCTGAGGGTGACATGCGCAGTGTGGTGCCACACAGATATGACACAGATATAGACACAGAGATGTTCTGGGTGACTCAGCATTTGCTATGGGCAGACTTACCAACAGGTGAACGTTTTGCTCGTCACGACACTCTGCTATAAAAAAAACTTAATTGAAATATTCACTATATATAAATATAATAAGATTTATATCAAGTGTAATGTCGCGTTAATAATCCGGATACCGTACATAAGCAAAACCCCATGCTCTTATCAGTGGAGTGGTCGCTGAATGCTCGTTACGCAGCTCCTCGAACGTGCCTGTGGGCGAGCTCCGCCATGGCATCGACTTGTTACGCCTCGAGAGCTTGGAGAGCTGCCGGCCTGGGATGTGCTTATGTTGGTATTTGTTTTATACCTTGATTGGTACTTCAGTGTTGGATGCGCGGAAAAAATTGTTTCTCCGTGTCATATATGATTTTTTTTTTATTGGATAGAGCGACGAAACGAGCAAAACGTACACCTGATGTAAAGTGCAACGACAAATGATATATATATATACCACACTGCGCCCGTTACCCTGAGACATCAGTTCTTAAGTCTCATATGCCCAGTGATTACGCTAGCTCACGGTGCCCTTCAAACCGAAACACAGTAGTGTTTACACAGTAATGTTTGCACACTACTGCTTCACGGCAGAATAACTGGCCCTGTGGTAGGATTCCTGCATAGGAATCCTACCACCAGTTAACCCGGCGCTAGTCGTAACCTAACTCGCGCCAGATGCAACGCTCAAGATCGGTGTTCATAGTTTCGGGTGGTCCATTGGTGTTGTGATTGTCCGCGTGTCTAAGAAGATACGCGGACAATCACACAACCCAAATAGAAAACAATTTGTATTTTTGCAGAAATTTTGGAACCGGCTGGGATACGAATCCACGACCCGCGTTGAAGAAGTCAGTTTGCAGTAGTTGATAGGACTTCAACAATTATGTATACTTAACTTCGTCGTCGTCGTGTCAGCCTATCACAAGTCCACTGCTGAACATAGGCCTCCCCCATAGATAGCCACAATCGTTTCTAGCTCTCATATTGGAGGGATATTGCCATAGTTGCCACGCTTGGCAGACAGGTTGGCAACCGCAGTTTTATTCGGATGTTCCAGGAAGACGCTGATGCCCATCTCCTGGTTACTTAACTTAAAGAAAGTTAATTGGCCAATATCCGTATGTGCAGTAAATCCCCCCGGGGAAAGTAAAGCCGCCACTAGGCAGTCAGTTGTAGAGTCATTGTGTGTATTGCGTAGTGATAGTGTTGTAGTGGTGGAACGCACCTGCTGGTGGTTCGTGGTTGTGGTATACCCGGATAAGGTCTGTTCACGTTATTCTAGGAGTGCAGTGAGCAGTTGTATTAAAAAAATGGGTAATAATAATTAATTTTTAATTTTGCGTATGAGTCTTGGCAAAATAGCTTTCTTTCCTTAATAAATTCTCTGATTGGTAACTTTAAGAAAACCTTAATTGTTCTGACGACCGCGTGGCCTAGTCGTCAGAGTACCTGACTTCTACGCCGCGGGTCCTGGGTTCGAATCCCAGCCGGAGCTAACATTTGTGCTAAAACACAAATTGTTGGTTTTCGGGTCTGGTTGTGTTGTGTTTGTCCCCGTGTTTCTGACACTGACTCCTAGCCTACCTCCGATCTTATCGCATCAGCGTTACATCGGGCGCGGGTAGGTTGGGACGAGTCAGTGCCTCTGTGTTTGCGCGTGCACTTGTGGCACTATAATATCTCCTGCGCAGTTGATAGCACTCGACAGTATTAGGAAATTGTCGCCGTGGTCGAAATCGGCCAGGAGACCATCATCATCATCATCATCATCATCATCATCATCATCATCGATTGTTCAGCATACTAATTCGCTAGACAAGGCTCGTGTCGCTTTTTATAGCGCTCGTTTTAGCATCCTCACTGTTACATTCAACATCAAAGCCAGCCTACATTAAGGGTCCAGCGTAAGCCGTAATCGTAAAGTCTCCGTATCGTCCCCGTCGATAAATCGTTGCCTTTCGCCGGCTTTGGTAGTATACGGACTATCGTAACGTATTCGCATCGTGCCGAGCGTTATAAGAATTCGTTAGCTTATAGGTGAATTAATTTCAATATTGTAGAAATTAATATTGAGTAAATGTCGTTTATGTACGAAATGTTACTTATATTAACTACAATTCTTGCTAAACATTTCTAAGTAATGTCAAATTTATTATCAGATGTAAGCAAAAATATCTTATCTTTAACGTAAAACATAAATTGTCCAAAACATAATTCTAACTTTAGGACTTTAATAAGGCGATATCTTCATTCAATGAAGGTAACTGCGTATCAGAATGTAATAAATATTCAAATGTGATTTTTACTTGCATTTTGTTTAAGCACGTATCTGCTTTCACACCAAAGCTCATTTAAGACACGCTAAAACTATCAATAGCTACCTACTGTTCCTCGCTATCTTTATAGCTCCAGCGGAACGTTCGCAGCGGTAACTTTCGTCCAATTACGCTGCGGTGTGATGGGCGGTCGTTACGACGCTTAGCGTGCGCTATCTTTACTGCTTCTCTTTATACCACTGAAAACCAACGTTGGTTGCAATATGCATTCTTTTGGACATTCACCCGTCTGTTCGTTTGTGATATCGTGAGTAAATTTAGTATGCATTATTTTAAATGCCGTAATTGTAATTACGAAAACGAAATGTCCTTACGAAAATTCAAACACGGTTCAACTTTACTGATGGTAGGATTCCTATGCAGGAATCCGTCTAGATAAATACTACCCCAGTTCTAGATATTTTGCCGTGAAGCCGTAATGTGCTTAGATTATAACTGTGTTTCGGTCTTAATGCGAATGTAATCACTTGGCATATGTGACTTAAGAACTGATGACTTAGGGTGATGGGCGCAGTGTGGAGCCACACAGAAGTATTTTGAGTGACAGCATCTATTATGGTCAGACGTTGCACTCACCATCAGGTGAACGTTTTGTCCTTCTCATCACTTAATCCAATAAAAACAAATAAAAAACGTACGTTCGAGTTTAATAAGTATTTACGAAGCAACCTTTTGATGGGGCCTTTACTGGTTTCTTTTCTGGTGACATCGTGCAAGGAGTTCATAATCAATCAATGTAACCACATGAGAAGCTATAAAATATCACTTACGTCCTGCATCGCGGTATTGAAGTTTCATCGATGCTACGAGGGGTGATCCAAAAGTAATGATAATCAATAATAAACACAATGAATAAAATAAATAAATAAATTTATTTCTCAACATAGTCTCCTAGCAAGTCTATACATTTAGTCCATCTCTTTTCTAATCCTAAAATTCCCTTAGAAAAAAAATCTTTATCTTGACTCTCAAAAAAGTCCTCAACCGCGGCCATCACGTCGCTATCATCGTCAAATTTCTTGCCTCGGAGGTGTTCCTTGAGTCGTGGAAAGAGATAGAAGTCGCTGGGGGCTAGATCTGGTGAATAGGGGGGGTGTTCCACCAGCTCAAAGCCCGCTTCCTGAATGGCAGCCATGGCAATTGCAGCTTTGTGAACCGGTGCGTTGTCTTGATGGAACAGCACTCCAGCCCGCAGTTTGCCTCGCCTTTTCTCCTTAATAGCCTCCCGCAATCTTCTTATTTGTTCTGCATAGTAGGAGCCTGTAATAGTGGCCCCCTTTTCCAAGTAGTCCACCATGATTATTCCTTCAGCGTCCCAAAAAACAGACGCCATAACCTTCCCTGCTGAGCTTGACACTTTGAATTTCTTCGGCGTCGGTTCATCGGATCGTTTCCATGTCATCGATTGTTGTTTTGTTTCAGGATCAAAATGGTGGATCCAGGTCTCGTCCATGGTCACAAAACGTGACAAAAAATTATCCTTGTCTGCCTGGAACTTTTCGAGATTTGCTCTTGACATGTCGACTCGTTTCTTCTTTTGCTCGTCGTTTAACATTTTCGGTACCCAACGCGCGGAGACCTTTCTCATATGCAATTCGTTCGCAAGGATTCTTTGAATGCTGCCATATGAGATCCCTGTGACCTCAGCTACATGCCTGATAGTCACTCTTCGATCTTCCAATACAACTTCTTCAACTTTTTTCACATTTTCTTCAGTGAGGGACGTCGATGGGCGTCCTTCGCGGTGTTCGTCTTCCGTCGATGTTCTTCCCAACTTAAACTCCTTAGCCCAGCGTGCAACTGTGGAATATGGAGGAGAAGAGTCCCCTAATGTTTCCACCAAGTCGCTGTGTATGTCTTTGGTAGACATTTTTTTCAAGCAGAGGTATTTAATGACAGCTCTGATTTCGTGTTTTTCCATTTTGATGTTCACTCCTTGACAGTCCGTATTCAAATGAATGTAGCTCCCGGGAATCGTGGCCTATTTATATGATTTTTTTTCCCTGAACTAGTGGTTAACTGAGTAAGTGACTGAAATTTTTTTGTATTTTTGTGTGCACTAGAAATAACTGATTATCATTACTTTTGGATCACCCCTCGTAACTATATATAAAAAAATCTAAATATTACTGGATTAGGAGACGTTCTTCCCAGAACCCGATCTGGTGGTTAGCTACCCGTTTTCCCTGGGCACATCATGCATACATACATCGCGTCTTTTCTCTTAAGGGGTAGACAGAGAGACACCTGTAGCACTGTTTTCACCGCCGCGGGTAATGAGACGGGTGGCGAATGACGTCGCCAATTTGGTACGAGTCAAGAACTTCTTACTCCCCATTGCGTTCCCACCAGCAGAAGAGTGACAGCATTGCATATTATGATGTAACTCTGCACGAATAATGGCTGTCCGTACATAACACTATGTCACCTCTAGAGACACCTCGGTAAGAAAGAGGTAGGCGATATTCTACTCTGCCGGACACCTGTCATCTTCCAAGGTCGAAATAGATTACAAACCGTTATTTTTTCACGTTCCGCAGTTAGAAATATAAAGCGGCACTAGTTACTCCATTAAACATTTGTAGTAACTAGATTACGGAGTTCTTTTGCTCGAAACCCCCTTTGTAACTCTCTAATGAAATGGAGGTTTCTTCGCTCGCTGTAAAAATAAAGCGCTGTCGAGAGTGACGGTGGGAGGGTGAGGGAGGGGAGGGATGCACGAAGGCGCGCTTTTGATTAATTACAGTCGTAATCCACCTCTGTCCAATCCGGCTCTCGTTTGTACCGGTTCGCGATGTTGTTTCGCTCGATTTGCAGATGTTATGGCTTCGCGGTTGGTTGTTATTTAAAATATTTCATCGGACTTCCCATTCATCCGCTTGTCAATGGTCCACTGCAAGTCCACAATTGGGAGGATTTGACATAATCACCACGCTTGGCAGGCATTGGCCATCACAGTATACTGCGCACGATAGTTACTTTGTTACGTCTGTGACGTGTTCTGTGTATTGTCGGTATGATTTTTCGACATTGTTATTTCGAGTCCAGTTTTTCTATTTCTCTCAATCGACTCTTACCACACCCAGGCATTACAGATAATAGTACTTTTCAATGTCCAGGGTTCGAATGATAATTGTTTAAGAGTGATTGATATTAAGTCGTTTAAACCATTATGAACTTGAATCACAGGCAAAATAGAGTATTTAAACTGTAGACATTTCCCGTAACGTATTCCGAATCCAGGACTCTTATGCATGTCATGTGATTACTGAATCACTAGCTCGACTCCACTTCCCACACATTTGTAAAATGTAATTGCATGTTAACTAGATTTTACACCTGTGCTCTCTTGAAGCGTGCTGTCATAAAGCATTAAAGCAAAGTATAGCATTAAATCTCTATAAAACATCCTTCTAGCTATCAAGGCTATATATCCCATTTAATAAATTGGCGAGAGTTTTAACGAGCAAGCGACGAATGTTCCTCGGGAGAGCGATACGAGCTTTCGCGAAATACATTACTTCTCGCTAGGGTGACTACGCGGCGCAGGTTGGGGAGACATGTGCTGGTAGACCAAAAAGTTAGTAAAGAATTAAAGCTATAGTCTACTAGCTGATATCCGCGACTTCGCCTGCGCGATATAGTAATTATGCCATCCCTCAGGAACCATCAATTTTTCCGGGATAAAAAGTAGCCCATAGTGTTTTCACAAAAATCAGGTCGATCGATCACTCCGTTGAAGCGTGAAAGACGGACAAACAAGCCAACAAACATCTATTTGGAAACATCGATGTTAAAAAATATCGTTAATAAAAACGATACATCGATGTGTTTCCGATGTTTTAATAATCTCATCCATCACAAAAATTAAAACGTGGTTAGAAACATTTTAATAAACATAAAGGAATTCACATATTCAATAGACTTAGAACCTATGACGTATCTAAACTACAAAATATACCGATCTTAACAGTTTTGAACCCAAAATCTTAGCTGACTTCCAATTAACTAGACCACAAACAAAATTAATCTTAAAAAAATAGAAAAAATAAATAAAAAAAGGAAGATACATTTAAATAGTAACTCAATTCACATGTTTGAAAACATGTGTAAGTATGTAACTATAATTACAGAGCAGAAACGAAATCAATAAACGATGTCAATGTTTGACACTTTTTGCCGTCGATGTATCGGCGATGTATCCTTCATCAATACATCGATGTAACATTGATATTAACATCGATTCGTCTAGGTAGCTACGAGGGTGGATTGAAAAGTACTCGGCCTAACACAGATCCATTCAATTCTAAAAATCAAATCTACCCACATTATTAAGTTCAGTTCAGACTAGTTCATTGTGTGAAGTTCGAAACGTGTGCGATAATTAGTTGTGATTTTATAAATTTATTAACAAAGTAATCGGTCATAATTTCCGCGAATGGAGCAAATCGAGCAGCGTGCCGTCATTAAGTACCTCCATAAGAAGGGGCTATCATCAAAAACCATCCATGATGACATGGTCAGTACATTAGACGATTGTGCTCTGTCATATTCATCCGTCAAAAAATGGATAGCAGAATTTAAGCGTGGTAGAGAGAGTGTGAAAGATGAACCCCGCTCTGGAAGGCCTTCGACGTCAACTACTGACGAAAATATTAAAAAAGTACTTGATTTAATAATGGGAGACCGCAGATAAAAATTAGAGAGATAGCCGAGATTATAGGCATCTTTTATGAACGAACTCAAAACATCATTGTCAACGAGTTGGGTTTCCACAAGGTGTCTGCGAGGTGGGTTCCGCGACTGCTTTCAGTTGAACAAAAAAGGACGCGATTGACTAATTCACGCGACTGTTTGGAGTTATTTGAAGCCGGTGCAGATGATTTTTTGAATCATTTTGTTACTATGGACAAAACATGGGTTCATTACTGTACACCGGAAACAAAACAACAATCAAAACAGTGGAGAAGACCTGGTTCACCACCCCCTAAAAAGGCTAACTCGATTTTGTCGGCAAATAAGGTGATGGCTTCAGTATTCTGGGACTCGAAAGGTGTGATTATGATTGATTATCTTGAAAGGGGTCAGACTATAAACTCTGATTACTACTGCACCTTACTACGTCGTTTACGAGAGGAAATAAAAGAAAACGTCGAGGAATTGCTCAGAAGAAAAGTTCCTGTTTCATCAAGATAACGCCCGTGTTCACACGTCCTACAGTCAATGGCTGGAATTCCAACAACTGTGGCTTTGAACTGTTAACCGCATCCGCCCGTATTCACCTGATCTGGCACCATCAGACTTCTTTCTGTTCCCTAACCTAAAAAGCACTTGGGAGGTCAAAGCTTTCGACAAACGACGAGGTCAAAGCAGCTGTAGACGGCATATTTGACTCTAAGGAAAAATCATTTTTTTTTTAACGGTCCTAAATGCTTGGAAGGGAGGGGTGGCAAAAGGTGTATTGAACACTTGATGGTGATTATGTAGAAAATAAAAATATAACTGATTTAGTATGTGTTTATTTTCTTGGTTAGGCCGAGTACTTTTCAATCCACCCTCGTACCACCCCAGGGCCAGTTATTCTGCCTTGAAGCAGTAGTGTGCAAACATTTCTGTTTTCGGTTTGAAGGGCTCTGAGAGCTAGTGTAATCACTAGGCTAATATATGAGACTTAAGAACTGATGTCTCATGTTGACGGGCGCAGTGTGTTGTCACACAAAATTTTTCTGGATGACACAGCATTTGTTATGGGCAGCATAGAAATAAGTAAAATATATTTCATATTAGAGCCTGAGGGGGAAAGAAAGTAACCAAAGTTTTCGTACTTTCCTTCAGTCTCAGTACAAAAGTTGACGTGGTGACACTATTCATACATATCCGTAGTTTATGTAGTCGCGGACGGGTTGCCAGATGCTCAATGTATCCAGCTGCAATATTAGTGTTTATATGTGGATTAATTACATTCGCACACACACACCCAAGCAACTATAAACTCATTAGTTCTTCCGATGGGATCAGATGTCGCCATCTTGAAATACGTGAAAAATATTGCGAAATATGAAGAGATTGTTATTAATTCTGCGTTGGAGTATGTTACAGATTATTATTACTGATTCGCCGTGACATGTAGGGGTGTCATGCGAGAACCTCAAAGGAGAACAGAATAGAAAAAATTCGTTTCGGTAAAAAAAATATGGAAGTCAAATCGTTTACTAATGGTAATTTCAGCGTCTACCCATAACAAATGACGTGTCAGCCAGAACATTTCTGTGGGACCACACTCTACGCTCGTCACCGTGAGAGATCAGTTCTTCGGTCTCATATGCCCAGTAACTGCACTAGATATCAGAGGCCTTCAAACCGAAAGACAGTGATGTTTGCACACTACTGATTTACGGCAGAATTTCAAAACTGTGGTGATACCCATCTAGATGGTTTCCTGATTCAAAATATGTGTCCTAACGATTTTAATTTTTATTAAAATTCATTCGTGAGGAAACCTGCATGTCTGAGTAATAAAAATATATCGAAGAGATGTGAACTCCGCCAACACGTATTAGAGCAGCGTTGGACTGAAAGTAGAGGAGGCCTGTGCTAAGCAGTGGGACATTTATAGGGAGTGACTTTAATTTTTTTACTCATACTGGTGGTAGGATACGAAATACCATTGTGTATCGGTTGGATTGGTCATATCAGACTTAAGAACCAATGTCTCGTGCGGACGAGTGCCGTGCGGCGATACACAAAACTTTCCAGTGCATAGTTCTGGGTGGCATCGCTACTGTTATGGTAGGTACGCTACTGAATACAAAACAATAGTTTATAAGACGTCTTAAGATCATGAGCGCAGTGCAATGCCACACAAGATCTTACTCTTACTTTTCGGTCTGAAGGGCCCTAAGAGCTATAGGAATCACTGGGCATATGAGACTTAAGAACTGATGTCTATGGGTGACGGTCTCAGTGTGGTGCCATACAGAAATGTTCTTGGTGACACAGCATTTGTCATTGGCAGACGTTTAGCTTACCATCAGGTGAACGTTTTGCTCGATTCGTCACTTTATTCAATAAAAAAATACTGTTCAAAGTTATCTGTAACAGTGCAGTTGTTAGGGGCACTTGTGCACTTACCAGCATAACGATCTGCTCGCCTCGTTGCTTCATACCAAAAAAACAGGAGAAATCATTCCAACATGATACCGTCAACATAGACCAGACCTCACATGCAAAACAGGACTATTCATAATAATAAAGAAATTAGATAGGCTACGTTTTACAAATGCTCTAAGAAATTGTTTATCTTTCTGAAACGTATGACAGTATATTACATTCACGCTATGGCAGTGTAAAAATATTTCAGTAGTTGCATTTGTTTCAATAAACTTTGATAATGGATGGCCGCGGGGGACCGCGCCAGCGGTTTAAATAAGATTCACGGTTTTAGTAACAGATTTTACAAAATTTTAAAATTATACTGTGTTGTACACGTCAAATTTCATTTACATTTACAACATATGAGTATACGTTTATTAGAACACATTATTTAGTTATTTAGTAGTATGATAATATCTTCTTTGGCGACTTGAAAAATGCACCTCTTGTCCGTGACTTGACATATGGTGGAACACGCTCGACTGTGGCCGGTTTCACTCGGTTCCTGCGGCGAAGGAGCGGCACCCGCAGCTGTTGTCGTGCAAAACTTGCTTGACATGCTGAAGCTCGGTGGCCAGGTTCCTCGTGCTCTGTGAAGCAAAGATTTTGCCCCGGTAGCTAATGGTGATGGATGGTGGTAAGATTCACCAACTAAGTATCTGTTAGTATGAGTTTTTTTTCTATGCACAGTAAAAATATAACAGTAGTAATCAAGGTGTTATTACAATTCAGAATTACTAAAACATTTAGAAAAGCTGAGTCCATGTTCCATGGGTGCTGTAATGCGCTCTTAACGTCGGGTTATAAATAGTTAAAAAATAAACGCGATAAAATCCATAGAATTAGTTTTATTAAATGTATAATAAAATGTAGAATAAATATGTAGAATATTTTTCGTTTATTAATTTGCTGTAGGTAACAGTGTTAGAAAATTCCTTACCCCATTCTGACGAGTAAGAGTAATGCCAGAAAATTCTAGTGACCTCTGACAGAAGGCTAAATATCCATCTTCAGTCATCGTCATCATCAGTCTGCAGCAATCCACTGCTGGACATAGGCCTCTCCCAATAGGTGCAGCTTAGCCCGATCCAATCAACCATTACCAATATGCCAATTCTTACATACCCAGGCTGGTGTCTTCGAACAGCGACTACGGGCATTATTTACTGTGACTAAGGTGATGCATTTAGATTAACGACCGCGTGGCTTAGTGATCAGAGTAAAATCCCAACCGGAGTCAACATTTACGCAAAATAAAAATTCTGGTTTTCTAATCGGGTAATGCTTTGCAAGAGAAATTTATGTTTGTAAGACGCACGCACGACGCCTTAAGGCTTTGATACTCTGATCGCCAATCCGTCTGTCAAGCATGGTGAATACGGCGAATCCTTCTGACTTGAGGAATCGCCCTGTCCAGCAGTGGACTTTACGAACAGATGATGATGATGATAAATAATTAGGCATGGTAAAGATTTATTACGTTTATTTATATGTTTTTACAACAAAATCCCAGAAAATGCACAGTCTTTCAATGAAAAGTTTAATTTTATTTTTAAACAAAGACTTTTTCAGAAGGGTTATTATATTATTAAAAATATATGCCAAGCTATTCTACATCTTTACATTTATGATACCACAGTTTTCGTATACGAGTATTACATTGTTTTTAAATTGATTGAACTGACCGCTGGGTTTCTTACTGGTTCTTCCCTGGCTTTTTATTGCAAACCAGTGTAGTTTTAAAAAATGACGTTCAATGAGTACTAAGAAATAAACCAAGTTGAATTAAAAATATTCTACTTTGTTTTACCATTTCATAAATATATATTTTTAACAATTTTAATGTTTCCTTTACAGGTAAGCGGGGTGCACCAAACACTAAAATCATTCTATCAGTGTTCTGTGAGTATAATTTGTTATGATATTTTCATGGTTAAGGTACCAAAGGAGCACACTGTCCACCTATCCCTATAGTGAGATCATTTAATCTCATCATTACATAATATATGTATTAAAACGTGAAGACGAAACCATTCCATTTCCATTGCTACAAGTTTGTATGGAGGAGAAACGAGAAAGCTTAAATTTGTATATGATTTGTGTTACAAATACATTAAATTTAATAAAATAAAACATTCAATATTTAGGTTCACACTGACGATGTAAATTACATAATAGTCTGTCGTTTGTTTACGTTCCTACTGCTAATGCAATCACACACGTGATTGACTGTGGTCAAACAGTCGCACAGAGAGGAATTGTCGCCCTAGAATTTCAAAATGTTGCCAATTAATAATTAATCAAACCTCAACAACGATCAAACTTTAAAAAAAATTAATTACGCTCTAATTTCGAACACTGATGTGCCTGACTGATCTAGTCTTAATTAAGTCAGAAAGAAAAGAAGAAAAAAACGAAACGACGACGACAGATAATGTTCGTAGTTTTTCGCGAATTCACAGGTAATATCACGATAAAAAAAACTTTTATTAGAAAAAAAAAACAATAATCATCTTCTGTAGACACAGTATCTTTCTGAATCAGAACAAAGCAAATTGATACGGTGATATTTGAATTCACATACAACGGCAATAAACAATGAAGACGTTGTACTGACTTCCAGTGTTGCTAAGCGATAGTATAATATTAAATGACACTTGTCAGTTGCCGTCGTTTTCGATATTCCCGCTCAATTGGGTGGAAACTCCCCCTCCCCCCCACATACTTCAATGTTCTGCAAGACCACCCCGGCTCTCGAAAAGTTTTATTTTACATATGTCATTCATAATATAAGCGCCGTCAAGCCACTTCATATCTAAATTGCTTTAGCTTTTTGTATTCAATTCTATTTTTGTCTATTGACTTATAGTTTGAAGTGTGTTTCGTTGTTACTTTTTCCTTGTTTATCCTTTATCTAATTCGACGTGGTGGTAGGATGCTGCGTAGGAATCTATCTAGGTATCTGCGTAGTGCCAATTATTTTATCGTCAAACAGTAGTGTGCAAATATTCATCATCGGTGTGAAGGACACTGATGACATGAGAATTAAGAACTGATGTCTCAGGGTAACGAGCGCAGTGTTCCAATGCACTAATGTTTTGGGTGATACAGCATTCGTTACGGGCAGACGTTACTTACCATCAGGTGAAAAAATTGCTCTTTTAGTCCCTTTAAAAAAAAAACGGTGGTTAATAAGTTACCATGTTAACTCAAATCATGAAATGTTTTTTAGACTGTATAATGGTTTCATTATCATTGTCATCGCTCTTAATCTTCAAGAGGATTTGCTTTGGCCACCGTGATGAGGAGGTCGACAGACGTCTCGCATCTTAATGTACTCGCTGGATTGTGCCGTGTGGTAGCGGCTTAAGAGAATCTACCAACCCATCTCAGCCCGTGGGTGTCGTAAAAGTCGAGAGAGGGGAAATTAAAACAAGAAGATGGGCTCTCTTGGAACGTCTGAATAAATAAACTGCGGTTGCCAACCCGCCGCTGTAGCAAAATTCCTCCCAAAATGAGAGCTACAAACTTTTGTAGCAATCTATGGGGGAGGCCTATGTTCAGCAGTGGACTAGTGATAGGCTGAAATGATGATGATGATGACGATGGTCTGTCACTGACTGATTGTCAATGGTTTGTATTGTGTGTATAATTCATACAATTTTTAAGTTTTAACGTTATTGAGATTTATGTACTCATTTGTTGGCAACATTTTAAAATTCTGTGTTCACCGAGTTGAACCACATACTATTATGTTTTTGTTTGTTTATCAGTGTGAGCGTAAATAATGAATGTTTAATTTTTATTAAATTTAATGTATTAGTGAGACATAAAATTATAGAAATTTTAATTATCGCTTCTTCTCTTACCAACTATAACTATGCCATATCTCACACTCGTTCGTGCGCGCAATTATGCTTTAAAAATGTGTACAAAGTTTTCCCTTCACATATCTATATTATGCGATGAATATTATTATACAGATTATGTTATATACACTGCAGCGGTCTAAAGTGTGCAGTTTCTACTGAACGCCAATCCGCCTGCCCAGCGTCGCGATCACGGCAAATCCCCCCCAACTTGGGAGCGACGTACGAGTATGTCCTGAATTGTTCATTTACAGGCTGTTGAAGTCGAAGAAGATTTATAGAGATAGTTAAGATGACACGTATAGGCAGTCTTGAGATTTCCTGGGCATTCCTCGGTAGTTTTACTACACCCACGGGAATCGATAATAAATAAAAAAATATTTTTCTTTTCTCCTCCTCGCAAAAAGTCTACTAGGGTCATTACATTTTATATGTAAACTAGCGGAGTCTCGCGGTTAAACTCGCGTAAAACGATCCGACGACATGATTGCGCCGTACGACATGGTACCTTGCTTATCTGAGCATTACTAGTTTGGTTCTTCTCGGTAATGTTTGGTTCACAGTGCGCGGTTTAATGTTTTTGCGCGGAAGCCCTACGTCTTTTTCTAAAAGTAAAGTAGCCTAAGTTTTGCCGGAACAAACAGACAGGCAGACAGACAGACAGCAGACAAAAATTTAAATACTGTTTTTTTTTCTTTTAAGTACCGTATGTTTCATATACATAGTAAAAAACTGTTATTTTGACATTACCCTTTGACACGTTTTGACAATTCAATTTTATTTATTTGTATATGTCACAGTTTATACGTTAGTAGATGATGCCCGTTACTTGGTCCGCGTGAATATAGGTTTTTTTAAATATCCCGGGGGAACTATTTGATTTTCCGGTATAAAAAGTATCATGTGTTCGTCTCCAAGATGCAAGGCCATCTCTGTGCCAAATTTTGTTACGATTGGTTTCGTCACTTGCTCGGAAAACGAGCCCTCGCCTATAAATAAAAAGAAATTCGTTGTCGGAAATTTGAATGCTCAATAAAAAACGAACAAGTACGAGTTTAACTCTCGCGGAGTGGGTTCCTTACATTACGTCAAATGTAAGGTTGTACGTACAAATATGGAGAAATTTATTATGTTGTTTTAAAACCATAGTCTTCTTATAGGTTTTCCTGTTATCCTATTAATGTAATGTATATATAAGTAATATATTCTAGTATCTTTTAAAAAATTTAGGAGCAATAGCTTCTGAGATAAGGTGGGGTAGGGGATGGTCAATTGTCATCTATTTTCTCAATAACTGTTTAGTTTAAAATTATAAGAAAATATATATTTGTTTGGACTTTTTTAATTTGATTATTTATCCCCCAGTAGTGACCGAATATTTAAAATTAATTTATTGACCTTACACGTCCGTGTATCGTGTGTGCCAAACTTCAACTTAATCGGTCGAATAGATTCAGAGCACACACTTTCATCGTTGTTTTTTTTTTATTATGTACGTACGGAAAAACATGAAATTATTTAACAAAAACTCGACCCATTCTACAAAATTGACTGTATTTTGTAGAATGGGTCGAGGCGACACGCTAGAGGCTAGGTTGGCTAGAACTAGAAAGTCTTTTCTCGGAAATTCCTAAAAGTGTAACATAAAATCGGACATAGATTATAAAAAACTTGTCAAGAAGACATTATTAGGTAAGGCCTATTATAAAATGGATCATAATATGGAGGACAAAGATGTGTGGAAATAACTCATACTCTGCACTTGCAAACCCCCTGGCTACTAAATTTATAATGTAATTTTTTTATCTTATTTATAAATGACGTTATGTAATTTTTAAAAAAAAAAGAAAGCCCAGAGTTTCTTGCCGGTTCTTCTCTGAGGTCAGTTTTTAAACCGGTGTAGATTTTGACGTCCATAAGAGCTTTAAACAAGCCTAAATTGAATAAAGAAATTTTGATTTTGACTTTGACTTTGAGAGCAAGTTGGCTGTGACAAACGGACAGACTGACACACGAGTGATCCTATAAGGGTACCGTTTCTTCATTCGGAGGTATGGAACTCTAAAAATATTCTCTTTTCCATTTACATAAGTCCTTTTCTGTCCGTATGAAAGAAAAATAAATCTCCAAATCGTACCTACGTAATACATTATAAATCAGCTATTTTAATGTACAAAGCTAAGCTTCTTTAATGGCGGCTCAGGATAAATTCTAATACATCAGAATATCATATTTTAATGATGTACGAAGAGCTGAAAATTTAAAAGCAAATTGGATCTTCGCATTGATTGCGTCGTACGGCTTTTATTGTTGTACCGATACCGTGTGTTCGATGTTATTGATTTCTTTTTTAGATATTTTTCATATATACATTATTTTTCAAAGGTAGACGTTTTTATCGGTATGATATATCTCCCTTAATAATGGATTTATTTATTTAAACTTTATTTGCAAAAAAAGTGTACAAATAGGCGGATTCTGCCTAGAGGCACCTTTGTGTTGAGCAGAGAACATGCTAAGGGTGCATGTTCTAAGGTGCTAAGGTTTAACATAATTAAAAAAAAAATTAAAGGAAACTAGACAACAATGTATCAAAATTAATGTTGAATGTACGCCATTTTGAAGATAATTTTTCCTCTAATGACGAAAAATAAGTAGGTGAAGTTACAAGATTTAATTTATACGAAAAATTATCTAATTCAACAAGATTTTTAAAAGATTGAAAGATAACCAAACAGTTTTGAAGCGAAATCAGTTCTGTGAATTTAAGATGTTTCTGGACATTTATATGATATCTCGCTATAATGATTAATATAGCATTTCTGTAAGTATTTTTATCATTAAATAATATTTTTTATTATAAATATATTATTTTTAGCTGTATGGACAATAGAAACCATATATTTGTTAGGAAGTAGTCGCTTCGACAATTCTTGATTATTTTATATCAAAAAGTGTACCATATCATCGATCTGATGAAAACTGATGTACTTGTGGACTATTATATTACTGGATTAATATTGCTACTCGTATTACCGGATTTTTATTCGTTTTAACTAAATCAAACATTAGCAATAACAAATTATAAGTTAAGCTCAAAAAGGTTACAAAGTAACATAATGTATTTACAAACACGAATCTTGATTTAATTCTCTTATTTTTCGTCTAAATTAATACGAATATTCGTGTTCTTAACGAATTTTATCGATATTATTGCAAACATTACTGTGTTTCGGTCTCAAGGGCAATGTGAGCTAGTGCAATCACTGAGCAAATGAGACTTAAGAACTGACTTGTCTCGGTGACGGTCTCAGTGTGGTGCCGCACAGAAATGTTCTGTGTGACACAGATATTGTTATGGGGAGACGTTTGACTTACCATCAGGCGACCGTTTCTCTCGTCTCGTCACTTTATACAATAAAAAAAGTCAAAGGGTCTTTGTGCTTGGACTTCTTAACTTAATTGTTGGTTTTCTCATGGGTTGTGCACTTTAAATTTATGTCTGTAAACTCACTTACGCTTACAGGAAAAAATCTAGTGTGGGGTATCGCTTAAGAAATCTAAAAATCTAACAAACAGTACCTCAAAAGGTTACGATTTACGTAAGTTTTAACTACACGAAACTCCGTTAGTGCTCGCTATTATTTTAACGCCCAGTGACGTCATTCAACGTCAGATAAATGGGAGGATACCCGTTCACTGCTCGAAGAAGTTGGCATACGCCGCGGGCGACCTCCCTTTAGTAGCGAAGTGAGGAAGTCGAGAAAAACTTCCAACAGAACGGCTAAGTGTTCGCTTAACTCCCGGGCAGGGAGACGAGGTAACTCCCTGTTGCCACCGCGCTCCTGAACTTTAAATTCAATCTAGCCCGTTGGAAAATTCTCTCTAAACAAACAAGGTTAGGTCTAGGTGCGCTGTCGGTGTTGTGGAGTTGCGCGGGTGAGTTTTGAAAACGGTTGTAACTGAATATTGAAATACTTAATGAAAGATTATAGACTTTAGATAGTATTACTGATTAGAATAACTCACAAATCTATTATCTTATTTTAATAAGAGCTATTATAATCTCCTTGTGATATCAGTTCTTAAATATCGCATGTCCAGTAATTACACCAGCTCTCAGTGCTAGTAACTTTAAACGGATAGCATTAAGTTAAAAATTATAGTACAAACTATCGACAATATATTTAGTTCATCATCATCATTTCAGCCTATCACTAGTCCACTGCTGAGCATAGGCCTCCACTATAGATTGCCACAAAACATGGTCCTAAACCTTCTCTCAAAACCATGCAGGTCGTCGCTCCGCCTAGAGGAGCAACGCCCTACATTGCGTTTGCCGGTACGGGTTGCCACTCGAATCCCTTTCTGGATAAACGGTTATAGGTTCTACGAGCAGTATGACCAGCCTATTACCACTTCAGCTTACTAATCCTTAAATCTATATTTAGTTATTTAGTTACGATATCCTTTTCCCATAACCCTCTCAAAAATTGGAGGATACCCGTGTTCCGTAGAGATATTTATGGATGTAAAATGGATTTAAACAATTATAAGGGTCAAATATTTTTTTACGTACAGAACCGGTCTGCCTCCGAACCGATTTTTACGTTCCGCAATTTTTTTAATTCTTATTTTCAAACGCTGCGACGCTGAATCGCTGAGTGGACCGCGCACCGGATATTCCCGCATTTATCTGGTATCCCAGTAATTATAGCCGAACGAATCTGTCGGAGGCTGCGGATCTCTGTCGCACCTACCATCTAATGAAGAACGCTTTTTAACCTCTCCCATTGAGAGCTGAAAACCACGTCTGGCATCTTTCTTATTTTACGTCTGGCGACGGTTAAGTGCTTTTTGTGTAATACTATTTTTATGAACCGACTTTCTTTGAGTTAAGAGGAATTTTTGCTTTAGCTCCGAGCGTTCGGCGTCTTATTTTGTTTGTTCCCGCTGTTCTCTGTTTTAAATATGAAGCCAGGTAAGTCTTAATTACTGGAAAAGTTTAAGATTTATTTATATTTTTCCAGTACAATGTATAGTTAATAGAATCAGGCGTTACTTTGCGGAAATCCATTATAATGAGGGAAAGAAAGTTAATTTCCTAAGATCCGCATGCAAACAATATAATGGTGTAAATATTACCCAGTTTTTGAAGAGCACCGCCCGCCATCCCACAGTAACGCGCACAAACAAATTAACACCACCACCGGGAACCGCCACAAGGTACCCTCCACCACTACAACACTACCACTAGGCAATATACACCACTGAATTCGAGACCCCGACACGTTAAGAAACACCCAGAAAGACATTTACTGAACAGCTTTTGGGGACAGTTTTTGCCATTTGTACATATGCGTGCTGTAACATATTTATGTCGCTATTTAGAATGTGTGGTGGCGGCTCGTTAAAAGAATACTACCACACCATCTCAATGGATCTCGTAAAAGGCGAGTAAGGAATTAAACTGCACTGTGCACCCAACAGCGCATGGTGGCGATGGGCTCACCACCTATCACACCAAGTGCATTATATTGTTTTGGTGAAATGTGGATTGTGGCAGTCATCTGTTTTTGCAGTGATTGCCCAGTCTCTGACTACCCCTTATGGGATACTGTCGTGATCTTATGTATGTATGTATGTTTAGAATGTCAATCTTATCAGAATTATCGATTGTCTACTGCTGGTGATAACCACATCCCGAGACGTTATAAATAACTATAATTAGGATTGAATTAAATTAATAAATGAGATAGCAGTAGGGAAAATATTAATTTTCTTATCTCTTCGTTACCAGTCATGTGAACACTTAATGCTGTAATCCCTCTTTAAGAAGGAATACATTTCACTACGAACTTGAATTAAGTAATTACGAGTATCTTAAGTTACATTGTATTCAAGTTACATGTAGGAGCCATGGTAGGTCAGGGGCTAGGCGGTCGCTTTTTAATTTCATAGTACGCGAGTGATTTGGGTTCGATTCCCGGTGCCGGCTTCACTAAAATTGGTAATTGCAATTTTAAGTGCTGACTTACTACGTGCTCGGCGGTGAAGGAAAACATCGTGAGGAAACCTGCTTGTCTGAGTAATTAAAAATATTTCGAAGACATGTGCAGTCCGCCAACCCGCATTGGAGCAGCGTGGCGGATTCTTCCTAGCTCCAAAACCCTCTCAGAAATGAGAGGAGGCCTGTGCTCAGTACCTAGTGGGACATTTATAGGCTGAAATTTTACTTTTTTTTTACATTGTATCTGCAGTTGATGGTCGTTTAAGAAATTAAGATAATCCTCACCGTCTAATGCCTGAAGATTTTTTATAACCGAAGTTTCTAGATTCGTAACCAACTTAAGTCTGATTTTTGATTGTTGTTTGCTGATTGAAATACGCTGGACCGCAAAGAAAAAGGGACGGTTAGAAAATCTTCAATATCTTCAAAAATACCTGACCTAGCTTTATGAAATAAAGACTAAATTAAAGAATATTAAGGCACATTAAGTGCCTCAATGAAAGTACAAAAAATGACTCAAGCTTTTTATTTTTAATAAATGTAAAATTAATAAAAGTGCGTAGTTTTTCCAGTATATTCGTAAATGTTGATTGGTTACCAGATGTGCCGTTTTCACGCATTTTAGTACTTTGTGTACATTTTTCTTTTGTGTTTTATGTACCATTTTTTGCTGGATTGTTTAAATGAGTTATTATTATTATTATTACTTTGTGTTGCCTCCGCGATCTTGCAATATGCGTTTTGGCATAATTTCTACTTCTTTCTCTACGGGGCTGCGTGCTGCCACCCAGAACATTTCTGTGTGACACCACACTGTTCTTAATTCTCATATGCCCAGTGATTACACTAGCTCACAGTGCACTTCAAACCGAAACACAATAATGTTTGCACACTACTGCTTCACGCCAGAATAACTTTCCCTTGGGTGGTACCTACCTAGACGGATTCCTGCATAGGAATCCAACCACCAATATTACACCAAACTAAATATAATCGGTAAGTAAATGCGATCTCTGTATGCGGCTGTTTTTACCTATACAATTAGCTATTGCCAACGGCTTCACTCGTGTGCAGATGATGTCCTCCTAGCCGATTTATCGACTTCGGCGACAACTACTAAATACTCTCGGAAGTTATCAACTGCGCAGAAGATATTATTGTGCTACAAGCACGCGCAAACACAGGCACTTACGCGTACCTTTTTTTTTATTGGATAATGTGCTGAAACGAGCAAAACGTTCACTTGATGGTAAGTGCAACGTCTGCCCTTAATAAATGCTGTATCACCCAGAAAATTTCTGTGTGACACCACACTGTGTCCATCACCCTGAGACATAAGTTCTTATGTCTCATATGCCCAGTGATTACGCAAGCTCACAGTGTCCTTCAAACCGAAACACAGTAATGTTTGCACACTTATGCTTCACGGTAGAATACCTACCCGTGTCCGAATTAATGCTCATGCGGTAACATCGAAGGTAGACCAGCACGCTGACAGTTTCAAAGACAGCGGTAATCACAACACAACCATATCCAAGAACCAACATTTTGTGTTTTTGCATTTTGATTCGAACCGCGTCGTAGTAGACAAATACTTAAACCAGTAGGCTATGCAATCGTCAAAAATATTCCAGGAAGCGTCTTCGTTCTGTCAGTTCCTTCGGAGCTGCACCAGTGTTGGAAAAAATCAGACACAGCGTTTGTTATGGGCAAACGTTGCACTTACCATCAGGTGAACGTTTTGCTCGTTTCGTCACTTTATCCAATAAAAAAACCATCAGACGAACGTTGTGCTCGTCTCGTCACTTTAACCAAACAAAAGACTGAATTATATACATATTTATTATATATACAGTTTGTTAGTTACGTGCTATTTATTTTTTATTATCATTTCATGTACCGTATACATAACATAGACGTACAGTGAAAGTTTGAACGATAAACGGAACATTCCTGTGTCCATCCCAAACACCAATCCCCACAGTCACTCAATTTCCCGAAACTAAACCAATATCCAGTTGTATAATTTGAAAACCGGTTGCGCCATATTCCGCGCATAATTAAATAACCCGAGGCGAATTTGTCGTGCATTTTTCGGCGCGTTGTAAAGCGAAATTGATTTGGACACAGCGGGGGCGGATATCGAAAGCTCATTTCCGGAGTTCCGCGCGCTTCCTTTGCTCGGAGCGACATAGTGCAAACACGACTAGAGAGCACAGTTGAATCAATATGTGTTTGAAATGGTGTTTGTGGACGTGTTTTTCAACGTTGTTTTAGGTTTCGGTTGCTAACAGTTTTTTTAGGGATTGTAAAAATACATACAGACAATAAATAATATTATAAAGTATATAAAATAATGAATATAGGTGGCGGAGTAAGAGAATCTTCCCCATCTCGTCCCGTGGGTGTCGTAAAAGTCGGAGGGACAAATTGAAACCGGGAGATGGTCAGCAGCATCTCCCTGGAACAGCTTAAGAAATAAACTGCGGTCGCCAACCCGCCTGCCAGGCGTGGCAACAGTGGCGAAATCCCCCAACATATGGGGGAGGCCTATGTTCAGCAGTGGACTTGTGGCGGGCTGAAATGGTGATGATGATGATGATGATTGTAAAATAAATATCACGGAATTATAAAACCTTCTTAAGATGTTTTAATTTCAAGTTAGACATTTTTTATTAACATTATTATTATATTAAAAGAAAAAAGTATTACAGACATATTTTCACATGTACATCGCCAGACACGAAAACCAACAGTTTGTGTTTTTACACAAATGTTGGCTCTGGCTGGGATTTGAAGCCAAGACCCACTGAGTAGAAGTCTCTTTAAATCTTTTTAATTTATATTTTTAATTTGTATTATCATCTTATATATTTTTATACTATGTTCTTTTGTGAGTGCTTCATGTTTCGCCAAGAATAAAAAAATGTCTTTCCTTCTTAAGTGAATCTATCCCATCTAGTCCTTATGCTAATGCCAGAAAAATGTTGTGGCTTTCGATAAACGGCGAAATAATGATTAAAAATATGCCAGACTTAAAATATTCAAACCGGTGACTTGAAGGAACGACTGTTCTACGATTGCCAATAAATGGTGCTATCATTTCTGGAGGTATTTTTTTAATTTTATTATAAACGTAAGTAACTTTTTTTCCGATTTGCATTACAAACAAGAAACGATTTTTTTTATGAAAAAATGCAGATCAAATGAATTTAAATGAATAGTAGTATTAATTAATAACAATATTTATTCGTTTAAAAAAAAACAGTTCAAATAAAACTAAGTCGCGGGAGTTGAATTTATATCAAAGCGAAATTAGAGTTCGATCTCTTTACTAAACTCTCGTGCCATTTCCTCGGGGTTGTAGAGCTCGCGCCGGAACTGCCGTATTACTAAGCGTTGCTGCCGGATTCCGCAGTTACCCTAGTTCAATACTCACTTGTTCAGTTAATTAAACTTTACAACTCGGTTGGATTTTGACGTAATTGATTTTTTTAGTATTTGTTGTGAAATAGGTACTATAATAGGTAATAGTGGTGAAATAGGTATTACTAGGCATTATGAGGCAATATCCGGCTCGAAGGACTATTTTTGTGTACAGTATGCAGCTCGTGTCCCTACCTTATGTATTAAAAAAATATTTTGTATTATAAATGAAAAGACAAAAAGCTTGTAATTTTTTAAATAATTAAGATTACAATAATATCAAGTACAAAAAAATCGCATTATTTGTATCTCCATAACTTGTTTGTAGACGTTAATTAAAGCATACAGTCTTACCGTGTCTCTCTGACATTATAGCTGTAAGTTATCGCAAGGAAATCAATAATTATAACTATATAGACTATAAAAATTATTTTGCCTACAGTATATTCATGTACTGTTTGCCTTTCATTCCAACCTAGCCTAATGATTTAGGATATGGACCTTGAAACATGACATAGCAGAATCGAAACCGTAATTCCACTATTGTCGTTAACCAAATTATACCACAGGCTTTTAAGCTTGGAGTGGTTTTTAAATTATGAATTTAAAGCATGGGAGATACTTTATTGCATTTATAAAATTTCATCCTTTATTTTCTATCAGTTACACTGTTCACATCGCAGATACCACCTGCATTCTATCCGCCTATTGTGCGCTAACTTTCAATTTCCCGTAAGGTGTCTTTGTCCGCAGTGTGAGCTTTTCTTAACATAACTGGAGGCAGGTTTAAAGCCGTCTTATCTAAATTATTAGAGTCCTTTCTTTGCTTTCAATAGGTACGTTATTGTTAGGTTTCACTTCACGATTTAAAACCTAAATCAAGTCTTATTGACTTTTGGAGCGAAAGATTGATATTGCATATTTTTGGTTTCCGTAAATTATATTAAATAAACTACTTTTATATAGCATACGATTAAAATTGTTACTTGCCGTGTTAAATTAGAGGCCGAGGTTCGAGCCATGGTGTCATCGCCTCTGAATTTATGTTCTAATTAATTACGATCTCACCGTTGAAGGAGTAAATCGTCAGTAAACCTGCATATTCAAGAAAAAGAAACATTTAGAGAATAAATGAAGTCATGGCGGACTTTTCTTAGCTCCAAATATTTCAGAATCGTAGGACGTCTCACTAAAATAGAAAGAAGTTTATGTCTTTGTACTTTTTTATTTTACGGTAAACTAAATGTAATGCTTCTTTGCAATAATAATTACAATCAGCCATTACAAACCGCTGGGCACTGATAGTATTTAATAATTGTTTATCCTCTTGTAAAAGAAGCAAGAAGATAACTTCACCTTGTCGATTTTTTTTTATATAGAAAGTGCTCGAAACCTATGTTTGAGAATTAACGTAAAAAAATGTGTGTATGTATCACATTTTTTTGTATGGATGAAAGTGACGAGACGAGAAAATCCTTCACCCAATGGTAAGTGCAACTTCTGCCCATAACCAATGCTGTGTCGCCGTGAACATGTATGGCACCACACTGCCCTCATTATCCTGAGACATCAGTTCTAAAGCCTCATATGCCCAGTAATTACTCTAGCTATCAGTGTAGCCCTTCAAACCGAAACACATTACTGTTTGCACACGGCAGAAGAACTGACACTATGATGGTAAGTACCTTGATGAATTCCTGCATAGGAATCTTACCACCACTAAAATTATACACCGTATTCTTTATATTTATTACTGCGCCATTAGCAAACAAACAGAAACTGTTCGTTAACAGGAACAGCGGCGATGCAGCCTATTTATGGAACATGGAACTCAATTTGTGTAGACATGGTACAGAGTAATGAACGTCTAGAGGGATTTTTCTGTTAATGTAACAAACATAATGTAGAATACTTAAATATGTTTAATTCCATATCTATTATACAGAGCTGGTCTACCACCTATCACGATTAGGCACCCTATCAGTTGTTACCAGTAGTCTATTGGAGAGGATAATCCTCTATAGATCATTAAGGTTGCCACAATGATAACAGGTGATATATATTTGCGACTACGCGCGGTTTTACCCGCCTAAAAAAGCCGACCCCGATCGATGTTACTTTCCCTATTTGAATCGGATTTTGTTCATAGGCTGTCAGTGAAAGTCCCGTCAAAATCAGTCCAGCCGTTTCGGAAGATTAGCCGGAACTAACAGACAGACATACAAAAAACCATCATTACCGTATATTCCTTCATAAGCATTGAGTAAAAATCCGTTATTATTTCGATCCCGGACACAACATTTACGCAAACACATAGACTAATGGTTTTCGGATTTTTAATAAAAAAAAATCTAAGGACAAACGACGGTGGTAAACTTCATTACATATTGTTTCTGCACTTCTACTTCATTTCATATAGTCACTAAATATTTTAGTGACAATACCCCTTACGTACTAAGAGGTATTGTCACTAACATATTTAGTGACTATTACAGTGGCATGTAATGCGTAGTAATTGTAATAACAGTTAAATAGCAAGTTGTAAAACAAATAGACATTAATAGAAACCTACCTCTTTGGTTCATGTTAACTATAATACTAAGGGTATATAGTACTAAGGGTTACAGCGACAGTTGTTTATCAGTAAGTATCATCATCATGATATTCATTTCAGCCTATCTCAGTCCACTGTTGAACATAGGCCTCCTCATAGATTTCCATAGAACACGGTCCTGAGCCACCTGCAACTAACGACTTCCCGCAAAACTGTGCAGGTCGTCGCTGTATCTAGTGGGGTTAGCCAAACACTGCGTTTGCCGGTACGAGGTAAGAAAGAGAGGTAAAAAAAGAGGCCGGTAAGAAATGTTCCCAACGGTTTTCGGTTCTACGAGCTATATGGCTGGCTCATTGCCGCTTGAGCTTGCTAATCCTTAGGGCTATGTTACTCTAGTTTAGATATCATCGTAACGGATAGTAGTGATTGTTTTTTAAATTGACAGAAACCTCTCGTATTATTTATTACAAATTCTACGTATAGCTCTGAGCGCTGAGACCGGTACGCGAGGTTGGTTAATAGAACAGTTCAGAAGAACGGCGAAACATTGTGTTGCGTGGCACCTGATAAGAGATATCGCGATCGAGCTATCATAAAAGTATGACAGGGTCAGCTAAATTTGCTAAAAGTAGTATAATATTTAGAGTATATGAAATATACTAAAAATGATCTAGTACCGTGTGGTGGCGGCTCGTTAAAGAATACTACCACTCCATCTCATCCAATGGATCTCGTAAAAGGCGAGTAAGAAATTAAACTGCACTGCGCACCCAACAGCGCATGGTGGCGATGGGCTCACCACCTATCACACCAAGTGCATTATATTGTTTTGGTGAAACGTGGATTGTGGCAGTCATCTGTTTTTGCAGTGAGTGCCCAGTCTCTGACTACCCCTTATGGGATACAGTCGTGATCTTATATATATAAAAATGATCTAGTTGTCAACTTTCATTTCAAACACGCGTCGCGTTTAATTCGAATAGTTACTCAATTTGGTAATAGTTACTAATCAATTATTTCCAAAGCACTTATATATGCTAAAAGGCCATAGGTGCGCCATTTGTAATACTTTTTCATGAAGTTGAATTAATAAAACACAAATTACAAATTAAAAAATAATGTAATAATGTCGTCGATTAGTCTATTAAGTAAGTGCTCTGTGACATTCTCGACATCTCAAAGCCATTACATGTGTGCCGACTTCTATTTGGTTGCTGGAAGACATGATACGTGAACGTAGTTTTTTCTCCGGTGATATACAAGCACGTACAATCTGAATTGCTTAATCCTTCAAAAAGATATGTGTATATGTATGTCAAAATGAGTTTTGTAATATATTAAGCCTCTCGAACAGATATAATTCGTCTCAGAGTCCGTGTAAATAGGTTCCACCGCGGTGGTCATTCTGCCGCAAAATATTCTTGTGTTTTTTTTGATGGGCACTATAAGCGGGTATATTTACAGTGTATATGAGACTAGGGGTTGTCGCACATATATCAGCATCGCTTCAACCCGAGCCGTTTATGATTCTTTGTATGAAACTTCGCACTGCAAAGCACACAAATCCCCATCTAAACGGCATTGTCTCGCTTTGGGGCATGCTAGTGACCTGCATACGGTTGGTGGACAACTCGCAGTTACCGCAGTTACGTCGGTTCGTCGCCGCTCTTATGTTTCGCCGTCTGCGCAGGGATGACACGCAAACCGGCTCCGGTCCCCGCCCTTACGTCTCCACCGGCAGTCGCTTTGTGAATTGTGACTTCAGGAACGGCGGGTGAAAAGGAAGGGGCTAACTGATCACCCAGCCCTAAACCGTGCCAACATTTTGGAGCTCCAATCATGACATACACAAGTCTCGTATTTGCACACATTTCACCGCGTCTCATTCACCAACTTCAGGTCATACAGAATCGGCCCTGCGTAATATTAACCTCCACATCGATTTTGGGCACGCCCAACCCACTGGTTATAAGTCCCGCCACATACAACCTCCTCGCGTTACTACAAAATTTGAATCGCGGAAAATGGAGACCGAGTCACGTCCTCGAGGATCCGGACGTCGCGACCGCTACGGCTCTACTCAACATAACACACACACAATACAATCACGATCAATCTCGCCGACGGTGGGGGCGGTATGATCGTCAGACAAACTTATTCGCGATACCGCCGCATCTCACGGCCGGTTTTCCCCTACCAGTAATATCATTAATAGAAGCTTTGCTGTTGTTTCCTTCACCAGCGGGGAAACGCATTTCGAATTGGTGGTAAATGTAGATATTTTCGATAACAGTATAATTGCCCTCCCGAATGAAGTAACTGACCGAGCCAAGGCCGGTCCCTTTTGGGCACCCTCGTGTCAGTTACTCTCGCGCTCAGGATGACGGTCCAAGTCGAGGTCCCCTCTCCCTTGTGCTGGTCATCCACAAGAAAGGTTTCGGCTAAGCACCCTCAACGCTCAGCCACCTTTAATCCAGTGAAGCTGTGAAAGCCTTCGGGCTAACAGTGACCTTCAGTCATAAATAAACCTTGCAGATGCCGAGCCAATCCGGGTTCGTACATACGTTCGATTCCTAATCGACGAGGCGAGTTGGTGCCGAGCTGATATGTAATATAAACTTAATTAACTTATGTCTCTGGGTAACTTGGGCAGTAAAGTAGCTTACAGGACTTTTTATTCGAAATGACTGACACTGCAACTGTAGTGCGCAGGAGCGGCGCTGGTCATCGGGTGAACAACTTACGAATCTCATCACAATCCTAAAAATGTAAAAAAAATTACACAGTTTTACATACAGAATCACATACAGAAGACGACTGAGCATAATGCAGTGACCTACAGATTGAAAAAGACTAAAATAATACAAAATATATAACCCGGTAAAGCTGAACATTAATCCAGCATAAAGCTAATTAATCTTATCTTACAATAAAAGGAAAATATATTTTCGAACTGAATTACAAACAAGAATATTATAAATTTCAAACAACCGAAGAAATGTTTTACATCGCCCGGAGGTGTATTTATTCAGCTAACAACTGCAACACGGGGTTCGAACCCTATCGGACGACGTCAAACTTCAGCCGATCCGTTTAATACCGAAATTAAATCCCACCAATTATGGCCACAAATTAAACTTTGCATATTAAAGCCGGAAGTTTTATAATGGACGTAGTTGAGAACGATTCGAGTCACTATCAACGGAGTAACCCGTGTACAACTCTACCATTTAAACTTTACGGCGCGACTTTCGCACGTAACTGTTAGATTACAGTGCCTATTTTAGCGTTGCCGAAATGAATTTTAATCGTGCTCTATAATAAAATAAAATAAAAATCACAAATTGTTAGCGTTGTTAAAAATTATCCAATTTCACGATTCAATTTCCTAGTTTCCAAAATTTGCCTGCGACATTGCTCGCTAAGATTTAAAAGTTGAATGCAAAACATTAGTTGGTGTTAAGATTCTATTGTAGGGAATCTGTCTAGGTAAGTATTAGCAAATCGCCAGTTATTCTGCCGTGATGCAGTAGTGTGCAAACAGCTGTGTTTCGGTCTAAAGGGCGTTGAGAGCTAGAGTAATTGCAGTGCATATGAGATTTAAAAACTGTTGTCTCAGGGGATGTACGTAGTGTGTTGCCACACAGAAATGATTTGGGTGACACAGCGTTTTTATTTGCAGACCTTTCACTTTTTTTATACTCGTATGATAAAGTGACGAGATGAGCAAAACGTTCACCTAATGGTAAGTGCTACTTCTGCTCATAACAGATGCTGTGTTACTCAGAATACTTCTTTGTAGCACCACACTGCGCTTGTCACCCTGAGACATAAGTTCTTATGTCTCATATGCCCAGTGATTAACCTAGCTCTCAGTGCCCTTCAGACCGAAACACAGGAATGTTTGCACACTACTGCTTCACGGCAGAATAACTGGCTAACTACCTAGACGGACTCCTGCATAGAAATTCTACCACCAGTGCCTTGCGGTCACGTAAACGTTTTGCTCGTCTCGTGGTATTCTTTAATAAAAAAAAATTAGTTGCTCAAATTATAAAGGTCTACACACATTACTAGCTGTGTTAACTTACGCGGTTTCACCCGCGTACCTCGTGAGCAATTACAGTTTGGTCCTTACCGCCACAGTCCACGTTTCACCAAAACAATATAATGCACTTGGTGTGATAGGTGGTGAGCCCATCGCCACCATGCACTGTTGGGTTCACAGGGCAGTTTAATTCCTTACTCGCCTTTTACGAGATCCATTGGATGAGATGTAGTGGTAGTACTCTTTCAACGAGGCCGCCACCACACGGCTATGTGGTGCTTAAAGCTTAAACTTAAAAAATAGATAACGCAATACAAAATAAAGCGCAGCGAATCCGACCAACGGCTATACCCGAAAATACGCAAGAGCAGTGATTTCCACCCGGCGTCCATTGAGCCAGTCAAAAAGATGTAATCTGGCCATTCTTTTATCGCATCTGCATCCCCGCATGCACATGATGCGGGCCTTTTTATTTGGTCAACGACGCTACAGAACCGACAACAAAAAGCACAAAATGGCGCCCACATTCAAATGTAACGGCCCAGCAAACAAAATGGCGAGCGTCCGAACCGTTTGACGTACATGTTTACTTAATTCACAACTTTTTTTATTGCGCTTTAAAATTTTCCACTAAATCGAATATTGCGAGTGATAGACTGTTTTGTACGGCTGTTGTATAATTCCCCAGAATTTTTTAAAAATCATACGGCTGCCATTACTTTATGATTGATATTAAAAGATTTGTTTATTTTATCGTGTAAATAATTAACGAATCCGTATGAATTATGTCAATGTTAAAATATTTTACATTTACCAAATATGGAAACTGTTCTGAATATAGCAAGGCGTTAAAAAGTGAAACCTATCATTCTAGGCATAATGACGTGTTCCAAATGTATAAAGACTACTTTTTATAATTCTCTTTTTAATTAAAAATTGATGGTTATATTGATGTGAATCAATATCTACGCTACAGCTGCCCCGTTGGCGCCGCAGTGGCCCCACGGTTACGTCGCGAGCGCCTCAACTACGATAATTAAAATAAAACATGGATTAACAAATGTATTACTCGTACCTAAATGGCTAAATATACCGTGTGGTGGCGGCTGAAGAGAATCTACCACCCCATCTCATTCCGTGGGTGTCGTAAAGGTCGACAGAGGGAACATAAAATCAGGACATAGGCAGCAGCATCTCCTGAAACATCTGAATAAATAAACTGCGGTTGCAAACCCGCCTGCCAAGCGTGGCAACTAGTGGCAAAATCCCCACAAAATGAGAGCTACAAACTTTTGCAGGTAATTTATGGAGGAGGACTATGTTCAGCAGTGGACTACTAAAAGTAAAGTTTCAGCCTATAAATGTCCCACTGCTGAGCACAGGCCTCCCCTCATCTCTGAGAGGGTTTTTGGAGCTAGGAAGAATCCGCCACGCTGCTCCAATACGGGTTGGCGGACTTCACATGTCTTCGAAATATTTTTTATTTCTGAGACATGCAGGTTTCCTCACGATGTTTTCCTTCACCGCCGAGCCCGTGGTAAATCAGCACTTAAAATTGCAATTAACAATTTTAGTGGTGCCGGCACCGGGAATCGAACCCAGTTCACTCGCGTACTATGAAATTTAAAGCGAGCGCCTAGCCCCTGAGCTACCACGGTGGACTAGTGATAGGCTGAAATTATGAAATGGCGGCAACATGATTCGGCATCCGCCTTGTCTCTTTTACCGCGGAGCGGGTTCTTATATGGAAAAAGGCGGGACTGTATGTAAGTTTTACTACCAGTTAAATACCTGCTCAGTATATAAAAAAATATTTATTAATCGATAGGTATTAAAGAATAACAGATAAACAAAAACGTTGCAAACGAATTCGACCTTAAAATTTAACTCTCATCGCGCCCAAAGAAGTTTCATTTCAAAAAAGATAACATACAGTTTTCCGTTCACTGGTAGCCAGAGGCCATGTAACCCACTTTTCATCGCCGTTATTTTGGAACGAGTCAAAAAATTCTTACTCCCCATTGCGTTCGAACGAGCAGTATAGTGACAGCATTGCATATTATGGTTGTGTTCTGCACGATTTAAGGCTGTCCGTACCTTACCTTAGTCGCCTCTTACCACACCTCGGTAGGAAAGAGTTAATCTACTGTATCTTTTGGCCGATACATACATAAGATCACGACTGTATCCCATAAGGGGTAGTCAGAGACAGGGCACTCACTGCAAAAGCAGATGACTTCCACAATCCACGTTTCTCAAAAACAATATAATGCACTTGGTGTGGTAGGTGGTGAGCCCATCGCCACCATGCGCTATTGGGTGCACAGTGCAGTTATATTCCTTACTCGCCTTTTACGAGATCCATTGGATGAGATGGAGTGGTAGTATTCTTTTAACGAGCCGCCACCACAAAATAGTTAAAAATGCGTCAGAGATAAAGTGTAATCGCGGGATATCATTAAAGCTTCATTATCAATTCTATAACGTAGTTAATGGCGTCCATATATATGACTATATTGTATTGCAACGGACCCATTCGAATTTCACTTAATTTCCACAAATAATCCGCAATGAGAGACGATAAGCTACTTTGCTAAAAGCACAAAGGATTAAAAATTCCGTTTTTAATTCACTTTTTTCGTTTCGCATTTTCGTTTTTCTGCACTGAGGCTTAAACCCGAACATTTGCATGTTTTGCCTTTTACGATTGTCCATTTTTAACGAAAGAGTTGCACTTAATCTGGTCAAAGAGACGCATCTCGGAAGTGTATTGTTTTAGTTTAATCTGCTTTCAAAGTCGGCCGTATATGAGCAACATTGCGACATTATTGTAATTAGACGCTGGAGCCACGGGCTCAGACCGTGACGTAACTCAATTTTATCCTAATCATATCAAAATGTAAGTAAATAAATGTCAATGTAAATGTCTCCCTGAGCCCGCCATGTTGCCCGGCAAGTCGGACGTTTATTCCTGAGACTACCTTGGACTTTTATTGGAGGCTTCCTCACGATGTATGCTGGAATCCGTCTATGTAGGAACCACCCCAGGCCACTTCTGCGGTGAAGCAGTAGTGTGTCAACACATTATTATTTTCAATCACCAGTTGATATAGGTATTGTACTTGCGGATAACTTCGCCAATCATCATTAGCTTGACCGGTGTATGGGCAACCTTGTACTAGTGATTCTGATCCCTATTACTGGTCTGTGACACAGGGGTTCAGTATATTCAGATGAATTCTCTGAGTCGTTCGCCAGATCTATATAGGCAGGCAAGTTCGGGCATAACCGTCCACAGCGACAGACGATGTCGGGAACGAGTTACTACAGAACCAGCAAGAAACCCAGCGCGTGAGGCGGGGCAAAACAGGTGATTTATTGTATAAAGACAAAACGATGTATTACGTCGTAAGGTGTTAGTTTTCCAGAACAGATTTCTATGAGAGCTGACGGCTAATTTGCTTTATATGAGTTCCTATCTCCAGTCCAATTTTATTCATGACCGCAAAAGTATTACGTCATACGCTTTTACGGGCAGCAAGCGTCCATGTGCATATTTCAAGCTATGCTTTAATAAGATTCAACGTTCCCTGATGAGATTCAGATGCATTCAGCGCGGAAGCCGGGCGTGTTGCAACGAGCAACGCTATCACGGAGCCGTTGGAGCGACGCAATCTGCACGGTCCGACGCAATCTGTATGCAAAACACGTCGCAACGCATCCATCGTTGTGGCCGTCTCTCAAACATCACGTTGCCCACCCGCGTTTATGTTAGGGGTAAACTTTATGCAAAAGTGGGGTAAAAGTGTTATTTTATAATAAGTTTTGTTGGTACTTATTATTTCAATTATTATCTAAACAAAGACTTCATAAAAAGGGTTATTATAATGTTAAAGAATACATAGATGATGATAACACCTGGGAATGAGGTGATCGCCGCCAAGCTATTTCTGCATCTTTATAATACTGCTGTCATTGTATATTATTTTTAAAATCACTGAAAAAAATATCCCGCTGGGTTTCTTACTGGTTCTTTCCAGGACAGAGGCATTTTTTGCGGACCAGTGTAGTTAAAAAAAACGACTTTCAAAAGGTATTATGCAAATAATCAATGTTGAATAAAAATTTATTCTATTATAAAAAATATGTCACGGAAAGATTTAAAACGTATTTGTTAATTTGTTTGACGAATGTCGTAGAGTCAATGAAAAAGTGAAACTTTTTACATTCGTAATATTTACTCTAAATATATTGATTTTAAAATGATTAACAAAAAAAAAGATTCTGCCCGTTGGATTTCCGGCTGGTTCTTCCCAGGCATAGGCATTTTTTTTGTGAACCGAAGTCGTTACTATTATGTAATTATCTATAAACTGTAAACATCGATATCTATCGATATATACGAGTATCTTGTAAAAAAGTGCACTACATTAAAAAAATAGGTCATAAATATAATATTCCTTCTTCTTCTTTCATAAATACGTACTGTATAATAATACTGGACGTAGTCCTCTACCAAAAAGGAAAGATTAGGCGTAATCATCTCGCTTGGTGTCTGGTTGTACCTTTACCTTAGACGTCGCTGCCCGGTCTGTGTATTTTCGGCCAGTCTAGGTAGGCACCACCGCAGTGGCAGTAATCCTGTCGTGAAGCAGTTGTGTGCAAACATTACTGTGTTTTCTGAAGGGCACTGGGAGCTAGTGTATTTACAAGGCATACCACTCCAGGGCCAGTTATTCTGCCGTGAAGCAGTAGTGTGCCAGCATTACTGTGTTTCGGTTTGAAGGGCACTGTGAACTAGCGTAATCACTGGGCATTTGAGACTTAAGAACTGATGTCTCAAAGTGACGACCGCAATGTGGTACCACACAGAAATGTTCCGGGTGTCACAGAATTTGTAATGGGCGGACGTTGCACTTACCGTCATGTGAACGTCCCGTCTCGTCACTATCTTCTATAAAAAAATATTCCTCCACCTGTCGGAAGCCATAAGATTTTCCAAGCAAGCTCCTCTTCTTAACTTACAACATGAAATATGCTTTCTTGAACAAAAAAAAAAGTTCTGTTCAAGAAATAAAATCTTAAACTGTATACACCCCCTTTAGTTGCCCCCGTTAAGTTTTTCGCCACGTCGTCTAAATGTAAAGCAATGTCCTCGAATTAATTTTTTTTTTATCAACATGCAAGTCTCCCTCATTTGTTTGGTTTCACCACGGAACACTTAGTAATTCTGTGCTAAAAATTGCAATTAAAAATTACGGATTGGTGTTCCATACATACAAACAGTTATTCACGTAGCTCACTTTTCGCCCTCGCGGAAAACGAGACGTGAAGGGTGGCGATCCACGTCGTCGCCATTTTGATAAGAGGCAAAACATTCTTACTCTCCATTGCGTCCGCACGAGCAGTATAGTGACAGCATTGCATATTATGGTGATATTCTGGACGAATAAAGGCTGTTCTTACAATACCTTGGTCGCTTCTTACGGCACCTCGGTAGGAACGGGGTAGGTGCTATTCAACACTGCCGGACATCTATCGGCTAAACATGTGTTTTATAATTGTGAAACAAAAAAAGGCCGAAGTTTTAATAGAAATAAATAAAATTGGAGTTTCTGTCTGTGATTTCGCAATAAAGATCTTTTTCTTAATCTCTTATGGTAATTTGCATAGCGCCAAAACTCAAACGCGCGTTTTTAAAATGTTGGTCTGACTGTCTGTTTGTTTATCCGGATTAATCTTCGAAACGGCTTAATCGATTTTGACAGGACTTTCAGTGGCAGGTAGAGGACTTCTCAGAGAGCAATCTAAGCTATTTTTATTTCGGAAATATTTAGGTTTCCTGCATAAAATCTGAAAAACTGTAGAAATTAGGGGCTATGCGGTTGGACGTTTTACGTGCGACTTTAATTTGAATTTTGGTCATTATTATTTGAGATCATGACAGTTTAAACTTTTCTCTCACTTTATATCTAAAATAAGTGGTTTAGAATATTCTTAGTTCTTTTTTTACGTTATATATAACAAGCTCAAGCCCGCAGCTACGTCCGCGTGTATTTAGGTTTTTTTATTGTCCTATGTCCGTCCAGAATGCAAGCTATCTCTGTGCCGAATTACGTCAAGATCGACTCAACGGTTGAACCGTGAAAAGGTAACAAACTGTCATTATAACATTAGTTATAATATTTGTATGTTTGAACGCGTTAATCTCAGGGAATACTTGTCCAATTTTTAAAATTATTTTTACATTAGATAGCCCGTTCATTAAGGAAAGTTATAGGCTATAAAATGTCATGCTACGATTTGTGAGGTGCAGCACGCTGAGAACGGAACGTTGCCGAGAAGGGCCGCACTGTGAATGCTGACGTCATGAGGTACCACGCCGTACGGCGCAGTCATGTGTTATTTTACGCCGTTGCAACCGCGGCGCACAGCTAGTTATTATAAAAGTCTATTAGACATCATATATAATTTTTACGCAAACTATTAAATCGTAAGTTGATCGTCCTTGGTAGTCGTCATTTGTCCGTGAAAGATATCATGTGAAAGAAATTCCCACAGAAGCTTTATTGATTGTACATTGATGATTCGTGACTACGGGTGCTGGTACTGGGGCGGGTCATTCACTGTCCATTAGGGATGACTGTTGCGTGTCGATAATTTGTCGACAACCGTTAATTTGTCGATGTTACGTTGCTATTTTATCTGTTTTATGTCATTTTACAGTCTATTTAGTTGACATTAATTTTGTTGTAGGCGTTTAATTCCCGCTATTACCCTGCTAAACACATATTGTTTAGCAGGATAATAGCGGGCATTAACAATTTCTTTTAAATTAATATAATATAATTATAAAGCTTTTAAAAAACTTTCAGAAATTTATTATTTCTTGTGACTTTGTTATAACATGTTTTGTATGTATAAGCCGATAGTTTGTCCGGCAGAGTGGAATATCACCATTTAATAAATTCTGATAGGTGATACGCATATTACTGGTGGTAAGATTCCGTCGTGCAGGAATACGTCTAGGTAGGTACACCCCAGGGCCAGTTATTTTGCCGTTTTGGGTTGATGTCGAAACTGGCGTGCCGCAAATAAGAATTCTCTCTCCCATAATTTTCTCTGTTTTTATCGACTGCTCGTACCATCTGTATGCGGACGATCTACAGCTATATGTGCCATCTGAAATTGACGATCTTCATAACGGTATCAATAATTTAAACAATAAACTTAACGCTCTCAAATATTGGTCAACTCGTTATGGAGTAATTGTCAATCCACTGAAATGCCAAGCTATCCTTGTAGGTAGTCCGAGAATGTTGGATAAGGTTGACTGTACAGGCCTATCTTCTTTACGATATAATGATACTCTTATTCCATTTAGTAAGTCTGTGATAAATCTTGGTCAACACTTTGAACTGGAAAGTTCAGGTTACCGACATTAGTCGGAAAGTCATTGCCACCTTACGTTCTCTTTATCGTCTGAAACATTTTCTCCCCATTAGATCTAAGATCATGCTTGTCCAAACGCTTCTTTTACCCATTATTGACTACGCAGATGTGTGTTACCCAGACCTATCCCAAGATCTTCTTAAGAAGCTGGAGCGCCTGCAACTGTATAAGATTTATTTTTTGTGTGCGAAAGTATGTCCCCATATATTTCTCAAATCAGGTCTCAGCTAAATTGGCTTACCATTCGACAAAGGCGCAATTCCAGGATACTGCTTGTTCTTTTCTCTATTTTAAATGATCAATTTTCGCCTTCATTTCTCTAAGACGAATTTCAGTATCTCTCTTCATCACATGATAGGGTTCTTCGTTCATCCTCTGTCTGTTTGTTTGTTCCGGCTAATCTCCAAAACGGCTGGACCGATTTTGACGAGACTTTCATTGACAGATAGCTGATATTATAGCGGGTGACTTAGTTTGCTTTAATTTTAGAAAAATAGTAGATGTTCTGCACAGAATAATAATTAAAACCCCAAAATCCGAATGAAATTGGAAAGTATATATGTATATCATCGATCGGGGTCGGCTTTTATACGAGAATGAAACCGGGGGCACAGCTTGTCGTTTAATAAATTAAAGTAGACATGGACCTGGAATTTAATTGCTTTTCTTTAATTCTGCAAATAAATTATATTTTACTCTGGAAACTAGGAACATTACTACCAAATTTCCAAATACCTCCACCAATCACTTGGATATTTCAGTGACCTCTGAAAATTATGACATTATATTACGCGTTTTTTCGCACATTCCCTTTACATTGGTTGGTAACTGATAGGGGTGGGTGGAGGTGGGTAATTCTCACCCTCTTATTGTGAAGGGTGACAAAATTCCGGCAGGTGCGTCTCTGATAAAGTGACTTTTACTGTTTATAAATTTTTCCCGACTGATATTGAAAATGGAAAAGCGGCTGGATTTTATAATTCTGAGTGAAATGCGATGTTATACCGTGAAATATGTATGTACAATTAGACGAATTTTTCCGTCTCCTTCGTTTATTTATAGATAGACTATCTGACCTGCCCCGGCTTTGCACGAAAGCTATCGTTACGTTAAAGTATGTACAGAGATACAGCAAATTTGGAGCAAATGTTCGTAAAATTCATTCTTAGTCTTTGTCGGGAAATATGTATACCAAATTTCCAGTCAACTGTTGTGTCAAAAGAGTCTAGACGAGGCAAATATTTCACCTGATGGTAAGTGCAACGTCTGCCCATAACAAATGCTATCACCCAGAACATTTCTTTGTGGCACAACACTGCGCCCGTCACCCAGAGACATAATTTCTTTAGTCTCATTTGTCTATTACACTCAGATCAGTGCCCTTCAGACCGAAACACAGTAATGTTTGCACACTACTGCTTCACGACAGAATTACTGGACTGGGGTGGTACCTACCTAGACGGAATCCTACCGATTTACCAATTTCGATATGTATATTTTACGTAAACGTATGTGTTACCGTGTTATGGTGGGCTTAAAAGAAGTTGACTTCATCTCAACCCGTGGGTATCGTAAGAGTCGTCTGAGAGAAATGTCTAGAAAATCTCAAAAAAGCCAGATCTAAAATACACAGACACCAGATGGGCTGGAGCGTTTCAGAGGCCCGTTAATCCTCAACCCTCCTTTTTTAGGAAAGGCCTATGTCCAGAAGTGGACTATTAACGTCGTTGACTACCTTCTATCGATTCGTCTGACTGTACGTTTTTAAATATAATATTGTTCCTTCCACACACAACATATGGCGTCAACCAGCCACATTTAATAAATGTGCGTCGTCAGGTGTGCCATCTAAATATCGAAGTGAACGGGAAACGATTCCGTAAACAGGGTGCCCACAAACACAGTTTCTGCATTAAGAAAATAGAGGGCGCCACCCACCACGTTCCGACAATAAACGAATTGAAACAACACTCGGTTAGTGGACGATCTATTTACACGTAACAACGTTTTTCACGACCAAAATCTTTTATTGGTCACATATTTTGCAAGAAACTTTGGGCTTGATCTTCGGTACGTGTTAGGCTCGCTGTGAACGTACGTTATCGCCGAGTATAAAGTTGAATATTTTCTCTAACACATTTAGTACATCGCTTGGCGCGTAACTCAGCATACAATGTACCTGTCTATCAAGGAGTTGTAGGTTTAATTACCGTCAAGAATATTAGTGTGCTAATACACTAATATTCTTTACGCTATATAAAATAATATAATATATAATAATATATTGTATATATATAACAGGAAGCTCAGAATCGCTCAGCGAGCTATGGAAAGGGCTATGCTCGGAGTTTCTCTGCGAGATAAAATCCGTAACGATGTTATCCGCAGCAGTACTAGAGTAACCGACATAGCCCTAAGGATTAGCAAGCTGAAGTGGCAATGGGCCGGCCATATAGCTCGGAGAACCGATAACCGTTGGGGAAGAAAGGTTCTCGAGTGGCAACCTCGTACCGGCAAACGCAGTGTAGGGCCACCCCTCACTAGATGGAGCGACAACCTACACGGTTTTGTAGGAAGTCGATGGATGCAGGTGGCTCAGGACCGTGTTTTGTGGCAATCTATGGGGGAGGCCTATGTTCAACAGTGGACTATGGTAGGCTGAAATTATGATGAAGATGATGATGATATAACATTCTTTTAATTGTGGTTTCTGCATAGGAATCCTTCTAGGTAGGTACCATCCCCAGGGCCAGTTATTCTGCCGCGAAGCAGTAGTGTGCAAACATTACTGTGTTACGGTTAGCGTGTGTGTGTCAGCATATAAAACTTAAGAACTCATGTGTCAGGGACACAGACACAGAAATGTTCTGGGTGACACAGCATTTGTTAAGGGCAAACGTTGCACTTACCATCAGGTGAACGTTTTGCTCGTTACATCACTATATCAAAAAAATAAAAATAAAATAGTGTAACTGCTTAAATATTAATTCAAAATAAATCATTAATATTGCTTGTGAACGCAAAAAAGCCAGATCTATGTACTAATTATAAAAAGGACATTTAAAAATACTGTAAATATGCCATAAATAAATAATAATTATTGATTTCGTAAATCACACGAATAGAATTAGTCAACTAGTTTGAAAACGACCTTATCTATCTACACCCTTCTCTCCCATTTTCCCCCCACGTCATAACTCGGCGCGTATTTGTCCGGTGCGTATTATTTGCGTCGTACGGTTATAAATGCGCTCGTTATCGTGATTGCTTGCTTGTATCCATCTTTGTTACGACTCTGTACGGGCGCCGAGAGAATTGCTACTTTCGACTTCCTAAGAAAAACTTTTTTATTTCTCAGTCGTATCAGCCAGTAATCATTTATGTATATGAGAACATCGATGTGGTCAAATACAATAACAATTGTTACACTAATAACCAGTTAGTTACTAGGACTTTTGGCGCCAACTTGAAACGTGCCAGTTGTATTTTTTTTAATCTATTGTCATTTATGTATATATATTTGGAGTTTTGAAGTTTAACACGTTAATCAGTGATGTCTGTCAATAGTGACTGACACCGATATTTTTGTCAGTGACTAGCACTAAAAAATACGATATAAAACTAGAAAAAATTACATAGTTATCTTAAATTTTAAGTAATTTCATTTTCGTATCATTAGTACATTAGAGATACGATCCTGAAATTACTTAAACTTTATAAAACTATGTATTTTTTCTTAGTTTTGTATCGTGTTTTATACGGTCAGTCACCGATGACTGACGCGGCCTGAACAATAAATTCAGTGTGTGAACGTGTTAATATTGCTAATGTAATGTGTCGCAAGTGCACGTAAATTTAACCTTTTGGTTTTATCGCCACCAGTCCCATAAATTTTCAGCAAAAGCGAATTACCGTTTTAAAGTGGATGTTCTTACGAGTACATACTTTGAAGTCGTTTTATTTATTTTGAGGTAAAAAAGGAAAGTAAAGTAAAGTTTCAGCCTATAAATGTCCCACTGCTGAGCACAGGCCCCTCTTATTTCTAAGAGGGTTTTGGAACTAGGAAGAATCCGCCACGCTGCTCCAATGCGGGTTGGCGGACTTCACATCTCACAGTCTTCGAAATATTATTTATTTCTCAGACATGCAGGTTTCCTCACGATGTTTTCCTTCACCGCCGAACACGTGGTAAATCAGCACTTAAAATTGCAATTAACAATTTTAGTGGTGCCGCGGCACCGGGGCTCGAACCCAGGTCACTCTCATACTAAGATATCTAAAGCGAGCGCCTAGCCCCTGAGCTACCACGGCTCAATTTTTTTTTGAGGTAAAAGATTACTACTTATTCCTAAAAATAAATATTTAACTAATTATTGCATACTAGCTGAAACCCCCGACTACGTCCGCGTGTATTTATATTTTTTTTAAATACCGTGGGAATTTTTTGATTTTCTGCATTAAAAAGTATCTTATGTTCGTCCCCAGGACGCAAGCTGTAGCTGTATTTCGTCAAGATCGGTTCAACGGTTGAGCCGTGAAAAGGTAACAAACAGACAAGAGGGACAGAGAGAGTTGCTTTTTTTTATTGGATCAAGTGATGAAACGAGCAAAGCGTTCACCTGATGGTAAGTGCAACGTCTGCCCACAACAAGTGCTGTGTCACCCAGAAAATTTCTTCGTGATACCACACTATACCCATCACCCTTAGACATAAGTTCTTAAGTCCCATATGGCCAGTGATTACGTTAGCTCACAGTGCCCTTCAAAGCGAAACACAGTAATGTTTGCACACTACTGCTTCACGGCAGAATAACTGGCACTGGGGTGGTACCTACTTAGACGGATTCCTGCATAGGAAAAAATACTAGCTAATACTATTAATACTAGCTAATGCCCGCGACTTCGTCCTTTTAAATATCCCGTGAGAACAATTTTATTTTCCGGATTAAAAAGTATCTCATGACCGTCCCCAGGAGGTCAAGATCGGTTCAGCGGCTGAGCCGTGAAAAGGTCACGAACAGACAGAGGGACAGAGAGATTTACTTTCGCATTAATAATATTAGTATGGATTTAGGATATACTCTGCTACTAGAGTTTAGAATGTGCTTTTTTAGAACATGGCATAACATTAAGATTTTATGTTATTGATAAATTTAAATAAAAAAAACAGGCATAACATATTATACTGTATCAGCATGCAAGTGTAAATAAAATTACATCAATGAGGTTACACTTAACGAATTAACTATAATTACACTTTTACGACCGCTATTGTTTAAATACAAGCAACGAAACTAGTTACTAATTAAATGCTTTTAAATGGACGCTTTTTTGATGGGAGTAGAACATTTGGGTATTCCTGCAATTTCACTAAGCCCGTTATATTAGAACTGCGTGGCTCAGTATTTAGCTTATGCGTACTGACTCGTGCGTGCTAAGTTCAAATCCCAGTCGAAGTCAATGTAACCCCTTAGGACTAGAAATGCCACCTTGTCAATGATGAGGTCTCGGGTGCGCGCGTCTTTCACGATATAAAACGTGGCAACGTCACGCTGCCAACGCTGGTACACTATAAGGGCGTGGTTACCGACCGGCCTGACCTATTATAAATTGTATATTGCAAATATCTGCAACTCCACTTCTATACGCGTACACTATTGATGTTGCGAGGAAATTGACCACCGTTTCGTTTGCCTCCACGCAGACAAAGAACTTCGTAATATCTAAAGTAAATGGATGTTTGTTAGAAGGTCCATGTCCTGTTATGGCGCTACTGAACGTTCTGATTTAGAGTTCTTTCGAGCCTGACCTATCCACGTGTAGTTCTCCAAAATGTCATTTGCTTCATTCTAGTAGGTGAAGATTCATAATTAGAATTATATTTCTCTATGTATTTATCATTAGGAATAACACCGTATAAAAGTAGGTGTAAATTGACTTACCACAAACAGTTACATTTTAACTACCTCCTTGCTTTGAAGTCTTATTGTTGACTACTACCTTGAGTTTTACTGTCAGAAATTAGTAGCCGGTTTTACGGTTGGTAGTTAGCTGGATCGCAAAATGTTGTCTAGGACTATAATGTGAGTGATAGAGATATATTGTTACTCGGGCTATGCAGTAACTTGTATACAATCCTGTTTAGCTAATGACCGAAAGCGATTATGTTACGTCTTCGGGTTTTGGCTGCGCGCCGCCAGACTTTTACTCCTTGTTTGATGAGTCATAAATTGTGTATATTCGGGCCGGTAGCCAGGCCCCGTAATTACTCCGATTGTCCGCAGCATTATCATAGTGGAGTGCGCCCAATTTTGCCTTGATGACTTTTTTACGAGTTCCACAAACGTACGTAATTTACGGTGTCGTAAAACTACGGCTCGGCTCGCGCCTGATAACAGTTCTGCGCTGCAGCGTTAAGCGCTTCAATGTTTGCGTTATAAGGTTCAAAATTTTGCTTAAAATGTATTCGGTAAATGAATTAATGAGACGCGTGGTTTTCATTGTATCGTGTCAGTTTAACATAAAACAAATATATCTTTATTTAATGGAAGAAAGTTTCGATACGTGCAAAAAGAATCGACGGTACTCGTAACTGCAATGTCGTAACAAATTAGAAATATGTCGCTCAGAATATTACTGCGCTTGTCGCCTTGAGAAATCTGTTCTGAAGTCTCATACGCCTGGACACTTTCAGCTTATATACTGGAAATTACACTAGCTAATTCGGACCGAAGCACTGTAAATTTTGCATACTACTCAGCGTGACTAACTGGCAGTGCGGTGGTAACTACCTAGACGGATTCTTGCATACAAATCCTACTACGAGTGAATCCTTTTGATAAAATGTCCAATAAATATATAACAAATTAAAGTTATGCATCGTTTTGTTTATTACAAAATTATATATTTTTTTTATTATTTTATAAAGTAACGAGACGAGCAAAACGTTCACCTGATGGTAAGTGCAACGATGCTGTGTTACTCAGATTATTTCTGTGTAGCACCACAGTGCGCCCGTCACCTTGAGACATTAGTTCTTAAGTCTCATATGCCCAGTGATTACGCTAGCTCTCAGTGTCCTTCAGACCGAAACACAGTAATGTTTGCACACTACTGCTTCACGGCAGAATAACTGGCTCTGGGGTGGTACCTACCTAGACGGATTCCTGCATAGGAATCCTACCACCAAAATAAACTAGATGTCTGTACAAGTGTACAGATCGTGGCCCCATCTAGTTTATATCTAGGCTATTTATGGGGCACACCTTTGTCCACCCCATAAATGGTGAGACAAGAATGATAATGATGACAACTGAGCCCCTTTTACTTAGAAATAACTTTGCGCATAATAAGAACTGATGAACGTCTCTTTTAAATAATGATTTCTTATGTTTACGGGAATATTGCACATTTAATAAAACTAATTATTAACTATAAATATATAAATTAACTAATACGGATTTTATCGCTTTTATTTTTCGCTCCAGGAGCTTACGAAATTAAAAACTATTTTGTGCCAGAGGAGCATGGCGGCGCACATACAGTCATCCGAGTTTCCTCCTGTTCTGGGCCGAACTGAAAACTAGTGCTGCGATGTTATCATTGCGGCTTTGACTGAGTTCGGTCCACATTGCGATTATATGCTGCAGAACAGATATTTTTGTAATAGGTAGATTTTTTTTTTCTTTTTTCGTAGTGGCTATACATTTTTTGTTTTATTTTTTTATTTCTTGTTTGCATTTTGTGCTGTATGTTTTTTAATCGTGAATAATTGTATTAGGTACTTACTTACATTGTTGCTCAAACATAAATTATTCGTGGAATGAAATCGGCGTCTGAAACATTTTGGCCGCACAACGTGCTCGATGTATCAATAAAAATGTATAACAATTACTTTTCTATTGATTTTATGCCACGTGGCAGCATTGGAGAATCTGCTGAGGTACTGCCGCAAGGCCAGTTATTCTGTCGTAAAGTAGTAGTGTGCAAATATTACTGTTTCGGTTTGAAGTGCACTGAGAGCTAGTGTAATTACTATGCATATGAGATTTTGTGAACTGTCTACCGTTGGGGAAGAAAGGTTCTCGAATAGCAAGGTCGTACCGGCAAACGCAGTGTAGGGCAATCCCTCACCACAATGACCAATGGCACGGTTCTGCATGCAGGTGGCTAGGGACTTGTTTTGTGGCAATCTAAGGGAGGCCTGTGTTCAGCAATGGACTTGTGATCTCCTTTCGCGCGAAAAACTATTATGGCGGTCTAGAGTGTTTTTCGCGCGAAAGAATTTGCATAAAAATTTGCAGGAAAACGGCCTCTATCCGGAATGTTACAACAAAGGTCTCCCCCACACTAGCTCTTTCCAAGCGTGTGCGTTCTTTGCACGTGTGAAAAGCGTTTTAACGGTGGGTACGCACCTGCTTTCTTTCCACAAATCCAGGACTGCATACATTCCTTAATGTATGTATTGTATATCATGTTCGATCAACAGTAAAAATTCATTGAATCTTCGGCTTACGTTAATACTTATTCGTTACTATTAATGTCTAAAAATGTATGTTTGCCCCAAACCGTTAACTTTTTTTCTTTTAGTTCTGTAACATTCTTTTTAGATGTCAATACTTCCTCTTCCAATTTAATAGTGAGAAGAATCCATATTAATAGTGATCATATCGACGACCATAACATAAAGCAACACTCTCGTCACGTGCGGCATCGCCTTAGCGTCGGGGAGGCTTAAGGTTACCGTTAAAGTGCTGGCAAGTTACTTTAGAAGACTGATAACAGGGCATCTATAAAACAGCTATGTAACTTATACCATTTAGGTAATAGGCAACAAACTTGTATTTCTAGTTATTCTTAACGACGTCTGGAAAAGTATCTCGTATTTACTAAGTTTATTTCGCAAATTTCTGTAGCAAATTTTTGTTGCTCATGGCTTTTAACTGGAAGTACCGGGCGAGCTTCATCAGAACTATTTAAATTTAAAACTGTACTTTTATTTAAGTAGTTCAAAGAAAACGGATACGTAAATAAACCCGCCGTTATATGTATTACTATTATTACTAAAGTAAATAATCCGTCTAGGTAAGTACCACCCCAGGGCCAGTTATTCTGCCGTGAAGCAGTAGTGTGCAAACATTACTGTTTCGGTTTTGAAGGGCACTGTGAGCTAGCGTATGGACACAGTGTGGTGTCACACAGAAATTTTCAGAGTGCCACAGCATTTGTTATGGGCAGGCAGGCGTTGCACTTACCATCAGATGAACGTTTTGCTCGTCTCAACACTCAATCCAAAAAAAAAAAAACAGCACCAGTGATTCTATCGTGAATTTACAGTGACGACCGCGTGACCTAGTGGTTAGAGTACTTGACTTGTACGCCGCAGGTCCTGGGTTCGAATCCCAGCCGGAGCCAACATTTGTGCTAAATCACAAATTGCTGGTTTTCGGGTCTGGTTGTGTTGTGATTGTCCTCTGTGTTTCTGACACTGCATCCTGCATAATCAATCCTAGCCTACCTCAGCAAACCCATCAGCGTCACATCCGGCTCGGGTAGTTTGGGACGAGTGAGTGCCTCTGTGTTTGCGCGGACTCCTGCGCAGTTGATAGAACTGTTTGCTTGTGCACGCTAATGTGGGAGGGCGGCCGGTGTTCTTCAAAACTAAGTAATATACACCATTTTATATTTGCATGCGGATCTTAATAAATTAATTCTCTTTTCATATTATGGGTTTCCGCGTTTTTTTAGTGTATTGGGTATTTTTTTATATTAGGTTCCCTAACACCTCAGTCTACCTTTGACGATGGGTACTGCAAAGCTCTGGACACGTCGGGAAAATATAAATAAATAAAATCCGTAAATTTTCTTCTTTCCTATGTATGCGCGTAGATTACCATACGCGTTGACATGTTATATATGTTGAAGGCGCTCTTTGAGTAATGGTTAAAACTCTTATAAGGATAATTTGCAATTCCCTGACTTCTAAATTGAAATAAAAAAATCACTCACTATTGTTTTTGGCAAAAATAACAATGTTTGGGCTGCAAACAATTTTGAACTTGGCTTACTGCCCAGACACACTGTGACAGATGCACTGCGACGATGGTTTCAGTCAATCCCGGTACCGAAATTCATACACATTTTATTAGTTAACATTTTATTGTTATTCTTATTATTGGACTTAAGAAACCCACTGCTGGACTTAATCTATCAAGTTGGCTCGAAATATAAAATATTTCGAAGACATGTGAAGTACGCTAACCCGCATTGGAGCAGAGTGGCGGATTCTTCCCGTCTGAAAAATCCTCTCAGAAATGGGAGGTAGCCTGTGCTCATCCGTGGGACACACAACGCTTGACAATATGATTCCCTCGCACTTTAGACGCAGTCACCAGCCGCGGTCTGCAACTGATAACAAAAGTATATAAATATGCCCAAAAAAAAGACTAACCCGACGTTTCGAGTGCTTTACAACACCCTTGGTCACGGGAGGACTGAGGTGACAGATGTCCTGATGTCATAGGTAATCCGGGTTACCTTCAGCTTTTAATTATTATTTTTGGTCTGATCTACGCAGAAAGAGCTAACTGTGTCTTGAAGTCTTGCAGTGGTATGCTTGATTTTGATTTAATTTTATCTATTATATGGTCCCAAGCCGGTGGTTATACCATCAATCATCTTCTCTATTGAAATTAGGATGTTTTGAATTTAAATAAATTTGCGAATCACCCTTGGTAGGAATCTGTGTCGTTTGCAAGGATTTGTGGTTTATCAAGACTGATGTAATGGTTGGGATGATCGAGAACATGGTTATAAATAGTTCGAAATTAAACGCGATAAAATTCGTAAAAATCTGTTTTAGTTAAATGTGTAGTATTCGCGTAAATATAAGACATCATTAATAGCTAAAGAAGTAGCAAAACGAAGACCAACAAAAGCTCATCCCATCGGCGAAATTATTGATTTCAAACTCCCTTTGACGACATCGTCTAGTTCGCATCGATTGCTACTTTTAATATTTTCCAAGAAGCATTCTCAAAGCTGCGAGATTCCGCCAACGTTGCATTTCTTCGAAAAGCAAATTAGCCGTTTGTGTGTTATACACTAGTTGCGCAGAGACCAATCGTAGGCTGCGCTTTCCGTCGGATATTGGATCCAACCAGCCGCCGCATTTAGTGATGCGCCATGGAGCTTTTGACTTTCGTACCACATTTTAAACCCCTTTTTTTACTATATTGTTGAAAGTAGAATTTTTGTTATCATTACAAGTGAACAGTTTTATTAATTAACTATTTAATTACGTATAAAAAGGATGTCCCTCTCTATCTTATCCAAAAATTGACTGTTCCTACTTACGGAATGCTTGATTCCTGGCGAGCTGTTACCGATAATGCCTTAGACTAGGTATGCCATCACTACTAAAGATATTCAGTGCAACTAAGGACGCAAGCATGAAATAAAACATTTGTAACTTCTAAATAATTTATATTATGATGTCAATGATTTTACAATAATGTAGGGCGTACACGCAGTGTGATGTTATTGATGTTATTATTATTGACTTGCATGGCTTTGCGAGAAGTCGATGGATGCAAGTGGCTCAATGCAATTATGGCAATCTATAGGAGAAGCTATGTACAGCATTGGACTAGTGATAGGATAAAATAATGATGATCACGATGATGAATATGTGGAGAATGGATGAATGGGCTTAAATGCAAATACATAGTCACGTTTCTTTCCCATTGGGTAGGCAGAGACCACATCTTATAACTTGCTACGATCCTGACACACATCTTTCGCTTAACTACACAAGTCGTTGTTATTTGGGACGGGTACATCATTTACCGGCACCGTTAGTCTCAGCAACTGACTTTTCAAGTTTTTTTTTTTATTTCATTAAAGTACGGAACGAGCAAAACGTTCACCTGATGGTAAGTGTAACGTTTGCCCATAACAAATGCTGTGTCACCCAGAAACTGTGTAGTGTGTGACACCACGCTGCGCCCGTCACCCTGAGACATCAGTTCTTAAGTCTCATATGCCCAGTGATTACGCTAGCTCTCAGTTTGCTTCAAACCGAAACACAGTAATGTTTCACATTACTGCTTCACAGCAAAATAACTGGCCCTGGGGTGGTACCACCTACCTAAACGGGTTCCCGCATAGGAATCCTACCACCAGAAAATACCAATAAAAAAAACGGTATCCTTATAGGATCACTTGTGTGCCTGTCCTGTCTGTCCATTGCAGAGTCAATTTGCTCAGAATCTACTAGATCGATTATGTTTAAGTTTGGTACACACAGCCGGTAAATAGGGCGTGGAGATCTTGTGACGTCAGGCGATGATGTGCAGTCTGGCGATGCGGTGAAGCTGTTGTCCAGGTCTTCAGTGCGTCAAGACGTATGGAGACAGTGTTGATTCCGCAGGAGTCAGTCTGAGAGTAGCACCCGTTGATGATCCTCTGAGGGACTAGAAAGCACTCGTTGTGTCGACAGTACTCTGGTGCTGTGACTGCGATGGCTGCCGATGACGTTGGTTGCTGTGGTTTGGAGAAGCCCACGTCGGGTTGACCAGTTTGGTAGGTGATATTGCTAAAGAAAAGGATAGCTACCAGCCAGACCGATTGGTCTGATCAGGGGTGGACGTCTCCTCCAACTAGTAATATTGAGATGTTTTAGTTCGCATCTCAGAAACTTTCATAGCGCGATTATGGAATGTACGACATATTTCTTGCGCTTCTCATGTGGCGACATAGATGTCGCAAGAAGATTGACGGTGTGGTGTCACACAGAAATGTTCTGGGTGACACAGCGAACACAGGTGCACGTTCTGCTAATGACGTCACTTCTATCAAATTAAAAAAAAATGTAGTTCATTACGCTCTCGAATTTATACTCGTAACATAATCCCATTAATCTTTTGTTGGTTAAAAACAAATATGCCACATAACACACACAAGAAGAAAATGTATTTTTCATTCATTTTTGTGACACTGTTTTCAGTATTCAAAATGGCAACGAAGCCCTTGCGGCTTTACTTCGTTACGTCCGTCCCCCTTTTTCAATATTAAGCACTGTTGAAACAGAAATACTTTTTAATCTACCGATGAGCGAAAGTTACGGCGCGATTGTCATTCTTTATGTTTATCGAAAATGGAGAAAGTTGGGGCAAAATTATCAAGTGGTAAACAAAACAGCCGTAACGTTATCACCGCCCTTATACATACATGCCGCGTGACCTAGTGGTCAGAGTACCTGACTCCTAAGCCGCGGGTCCTGGGTTCGAATCCCAACCGGAGCCAACATTTGTGCTATCACATAAATTGTTGGTTTACGGGTCTGGTTGTGTTGTGATTGTCCCCGTGTTTCTGACACTGCATCCTAGCCTACCTCCGATCTTATCGCATCGGCGTTACCTTGGGAGCGGGTAGGTTGGGACAAGTGAGTGCCTTTGTGTTTTCGCGTACACTTGTGGAACTATAATATCTCCTGAGCAGTTGATGGCTCTCGACAGTAGTCGGCAGTTGTCGCCGTGGTCGAAATCGGCTAGGAGAACATCACATACATATAGTTACACCTTTTTCCCATATAAGGGGTCGGCAGAGGCCATATACGTAGCCCACTTTTCGAACCCGCGGGAAACGTCGCCGCCGTTTTGGTGCGAGTTAAAAAAATCTTACTCCCCATTGCGTTTCCACGAGCAGCATAGTGACTAGCATTGCATATTATTGCATTATTCTGCATGAATAGAGGCTGTTCGTACAATACCTTAGTCGCCTCTACCTCGGTAGGAAAGAAGTAGGTGCTTGTCTACTACGCCGGACCCTTATCCTCGTATAGTGTTTACCCCGTAAATAAGTTATGTACCGTTTTAATAAAAATATATGTTTCCGTTGAGTACAACGTTGCAGAAAACCCTTGCTGCTTATCTCATCATTAGAAAGAAAATACTTTCCTTTTGTATGATGTCATCGATCATGGTTAGTCTTGTGTTTGGCAACATATTTAAAATTGTATGTCTAAAGTATATGTTTTGTTTCAAGAAAGCTGCTTACTGTATAACTATATGAAATGCACGGTTTTGCCGGATGAATGCAAGTGGCTCAGGTGTTTTGCGGAAATCTATGGGGGAGGTCTATGTTCAGCAGTGGACTTGTGACGGTCTGAAATGTAACACATTTTATGATAGTAAATAACGAGACCAGCAAGTCGTTCACCTGATAATAAGTGCTACGTGTTCATATTACGGTTGCAGTGTCAGACACAACTTTATATTTCAAAACCTGTGTGGCACTGGCAATCATTTCAATAGCTACAGTGCCATTCTGCTTGGCGGCAAGATTACTGGCATTGTGTTGTCGGAACTCCGGCATAAAAGTCCTACCATCAGAGAAGCACTCAACCCATTAATCGAATTAATTGAAATCTGTCATGGATAGTTATCTGTAGAATCATGCATTAAAAAAACATTTTCTCAGATACATACATAAAGGAACTTAGTTATTTATACCTAACTTTAAATCATTTTCCAATGACTTACAAAACGAAAACGTCATTAAATACATTGAATGGCATTGAACAAACAGATTTGTTTGATATTTGAACATCGAATTGCATTGAAACAATTTGCGATATTTTACAAAGGGTTCATAAAGACAACATGTCAAGATGGCCGCCATGTCATTTAATTTAATAACGTCGCATCGATTTCCAACCGCAACAAAGCAAAATATCACGGAGGTTTACATAATGGAACGAGTGATCGTACATGTATTTGATTATCGCTCGATTGACCATTTATGCGGAATTATAACCATTGATACTATATCATTTTTTTACTGTAACTGTCTGTGTCTTAAGTACAAGGTGTTAGGTAAATACAAGCCGAAAGAAGGTAAAAAGCAGGAAGTGATACTTCTTAAATTTATTAGAAATGTATTTAAATTTTTAAATAAATATACCTATATATACATGAATCAACAAACATATTACTCACTCAGTTATTATATTTCTGCTCATTATATAAACAATTATTAATTAATCGAAAATGTCGTCTTTGAAATGTTACTGTTCGCGATCAAATAAGTTTCACTTCATAAATATTAAGACGCGGGCAATAATTTTTCGTTACCCTTTTGGTTTCTTATCAATGCTCTATCATTCTTATCGATGCTCTTCATTATTTTTATAATTAGCTTAGACTCCCTTGAATCTTTTTGTTCATCTCCTCGTTTATTTTATTAGCATATTTTTTAACATTTTATTTATAACTCGTCCGCATACAACGTCTGTCCCACTCACCTACCGTGAATTAGTTTCTTTTTCATTTTTTTCGCCTGGATTATTATTTTTCTTTTCACTTTGTCCCGCAGTCCCCGGGGAATAACATCGTAATAAATTAACAATTTCCTGGAAATGTACACTGCTAGAAACTAGCTTTTACGAGATAAAATAGCTGAGAATTTATCGTCGTTGAAAATGTATATATATGGTGTTGAACTTGCTGGTATACCGTAAATGCGGATATTTTGTAGGTAGCATATTTTATTTATTAACTATAGCCCAAGGCTCGATTCGCGTACATTTTCTACGAAATGCAAAATGAATATTTCATTATTTTATCTAGAAGTATTTTGTATTTTTAGAAAATATACTTTCGTATTATTGAAATTCTATGCTGTAACGCTATTATTTTCCATTCAGTTTTCTCTATAACATATCAGCTTATTATCTTTTTCTTAAAGAAAACTACTTTGTCTATTTTCTGTTTTGACTGAACAGGGCTTGTACATGTTGGTTTTGTTGGTTCTTGTCAAGATCTTTGAAAAAGTTGTAACGTATTAAGGGCAGAGCCTTGACTATGTCTCTTAACCTACACACTCTTCTAGAGGAACGTTAACGCGAACTTATATGATCAGTGCAGTTTTAGACAAACAGGTTTTTTTTATACAGAATAGGGGGCAAACGAGCGGGTGGCTCACGTGATAGTAAGTGATCACCGCCGCCCATGAACACCTACAATACCAGAGGAATAGCAGATGCGTTGCCGGCCTTTGAGAAAGGAATAGGCTCTTTTATTGAAGAAGTTTAATAGGCGTTGGCGAATAAAGAGATTTTGATTGCTAATACGAGTAAGTCAACCCAATAAGCAGAAGGCGGATAAAAGCAACAAATTTTCTCAAAAAGAATAGTTAAAATATTACTTAATTCAGCCACTATTATGCAGAATGGTAGATGATAAGCACTGAAACACAAGGAAAAGCCGATAATCTTTTAGTTGTATCCCGGGGATTCTGCAAAAATACTATTACATCTATTATCCAAAGAGCCCTTATACACCATACACAATTGGTGTTCAGAGAACATCTTAATTATGAACGCTGGTAAACAGTTTTTGTTCTTTTTATCAGAATATAGTAACATAAAAAAACTCCAAGGTTAAATGGATAAGAAATGCCTTTCTACATTGAAGTTACATATCTATACGAGCTAGGTTTTATGGAACGAAATTTAGACCCTAATCATTTGGTGTTTTCAAAAGCTTGACCCGATTAACCCCCGAAAACGTTTCCCTCAATAAATCATTTGAGATCCGTTACCACTGAACTGAAAGCCCAGGCATTATAGTACTCTCAACTAACAGGTTAGAACCCCGACTGGATACTATTGCCTCAACATACACATCACACTGTCCTTCTTGATGTTAAACAATACGAGATTATGCAGGTTCTACTCTGAAGCAAACGAAATGCTTGCACTTTCTCACATATTGTGAACCGTTAATGAACAACTAAAGCGAAGCAACTAATTCGTGGGAGGATTGACGCTCCAGATCTGAGTGCCGCGCTATGTCAATTTTTCGTGCCAAATAATTACGCTCGTAGTCGCAAACACAAACTGTTTGCCGTGCCGCGGTCGCGCACCGTCGCGCGTGCTAACTCACCCGTTCCTCGCGTCCTCACCGCACTCAACGCTCTCCTGGACACAAGACCGGAGTGTGACCTGTTTGCGGATGAATGGCCAATAATATTGTCAGAATGTATGAAGTTCTGTGAGCGAGAAGAATGAATAGGTTGTCTTTAATTAATGTAATTGGTTCCAACCGTGTTAATTAAAGTAAAATAAATAAATAAATAATAAATAAAAGCATTCACGTGAGCAGTTACATTCTGAGCCTAGAAGAAATCAAAACTCTTTACTCTAAACGACTGCTGTATTGCAGCTGTATTTCAAGTACAGGTAATTTAGATCAGAATGACGCTACAAAATTTGACCTATAAAATTAAATCTATCCAATCATCACTCAACAATAATAGAATCAATCAGAAAAAGACTATTAGTATTATGCAAGAATTCATGAAACAATATGAAAATAATTTAAGGAACATTAAAGATAACCAAATAGAAGTATATAGAGCGATAGACAGATATTCAACTCAGGAAACAGAATTCGAAACCAACTACCTAACAATTAACAATCTTTAATAGCATTGAAAATTCGCTTCAACAACTTTACGATGAATTAGACACGCTAGAAAACGCATTAACAATCGCACACCTTGAAAAAATGCATCCTAGCATAATCTACCCTTCATATCTTATGGAAGAGTAAAATAGTATCCGAAGTGAAATCGGCGCAAACTTAGCTTTTGCCCCAAATCTAAATAAAATTCAACTATGGGAAAAAGCTATTACAGTACAAGCATATAGCACCAACGAAACAATTAATCTTCATACTGGACATACCATACGGTTCGATTCCAACACTTCATACACAAAAAAATCTAAGGATTACTAGTTGGAGGAGACGTCCTTCCCAGATCACACCTTTTCTCATGGCCAAAACTTTTGCAAAACGTATATTTACATATTTTCAAAAAGTATATTAACATCATCTAAAAAGTGCTTTGTTATACTAATTAAAATTTCCTTAAAATTACTTTCACAAATTTTAAAATAAGCATACAACTTTGTGTACAAAATGTGCTAAATATTAAATAAATTTTATAATAATGGTTATTATTAAAATTAGTCGTAGCGGTGTCAAAGCTTTCGAAATCCGGCGCGTTCGTAGCGGGCCTCGTCCGCCGCCGGCCGTTTGTCGCTAACAAAGCTTATTTGTGGGACTACTAACGTTATTCGACAATGTCTCGAAGTTATACCACCCTTGTATCTGTTAACAAGGATTAAACGTAAATCCGAGTATTGCGTTCTTTGAAAGGGAGGTCATAAATCAAAGATTTTTTTACAGTTCATGAAGTAGAATTGATATTTTTAACGTTACGTCGTCGTCGTAGAGTCCCATTTTATTAGTAAAATTATTTAAAAAAATCAAGTATATGAATTATGTATGCTTAAACTGCAAGAAATTGTACCAAGTAAAATGCCAGGAAAAATATCTATATAATTTTTACAAAGTTATAGTGCAAAAACATTAAGTAAATTCTTGTGGATCGCAGTACGGGCTAAGCGATCGAGAAATTGTGGCAAAGCGCACGTTCCGTTTGTGCCGAAACGGCAGAACACGGCTCTTAGTAATGTTATATTGTTTAGTGGCCAAATTGAATCCACAAACGCACGAACCTACCTTAATGAAGCGGTACTTAAAGGAAACCTTCCTTTACGTTCGTTTATTTTGCTTCTAAATGATAAAATATACCTTTATAAACATCTTAATACTTCGTCGGTAGCGCATGGGTAGGCTTTCATGCCTTTAGTCTTTTATAATCTTATAATTTCTGAATACATAAATACGTATCAAAGATGGACGAAAAATCAACCTTTTTTAATTTTATATAGTGACCAAAGGTGCAAAACGTTCACCTGATGTAAAGTGCAACGTTTGCCCATATCAAATGCTATGTCACCCAGAACATTTCTGTGTGACACACATCAGTTCTTAAGTCTCATATGCTAAGTGATTACGCTAGCTCACAGTGCCCTTCTAACCGACTGACTGTACTGTAATGTTTGCACACTACCGCTTCACGGCAGAATAATCTGATACCTACATAATTGTTTATCCAGTTTTTTCTTAGCTTTTGTATACAATAATACTATCAGAGATCCTAATCATTGAGTGACTCTTTGTTCTACTTAACCCAAATCGGATCAAATAGGGGACTTCTTGTGGTGAAACTTTAAGTCCTTATTTCTGGAAACAAAGCATTCCATCACAACCATCTCATTCATATAGTAATTTTTATCGAAGATAAATTATGTTAACTGTAGACAACATTAATGTGACCACTTATCATCAGGTGGGCACTCTGCTGAATTGTTACCTTTACTTAAATAAAAATAAAACGTAGTAGATATTTTTATACTAAAAATCACCAGCGTGAACAGTTTTTCAATTTGATTTATTAATTAGAGTTGAACATAGTGGCAGTTCTTACTACAGGTTCTGATTTTGAATTCTATTTGTTACAGGAGAGCACACCTCAGAAGCTGCCTAGAGAAACTCAAGGACATGGTACCTTTAGACCCCGAAGCTTCACGACACACCACGTTAGGATTATTAACAAAAGCCAAAAGATTTATAAAGGTAAGTATTGTCGATATTTCCTTTAACTATACTCTAATTGCTAAGCAAGTTATAGTATGAAAAATTATAACATGTATTATGAAAAAGAAGTGACTTGGAAGTTAACAGGAACATTACGTAGTCCAAAAGTATATATATAAAAAATCTAAAATTAATATATATGGTTTAAAAATGTCCAAATTGTAATTCGTTCACTGACATAAATCATTTGAACTGAATAGGATAATGGGGCAAAATTACACTAATGCAAATAATTAGCGAAATTTTCACATATGTCCATTACATAGTACAGTTATAAAGACATTGAAATTGCATCAGTATACTTTAAAAATATCTGCAATTTTCCAGTCAAATAAGTTTGAATATTTATATTCCCAAGTGGCGAAAGAACATTTTTTTATTGGATAAGGTGAGGAAACGAGCAAAACGTGATGGTAGGATTCTTCAATTATTCTGCCTGTGAAGCAGTAGTGTGCAAGCAATACTGTGTTTAGGTTCGATGAGCACTTAGAAGTAGCGTAATCACTAGGCATATGAGATTGATGATTGAGATTGATGCAGTAAACCCTAGGTCCGTCTGTCCATAATTAATATATATGTATATATATATATATTAATTATACTAAAAATACCCGTGGTAGCTCAGGGGCCTGGTGCTCGCCTTTGATTTCATAGTAAGCGAGTTACCTGGGTTCGATCCCCGGTGCCAGCACCTCTAATATTGTTCTACAATTTTAAGTGCTGATTTACCACGTGCTTAGCGGTGAAGGAAAACATCGTGAGGAAACCTGCATGTCCGAGGAATAGAAATATTTCGATGACATGTGAATTCCGCCAACCCGTATTGGAGCAGCGTGGCGGATTCTTCCTAGCTCCAAAACCCTCTCAGGAATGAGAGGAGGCCTGTGCTCAGCAGTGGGACATTTATAGGCTGAAACTTTACTTTTTTATATATATATATACATATATATATATATACATATATATATATTATATATATATATATATATGTATATATTTATATATATATATATATATAAGAGTGTGTGTATTAATATAAATATATAGCTTGTACGTACATTGTTTAAAGTTTTGTTTTAGTATCTAAGTTCTATTTTTTATTTTTAAATATGTGTTAAAGTGTGTTATTCTTCTGTTTTCAATTTCGGGCTAGGATAGAATATCAGCAGTGTACACCATGTCTGTGACCAAGCTGAATCTTAGACCCTTTTGTTTTTTATATTGAGATTTATATTGAATATTATTAAAATTTAACTTTTTTGAATACCTAAGAAATGATGTCTTAGGGTGACGAGCGCAGTGTGGTGTCACTTTAGTTCTTAAATCATATGCCACCCTGTCTCATTCGTCTTACCTTTGGGTCTTCAGAGTCAACTTAATGAAATATCTGGAAAATCTCATAACTTTCGACATGTGACACGTGACGACACATTCGCTTTCCTTTATTACACGATTAAAAATTATAAATCAAATCGAGCTCGAATATATAAACAATACTCTTCGCTATTAGTATCATATTTGGATACCAATAAACCTGTAACCGACGAAGCAGTCGTTACCAAGGCGACGTTGGTAATAGACAAACAGAATATACCGCTTAATAATGATTCGGCTCATATATATTACCCCGCTCTTCAAACTTACGTAACTCGTGCACATTAATAATATGTGACAAGATTGTGGACCGAACACCACCGTGTTTCGGTTTGAAGGGCACTGATCCTTGTATAATATTTGAGTCGTGTGGTGGCAGCTTGGGAGAATCTACCACCCTATCTCATCTCTTGGGTGTCGTAAAAGTAGACAGAGGTTAAATTGAAAACCAGAGGATAGACAGCAGCATCTTCCTGGAACATTTGAATAAATAAAGTGCGGCATGAGAGCAACAAACTTTTGTGGCAACGTATGGGAGAAGCTGTGTTCAATAGTGGATTAGTGATAGGCTGAATCATCATCATATGATGATATTTGAGAATTAACAACCGATGACCCATGGTGACGAGCACAGTGGGGTGTTAAAAAGGTGTTTATCACTTTTCATCAGGTCAAGGACTCGAACAAGAGACGAGCACTTAATTCTATTATTTGATTTGATAGGATATTATATTTATTTTGGATACTTTATTTATCGATATCTAGATAAAAATACCGAGGTAGTTTTTTCTGTAAGTGAAGAGACGAGCGAAGCGTTCACCTAACAACAAATGCTGTGTTCACTTAATTCACCCGTAATACAACTCTATGGCACCACACTGCACTCAGGATCATCAGTTCTTCAGTCTCATGTGCCTAGCAACTACACTAGCTACCCGTGCTCTTCAGACCGAAACACACACTAATGCTTTAAATTAAATACAAATAAATTACCGTTAACATTTTACATATTTGCAAACGTTACTAGAGACAGTTTTTATTTTATTCGATTATTAGACACAACAGTACGAAAATATATTGATTGTGTCGTGATTATAGAATCTTCAGTTTATAAGCATGAAATTCGTGCTCGCAGCACTCTGTAAAATATCTCGCACTTTAGATGCTGCTCTCTGTCTTTTTGTTTATTGGATAAAGTGACTAGACGAGCAAAACGTTGACCTAATGGTAAGTGCAACGTCTGCCCGTAACTGAATGCTGGGTCACATGGAACATTTTATGTGGCATTACAATGCGCCCGGCACCCTGAGATATCAGTTCTTAAATCTCGTATGCACTGTGATTACACTAGCGCCCTCCTACTATCGAATCCTAACACCATTAGTTTTACTGTACGTACTCGTAAATTCATATTTAAATATCGAATTATTCTCGGAGCAAAATATAAATGCGATAATCTGTGTAATAGCAATGGAATATTGAAAGTGGCTATTTACTCTGTCTTAATTCAATATCAAGCCCCTAAAGTACATTTGGAATCGTCTTTTTCGTCGCCAAGTTTTTCGGTCACATAACAGACAAGGAAAGCGACTGAGTGGAAAACAGATAATGACAGGCGAAGGGGGAGAACGGGGAGGGAGGGGACAAAGCCTGGTGGGACGCGATACTCTCGCTCTTTTTTTATTTTTATTGAACTTCTTATTTTACCGTTACTCAAATTTGATATTTGTAACTCAAACCTCCGTCGATATTTCTACAGTTCAATTATAGATCATCTTACGCATTCCGTTTTGATGTTGTTACAGTCGAACGCTTGTTTAATCAAGTTTAAGGGCTCGTTATTTGTGAAATATTTTTAAGATAGATGACATTCTTCGACCGTTTAATGAATTATTTACACAGTTCAAATATTTTACTTCATAGCTATGTATACAATATATCTACGACGCGCACACCAGCACACGGAAACTAGGACGTGACGTGGTGTAATTTTTTTATTATCCGGAGTAAGTGCCCTTTGTATAGTTTTCAATATTTTCATTGTAATAATATAAGTTTGACTGGTGGCAGGATTTCTATGCAGGAATCCGTCTAGGTAACCGTCCGTTTCGTCACATTATCCAATAACAAAAAATAAGTAAAAAATAATCTCACAAAGTATCAAGAAATGAATAACTGGAATCCTCTGTGAATGAAACAGGGGATTCCACTTATTTATATTTATAGTAAAAGCTAGTAGTGTTAGCGAATTAAATTTATTTCCTTTGATATAAATCAATTAATTAACGGGCAACACGACAAAAAAATAATTATGATGTCCTCCCGGTCGATTTCGCCATAGCGACAACTTCCGCATATTTTCGGAAGTTATCAACTGCGCAGAAGATCAGAAGAGAAGAGCAGATCATAGTGATCTGCTCTTCACTTCTCTCTCTGCTGCCAAAAGTGTACGCGTAAGCACAGAGGCACTCACACGTCCCAACCTACTCGCTCGCGATGTAACGCTTTGAAGGGCATTGAGAACTAGTGTAATCACTGGGCATATGAGACTTAAGAACTGATGTCTCAGAGTGATGGCCGCAGTGTGGTGTAACACAGAAATGTTCTGGGTGACGCAGCATTTGTTATGGGCAAACGTTGCACTTAACCATCAGATAAACGTTTTGCTCGTCTCGTCACTTGCTCCAATAAAAAAAAATTAACTTCGACTTCTTCGAAATCTATAGTCGCATACGAAGTCGCGAGCGGAGCTACAAATAAAAATATACAGTGATATTCCACGTCAACGTTATAAAAATTGTCATGACAGTCCAATGTTCCCAGAACACCGGAAATCGGAAAAATGACAAGAAATCTATTAACATTATAAGAAACATCATATTGTGACGTAAATATGAATGTTTATCTTGCTTAACAAACATAAAAATAAACACACTTTTCTTTATTCAAGGTAGCTCTCGTATTTGAACTTCTAATGGATATGTTTGGGTATAAGTGTGGTACATCGTTGTCTTCAGCAAATATAAGAAAGAGATATTTCTTTCAAACAATCACAAATAATACAGGTAGATTTGAAAACTGCATATACATATTAAACCACAACAAAAACCGGTCGTAATATTAACACAATGTCCCCATAACAACAATTTGACACCATGACAGCAAATGCCAAAGGCTTAAATTTAAATAAATTGAATAAAAAATTACATTTTTAAATAAATACATAAATTCAGCACAATCTCATTGACTCGTATAGCTCAGGGACCGGGCGCTCGCCCTAAATTAAATAGTATGCGAGTGACCTGAGATTCTATCCGTCGGAGTTGTGAAAGCCTCCGGCCTAACAGTTACCATCAGTACAAAAAACTCAAAATTATAAATTAGAAACCCAAATACAAGAGCAATCACCTTAACGCGATTCAAAGAATTACATATCTATTTAATTTTTTTGATAAAACAATCATCATCATAATCATCTTATCATTTCAGCCTATCACTAGTCCACTGCTGAACATAGGTCTCCCTCATAGATTGCCAAAAACGTTTGTAGGTCTCATTTAAGGGATTTTGCCATAGTTGCCACGCTTGGCAGGCGGGTTGGCAAACGCAGTTTATTTATTGAGATGTTCCAGGAAGATGTTGCTGCCCATCTCCTGGGTTTCATTGAGCCTCTGTCGACTTTGACGATACCCATGGGAGGAGATGGCGTGGTAGATTCTCTTACGCCGCTACCACACGGCTAAAAAATATCTGGCAGAATCCATTCTGTTGGAAAATTATAACGGTAAGAACTTAGATACATTTTTATAGAACAAAAGAAAAACCGAATAAGAAATACAAAATTACATAATTATTTAATCAAAAAACCCGTGGTTGTCGTAAAAGTCGACGGAGGGAAAATTAAAACCCGAAGATCGGCAGGATCATCCTCCTGGAACATCTGAATAAATAAACTGCAGTTGTTAAACCGCCTGCCAAGCGTGGCAACTACATATAACAAAATCCCACCACAATGAGAGTTGCAAACATTTGTGGCAATCCATGGGGGAGGCCTATATTCAGCAGTGGACCAGTGATACGCTGAAATGATGATGATGATGATATATCCTCATAGATCCCATCATCAGAACTTGAGCAAAATATGGAACCACCCTTACGGTATCCTTTCAAATAAAAAAGACTTTTTAAAATAGGTTTACAATTTACGAAAATATCGGTGAACATACATAAAGAAAATACATACAGACGAACATAGAACCGCCTATATTTTGACGACGGTTAAAAAGAGGTTTAAACGAAAATGGTGCTGGTATTAAATGCTCCTAATAGCAGATCCGTCACAAGGATTCGCCCTAATTACCACGCTTTGCAGTACGAGACCCATGGGATGAATGGTCTGGACTTTTTGACGCTGCCACCACACGGTAATAAAAAAATATCTCATCTCTTTGAAATATTTTTTTATTTCTTTGACATGCAGGTTTCCTCACGATGTTTTCCTTCACCGCCGAGCACGTGGTAAATCAGCACTTAAAACAACAAACAAAAAAATGCAACAAATAATGTTAGTGGTGCCGGCACCGGGAATCGATCCCAGGTCACTCGAGTACTATGAAATTTAAACCGATCGCCTAGCCCCAGAGCTACTACGGACCCTATTAATTAGGCCGTCGCGCGTGAGCATTTATCACCCACTCTGCTGAACTCTTTTACGGTAATAAGTCGTGAACTCGTCGATTATGGAACTCTAGCAACGATCGACATCCGCCGCTGCAGTAATAGTTATGAGAAAATCTTTGATAAATAAAGGGCGCGGCAAAGGGTTCGCACGCTTCCGCCCGGCGCTGTTTCCGGCCCGACACTTCCGTTCCCTCCGCTGCTTTCCGCCCTCCCCTCGCCCGACCCCCCTCGGAAGTATTCCCGGAGGTTCCCTTATTCCCTCATCTCGAGGCGGTTTTTTGACGTCGCGTATGCTCTCAATAGTAATGGATAGTGCTTTGTTACACAGACGCTGTGGAAGAGATTTTTGAGGTTAGATTTTCTTGATGTGAGATACGCGTTATTTTCTCGACATGAGTTCCGTCTTTGAAGCAAAGGTAGCGTTGTTTTAAATTTTTAAGCAAATTTTTTTTACAGCATTTTTAGATTTCGCAGATTTAGTGTCTTTTTAGAAACTCTTAAAGGTTAGGGCTTTTAATTGTCCACTGTTGGGCAGAGGCCTCCTCTCATTTTGAGGATTTTGGATCCAGGAAGATTTCGCCGCGCTGGTCTCGCGCGGCATGGCAGTCTTTGCGCTATAGGCCGTTTCCGTTACCGATGGTGATCTAAGCCGAAGTTTCGACCTCCTTAAGACCCTTGGACCACTTCGCCCTTTCGTTAATGCAGTAACCATACTCACTAAAAGGAGTCGGGATGCAACGGGATAGCGGGCGATGTCGCGACGCCTCGCGTCGTGTCACTGTCGGCAGTGTCCTTGCGCTTTCTACTTGCGGGCTTTCTGTTCGCGAGTCTCTATCGACGAAGCTGTAAAAGCCTCACAGCACAAAAGGCTTACAGCTCACTATACATTGTCCGAAAAAAAAACTACCGGTCGTGGGTTCTATTTCCGTACCAGATAAATATTTGTATGGGCTACAGACAGTTCTGCCATGTATTTGTAATTTACTGTATTTGAAATTAATATTTTTATATTAGTATTTGAAATTTGTATATTTAATGTACAAGTTAAGTCCGCCAACCCGAACAGAAGCAGCGTGGCGGACTCTTTTCGGTTCCAAAAACATCTCTATATGCAAAAAAAATACGTTTAATAAGAAATATGCAAATAATCTTCATCAATAAAAATTATTGTAATCAATACTAGAATGTAGTCCTTGTATCGTGAGCGAAAAGCAACAATTTGCGTTTTTGCACAAAAAACATAAATTATTCGTTTTCGGCTCTGTCTGTCTCGTGTGTCACACTGCATCCTAGCCTACGTGCGCCGGTAGGGAAGGTACTACGAAGGCGTATATTAAGTACACGAATTTAAGTATGGCTATCAGATTTACAGCAGTGATGGAAAACATTGCAAGGAAACCTGCGGGTCTCGATGTTTGTGCATGTGAAGAAATCCTAGTTTGGAGATTCTTTGTATAAAATAATATGTGCTAAAGCCTTTACAGTAGAAGTGAAACCTTCAGAAAACTAAACTTCGAGAGAATGAGACTAATGCAGAGTAGCAGGAGTAGAATAATTGTAGGGTTTATTTATGATATATTTATTATAGGAATATTATAATATTGTTACCAAGTTCAAAAATTTTTTTCATTTTATTCTACATATTACACTACATATTTTAATAGACTCCAAGTTTTTAATTTCTACAAAAGACACGAGTGGCTCTTGGTAACTAAAGTATGAAATAAATGCTTTGGTTTGGATTCGATCAATATGTATTTGAAATACAGTGTCAATCACTGTTTTCGATCTTGTCGTCGAGCTAATGAGAGTAAAATCTACGATGAAATCGAAGATTCGAAAATATAAATATAGGAAATACTGTTTACTGTATTCTGTCTCATTCTCTCGCAGGCTTAATCCTATAGGTGTATGTTTGTCTCTTTTGAGTGTCACTTTTGTTTCGCCGAGTGTCAAATCGTAAATATTGTAAAGAAGTTTTCACTTCAAAAAAACTACATACATATTTTGTCGCGAACGTGTACAATAAGAAACATAATTCATATCACGGTATGTGTTAAGATATAAAACCAGTCACACTATCGTATAGATGTTGAGTCCTGTTCGTAAAAGGTATCGGTGTTCCCGTTCCATAGTGTAGTCTGCATCGGAACACAATGGGCGTGACGAATGCGCGCCGTGTCCGGCGTCCGGTCATCGCTCACACCGCGCCGTCCGGCCACGCCGCGCCGGTGCTAAATCGCCACTGTACTCGGTGATTTCAAAGGCGGAATATGGTAGCCATCTCTGTACGCTCCCTTAATTATGACGTCTGATAATTGTACTCTGCCTTATCCTTGACCATATACATTTTATAAATGAAAGCACATCACGTAATTCATCAAATGTTTAAGTTTGAACGTCTCCACAATCTCTACTCTGCGCGACTGTTTGTCCACAGACTATTATGTGTTTGACATTGACAGTATGAATGTAAGCAAACGACCGGCTATTGTGTGATTGATATATTATAAAATTGTATGTATTTGTAACCCATATTATATATAAATTTTAGCCTACTCTCTTCTCCATACAAACTTTATGCAAGATCTCACTGTTCTTCGTAGATTTCCTAACGTTTACTATAATAAATTCCTAACGGTTACTATAAAAAATTCCGTTAACTATAATAAATTTGTCTGTTGACCATCCAAAAGATTTTCGGACCTCTGCTCGAACTGTCGACTATTGCCGATAGTTTCTAGACGGTGAGAACCGCATGGATACATTAAATCAATAAATGGTACTCGCGGACGAACCCGATGCACCCGCGTTATCTTCTGCTGCTCATTTTAATTGGACTAATTTTAATATATCACAATTAGCCGTCATGTAGCAAAACGACAGTTGCTTTCCACAATAGCGACAGAGCAAAAAATAATTATTCCAAAAGGAATAAAACTGAATCCAAACGTTGGACTTCACACTCGCTTTTCTCCCTTCCCCCCATCCGTACCCCTCTTACGCCATCAGTTTTACACGTCACATTGAACATGACGTGACCGCCGACGTAACGCGGAGATAGCACCGAAAGTAATGTACAGTATGTTTTTGCCGAGTGTCACATGTTACATTTATTACAAAGGGGCACGTAGCTTAAATTTATTTTTATTTTATTTATTTATTGAATCCGCAACATAGCAAACAGTATTACAAAACGTATATACAAACTCGATACTAAGTGCAATAATTATAGGGCGACCACAGATATGGTTACACGCTCATGATTTATTAACTAAGTATTTATTTTACAACTTTATTTTAAAATTTACGTAAACGTAAACTTGTGAATTTACGAATGTTGTTTTTTTTTTCGAGAAAGGGACGAGACGAGCAAAACGTTCACCTGATGGTAAGTGCGCACATAGCAACGCTGTTACACCCGAAACATTTCTGCGTGGTATCACACTGCGTTTCCTCTGAGACGTCACTTCTTAAGTCTAATATGCCCAGTGATAACAGTTATTAGCTCTTAGTGCCCTTCAGACTGAAACACACACATAAAAAAAGTAAAATTAAATGTCTTCAGAGTCCTTGACAATGTACGGTTCTCAACGTGCGGCTTCTTAAGAACGTAGTATGAAGTTTTATGATCTAGAATCTTTCTCATTGAACGAGAGAACTAATGCCAACATATTTTTTCACAACAGAGTAGTTTTCTTGAGATTAGTGCGTTCAAACCAACAAACTCTCCGGCTTTACTCTAGTAGTACCTATGATGCCTGTCGATTATACGACATAATATAACTCTATGCCAAATTCAATTATAAACTCTTCAGCCGTTTGAGCGTGATTGAAGGACAAACACCCAAACCTTTCACTTTAACATTAATTGTAATAGTAACATGATGATGATGTTCTCCTGGACGATTTCGACAACGGCGACAACTTTCGAATATTGTCGAGAGCTATCAACTGCGCAGGAGATATTATAGTGCCACAAGTGTACGCGCAAACACAGAGGCACTCACTCGTCCCAACCTACCCGCGCCCGATGTAACGCTGATACGATAAGATCGGAGGTAGACTAGGATGAAGTGTCAAAAACACGGGGACAATCACAACACAACCAGACCCGAAAACCAACAATTTGTGTTTTAGCACAAATGTTGGCGAACCCAGGATCTGCGGCGTAGGAGTCTGGTACTTTGACCACAAGGTCACGCGGTCGTCTTTAGTAACATATGCATCATCATTTCAGCCCGTCATAAGTCCACTGCCGAACAACGGGTTGGCAACTGCAGTTTATTTATTCAGCCGTTCCAGGGAGAAGCTGTTGCCCATCTCTCCTGGTTTTAATTTTAACTCTGTCGACTTTTACGACACCCACGAGAGGAGACGGGTTATAGATTCTCTTAAACCGCCACCACACGGCGGCAACATATTACCGGTCTGTTATATTATTAATTAATCAATTTATCAAACGTTCAATTACAATTCAAATATTTACCAATCCCGCATAACAAAATAACGAAATCCGCGGAGACGCGTATATGTTTAATTTGTTGGCAATTATGGATTTGAATTGCAGCGGCTAATTAATTTAAAATGGTAATTTCGTGTGTTGTTTGCGACTCGCCGGGGGATACACCGTCGGAATAATGGCCGATAATTATATTATTAAACTTGATTTTACTGTAGTTTTTACAGGGTTTCGTGATTAAAATTGGTATTTAAGTCGTAATTGATAAAAATGTTTTGTAATTTTTTTTTTCATTGCAAAAGTATAATTGTGTTTGTTTGTCGGTTTCGCTAAATAATACTGCATCGAATTGAGAGGTTGAAAATTTGCAATTATGAAGGTGAAATAACAATAATTCAAAAACAAACTCGCTGACCTTAAAGTTCATTGAACTTAAAAGATATAATGAATTCAACAAATACTTATTTAGTCTCTTATTTTTGAGAGGGTTTTGGGAGCAGGAGTCCGCAACGCCGTCAAATGGCCAATTTCACATGTGGAAGTGAAATTGGCCATTTAACAAACTCAGGCATGCAGAATCAAAACAGCACTTACACACATACATACATTCACGCCTTTTTCCCATATAAGGGGTAGGTAGAGGTCAAACAAGTCGCGCACTTTTCGCAACCGTGGGAAACGAGACGTGACGGGTGGGGAACCGCGTCGCGGCCATTTTGGTAGGAGTCAATAAAAATCTTACTCCTCATTGAGCTCCCACGAGCAGTATAGTGACAGCATTGCATATTATGGTGTTATCCTGCACGGATAAAAGCTGTCCCTACCTACAATATATTAGTCGCCTCTTACGACACCTCTGTAGGAAAGAGGTAGTGCTATTCTACTCTGCCGGACACCTATCGGCGTTCAGCACTTATAATAATTATAGTGGTGCTGGTACAGTGATCGTACCTAGGTCACTCGAGTACAATATAATTTAAGGCGAGCGCCCGGCTTAGTGCTACCCCGGTTCGTCTACTCTAGAATCTATGCATACGAGACAATAACTCTTAAGGCATTACGTAGTTGTGTGTTTATTTACAGTAATTTAGCTAAAATACCTATGTCGGTTTATATACCGGATTTTCTATCGGTTTTATAAGATGTTCAATGTGTAACGATAACTCTAATTAGTACTACATACATACATACAGTCAAGTTTTTCCCATATAAGGGGTAGGTAGAGCCCTGTCACGTAGGCCACCTTTCGCCCTCGCGGGAAACGAGCCGCCATTTTGATACGAGTCAAAATATTGGTACTTTCCATTACGTTTCCGCGAGCAGTATAGTGACAGCACTGCATAATTATAGCGTTATTCTGCACTAATAAAGCCAGACACCTCGGTACGAAAGAGGTAGGTGCTGTTCTACTCTATCGGACACCTATACTATATAATTATTACTTGGAAAAAAATAATTATTCCCGACGTTTCGCTTTGCAGCTTCCGTTCTCGGGGAGACCGAGGTGTAGACGTCCGATAGTTAATCCCAGCCATAGCTAATCCGAGCGAGCTTCAGATTTTAATTATTGGTCTCGGTCCGATCTACGCAAAACGAGCTTACGCTGTCTTGAAGAGGTGTGCATAACTATGAGAATATAAATATATATATTTATGCGTGAAACGAAAACTTTGTACCCTTTTTTTTGAGCATATTGCGTGCACGTAGGAGTGTGATATATGGCATGGTTAACGATTATATGGAGAAGGCGTGAAAAAAGCTAAAATTTATATATAGTATGAGTTACAAATACGTTAAATTTAATAAAATAATACTTTAATCATTTACGTTCATACTGACAATGTCAATGACGTAATAGTCCCACAGAGTAGCAAACTTAAAAAAAAATATGAATTTCGGTCCACTACGACCACACATGGGTTACTTACTGATTATTATTTTTAAAGTCGACTCGTATTAGATGAAATTCCAAAGTCTGATAATATAATCTATGTTATGTATATATTTTATTCAATATAGATTATTTACATAACACTTATTGAAAGTCATTTTTTTAACTACAATATAATAAAAACTAAACGGAACAGACAATTTAAAAATAAAATGGAAGTGGCTACATGAGAAAAAATATAATAATCCATACTAATATATAAATGCGAAAGTAACTCTCTCTGTCCCTCTGTCTGTTTGTTACCTTTTCACGGTTCAACCGCTGAACCGATCTTGAAGAAATTTGGCACAGAGATACTCGTAGCTTGCATACTGAGAACGGACAAAGGAATACTTTTTATCCCGAAAAATGAAATAGTTCCCACGTGATATTTAAAATACCTTTTTCCACGCGGACGAAGTCGCGAGTGTCAACTAGTATGAAATACGTTTTTGTCACTAAACTTATCTTGCATGTTATCAATTACAAATAAAGTGTTGTAATTTTTAAGTATTAATATCTTGTTGAAAACGATGTTATTTTGCAATATCTTTGGTAGGTGTCTGAGGATTTACGAGTAGATATAATGTTTAAATTTAAGACCTTTCTAAAACTTAGGTAAATAAAAATTTGAATTTACATTAGTATAGAATAGATTTTTTTTATTCAACAGATTATTAACATAATACTTATGATGAAGAGAGTAATTTTTTTTTTAACTACACTCGTTCGCAAATAATGGCTCTTTCCTGGGAAGTACCAGCAAGAAACACTGCGGGCAATTCTTTTTTCTTTTAGTTAGTTAAAAATAATGTACAAGATTATAAAGATGTAGAAATAGCTTGGCAGCGATCACCTCATTCCCAGGGTATATCATCATCCATGTATTCTTTAATGTTACCAAATTGACAAAACGTTTTCAAATATATAGCGAGAGGCTAGAGTTAAGATATTAATTTCTTTAAATTTATCTCTAAGAGACACTAGAGCTAAGATTATAAATAGCTCTTACGGCCCTCTTTTGCAAAACAAAAATCACTTCTAGGAGGGTCGCACTTTCCCATAGTAAAATACTATAAGACATTATGCTATGAAAATAACTAAAACAAATTAATCGTTTGAAAAGGAATCATAATCTACGGGCGTATTTTCGTTATGAATTTGCAACAATCATACAATCTACTGAAACTGACGTATCGGATACAATTGGCTAGTTAATAGACTACGGTATCATTCGTCAGTAGTACCTCTGATAGTTCGGATAGTTCGCTGCTATCAGATCCAGTCATTAGTCGGCTAATTCAACTGTTATCATGGCTAAACTCGCAATGGAGGTATAGTGGTCTCATTGATCATTGGTCCTTGTTTACAGTAACTATATTTTTTTTTGTTATTTTATTTAAAAACGAAGCCCAGTACAGTAGGATTTCTCCTGTCGTGGGTGCGTTTTACAGACATAAATTCCACATGCAAGAACACCCAGACCCGGAACAACTATATGTAGGCAATGCGGGGCCTAGTGGTCAGAGTACCTGACTTCTAAGCCGCGGGTCCTGGGTTCGAATCCCAGCCGGAGCCAACATTTGTGCTAAAACAGAAATTGTTGGCTTTCGGGTCTGGTTGTGTTGTGATTGTCCCCGTGTTTCTGACACTGCATCCTAGCCTACCTCCGATCTTATCGCATCAGCGTTACATCGGGCGCAGGTAGGTTGCGACGAGTGAGTGCCTCTGTGTTTGCGCGTACACTTGTGGCGCTATAATATCTCCTGCGCAGTTGATGGCTTTCGACTGTAGTCGGAAGTTGTCGCCGTGGTCGAAATCGGCTAGGAGAACACACCACCATGTAGGCCATACAAATATCTGTCTCGTGCGGGAATCTAACCCGCGACCCGCGGCGCAGAAGCCAAGGGCTTAGCCACTATATCGTAAATCGATTTTACTTTTTTTTGATACGGCAAAAATTTGTTCTTTTTAATCTAATAGATCTCTTTCTTCTTCTCATTTAATTTAAGTGACGGAGTTGATGAAATAGCGTACTGTTTCTACTGTGGTAATTTTATAAGAAAAACTATATTAAATGAGGCCCGTTGCCCTCAAGATTTGAACAGTGACCGCAACGACTGCATGGCTTAGTGGTCGAAGTGCCTGACTTCTATCCTGGCTTCGAATCCCAGGCAGGGCCAACATATTTGCAAAACACAAGTTATTGGTTTCGGGTCTGGTTGTGTTGTGCATGTGAAATTTATGTGTGGTACACACTCAAGATACAGGACAATCATAGTGCGTGCTTGTTTCCAAGATTTTTTTTAAATAAAAACAATTATTAAAATCATATAAGTATATGATACCAACGATCCCGAGACGATGCGATCCTACTGTAGAGTATTATAAAGCGCAGGGGCGGTGAGAATCGGTAAGTTTCCGATTAGCGCTCTACTACCACCCCCTGTAACCCCCTACCGGATCCTCGCAGTCTACGCCTGCACCACCCCCGCGGAAATTGTAAATCCTACTAGCCATGGAATTTATTAGCCAACAAGGTTGAAGGGCGGACATTTATAATTATTTTCAACTGAAAGTAACTCTTGCCGTCGTATTTTAAGATTCTTGTGACTGATAAGCAGTGAACAGAGACAGCAGAGACTGGGCACTCACTGCAAAAACAGATGACTGCCACAATCTACCTTTTAACCAAAACAATATAATGCACTTGGTGTGATAGGTGGTGAGCCCATCGCCACCATGCGCTGTTGGGTGCACAGTGCAGTTTAATTCCTTACTCCCCTTTTACGAGATCCATTGGATGAGATGGAGTGGTAGTATTTTTTTAACGAGCCGCCACAACTAGTTCTTATTTCTAATAACGCTTTTTCACCCAGAAGGTAACGTTTGAGTCACGTTTAAATAATAATAATTATTTATTTATTTATTCTTTATTGTATACACCTTTTTAAAAAAAAAAAAGTATTACATAGGGCGGACATAATGCCTTTTGGCATTCTCTCCCAGTCAACCCAAGCCATAGAGAGATATTGTTATAGGTGCTTTACAATGTGCAAATTCATAATTTAAAATACTTACTAATAAAAACATTACACTAATGGGACTAAAAGACTACATACACGTAAAACTGATATATACATATACATATATACATACATATTACAGAATGACCGATGATAGCAATGTTGATATCAACTTAGAAAGATGATTTTAAAAAATGTTCTCGTATTAATCTTTTAAATGTCAGCTTATCAGAAACAGCTACATAGCCAGCCTATGCAGGAATCCGTCTAGGTAGGCACCACCCCAGTGCCAGTTATTCTGCCGTGAAGCAGTAGTGTGAAAACATTATTGTGTTTCGGTTTGAAGGGCATTGTGAGCTAGCGTAACCACTGGGCATTTGAGACTTAAGAACTGATGTCTCAGGGTGACGGGCGCAGTGTGGGGTCACACAGAAATAATCTGGGTGACACAGCATTTGTTGTGGGCGGACGTTGCACTTACCATCAGGTGAACGTTTTGCTCGTTTCGTCACTTTATACAATAAAAAAATAAAAAAAAAACCTTCCTAATGTAATGAGTTATGAGTTCCAGAGAAGTGTAGCCTGTATTACAAACGAGTTATGTTAATCTGTCTACAATATTTCAATGTTAATAAGTAGAACGGACGAAAGTAGAACGGACGCTAGAAAGTGTTTTAAATTTTTTTTCCTTCCTTTAATTTTATCCCACATCCTATCTAAAATTTCATTCTCTTTCCATGTCCTTTCCATCCTTCATTTATTCCAACCTTCGCTTCATCTAATTGTTACCCAGTAAATCCTACGTGCTCTCCCGCTCAGCGAAACTGCGCTTCAATTTACCGCTGAAATTCAATATGTCGCAACGGACCCCGGGCCCTAATTGGATGCGATGTCGCCGCTGTACGGACAGCGCTGAAAGTGCATTAAGGGATCCGCAGGGCATAACGCCTTTGCCGTAAACTATTTAAATACTACGCTTTCGTTTAAAACTGTCACGGATATATGAGAGTTCTCGGATAGGAGAGAATGAACTTACACTGCGTTTGCTACGCTGTAAAAAATTTCGTTTTTTAATTTAGTCTGCCTTTTATAATTACCTTTTACTTTTATAACGTAGTTTCACAGATTTAGGCCGAGTTGCTTTAAACAGGAAATTCTATATAACATTATTTTACTTTTTTTGCCGATATGTGTCCGGCGACTAAGGTGTTGTACGGACAACCTTTATTTGTACAAAACAACACCATATAATGCAATGCTATCAATATGCTGTTCGTCAAAACGCAATGGGAAGTAATATTTTTTGTGTGGTTCACCACCTGTCACATCTCGTTTCCCACGAAGGGAAATGTGGGCTCGTTGTTTGGGAAAAAAGCGTGATTGTATGTATGTATGTACTTTTGTACATTTATTGTTAATTTTGTGTAAATTTGTTCGTTCGGTCAGGGTCGCCATTAACTTCCTTGAGAATACACAGATTATTCAATGACACGTGAAATCTTGTAGTAGCTCAGTGGCAGGGCGCTCGTCTCAAATTATTTAGCCCGCGTGTAACGGGGGTTCGATCTCGTTGCTGGCTGGCGCCACTGAAATTGAAAATTACAGTTTTGTTGTTGATTTACCACGTGCTCGGCAGTGATGGAAATTTGTAAGTAATAATATTAATAACGACACCTGAAGACCGCCAAACCGCACTGGAACAGCATGCCAACTTCCCGGATCAGAGCAGGAGCAGAGTAGAATAGCACCTACCTCATCCTGGCCTTCTGCATAGAAATCCTACTACCAGTGAGTCTCTTGTATATTATTCACAATGACATAAAAAAAAATTGAGGAAAAATTTGTCGCTTTGCTTGAAGTGGCTAAACGATTTTCATGCCCAGGACAAATATTTGTATAGCCTACAGATATTGTTTCGATTCAGGGTGTTTTTGCATGTGGAATTTATGTCTTGAAAACGTGCCACGACGCAAGGGAAATTCTTACAAGACGCATCAGTTTTTATGAAAAAAAAACCTCTCACAGCTATCCAACAGTGTAGCCACGCCTTAACCTAACGGTCACATATTAGTCACGGAGATAATTAACCTTCCACAACCACCCAGTGATGCCCCCCGGGTGTACTTACAAACTCAACCTTCGGCCCGCAATAAATATCGACGGCCCAAATTACCGAGAGGGAAAAAGTATGGTCCGATTACTTTTAACATATTTGATCCTTAATGAGAGCAGGTACCTTGGAAACTTCTAAGCATCTCGTTCTGTCGGAAGTTATCAACTCCGCAGTCGATATTATAGTGCCACAAGTGTACGCCCAAACACGGGCACTCGCTCGTACCAACCTACCCTGTGCTCGATGTAACTCATGCGATAAGATCGGAGGTAGATCGGACCGGACTCGAAAACCAACGATTCATGTTTCTGCTCAAATGTTGGCTCCGGTTGAGATTCGAACTCAGAACCCGCGGCGTGGTAGTAAGGCACTCTTACCACTGGGCCACGCGGTAGTCATACTCTTCGTAATTCAAAGCTGCAACGCGTGTTACTTGGCGTCATGAAACTTGTTATTTAAAACTTAAGAGTGGAAGCAAGTGTTCTGAGGTAGTATTTATTAGTTTCCAGAACTTAGACGGAGTAGTGTTTAGTTGCTGCCAATTTTCTTTCAATAATCTACTTAGCTTCTCTTCAACTTAATCTTCAACGTTGGCCTTTTGTATACTTTTAAGTATTTTATAATTTAACGCGTATACTGCAGAATATACTTTCTTATATAATTTCTTAAATACACACTACATAAATGATATGCTTTTGATGTTTTATATATAACGTTTATCTTGAATTAATATACGTATATATATTTATTGTATTTATATTCATTTGAGTATGTATATATACTAGTGCTTGTATGAATATTTTTGAGTGTATGTATTTATTTATATATCTCCATATGTAATTATTTGTTTTAACCTATATATATTAAATTTATTTTATTAATAATTTTGTTGTTTACTTGATAGCACCCGCTTAAATTCTCTGCTTAACCCGTGGTTGACTGAGAGAGAATGCCCAATGGCATTTAGTCCGCCAATTGTACATTTACTGTGCAAAAAGTTTTTTTAAATAAATAAAATATATCTTCGCTTATCACAACATAACACGACGTGTTTATACTGTTATTTGCTAAGATGAGATAAAATTGGCTATCGGTCCTTTAATTGCGACGATCGCGTGGCCTAGTGGTCAGGATACCTGACTACGCCCCAGGTCCTCGATTCGAATACCAGGCGTAGCCAACATTTGTGCAAAAACACAAATTGTTTTCGGTTCCGATTGCGTTATGATTATCCCCCTGAAGTCTCTGACACTACATCCTAGCTTACCTCAGTCTTATCGCCTGAGTGTTACACCGGGCGCGAGTAGGTTGGGAAGAGTGAGTGCCTCTGGGTTTGCGCGTACACTTGTAGCACTTGTAGCACAAACGCTATCGCAAACTAAGGCAGTAGGACGGCGATCGCCCTTTGCGGCCCGCAAAGGCCCGCTTCTCTTTGTATGGATGGAGCTCCATCCATCTACCTGGTCTCCACTATTAATTCATGTCGGAACGCGCGGGAATTCCGCGCGCGCCTTCTTGAGGCCGTTTTATTACTAGTGCCCCCCCTCCCCCTAACCAACCCCCTGTCCGCCGCCTAGACTTCTGTTATTGATGATGAAGGAAGGCTGCATAGGCACATCTCTGGCTCTCGGCTCTCTGTCTGCGAAATCAGAACAGTGGCGTCCCGTTTTGTTCCCTCTCAGCAGCGTCCTTCCGCGATGTTACCTTTTCGTAGAAGGTAATTCCACCACGACTCGCTGCTGACCATGGCTTTATAAGGCTGGAAGCGCTGTATCAAATAGCGGTTATATACAATTGTCTATTGTGAAAAAAAGCATGATATTGTAATAATTAATAATTTACAACTCTGTAGAAAATGACAATATACTCCCACCGGGGGTGGTGTAACCCTCGGTGGAAAACATAAAAAAAAAGGCTGGAAGCGGGAGGTCATCCCCACAATAGCAACGATGACATGGCGCAACACAATTTAGTGGTGGTAGGATTTCTATACAGGAATCCGTCTAGGTAGGTACCACCCCAGGGCCAGTTATTCAGCCGTGAAGCAGTAGTGTGCAAACTTTGCTGTGTTTCGGTTTGAAGGGCGCTGTGAGCTAGCGTAATCACTGGGCATATGAGACTTAAGAACTTATGTTGTAGGGTGATGGTCACAGTGCGGTGTCACACAGAAATTTTCTGGGTGATACAGCATTTGTTTGCACGTTGCACTTACCATCAGGTGAACGTTTTGCTCGTTTCATCACTTTATCCAATAAAAAAAAATTAGGGACATTCCTCCAGCGTATGCTGCGCCGTGTCCTCGTCACTGCTACAATTGTGGCACTCTCTGTTGTCGGCTCTCATCCGGCTATGAGCACTTGCACCAGGTCAGTGAGCCGTGCCGCCAGTTCATCCAGTCATCTAGAGCCGGACGTATAGTCTAGACAGGCCCGCTGCCTTAGGATGGGCCACAGCTGCTACATCCTAGCCTATCCCAAATGCAGGAGCGTTACATCGAGCGCGGGTAGACTCTCAACCCCTCAACCTGTATCAAGGGGTCCTCTTATGAAAGGTTGAGAGGAAGTACGAGTACGTATGTGCATACACTAGTGGCAATATATCTCCTGCGCAATTGACAGCTTGCGATAGCATTCGGAAGTTGTCGCCGTGATCGAAGAACGTCCAGGATGACACCATATTGGTATCATCATCATCGTCATCATCTCAGCCTATCACTAGTCCACTGCTGAACATAGGCCTCCCCCATAGATTGTCGCAAAAGTTAGTAGCTGCTCCTATTTTCGGGGGATTTTGCCATAGTTGCCACGCTTGGCAGGCGGGTTGGCAACCGCAGTTCATTTATTCAGATGCCCCAGGAAGATGCTGCTGCTCTTCTCCCAAATTTCGCGTAGATATAACAAAATCAAAGTTATTCATTATTCGTAATTCTGAAAAACATCATTATGCCAACGGCACATTATAATTTGCGCTTTTTGTTATAATGCAAATTAAGCATGTATACGGGGGATTTAGTCACTCGCGTAGTATAATTTATCCCTATTCACAACCACTCGTCTCGCATTCGATTCGATGACTGACGCCGTCCCTTTCGCGCATCGAGCATCCGAGAGGGACGGTGAGAGATTTATTTTATCGATTGCTTGCCGATTGGTTTTGAATGGGGCGTTGATTGCTGCTATAGTAACACACACAGCGACACGTCCCGTAGAGCACTTGCAGTATTGGTTATTTTTTTTGCGAAAATGTATACTTGTCAGTCTATTACGTGCACCGGGAGTCCTGGTTTAGGACGCAACTTTTACGTAATTAAAACTGTATTAAATCCGTATCTTTTTTAGTAATAAATTACATTCATCAAATATCCATGGTACGCGAATGACTAGGGTGCGATACCCAGGTGCCGGGTATCGCACCACTAAAAATTGTCAATTAAATTGAGATGTTGTTTTGCCACCAAAAAAAAAAGAAAGAAAATCTGCAATCGTGAGTAAATGAAATGTAATATATTTATTCTTTGGCGTAAGAAATTAAAATTTCTTCGGCACCGGGAATCGAAGAGAGGACATTCGCGTACTATGCAACTTAAAGCGAGCGCCTAGCCTCTGAGCTACCACGGCTCTGTACATCACTTTTCTACATTACTGTACATTATGTACATTACTTTTTTCAGTACACAAAAATACACAGTAAAAAAAGCGACGTAACCTGCATAACGTTGGTTTTCGAGTCAAGTTGTGTTGTGAATGTGTACTTTATGTGCACCAACGACGCTGAAGTTTTACTATTGGGCATCGTTTTAAAAAAAAAAACAGAGAATTTGGTTTTTCTGACATAATGTTCGCCGTTCGTTCGTTCGTTCGAAATACCTCGTAAAGTTATATTTCGGTAGAATATACATATATGGGGCGTAGGGGAGTAGTCAGTAGCTTGCAGCACTATCCCTTAAGGCCAGCGGAACGTATGAATTATTTAAGAACGGAAGAGTCGAGGCGCCTTATTCTTGATAAAAAATTGATACTCAATTCGGAACTGCATTCGATAGATTCTAAAATCTAAAAACTAGTCACATCTAATTTATAACATCTGATTCTTTATTATGGAAGTACGTTTCTTTAAAGTGAGGATTTATCTTAATTAACAATGATGATAGAATACGTACTTACGGAACCATTTTTTTTCTGTACGAAGCGTTTATAGGCACAGGTTGCATTGAACCGACCTTATCTGACATTAGAGGTAATTATTCTGTTGTTTACCTAAAACTGCTTATTGAAAATATTCAACATTGGCCTATATTCAACAGTGGACTAGTGATAGGCTGAAGTGATAATGATGAGATACCTGATATACACGCATATTAATGCGAAAGTTCATTAAAATCATTAGAGACGTTTCCGAGAAATCGCTAACGATGTAGCGCAGTGCCATTTGCTGTTGAGTAGCAAATATCAATTTAATATGTAGATCATATATTAAAAAACATTTTAATTATGTTAAAACGAAATTCAGTGTCTAGATAAACTTGAATAGTATCTAAATACAACATTTCATCCAAATCGTTAAAGCCGTTTCCGAAGAACCTGTAATATAATATAAATATATATATATATATACAAGACTTTCCATCTTAAAGTGTAAGATATCATTTCTTGTATATGAACAGATACATATACATATATGTAACTATGATCAGAATAAGCCGGTCGTAAGTCGTTCCGCGAGATATGTTTACGACGTTGCCGATAGCCATCGATGAAAATATACGTCTCGCGCATAGATAGTAAATTTCTAAATCCACTCATAAGGGACGAGGCGCGAACATTTGAGCACCTCTAGACTCACAGAGGCGTCTCTCAAACAATAATGATTAAACTGTTTATAGATTTGAGAAAATTTTTACTTTTCCAAGAATATTATTATTTATTATTTAAACTTTTATTGCTTCCTTTACAATAAAAGGATACGAAGAGCGGACTTAATGCCTTTCGGCATTTTCTGCCAGTCAACCCATGGAGTGGTGAGATTTTGATGAGGTGCAGCAGTAAAGACAGACGGAAGAAAGAAAAAAATATATACATATTCAGTGTCACAAGCCAAGCCAAAGCAAGTTCGCGGGTGACCTCGGTTCGATCCCCGGTGGCGGCTCCTCCAAAATTGTTCTGCAATTTTAAATAATAACAACATCGTGAGGAAGCCTGCAGGTCTGAAGAATAAAATTATTTCGAGAGTTTGTGAAGTTCGCCAACAAAAAAAATTGTGAGGAGGACCGTGCTCAGCAGTGGGCCATTTTTTATAAGATGTTACTTTAATATTACTCGGTGTCAGTTGGTTACTTGGCCAGCTGCCCCCCCCCCCCCTTCCCCTTCCTCCTAGACACTCGATTTGTATCCCTAATGCCAATACGTAAGGGCACTTCTACATCTCCGCTGGAGCGTTAACTGGTGGGTAGGATTTCCATGCGGCAATCTGTTTAGGTAGGTATCACCGCGGGGCAAGGTATTCCGCAGTGAACCAGTAGCGTGCAAACATTACTGTGTTTTGCACGAAATGGCACTGACATCTGGTATAATTACTGGGCACGCTTAGGAACTGATGTCTCAGGGTGACGGGCGCAGTGTGTTATGTGCAGACGTTGCACTTACCGTCGGATGAACATATTGCGCTTCATGTCACTTGCTTCGATAAAAAAACAGTCTACGCTAACTTACGGCACTCAAGATATTACATGCCTTGCAGATGACAACTTCTGGGAATACCGACAGGATGTCGTCATTATCAAACTTTCCCGAGTACTTTTATGAACAAGTTATATAACAAAAACAAATACCGAAAGAGACATAATACAGTCTTTATTATGTCGTTTTTACCGCTCCATCTGATACACGAAATCCGGCATACTTTCGAAAATTGATTGTTTATCTTTTCGCTATGTACAAAAAATAGAACTTCGATACGGTTCACATCAGATTTTAATTAATAGAAACATGTCACGTTTGGTTCTGTAGACAATAAATAAATAAATACATAGGAACATACTTATTTACAAAATCATCGGTATCGTCTCTAACGGTAGATTACTACCGTTTGGTATTTATATTTGGATATACGTATATCCAGGCACAAGGGTTCACCTTATACTCGTAATTTCATAGTACGAGAGCGACTTCAGTTCGACCATTCAAATTGCATTCACCATTAAAATTATTCTGCAATTTTAAGTGTTGATTTACCACGTGCTCAGAGGTGAAGGAAAACTACGCGAGGAAACCTGCAGGTCTGAGGACTAAAAATATTTCGAGGTCATTTGAAGTGTGGCAGTCCGCATGGGAGCAGCGAGGGGGAACCTTCCCAGATCCAAAAACCCACTCAGAAATGAGAGAAGTGCACAATGGGACATTAATATTTCCATCCATATTTAATAACTAGTTCTAAAAAATTAGTAAAATCCGTTTGTACGGACAGACACACAAAATGTACTTTATATATTTATTAAAGTATTCGTCCACTCCTTCTCAGAAAAAGTAGGGTGTAATAGGTAGGTGAAATAAAAGCCCGTGGCATGTTTATTATACTTATTTTAAAGTTTTATTTATTGCCGCGTCAGGGTAGTATGTCTTAGGCTTATGTAGTTTGTTGTATGTACGGGACTCTAGTAAAGCCAAAGAAAGTCAATTAATAATACCGTGTTTAGTTTTTATACCACCCACCTATCACACCCTAATTATTCTGGGAAGGAGAGCACAATCATAATGTATATATATATATATACATATTCTATATGTATGGCGAATGATGAATTGGCACCTTTTAAGAAGTTTATATAGGGTAAAGTTATACAAGATACAACTACGCCCTAAGAAACTCTCTAAAAACAAATCAGCGAATACTAATAGCATTATGTGGCTGCGTTACGTACGGTAATTGATGTTACTGGGTTCAATTATTAGCAACTAAACATTCCTCAACCGTGTGGTGGCGGCTTAAGAGAATCTACCACCCCATCTAATTAATAAAAAAAATATAATAAAAATAAAAAAAATCTCATCCCGTGGGTGTCGTAAAACTCGACAAACCGAAAATTACACCAAAAGATGGGCAGCAGCATCTTCCTGGAACATCTGAATAAATAAATTGCGGTTGCCAACCCACCTGCCAAGCGTGGCAAAATCCCCCCTCAGGCTCTGCGGTGGGCTAGTGATAGGCTGAAGTGATGAAACATTCCTAACGATTCAACGCACTTCATATATCTTTGTTCTGCTAGGATGGATGTGCTCACCCTTACCAATGTCGGCCCATAATAAATTCTGTGTCACGTCTGTGTGACACCACACTACGCTCGTCACCTTGTGACATTAGTTTCCAAGTCTGATGTGGCCTATAATTACACTTACTTCAGTGCCCTTCGGTAACAACAGTGATGCACTGTAACTTAAATGCTTGCACACAGCTTCACGGCAGAATATCTGGCTCTGCGGTGGTACTTACATAAGCGGAACCTAGTTTCCTACGACGAGGGAAAACAATGCATAACAAACATAAACGACAGACATGAAAACAGCAAGCGGCAATGAAAATGTTGCGCTATTTTCATTGTCACTTGCTGTCTTCAAGGCGCTGATATTAAATATTTAACGATCGTCTCTTCTTTTATCCAGTAATAATATATTTTCGAAGTTTTTCCATTAATTTCGCTTAACTAATTCGAACAAAGCGACGGCTATATTATTCAACTAGACCACAAAGTTTTTACGTATTAATTTGAACGAAATGACGTAAGTGACATTCACGTTTAGTGCGCGTTACAGCGGGCAACACAAGCGACTAAGATATAAAACATAATACGTAATAGCTTACCTTACATATGCACTCATTCGTCGTCGATTCATCCTATCACATGTCCACTACTGAACATAGGCCTCCCCCATAGACTGCCACAAAAATTCGTAGCTCTCATTTTGGGCGGATTTTGCCATAGTTGACACGAGGCGGGTTGGCAACCGCAGTTCATTCATTCAGATGCTCCAGGAAGATGCTGCTGCCCATCTCCTGGTTTTAATTTTCCCCCTGTCGACTTTTACGACACCACGGATGGGGTGGTAGATTCTCTTAGGCCACTCGGCACTCATTAAAAGGTATTTACTTACAATAATAAATTTCACCACACAACAATTGCATTTATAAGTAAGTAAGGTCATGCACAACCCCGGATGTTCTTGACCTACGTATATCTCAATATGACCTTGTCTATGATGGCATGGGGAATCAACGAACCAGATGATGGACAGCAGTCATCTATTATGCTCGCCTGGCAAGGATGGCAACTACAAGTAATAACTTAAATGTGATTTATTCTACGGGTGAAGCCTCTCCTCAGCAGTACTACGGAACTATTACGAGTTAAAGATAAATAGAATTTGTAAGGTTTTTAGCTATTTATGTCGGTATTTTGGGATATTTTACTTATTTTACTATTATTTTATGATTTTTGTAATAATTTATTGATCTAGCTTTATGAAATTGGGGTTATTTTGCAAGTAGCAATACTCTATAAATAAAAACTAAAACTCGACGCGTGGGATGATTCGGTCGGGAAAGTGCAGACGTTTTGGTGAAGGTAATGAAGTGCTGGAGTCTCTCTCTGGGTCGGTATTTTATTCAGTGTGTCATACACATTGCCATAAATTTTTCTGTTTCTCTATTCAAAAAAATCAGATTTTTAAAAACTTAAGTCAGCATACTCGCTTTCCGCTCCGCTACTTGTAGACCGCTATCAGTGGTACCGCTCGCTATACCTCCCCGTGGTCGTATCTCTGCTTTATCGTCGAAATTTTCTTTATCCCCCCAAGTTATGAATGGCGGACCGCGTGACGCGAGTTTTTGTAATAAAATCGTAATTAAATCTAGCTCTCGCGTGAATTACCACAGATGATTTGTTATTTCATTTTCTTGTTATTTACCGCCTTGGGGCGACCCGCGGCGACGGAAATTGTCCTCTGTGGGGTAAAGTTGGATAAAATATGTGGAAGGGATACATTAAAAATAATCTTCTGTAATGCGTCTACAAATCCCTTGCAATATACACATGCCTACCGCAAAAACTGTTTTTTTTTAGTGCGTATTAAGATACTTCGATAAACCTACTCTGACATTTTTGTGATTCCTGTCCTGGAGCTAGAAGGTATCATTCAAATATGTGCATCTTTTGTTTATTACGACATCTTTAAAAGTACATACATACATACATAAGATCACGACTGTATCCCATAAGGGGTAGTCAGAGACTGGGCACTCTCTGGAAAAACAGATGACTGCCACAATCCACGTTTCCCCAAAACAATTTAATGCACTTGCTGTGATAGGTGGTGAGCCCATCGCCACCATGCGCTGTTGGCTGCACAGTGCAGTTTAATTCCTTACTCGCCATTTACGAGATCCACTGGATGAGATGGAGTGGTGGTATTCTTTTAACCGAGCCGCCACCACAGGGCTAGAAAATTAAAAATTGATTAATTAATTAATTAAAATATTTAAAAGTAATCTATTGGTAATTCTATTCAACGCATATTTATGGAGTTTGAAAATAGATTTTCTATTTGAATCCAGTCTCTAAAAATTCCTATCCATTAATTCCACAATGTTGCTTCTTACAGAGACTGTGACAATTTCATTCCTTTCAAGTACTAGATAATCAGTTTAGTTCTGCTTGAATATTTTTTTTATGGTATAAATTGACGAAACGAGCAAAACGTTCACCTGACGGTAAGTGCAACGTCCGCCCACAACAAATGCTGTGTACACCCAGAATATTTCTGTGTGACAACACACTGCGCCCGTCACCCTGAGACATCAATTCTTAAGTCTCAAATTCCCAGTGATTACGCTAGTTCACAGTGCCCTTCAAACCGAAACACAGTAATGTTTGCACACTACTGCTTCACGGCAGAATAACTGGCCCTGGGGTGGTACCTACCTAGACGGATTACCTGCGTAGGAATCCTACCACCATAGTTCTCATTAGATGATAACTTGAGAGCCTTTTTGAACTCCTTTTTAAGGACGGACTGATTTTTAAGATATGTCTTAACGATGTTGACTAACATTACTTATTAAAATTTGACAGTATAAAAAACGATATTGTGATAACGACCGACTGGCTTAGTAGTCAATTAAGCTCAACTGCCGAGTTGATAGTCCTAGGTTCGAAAACCGAAGCAAATTTTTGTGCAATTTGTAACATGTACTGTGATCTTTCGCGTGTTCCGACGCTACTTTCGAGACCTCCTCCAATTTTTCGGATATGAGAAGGTAAGAACAAGTGAGTGTTTTGGTATTAGCGCGTACCGCAAGTTTACGTGTATGACATATCCAGAAGTTTACTACTTCCGATAGTTGTCGCAATGGTGATCAAGCAGGATGTCATGATCATCTCCATTACTCAAATGCAAGCCTTATCACAATTAAAATAAGTTCAAAATTGCCTGGATCAAATGATAAAGTGAATGGTTTATTATTTTTTGAAAGAATACTACTACTCCATCTCGTCCAATGGATCTCGTAAAAGGCGAGTAAGGAATTAAACTGCACTGTGCACCCAACAGCGCATGGTGGCGATGGGCTCACCACCTATCACACCAAGTGCATTATATTGTTTTGGTGAAACGTGGATTGTGGCAGTCATCTGTTTTTGCAGTGAGTGCCCAGTCTCTGACTACCCCTTATGGGATACAGTCGTGATCTTATGTATGTATGAAAGATGAAAATCTGAGATAGAAAATTCTACTTATTGTAAAGATTAAACGTACAATATAGATGATATATGGAATACTTTGCAGGAATTTTTTTGCCATTCGATATACAGTAGAATATCTGTAAATGTGCACCAGTGTATTTACTTTTCAAATAATCGCGTAACACCATTTCAGATTCAACGGAACACTTGAGTTCCGCGGAACATAGCTTGAGAGCCCCTGACTAAAATGGTTTAGAGGTGCCCAAAAAATAAAGAAAAATAAATTGCAGAGCTCCTTTTCTAGTCCTGTAAAAACCATTCCGTCCTGCGGTCGCACAAAGCTTCCGCATACGTACTTTGTTAAATTGTGGACATTCTTCCTTTTATACAAACAGCCTGACCACCCTACATATTGGTATCGCCGTGTCCCCTCGTCCACTTAATATGTCACACGCACGTTGCGCTCGACCCGGGTTGAAATCTCCCGGGATCTCGACTTCATTTGCACCGCTTTACAACAAACAACTTTTACAAAACCCTCTCAACTATTAATAATCAGGGTTATCTGAATTAAAGTAGAGGTTGGGCAACGTTTAGTGTGGTAAATCGCGGTAAAAGTGACTGGATGTGTTGAAATTATACTCGACTGTTTCGTGCTTTATAATACATAAGCATCATCTCCAACAGCAGCCACTAGCTATTTTTTTTATTCAACAAAGTTTCGAGATGAGCAAAACATTCACCTGATGGTTAAGTGCACCATCTGCCCATACGAGATTCTGCGTCACTCGAAATATTTCTGTGTGAAACCAAACTGCGCACGTTACTCTGAGATATCAGTTCTTGAGTCTCATATGCTCAGTAATTACACTAACATTCAGTGCCCTTCAGACCGGTAAACACTTATGTTTGTACACTACTGATTTACGCAGAATAACTGACCACCTAGACGCAAATAATATTGAATCAAAACAGTTTTATGTAATTTCGAGGCCCTAATTGAAAACCCGGGCTCGAGTTTACCGCTTATCTGACCAACGGGGCTATTACGTATCCAAAGTGAAGATCACTTATAAAAGTGTTGAACGAAATATCTGTCAAATAATTGTTTTCCTACTGGTTATGGTTAACGAAAATGACGATTATTTTTCATATGACGTCTTATGGATACGCCCCGCAATAGCCTCGCAGAACCTGTACTAAAAAGACTTGGTGCAAAAATTTGACCGCAGACACTACCTTAAAAACTGTTTCCTGAAAACAGTATAACTAAGTAAACGGTAGTGTGCGAATGGCGGCGAGAGGAGCACCGTAGTGTTTAAGTCGGTAGGACTAAAGCATAATCCCTGCGTTGCCACGGCGGCGGAGGGGTATCCATGCTGGAATCCGCGTGCATTGTGCCCATGGATGGTTGCGGTATTTTCACCAAAACACGTTTCCAGTAAAGGTTAAAGGCGGGAATGTGCAAAACTTATGAAAAAGACCATCGAGAGAAACACTAAGGGCATTGAGGGAACGCTATGGTTTTTCAGCTTACAGTTATCCAGCCACACTTGCATTCAGTGCTACTGGGGGAGGGACATTGATGAAAATTCCCGTACAAAAAAGTCACACAACAACAGCATAAAAGCAATAAAAGAGTATGTAATGGTTACCAAAATAAGGCTCTTATAAACATTAACAATAATAATTATTAACATCTGTAATGTCGCTTTACGAGAACACGTATGAAGAAACTCAAGAAGTGTCCCAAAAAAACTTTATAAACAAGACAATTATTTTTGAAGAAGGTTTGTATGTTTTTTTTTATTTCATAATGTGACGAAACGAGCAAAACGTTCACCTGATGGTGAGTGCAACGTCTACTCATAACAAATGCTGTGTCATCCAGATTATTTCTGTGTCACCACACTGCGCTCGTCACCCAGAGACATAAGTACTTATGTCTCATTTGCCTAGTGATTACGCTAGCTCTTAGTGCCCTTCGAACCGAAACACAGTAATGTTTGCTCGCTTCTGCTTCACGACAGAATAACTGGCCCTGGGGTGGTACCTACCTAGACGGATTCCTGCTGAGAAACAGACATAATAGACTACTCATGAGTTACGCTGACCGCCGAATTAGCATTTTAAAACAACAACAACTAAATTCGCAATAATAAAAGTTACTATTGATAAACTATTTTGGATACCTAGAGACAAGACAATCACCAAAACTCGGCAGTATTATAATGGTTTTTATGGCCCATAATTCGCCTGCGATATCACAATTCAGGCGATATTCGGCGATGTGAAAACGGAGATAAATCAACTCTTCAATATCGTGCAAGGGAGCTTTCGGCTTAGCCCGAGGAATATGTATGTCGCTTGGGTAGAAATTTAACTCGTTGTTTATACTGTCTAGTCCCTTAAACATTTAGGTAATTCACTAAGGACTAGGAGCCAGTAGCTCAGGAGCTTGGCGCTCGCTTTAAATTTCATAGAACGCGAGTGACCTGGGTTCGATTCCCGGTGCCGGCACCACTAAAATTATTAATTGCAATTTTAAGTGCTGATTTACCACGTGCTCGGCGGTGAAGGAGAAGATCGTGACGAAACCTGCATGTCTGAGAAAAATTAATATTTCGAAGACATGTGCAGTCCGCCAGTCCGCATTGGAGCAGCGTGGCGGATTCTTTCTAGCTCCAAAACCCTCTCAGAAATGAGAGGAGGCCTGTGCTCAACGGTGGGACATTTATAGGCTGAAACTTTAATAAGGACTACTGACTACATTAAAGAAAAAAGAGCCGTGGTCACTCAAAAGCTCGACGCTCATTTTAAATTTCATAGAATGCGAGCTATTTGGGTTTGAACCGATCTGTCGATTTGTATTTAAAGTAAATGACGAGACGAACAAACGGTAGCGGTGTCACCCAGAACATTGCATTGGAAAGTTCTTCAACTTGTATCGATAACATTTTTATAGGTGTTAAGCTTTTATTAGCCATAATTCACAAAATAAGTTCTAATCATTCTGGACAGTTAGTATCGTTACCTTACATATGCAAAAAACCAAATAATAACAAAAATTGGTGTTTGTTCATGCAAATAACCATGGGCCTCCATGTTCAAGTAGTGGATAAGTGATAGGCTGAAATGATAACATTTTAAAATCTATTTCTCGTCGCCTCGTCGTCCATATTTTAATATTTGCCTATTTTTCTACGGAAGTTTTTCAATTACACTTATTTTTCGGAGTGACCGCAGCATTGGCAAACTAAATATTAAACGTTCTTCGTCCTCATTGATTATTAATGCTTTAGCCCCACTCTAAATAAGGCAGCGATTAGGAATGACATTTGAAATAGTCAAAAATATACTGCATTTCATAGAGAACTAACGCGGTCATTGCCTTGACCTTTTTGTCTATTTAGATATGGCGACATTTTTCAATTTATACTATTATATTTATTTATACTCATTCGTCCTCAACATCTCGACTCGATCTGATATTAACGCCTGTGTGATAAGATCAAAGGAATTGTCAACATCGGTAGCAGTGTCGGAGACTCTACAACTGTGACATTACGTCTAGACTAGAAAACAAGTAAATGTTTGTCGCAAATATTTCGTTCGGATGGAATTTTTATTCAGGACTTCACAGCAGGCAGGTAGGACGACTGTATAGTTACAGCCTGTATATGTACCCACAGCTGAGCACAGGCCTCCTCTCGTTCTTGAAAGGGTGTCGGAGTCGGGAAAAGTCCGCCACGCTGCGCCATTGCAAGTTGGCGGACTTCACATGTCTCCAATCACTCCCGATGTTTACTTTCCAGAGTGAAGGTAGGTGAAGCAGTGGCACCGGGGATCGAATTCAGGTCACTCGCGTACTGTGAAATTTAAGGTGAACGCCTTGCCCAAGTTAATATTATTCAATATTTTCGGTTAATGGAATAAAACGAATTATACTGAACGCGTAAGTTATCATTCATGCAGCGCTGAGCAGCTTGGCAAGCTTAGCAAGTGCACTGAACGGTTGCAATGGAAGTTACGCTCTTTGGCACCGAGCCGCGAGTGTTGGATGTCAAGGTGGTGCTAAATCTTGGAGATCAGCTAAACGTTTTTGCTATGCGCGATCGATATGTTCTACTAGAGACTTGGAGATTGGAAATATATCCATTAAAAAGGTTGGGTTAGCGCAATCACAGATTTATACCCTCAAAAAGGATCAGTTATTCTGCTATGAATAGCCAGTAGTGCGCTAACATTACTGTTTCGGTTTGAAGGGCACTATGAGCTAGAGTAATCACTGGGCACATGAGACTTAAGAACTGATGTCCCCAGGGTGACAGGCGAAGTGTGGTGTGTCACAGAAATGTTCTGGGTTGCACTTGCCATCAGGTAAACGTTTTGCTCGTTACGTCACATTCTCCAATAAAAAAACAAACAAAACTGCTCACGGTGTTACTGGCCAGCTTCAAACGAACAGCAAAACGTCTACAGCTCAAGTAGGTTCTTCCAAACGGTGGAAGATGCTAATGGTACACGGTACACTTTACATTATTTTTTATTGCATATAGTGATGAAACGAACAAAGCGTTCACCTGATAGTAAGTGAAACGTCCGGCCCATAACAAATGCTGTGTCACCTAGAAAATTTCTGTGTGACACCACACTGTGCCCATCACCCTGAGACATAAGTTCTTAAGTCTCATATGCCCAGTGATCACGCTAGCTCACAGTGCCCTTCAAACCGAAACACAGTAATGTTTGCACACTACTGCTTCACGGCAGAATAACTGGCCTTGGGGACGTACCTACCTAGACGAATTCCTGCATAGGAATCCTACTAGCAGTAACACTTTACAACAAAGATAACTAGGGTGTCTACCCGCTTTAGCCCGTTGTTTTCATAAAACGGTCTTTCTAAATATTTTATTTATTTATTTATTAAAACTTTATTGAACACCTTAATTGAAAGGGTAACAATGGGCGGACTTAATGCCTATTGGCATTCTCTACCAGTCAACCCGTGGGCGTGGAGAAAGTTGTGAAGGGTGCAATAAATAAATATGTGAAAAATACGATAAATAACCAGCCGAAGGAAATAAAAAAATGAAGAAAAAATAAATAAATTATAATAATATGGTATACATAAACATACAAAAACATAAATACACACATATATATACATATATACATATATATATATATATATATAAACATATATATACAAAATAAACATACACACATATTCATACATACTTAAATATACGATACATATACTTAAAAATGCAATGATCAAGGAAGACGAATACAAATATACCAGACTATAGAGAGTGGCGCGTCGCGGTGTTGCTACATGGTATAACCGATACTAAGATTGTGTTAGATCATTGCTGAAAAGCCGTGACTTGCGGTTTATTACCGAACACATATATCAGGATCATCGTACTTTCCAGGGTGCACTATGAACAATAACCAATTCTTATAACACACGACAGAACAGAAATGTTGTAAGTTAGAAAGGCGTAAGGTTATAGTGCTATGTCAAAAAGAATCTCGCCGTGACGCGAACGTATGGTGAAACCCAACACTGGTTTTCAGTCCAAATTGAATGACTTATTGACCCCACGAAGGGGAAGGCAAGAAACGCACCCGTAGCCAACTTCCGCCGCCGCGGGAAACGAGACGTGACGGAGGCGAAGTTCTTACTTCCCATTACGTTCCCAATAGCAGTATAGTGACAGCATTGCATATTATGGTATTTTTCTGCACGAATACGAAATATAATACCATAGTCGCCTCTTACGTCGCCATGGTAGGGAGGAGGTTGGTGCTATTCTACTCTGCCAGATACCCATCGGCGGCGGATACAGCCGTTAGAAAACGATACAAAGTTATAAAATTAATATATAATAAAATTAACGAACGCTACGAGAACAGCGTAAGATCAGCGATCGTCAGTGTGGTCGTACCCTTAAATGAAGCTCTAAATCAACAAAGCTCCCGCTATATTTAACTAGTCGACGGACGAAAAGTCCCGCCGACCGCCGCCACCGCATTTCTCATGCAGATTGGAAAACTTTTCAAATAACCAATTAAATTATAACCGATACCGGGCTTGTCTCGAGAATACAATGTTTAAAATTCATCGGCTCGCTCATTTGCATCGTTATTCCGTGGCTGTGGGTATTTACAGCGCTCGCTTTCGGCGCTTACGATTTTCTTTGTAAAACTACACTTGCGGGCAATAAAACAGTGACTATATTTTAGATGAATGTTAGATAAAGATAGATCAGTAACGATATCGGCAGCAAAACCGACATAGCCCTCAGGAACAGCATGCCGTAGTCGCAATGAGCCGGTCATATAACTCGTGGAAAGAAACCCAATAAGCATTGGGGAAGAATGATTCTCGAGTGGCAAACTCTTACCGGCAAACGCAGTTTTGGTCGACCAACCACTACATGGAGCGACGACCTGCACGGTTTTGGGATACATAATTTCGGTGATGTAATAGCTGTTAGCCTGTTTGGCTTTTACAGCTTCATCGGATACTGTGCTCACGGGCCAGGGGCCCGCGTGCCAGGTTCGGTCTGACACAAACATAAATACTTAAATAAACTCCTACAAAAACCTCGAAATTCGGACTGTGTCGCGTTTGCTGCGTGCTTGCGCGATTTCGAATATCTCAAATGATTTTAAGTCGTCTAATGACCGTCCGAGGGAGGCTGCGGGCCTCCATTCGGACTGTCGACTTGTGGATCGGTAACTCTGGGCGGTGAGAACCGCCCTGGAACACGGGTGTATCGTGTGTACCCGGTCGGTTTTGGGAGGTCGTTGGATGCAGATGACTTATCTCAGAAAAAACAGTTACAAACTACAGTTACAGGCTACAGTTGTAAACTTTATGCCGATGTTAAATCCATATTACTAAATAGGAATATCATTTACAGTATTGTATAGCAATTGCGCGTGCATGAATGTTAAGAAGAATATTAACTGTAATGTATGTATGTACTGATGATTTGTTGGACTGATAAAGACAAAACGAAACGCAAGATTTCTGGGCACATTTACGGTTCGATGCCATCAATATAGAACTCAAAATACATCCAGAGAAACATAAAAACATTCGATAAAACACAAAACCGTTACATTGCCATTGTAACTGTCTTGAAAAGAGGTTCTTAAATAGTATGTATGTATATATATATATACATGCCTGAACATATATATATATATGCAGCCGTGGTGCATTCTTCCTTCCTCCAAAATCCTCTCAGAAATGAGAGGCCTGTGCTCAGCAGTGGGACATTTATAGGCTGAAACTTTACTTTTTTTATACATATATATATATATATATATAAAAATTTTATACATATACATAATATATATATATATATATATATATATATATATATATATATATATATATATATATATGTTCAGGCATAAGTTTGTTTATAAATCGATTTTATTGTTTTTTTTTATTGAAAATGGATATCGTAAGAGTGGTCTCATATTTACCCGTATTTTCGCCAACTTCTAATGATGTGATCCATGACAAAATCATGAATCGAATCGAAATCGGTTTTTTGATTAAATAATCATACGCAAAAGGTTTAACAATTTTTATTTAGTTATCAACTGATTAAATTTCCACATTTTTTTCAACAAAAAAGAACGTTTATTGTATTCTTAAATCAAATTCCATTAAAACTTTTGTTTTAAAATAACTTTATATAATGAGTTTTTTGTACCCGATACACCGGTAGTGTACGCAAGTGAATATAATAATTAAACTTAATTCAAACTTACGGTTTTCTGAACGCTCAATTAATGAACAAAGAGACTAACTCATTAATACACGAAATAATGTTAAATCTTTAAAACTCAATAAAGCCGTCATAATTGAAGTGCCAATCCAAGATATATAAATTTTGGCTTTTTCGTGTTTTCTTTTTTTTCTTGCATACAAATGCTGTGTACGTATATAATATGCCGTGTGCCGTGTGGTAGCGGCTTAAGAGTATCTACCACCCCATCTTATCCTGCGGGTGTCGTAAAAGTCGATAGTGGGAAAATAGGAACTAGAAGATGGGCAGCAGCATCTTCCAGGAACATCTGAATAATTAAACTGCGGTTGCCAACCCGCCTGCCAAGCGTGGCAACTATGGCTAAATCCCCCTCAAAATGAGAACTACAAACTTTTGTGACAATCTATGGGGGAGGCCTATGTTCAGCAGTGGACTGGTGATAGGCTGAATTGATTGATTGATATAATATCTTTAAATTTACTTTAATGAAAATTTCTTGCAATTCAACATATTTATCAAACGATTCGTGAGTAACAATTCCAAGGCAACAATAAATCTTTCGTCGCAACACCCGATGGCCATATCATAGGTAAAAGCAAAACGAAATAGCATACTTTGGTAGGATTCCTATACAGCAATCCTTCTATATATAATCTAGGTGTACCTACCAAGTCAAAGTCATAATTTCTTTAGTCAATTTAGGCTTGTTTAAAGCTCTTATGAACGTCAAAAGGTTTTGCTGGTGGTAGGATTCCTATGGAGGAATCCGTCTAGGTAGGTACCACCCCTAGTGTGCCAGTTATTCTGCCGTGAAGCAGTAGTGTGCAAACATCACTGTGTTTCGGTTTGAAGGGAACTGTGAGCTAGCGTAATCACTGGGCATATGAGACTTAAGAACTGATGTCTCAGGGTGACGGGCACAGTGTGGTGTCACACAGTAATTTTCTGACACTGCATTGGTTATGGGCAGACGTTGCACTTACCGTCAGCTGAACGTTGTGCTCGTTCCGTCACTTTAATGAAATAAAAAAAAATCTACACCGGTTAAAAAAATTACCTTCTCAGAGAATAACCGGCAAGAAACTCTGGGGTCTTTAATTTTTTTCAATACCATACTTCATAACGTCGTTTATAAATTACAAAAAAAAATTACATCATAAATTTAGTAGCCAGGTTCGCAAGTGCAGAGTATGAGTTATTTCCACACATCTTTGTTCTCCTAAATTTATAATGATCTATTTTATAATACGCTTTATCTAATAAAGTCTTCTTGACAAGTTTTTAAAAATCTATGTCCTATTTTTGTGTTACACTTTTAGGAATTGTATTATAAAATTTTATACATCTATACATAAGCTAAACACAGGAACCTCTAGCGTGTCGCCTCGACCTATTCTACAGGAAACAGTAAATTTTTTGTTAAATAAATTAATGTTTTTTCCTTACGTACATAATATTTTCAAAAATAAACAACGACGGAAGGGTCATAAAATTTAGACTCCTTGAATAGTTCAAGTGCCAGTTATTCTGTTGTGAAGCAGTAATGTGCGGTAGTGTGCTGAGCTCCGGCCTCTTTATTCTCTTTGTAGGGTTTCAGGTTGTGTGTCAGGCGTCTTCGATTTTTTTATTTCTTTATATTCCTTCATTACCAAGCGTTTGGTAAAATTAATATTTTTAGTGTTGCCGGCACTGTCGATCGAACCCAGATCACCCGCGTATTATGAAACTTAAAACAAGTACCCGGCCCCTTAGTTACCGAATGCAGGATAAATACATTATTCTTTCATCACGTTTGTAATTGTAATACGTCATATCTAATTGTTTATTTAACTATTGAACTTTTATTGTATGTTGTGTTGTAGTATTGAATAAAGTTTTTCTTTCTTTTTTTCTTTTTTCCGCTCAGCTTTCCACTCGGCCCTTTCAGTGCCGTCACATTCATCACATACGTTAGATAGATACGGTGAGATTAATAGAGTCATAAGCATTATCATAGATCTTAGACACACCATATATTATTTTTAGTCTCTGCAAAATAACATTCTGGGCTAGGAGCGGAATAGACACAGAGACGCGCGATCGTGGCGACGAGACGTGGCAGATTTATGAGGGGATATTTCATTTGCGACCCCGGGCGATGGCGTGATGCGACCCCCCCCCCCCCCCCCCCAACGCTTTCCCCGACACACCCTGAACTCTCCCTCACAACTACCGGACGCTGCCCACAAGCCGTTTGAAAAAAGCACTTAAACTGTTATGCTGTAATGATAGCCATAGAAGCGTGTCGTTTGTTTTTACGATCTGCATATTTCATGCAACACATTCCCCCGGATGTTGCATGTTGAAATATTGTACGGTTTATTTACAATGTATATATTGTAAGCAATAATACACTCTTTTATTTTCAAACAGCCAGAATATTTTAGAAGGACCAAACCCCTCTTAAGAAAATTGTTTGAACACAAATCTTCTTATTCTATCAAATCACTATTTTTTATCAGTAAAGTAAAGGAAAATTTTTGTTAACTTTCTCAAATTTTCTGTTAACTTTCGCGGTGTTAACTAATGGCATCTTGATGCTCTCAGCCTGTAATCTCAAGGATCTTAAGAAATTAAGCACAGAAATACGTGTATACACATGCACACACGCACACGAAGATTTCTTAACGTTATAGACAACCGAGGTATAATTTGTACTCGGTACCAAATATTCTCTGCAGTGACCGAGCTCTCCGAAGGTTTTCTTAATGTTCTAAAGTTTTAGAAAAATTTGTCATTAACGTCAAGAATTAGTCGAAGAGGTTCGAAAACGAACTCATCGTTTTACACAGTTTTCAACTACTTTGAACCCTTTTCTCATCTGGTCTATTATATGATAAATTAAAAATGTGAATTGCAAACATTTTTTATCTTATGTACGCAATATACTATTTTGTCATTTTTTATTAAAGAAAAGGAAGATGACGAGCGAACGTCAACGGCAACGTCCGCGCATAGCAATGCTGTATCACCCAGAATATTTCTGTGTAGCGCCCCACTGAGCCCGTCCCCCTGAGACGTCAGTTCTTAAGTCTCATATGCCAAGTGATTGCACTAGCTCTCAGTGCCGTTCAGACCGAGACACAGCAATGTTTGCACACTACTGCTTCACCACCGAATCTTTCAGGTAGCCCATTTCCTTATGACAATAACCGCAAAAGTTTTAAACCAACTACAGTCACCGGCTTCTCGTTCACTTTGTTGTCCCATCTGATGGCTGCAGGGTTGTCTTGGACTACGCTTGCCGATTCGTAGTCACCATTGAAGAATTTATCTTCACCAAAAGTAGTCAGTTCTGTGAACAATGTGACCATCATGGTTCTATAAAACTTCTCTTTGCAGAGCCTGGAAGAGCGAGAGAAGAGGCACTGGAGTCACAAAGAGCAGCTCGCCCGCGAACAGCGCTTCCTGCGGAGGAGGCTAGCGCAGCTCCGAGCGACGCCGCGGGATGCGCGCAGTCTCTCGGAGAGCTCACTGCCGCATGCGCACACCACTAGGACCGACTCATTCTCCTCCTTGGAGTCCTCTTCGGGCGTATCCACTGCGGAGCGATCGCCCTCCTCCGTATCTGAAAGTGGTGAGTGCTTTGCCTTTGTCACTATTTAAAAAGAAAACAACAAATTTCTAAGCGAATAAAATGACTTTCGCCTACAAGACCCATAAGGTTTCTTCGTCTTCGTTTCAGCCCAACACTAGTCCACTGCTAAACATAGACCTCCCACATAGATTGCCACAAAAGTTAGTAGCTCTCGTTTTGGGGGGATCTTGCCATACTTGGCGGGAGAGGCGGGTTGGCAACCTTAGTTTATTTATTCGGATGTTCCAGGAAGATGCTGCTGCCCATATCCTGGTTTTCATTTTCCCTCTGTCGACTTTTATGACTACCACGAGATGAGATTGGGTGGTACATTATCTTAAGCCGCCACCACACGGGGTCGGCTACCACACGGGGTTACACGATTACGGAAAAGTGAAACTCACGGCGGCATAATACCACCCTGGTATGGTAACTGCAATTGCGAATATTGCAAATACTCAATTGGCTGCTGAGTAAGCATTATATTACGTATTTTAATTTAATTATACATTATACCATACGGATTACCATCACATAACTAACAAAAAAAATCGAGATTAATTCGATTTTACAGTTAGGCAGCAATACTATTCAATTTAATGTTAATTAGATTTCACCGAATGCCAAATTTGGTATGCCCGCATGATAGGACATAACTGGTTACATATGTACTACCTAACATTTATGTAATACTAATGTATGTATATTGTTGTTTCAACTCGCGTAAAATCTTTGTATTGTTTTTAGTATTGATTTTAGATTAGTTTCTTATATTACACCTATTACCTTCGGTAAATACACAAGTTAAACGAGTGTGCACCATGAACATTTCTGTGTGACACTACGCTGCGCCCGTCACCCTGAGACGTCAGTTCTTAAGTGTCATATGCCCAGTGATTACGCTAGCTCCCAGAGCCCTACAGGCCGAAACACAGTCGTGTTTGCAGCACTATTACCGATCTAGACGGATTTCTACATAGGAATCTTACCACCAGTACATATACGATGAAATTAATTTAACTTTTAAATTATGAGGAAATTTGCCGCCGAGAAAAATTCCTCCTCATATCTCGTGGGTGTAGACGGATAATGGAATAATCATCTCAAATGCATCACTTTTTGTCGTTGAATGTGTGCATTACTGCTATAATTAAAGCTATTTTTAACCCACCTAGGCGGATTTCTGATTCGAAACCACCACTAACTCGTTAGTTCCTTTTGTCTTTATTCTCGTTCTCTCTCTGATCCATACTAATATTATAAATGCGAAAGTAACTCTCTCTGTGTGTCTGTTACCTTTTCACGGTTAAACCGCTGAACCGATTCTGATGAAATTTGGCACAGAGATAGCTTGCATCCTGGAGACGGAAAGGATTTTTTTTCCAGGAAAGTCAAATAGTTTCTACGAAATATTTAAAAAAGCATGTCCACGGGAATGAAGTCCGCGGGCATCAAGTTAGTGTTAAATAAGAATTGCCAGTTCTCAAACGTAATGACCATTTTCACATTAATTCAGTAAACTATTGCATATGATATCATCTATGCTGTTCGGACACTGAAACAATGCCAAAGGATATTCTATTGTAATGCACAGTGTACCTACATTGTGTATATGTTACTAACGTTATACAATTATTGAGTTATGAGATTAGATCTGAAGTTCGGTGACCTGTTAAATAATTAGCATAACCTATATAGCTTCGGAAACTAAATTATTCGAGTTCAGTGCCCATTAGGCGAGGTGAACCGTGGTAGAATGTTGAGGTGAATGGGCTGGTTAACTTAGAACAGTCTCCATGATTTGAGGATTAGACATATTTTAGGCTAAAAGCCGTATACGGTGTATACTACTTAAGCTTAGCAGGTTCTCAAACATTTTTATGTCCTACCCAATGCCTATCTATCTATAACCTGCCCAATTTTGATTTTCCTAAAGTTGTATATTCAACCACTTGGACCTCGTGAACCCCTATTCTTCTTACTTTTTTTTATTGCATAAAGTGACGAAACGAGCAAAACTTTCACCTGATGGTAAGTGCAACGTCCGCCCACAACAAATGCTGTGTCACCCAGAATATTTCTGTGTGACACCACACTGCCCTGCTCAAATGCCTAGTGATTACGCTAGCTCACAGTGCCCTTTCAAATCGAAACACAGTAATGCTTGCACACTACTGCTTCACGGCAGAAAAACGTGCCCTGGAGTGGTACCTACCTAGACGGATTGTAGACCCCCCACAGAATGTCAAAATCGACTCCTGGGGGTTCATATAGACCATTTTGGGAATGTACAATCTAGGTCAACTGTTGGATGGGCGACCTATTTGGTAGTATTTATTCTAGCGCAGCCTTGATGCTTGCGAAGGCAGTTTAGGTAGTTGGTCGGGATATCATTTTAAGTCCGGCACGTCCAGTTTTGTGGAGATTTTTTTGGAGGCTCTATTTGCTGGCTATGGGATATAAACCGGGTCAAACTTGGGAACTCTCCTTAATATCGTGTTTAAGGATTTCTTTGCATTTATAATATTATCAACGAATAAAAGAAATGAATGCGGCATCTGTCGATCTCTATAAATGAACTTAAAAATAGTAAGTATATTGGCATTATAGCACAGATTATAAATAGTTAACCCCAAGTTAGTATTGCCAGTTTCGCGTTGATGTCTGAATTTTGGAATCTACTCAAACGAAGTTCACTGCTTCTTTAAAACAAAACACATGGCTTCCCAACAGCAACTTTCCCCGTTATCCTTGTCTGTATTGCGAAATCACCAGGACAAAACCTTTTTTTGCTTCAGTCGCTCTTTCGAATTAGCAGTCTAAAAGTCTGTAACAAAGAATGATGATAAGGTTCGTTTAAGGGAAAAAATAGAAATCCATTAAGCGCATTCATTAATCAAAACTAAAAAACAATATAAAAACCTTGACAAACAGGTAACGACAAAAACTGGAACATGCGCCAAGCCATAGTTATATTACCAGTAGGTATAAAAATCAGGGTAAGTAAACAAAGTGAAATCATTAATTATTTAAAAACGGGAAAAGAGAATATTGTAGATTTGGTTGTACGTTTGTGCGAGCGACCGCAGAGACGCCAGCGAAGTAAATATACAAGTAGTCTGGAAGAGACCTTTAGACCCGATTTCACAGATCGCTTTGGAAAACAAGTTTAATAAAACCACGTTTTACTTAACTGAGTTACTTAATCTCGGTTTTCGTCTAACCGATTTCACTGACTCCGTTTCGATCGCGTTTAGAAAAACGAAGTTTACATGAAATATCGTCACAATCTAAAACAAAAAGACGCTTTGTTTCGTATTTTGCGACATCAAACAGCCTGTTTCTATGCATATGTTACATAGGTATGCAAAAATAAATAATACGAATTAGAAATAATTTTTGTGCTTACATAGTTGTGCAATTGACAATGACAGCTCTCTAAACGCGTTTAAAGAGCTGAACGTCGAAAATTGGGCGTTCAGAATTTGAACCGCGTTTAGCATTGACTAAGTTCATTTGATGTTGATGAAATGCAAACTGGAGTTTGAACTCAGTTAAACGCTTAAACTTCGTTTTTCTTGAACTGATCGTGTTTACTTTCAACTGTGAAATCCGCCCTTAATGTATTTCAAAATGTCCGCGTAACCTGCGTTCAATCCCCGTTGGCGACACTACTAAAATGTAGGCTGTGGGCTATGAGCCTTTTACTTATTTTTTGAAGTAAAAACTTCTCCAGAATCGCTGCGATTTGTAACTCAATGAAATCAATAAGCGAATCTAAAAAGAGACAAACATACATCTATTCTATTAAGCCTGCGAGAATGAGATAGAAAAAAGTATACAGAGTTTTTGGTATTATATTTAAAATTTCGTATTCGTCCGAATCTTCGATTTCAACGAAGATTTTCCTCTCATTAGCCCGACAACAAGATCAAAAACAAAATTGACGCCGTATTTCAAAGATATATTGATCAAATCCGTTTATTTCATACTTTACTTTGACTTTGCTGAAATTGTAAACTTGGAGTGTATATAATATGTAATGTAAATGTAGAATGAAATGGTAAATATTTTTTTAAACTTGGTAGTTTATTATCACAAATAAACCCTACAATTATCCTTATCCTGATACTCTGCATTCGTCCGTCTCATTCTCTCTCTTTAGTTTTCTGAAGGTTTCACTTCTAACGAATGAGAACAAACATGTTTGTAACATTACTTATAACTTTTACGTATAGCTTTAACTTTTACGTAGTAATCTGTCCCAGGATTTTGATGCCCTTAAGTAATGTAAAAAAGTATGTAAAAGCCGACAAATGCCCTGCCTCTTTTTTTTAGAAGAGCAATCATCACTGCGACCTAGCCATTTAAAGAATTTTTTCCGTAAATCTCCTTCTATGGGATATCCATTAGAGTTTATTCTGAGCGTATGTTTACCGCGAATGATATATTGTCGGTACGGCCTATCTTACTTCCAACATCACGCATCTTATTAATTACGCTTCGGGACTCAAGAGATCTCGCTCATTTTACGTGCTCGTGTTATGCTCCTAAACAGCATTTTAATACAGTACTCGCTTCAAAGGCAAACGTCTTAACTAAGAGATAAATAATCTCTCAATTTCTTTTTAATATATTATGAAGTGATGAAACGAGCGAAACGTTCACCTGATGGTAAGTGCAACATCTGCCCATAACAAATGCTGTGTCACACACCACACTGCGCCCGTCACCCTGAGACATCAGTTCTTAAGTCTCATATGCCCAGTGATTACACTAGCTCACAGTGCCCTTCAGACCGAAACACGGTAATGTTTGCACACTACTGCTTAACAGCAGAATAACTGGCCATCGGGTGGTATCTACCTAGACGGATTCCTGCATATTTTTTCTGCTATTAAAATGTTATGTACGTATAATAGAACATAAATAGCTTTAGTTAAAAAAGTAATGTACATAATGTATGTACTCGTAATATCAGGGATAAACACAAGCTTGTACCGCCAGTTACTCGACTTAGCAGAGTCATTTATGGGAAAAGGTTCAGCAGTCTTCTTGCCCATGGATTTAAAAAAAGTTTATTATAAAAGAATATAGGTATGAACAATAATAACCACTCGGTGATCGCTACCAGGCTGTTTCTTAATACTAATAACGAATGTATTTATTTTATTTGATAAAATGACGAGACGAGCAAAACGTTCACCTGATGGTAAGTGAAACGTCTGCCCATAACAGATGCTTTGTTACTCAGAATATTTCTGTGTAGCACAACACTGCGCCCGTTACCCTGAGACATCAGTTCTTAAGTCTCATATGCCCAATGATTACGCTAGCTCTCAGTGCCCTTCAGACCGAAACACAGTAATGTTTGCACACTTCTGCTTCACGGCAGAATAACTAGCCCTGGGGTGGTACCTACCTAGTCGGATTCCTGCATAGGAATCCTACCTACCTAGTTAGCTAGGTTACGCACACCTTTTTAAATATTGCATGCGGATCTTGTTAAATTGACTTTATTTCCTTTTCTAGATAAATAATAAAAATGCTTGGCCTCCAATTGCTCTGAATAAGATCTTTCGTGTTCCAGTATTCTGGTACTGGATATTTTTGATCAGTTAATTAGACTCGACTACCCTTGAATCGGGTCGCAACCCTCTCGGTGCAGCGCTCGTTGTCACTCGTGTACGACACGACGCGCTCGTCGCTAATTAAGACCTTTTTGATGAGAATTAGGAGCGTTATATTTTTCTTTACTTTTTGCTATTTTTATTACATATATATTGAAGAACAAAATCCGAAATCATTTAATATGAAATTGCCTTAAATTCTAATGTTTTGTACGAACGAGACCCACATAAGTTCACTTGTGTGTAAGTTAATACTGTTTTAAAGGAGAGAAAGTTAAGCTAAGATCTTATCGGATCTTAGCAAATTTCTCTCCTTTACTATAATGTATTCCTGCAAAGTAACGCCTGATTCTATTAACTATATTAATACGGTTTGTCACAACCAATTTGCTGAGAAACTTGATGTGGTAATTCAACAAAAACATATTTTATTAGTCGTGTGGTGGCGGCTTAAGAGAATCTACCACACCACCACATCTCGTGGGTGTCGTAAAAGTCGACATAGGAAAAGAAAACCAGAGATAGGCAGCAGCATCTTGCTGGAACATCTGAATAAACTGCGGGCGCTTGGTAACCCGCCTACCAAGCGTGGCAACTGTGGCAAAATCCCCCCAAAATCAGAACTATTTATCACTGTAATATATCCTTCGCGTGCTATTGTCATCATCATCATCATCATCATCATCATCGTCATCATCATCATCATCATTTTAGCCTATCTTAGTCCACTGTTGAACATAGGCCTCCCCAATAGATTGCCTCCTGCATACATCGACTTCCCGCAAAATCGCGCAGGTCGTCGCTCCATCTAGTGGGGGGGCGCCCTACACTGCGTTTGCCGGTACGAGGTTGCCACTCTAGAACCTTTCTTCCCCAACTTTTATCGGATATGGCTGGCCCATTGCCACTTCAGCTTGTAACTTGCCCTAAGGATTAGCCTTTGGGCTATGTGGGTTACTTTAGTTCTGCTGATATCATCGTTACGGATTTTATCACGCAGAGAAACTCCGAGCATAGCTCTTTCCATAGCTCGCTGAGCGACTCTGAGCTTCCTCAAGCGGCCCGCAGTGAAGGATCACTTCTCGGTTCTGTATGTCATCACTGGCAACACGCACTGGTTGTAAATTTTACTTTTGAGACATTGAGGTATATGTATATCGACGAGAAGTTGTGACGTAGTTTCCCGAACGCTGCCCAGCCGAGTTGGATCCGTCGATTACAACTCCGCAACGTTGTGGCAATCTTTGGGGGAGACCTATGTTCAGTAATGTACTAGTGATAGACTAAAATGATGATGATGATGATGACTGCTCCGCGGGTCGCGGGTTCATATCGTAGCCAGAGCCAACCGACCGGACGACCGCGTGGCCTAGTTGTTTGCGTACCTGGGTTCGAATCCCAGCCGGAGCCAACATTTGTGCAAAACACAAATTGTTGGTTTTCGGGTCTGGTTGTGTTGTGCATGTGAAATGTGTGTCAAGAGAAATCCTACTGTGGGACATCTTTTTAATATATGATGTAATGTTTGTTGAAAAATACAAATTGTTGATTTAGAGTCGGCTTGTGTTGTGATTGGCCTCGTCTCTTACACTGCGTCTTCGCCTACAACTAGTCGCATGAGCGGACAAGTGAGTGCCACTGTTTTCGCATACACTTGCGGCAATGCAATCTCCTACGCCCCCGTTGATAGATTTCGACAGTATTGAAAAGTTTGAATACCATCTTTGAAAATTGCCTATAAGCCTAATCGCCTAAAGTATATCATTATACATATAAATTGCCTAATCGCCTAAAGTATATCATTATAGAGAGATTATTAAGTTAAATCGGTACGTAGAACCATTGTTTTTGTTAGCATTTTTAATATCAACATAATTTCGTATGAACGAAGTAAATTTGTGTTTTTTAAAGTCTCGAGTTGAGATTTAAATATGAGCATTGAGGAAGACGATACTCGAAATTACCATAAATTGGATTTGAGGAATGTCCTGCCGGACCTCCTCTAAGCCACCTCCAGTTTCCGACGTTAACGTCCCATAAAGAATCTAATTTGCCCTCCAATTTGAACGGAATTGGATTTCTTTACGCGTCAAATGTCTTATGAGATTTGAATTTCACGCAAATAAGTTTCATGTTCTTTTACGCGGCAGGAATTGTGTGTTGCTATTTTATATAATAAGCCTTTCATTTAAAGTTCTTGACCGTTGCAAGCCTCTGCCATAGATTGCCACAAAGTAGAGTCCTTACCCATCTGCATTTATAAGCTAATATGAGCAGGTCTGCGATGACAGGTAGACCTACACCGAGTCTACCGGTATGAGATTGCTACATTACAACCGAAAAACCCTAATATGATAGATAATGAGATATATGATAATAACTAATTTTCAAATATTAAATAACTTTTAAAAGGCTGTAAAAGACTTAATTTACAACCGTTTCACTTGTAAGAGTGTAAATTATTTGATATATTTATTAAGCTATCCAATTTTTATGTTTTATTTTATTTATATGCAGTAAGTTTTATTTTACATCCCGATTTTTTAAAAACAAATGCTACATAAACACTGAAGAGCAGTACCAAGTAGTTATATTCACCGGGACTCTTAGTAACCATTGCTAATAACGCCTCCAATCAATGCCCCCGCAAGCTAGGGGCGTGCGTTGTGACGTCAGTTCCCGGGAACCTCCGGGATTTATGGGCCTCCGACGCGAGCAAGCTCTAAATTATCGGATCGAGATTTATCGCTCCTACCGGCAGGTGCTCCCGTTGGCTTCCCGAAGCCTAAAACAAAAGCGAACAATAAATACGTGAGCCTTTGGTTAATATTTTTTGTTGCCTTGAAGCTTATTAAAGAGTATGGTGCAACAACGGAGAAAACTAAAATGGCCTTAGAAGTAAATAAAGATAAACATACTTTTCTGATGGTAGAGTTTGTATGAAGGAGTCCGTCTAAATTAGAACCACCGCAGTGCCAGTTATTCTATTGTAAAGCAGTGGTGTGCAAACATTACTGTTTCGGTATGAAGGGCACTGTGAGCTAGTGTAATTACTGGTCATATGGGACTTAAGGACTGTTTATGATCTAAGAGAACATGAACCGTCGCCTGTCTCGCGCATGCGCCGCGATTTATCGAATGCGCGACATATTTTGTTAGAAATAGCTTCTCTAGTAAGTAGTTTTTTTTTATGGATAAAGTTATGAAACGAGCAAAACGTTCACCTGATGGTAAGCGCAACGTCTGCCAATAGCCAATGCTGTCTCACCCAGAACATTTCTGTGCGACACCCCACTGCGCCCATCACCCTGAGACATCAGTTCTTAAGTCTCATATGCCCAGTGATTACACTAGCTCACAGTGCCCTTCAAACCGAAACACAGTAATGTTAGTATACTACTGCTTCATGGCAGAATGACTGGCTGTGGTCATTTTTTAATACGCCAGACTGGTGCTAAGCGTGTCGATTACAGATTATTTATCTAAGTAGTGTGATTTGTAACATTGAACGAAGCGAACATTTCAGTCAGTGCTTACGACAATCTTTGAAATTCTTTTTTATTAACAAAAAACGATGCCCTACACCACGATTTTGCCTGTATCGTGATTACGATTTAGACATAAATTTCACATGAACAACGCAGCCAGGGTGTCTACTGTGTAACTCTGGTTGGTTTCGTGATCGGTTTGATTTGATACCAATAAATGATATTTGTTATGGCGTATGAAGCTCATTCATTGGTTAATGGGATGAAATGAAACCGATCACGAAACCAACCAGAGTTACACAGTAGTCCTAGCACAAGCGTTTACGCTTAGTTGGAGTGGTTAACAGGAATATTAGTAATGTTAATGTAGCATTGCTAGTATTTCTTAAAAACAAATAAAAAAATTCTTATAAATAGAGATACTCGTAGTGTTGTGTGTAGTGTTGAGTGTGTAGTGTCCGGCAGAGTAGAGTAGAACCTACCTCTTTCCCTTATTCAAGCAGAATAAGAATAACACCATAGTATGCAATGCTGTCACTATACTGCTCGTGGTAACGCAATGGGGAGTAAGAAATTATTGACTCGCACCAAAATGGCGGCGACGCGGTTCGCCACTTGTCACGTCTCGTTTCCCGCCGGGTCGAAAACTAGGCTACGTGTGTGACCTCTACCTTCCCCTTATTGGGAAAAAGGCGTGATTGTATGTATGTAATAAATATAGCGAAGCACGTAAAATATCGAGAAATTGATCATCTTACAAATTGCAAAAAGCCTTTATGTAAAGCTGACCGTCACTGTCTAAGGTTTCGTTTTGCGGAATTGGGGGAGGGCGGCGAAGCTCTGATCGCCCGCCATTTACCGTATATTGCAGGAAATTGAGCTACGTTCCGTCGCAGCTCTGGCGGCCGCCGCTGGTTGTGCGATAATTAGTTTCGCCAATTGCTTACTCGTGTCGGGGAATGTAATTTAACCGTACTTTACAATTTGAATTGTCTTATGTAAATTAACTTTTACGTGAGAAAGCCGTGTGGTGGCGGCTCGTTTAAAAAATACTACCACTCCATCTCATCCAATGGATCTCGTAAAAGGCGAGTAAGGAATTAAACTGCACTGTGCACCCAACAGCGCATGGTGGCGATGGTCTCACCACCAAGTGCATTATATTGTTTTGGTGAAACATGGATTGTGGCAGTCATCTGTTTTTGCAGTGAGTGCCCAGTCTCTGACTACCCCTTATGGGATACAGTCGTGATCTTATGTATGTAAGAAAGCGTTACCTGATGGTATGTGCAACGTGTGGTGACGGCTTAAGAGAATCTACCAACCCATCTCGTCCCGTGGGTGTCGTAAAAGTTGACAGAGTGAAAATAAGAAACAGGAGATGGGTAGCAGCATATTCCTGGAACATCTGAATAAATAAACCGCGGTTGCCAACCTGCCTGCCAAGCGTCAAAATCCCCCACAATGTGAGCTAGAAACTTTTGTAGCAATCTATGGGGTAGGCCTGTTTCTGCCTCTTTGTTCAGTCGTGAACTAGTGATAAGCTGAAAAGTAAAAAAAAATGTTGTGTCACCGAAAACATTTCTGTTTGACACCGCACAGCGTAAAGTAACAGCCTATAAATGTCCTACTGCTGAGCACAGGCCTCCTCTCATTTCTGAGAGGGTTTTGGAGCCGGGAAGAGTCCGCCACGCTGCTCCAATGCGGGTTGGCGGACTTCAAATGTCTTCGAAATATTTATTATTCGTCAGACATGCAGGTTTCCTCACGGTGTTTACCTTCACCGCCGAGCACGTGGTCAATCGGCACTCAAAATTGCTATTAACAATTTTAGTGGTGCCGGCACCGGGAATCGAATCCAGGTCACTCGCGTACTATTAAATTTAAAGCGAGCGCCTGACCCTTTTATGTATTTATATATATAAAAATATAAAGTAATCTGTGTGGTGGCGGCTCGATAAAAGAATACTACCACTCCATCTCATCCAATGGATCTCGTAAAAGGCGAGTAAAGAATTAAACTGCATTGTGCACCCAACAGCTCATGGTGGCGATGGGCACACCACCTATCACACCAAGTGCATTATATTGTTTTGGTGAAACGTGGATTGTGGCAGTTATCTGTTTCTGCAGTGAGTGCCCAGTCTCTGACTACCCCTTATGGGATACAGTCGTGATCTTATGTATGTATGTATGTATTAAAAAAATTGATAATGTTGTAAAAAAAATGTATTTGAAATGTTTTTTGACTATGAAAAAAAATAACAAAAAAGAGGGTACCTGCGTTGTTTCCTTCGCATGTGTCCTCCGTCGGAGGAAGCTCGTCACGAAAGGGTGGTAAATTGAAAAAAAAATGACCATTGCCAAACAAAATTTCTATTTGATTACGTCGAAAAATAAATAAACATGAGTGAGAAAAATATATCTGAATTATAAAAATTAATAAATACAGCTATCAAAAACTGTATAATACACTTTTACTGTCATCTGTTGCAACGTATCTGACAACGAACCAGAAAAGATCCAAGAAGTCATTTGGACAAAGATCCTCTGAGAAATACCCATTCACTCAAAATAATCTGAAAATATATTTTTTTTTCCCATTGTTTTCGGTTTAAAATGACGCTAGACAAGACTAGGCCCTGTTGAGATTTTTTTTTTCTTGGATAAAGTCACGTAACAAGCAAAACGTTTACATGATGGTAAGTGCAACGTCGGCCCCTCACAAAAGCTGTGTCACCCAGAACATTTCTTTGTGACACCACACTGCGCCCGTCACCCTGAGACATCTGTTCTTAAGTCCCACAGTGATTACGCTAGCTCTCAGTGCCCTTCAGATCGAAGCACAGTACCTAATGTTTGCTCACTAATGCTTCACGGCAGAATAACTAGCCTAGAGTGGTACTTCCCTAGACGGATTCCTGCAAAGGAATCCTACCACCAGTGCAGTTAAATAAAAGCTTGTAAAAGTAAATTAAGTTACATGCCTAACACCATAGTGGTATGGCACCCTTGTAAAAAAAATATTATCAATACCATAAGGTTGATGTATTTTCGCATCATTAATAATTCCTACATAAAAGAACTACTTTAAATTCAATCTCTATTGATTTATTCGCATATAAAATATTGCCTTCTTAGGCCCGAGCCTCGCGTTCCAGAACCCGTATCGCCGATTTAATTATGTATTTTAAAACCAATTTGTTTTGAACTCTGTTAGAATATATTCCTACAACGTAAGCAAATGATCTCTGAATATGTACTAATTAATCGTATATATAGCTATAAATATATTGAGTATTCGGTAATGAGTAACAAAGAGTAAATTTATAGTAAAGTGAGTGTTCTAATGAATTCGAGTAATCCAAAGCCCTTTAAACGAATTTCTATTTGTAATTATGTTTCGATCCAGTAAAATTAATATTGTATACATTTAGATTATAAAATTTATTTATTTTTATTTATTTCTTCCCACAATATACTAATAACTATGAACATTTTATAAAAGTATTAAACATTCAAATACTGTGAGAGACTGGTGCCTAAACTAGGCTTTGCGCCTGTATTTCAGGACACCAGGATGATTAATTGATATCTTCACTATAATCATCAATATAATGAAGATATTATATTGATGATTATAGTGCCACAAGTGTACGCGCAAACACAAAAACAGACAAGCGCAAAACACAGAGGCACTCACTCGTTCTAACTCCGAGCCTGATGTAACGCCCATGCCATAAAATCACAGAGACACGAGGACAATTACAACACAACCAGCCCCGAAAACCAACCATTCGTGTTTTTGGTATTCGAACCCAGGTCCGGCGGCGTAGATGTCAGGTACTCTGACCACTAGACGCGGTCGTCGCGGCATTTAAATGATGATTGTGTTGGTTGATGTTGCAGATGAGGTTGATGTGATTGGCTACACGTCGAACCCGAGCGACTGCGAGTCGCTGGTGTCAGGCCACAGCGGAGACAGCGGCGTGCCGCGCAGCGGAACACGCTCCAGGTATGTTTTCACCATTTTTTTTTATTGCATAAAGTGATGAAACGAGCAAAACGTTCACCTGATGGCAAGTGCAACGTCTGCCCATAACAAATGCTGTGTCATCCAGATTATTTCTGTGTGCCACTACACTGTGCCCTATCACCCTGAGACATCGGTTCTTTAGTCTCATATGCCCAGTGATTACGCTTGCTCACATTGCCCTTCACGGTGGAATAACTGGCCCTGGGGTGGTACCTACCTAGACGGACTCCTGCATAGGAATCCTACCACCAGTAGTAGTCCGGCCGCTGAGAGACTGCACATTTGACAGTTCGTGATCGAACGTACGATATATCTTTGAAGCGGCGAACACATTACTACTAAAATATTATAACCGTACACTAACACTAACTGAAACAAGAAATTGTATAATTACGTAAATCCATACTAACATTATAAATGCTAAAGTGACTGTCTCTGTCTCTCTGTCCGTTTGTTACTTTCTAACGGATAAACCGCTGAACCGATCTTGACAAAATTTATCACAGAGATAGCTCGCATCCATGAGACGGACATAGGATATCTTTTATGCCGGAAAATCAAATAGCTCTCACGGGGTATTTAAAAACCTGTATCTATGCGGACGAAGTCGCGGGCATCAGCTAGTTTACAATAAATGTACACGCTTAACTCTAAAACTACGCAAATCTGTTAAACGTGAAATGATGTGCATTCTCTCAGCGGCCGGACTATAACTCACTACAAGGACGCACAAACTTAAGGTTCGCATAAGTTAACTATGGCGTATGGGTAGGTGTTTTTTTTTTTAAACATTATAAGCTAGCGTTTAACTACAATCCCACCTGATGGTAAGTGGCAATGTAGTTTTTGTTGGTAGGCACACTAGCTTAGAAAAAGCTTATTCACTCTTCTCTTGAAGACACCCACATGGTAATCGGACGGAAAGACTGATGCAGGCAAATTATTCCAGTCCTTTGCTGTACGCATTATGAACGACGAAGCAAAACGCTTCGTCCGAATGCAGGGTATATCCACAACAAAAGGATGGAAACCCGCCGTGCGTCTTGTTGTCCGATGATGGAAAGGGGAAGGGGGAATTAACTCATGTAATTCCTTCGCAACCTGTAGAACACCGAGAGACTTGCCACCCGACGCCTGTGTTCGAGACTGGACAAATTGGTAGTAACCAAGTCAGGATCACCGATTAGCCGCTTGGCCCGTCTCTCCACCGAGTCCAAGGCTGCCAGTTGATATTTAGGAGCTCCATATCCGTATGGGTTGGTGTTTGGGTAGTAATAATCATATATGGTGGTCTTGGTAAGAATATCATGTCAGGCAATGAAATTATTGTAAAGTCTTCGGTACTTAATACGTATGCGAAATTACATATTATTCCGACGTCCCATGGGCCGCGATCTAGGCATCCCTGTTCTAGCTTATATACCAGTTAATACTTAAACGCTGAAACGCACAATAGCTCAAAGTATTACTACGTAAGAGTGAACTAAGGTACCACCATCTCACTTGCTTAGGGCAATGGCTATAAGTGGGAAGAGCCATTCAACAGCGGCCGTATATTGACATTAAACTAGAACGATATCAATGTTTCAAATGCATGCAACTAAAAGACTGGCGATGACAAGCAGTTTTCCTAAGGTGCGAGGCATCTGTTATAGCGGACAGAAATTCGCCAAGGATATTCGCAAATTATGACCCTTATCTTTTACTGGTGGTAGGATTTCTATGCAGGAATCCGACTAGGCAGGTACCACCCCAGGGCCAGTTATTCTGCCGTGAAGCAGTAGTGTGCAAACATTACTGTGTTTCGGTTTGAAGGGCACTGAGAGCTAGCTTAATCACTGGGCATATGAGACAACGTGCTGATGTCTCAGGGTGACGCGCGCAGTGTTGTCACACAGGAATGTTCTGCGTTACACAGCATTTGTTATGGGCAGATTGCACTTACCATCAGCTGAACGTTTTGCTCGTTTCGTCACTTTATGCAATAAAAAAAAATCTTGGCAACTAAGTTTTGCACTGGGCTGCTTACCGATAGATGATTATTAAATCGTGGTGGGTCTCAACTGTATCACATTTTATAACCAAAATGGATGATTGTTAACTTTCCAGGGGTTTTATAGTTGTTTTTCGTGTTGCAGATGGGCGACGCGCGGCGCATGCGCAAGCGCGGACCGAGAATCGACGCAAGCGTTGTAACTTCGTAACATAAAACAATCGTAGGACATTTTGTTGGTATATGTACTAAGGCGAATGTTGTTTGTGACTGAACGGGACGGACCGGCGTCCTGCGACAGAGTGACTCGGCGGTGAACTGCGCCCGCGCCGCAACACACGCACACACCGACACACGTACCGACACACACACCCTCACATACAGACATGATACCTTACACACAACCACACACTGAACACCGTCACACCTCCATCATACTGAGTACAAAATTGCCAAAAAAAAAATTCAGTGTTACTTCTTGATTTTTCTAATTTTAAATTCTCTTCACTGCTCAATTTTTTGTACGTCCGTTCTTTAATATGTTATGTATTCCTTACATTTTAGTTCATTTCTAATAATACTTTTATAGCATTTACTACTGGATAAAAACTCACAGTAAAACTTCATACCGTCTTCCTCTCACACAAAACAAACCCGTTTTGTCTAAGGAGGCGTATAACGTCTTGTCTAACTCTTACAATATAACTTCCAGTAATATTTGCTATAAAATAAAATCATATTTATGTGACATTAAAATTACATATACTCTTCATTTCTTTCTTGTTCTTTTACATTGTACTTTCATTCCATTAAACCATTGACCAACCAATATTTTCTTAACAATATCACAAGTTCATTATGACGCTCCAAAGGCTTTTAATAAATCTTCGACTATTTTCATTTATTATCTTTATAAGAATAGAATGTTGTTTTTCATTTCGTTTATTTTATTTCGCAAATTTATTGAAAAGATATTTTACGCCCTTACGAAAAGCTATAAGCTCTTAAGTACTTATTGTTAATGATTTCCACAAAATGTCGCTAAAACGGCGATAGTTGTATAGATAATATCCAATTTTATATTTTGTATATAATTTTTTTTTTCTTGTATAAATTAATCAAATAGATTTAGATCTGTGAATGTTGGGCGGACGTGAGCCGCTGCAAAATTATATTTTAGGGGTTCATCACAGCTAATGAAAACCCACCAAAAGATGTTAATTTAAGTTGTAACCATGTTCATAATGATTCAGGTACTAAAAATATGATACGGCTAAATTTGTAGACGCTCGTTTGATTTGTTTTTAAAACAAAGTCGTATCAACAAGGTACGTAATGAAAATGACACTAATCCGAATGCCATTGCAATAGAAAATAAAACGGCGTATTAACGTAGCCTAAATTATCCAACGTTGCTGATTAACATCGTATTTTTAAGTATTAATTTTGAATATTAATGATCTCACTTCATTGTCGCGCGTCCATCGGAGTAATGTGTCATTTTTGGTCTTGTTGGCTTTTGATCTAAATATATTTTATTTTATGTCTGTGGTCACTTGGCCGATAACCAATAAACATAGTTACGGCATATACAGAGTAGAGAGTCATCTTTTAACAATTTTTAGTCGAACGAACGAAAAAAAAAACATACATGCGATCGTTTAACAAAACAAGTTTAATTACATTTTTTTTAAATCGTTTCACGTTAAGAGAATAGACACGCCTACTCTAGTATCTATGGTATTAATGTTAAATATATTTATCTGTATCAACTAAAATTAATTTGTTTGAACATAAAGCTAGAGTAATTGACAGACATTTCACATTTAAATCGATAAATTATTACTAGAAAAAACTGTGTTTGCTTAGTGGATCACTACATAAAGTCACAAAACCACGACTACTTTCATATTGCTATCTATTGTAACTATTTCTTAAGTTAAAAGCATTCTTATATCACAATTAATGTATAGTCATTAAAAAATAAAACATATTTTATGTTCATTTTTCGACCAATGTCTTCGAACATTATCATTTTTATTTCAAAGAGCTAGTTCAACGAGCTAGTTTAAATGACTTTATTACTCGCAAGGACACTAATTTATGTGGACACATACCAAAAATAAACATTAAACGTGGAATGAAGAACTGGACAATACAAAGTGTCGGAATAAATCGCTAGGGAACGACATCTAGAAGAGTACACGATATATTTTTGTTATAACTATTGTATCTTATAATAATAAATTGTTAATTCATTTTATGACGATGCGAGAGTGGTTTTTTCATTATATAATAATATATCTTCAATCATTTTCAAGGTGAGACGCATTCAAGGGCCCGGTACGCTCGATTCAAATCTCACTTATCCTTTACGGGCCCTTTAGAATATTCTGATTCTTTAAAAACATACATACGATCATTGTAAATTGTTTAGATATGGATGTTGTAGTAAGCATAGTTATAAACGTATTATCATTTGTAAGTTTTAACATTTATTTTAGAAATGACATTTTGATCTCCTAAGGTTTAATTGCGTTGTCGGTGCCGCGGCAGAGCCGCGTGTGTCTGTCGGGCACACAAACACACACACGTAATTGCGATGATATGACTCTGCCGCGATTACAATAACACATCAGTTTTGTGTGTCATTACAAAGCCCGCCAAAACGGGAAACGTTGTTATCATAGACAAGTCCGTTCGGAATAACGCGTTCCCTTTAACGCTTACAGAATTTATTGCTTGTAAACCTAAAGTGAAGCAATACACATATGAAAGTTGAATAATCTATGTAAAATAGTATATTTTTTGGCCTAGTTACATAATTTATGCAAATGACGTAGAACGCTTTAATTGATCTTTCTGCTTTGTATTAACACGAAAATACCACAAGTTTTGTAAGTGTTCGTTGTCTTTAATAATAATAAATATGTATTGCAAAGTAATTTCAATGAGCAATAAATCTAGTCGAGACGTTACACAACTATACTTTGAGAAATCAAAATACAGTTTTTATTTTAAATCGCGGTGGGGTCGATGCCCGACGTTTTTTTTTCAGCTTACTTGGGCCCAGTTTCGGTAGCTAATTTCAAAACAAACAACCTACCAGCAAACCATCCAGGCCAGTAACTAGCGTACCTATATATGGTCAATAGACCCAAGAAATACTTTTATCTTTAGATAGTAACGAACGAAAGAGCCCATGGCTACGCGCCTCTGTCAAATCCTGCCTCGACTATGTCAATATTAAAAAATGAATATTTATCTTTTGGAAATTATTTATATTTATCATCAAAATTTATTTAATTTATTTTGGGATTGCATTGTAGGTGTTATTGAAAATTGTACCGGTGTTTCGCTTCGGTCAACAATTTCTTGTAACTGCTATTGAACAGTACTCCATCCGGGACATCGTATACTGGGAAAATAGGTTTAGAAAACGGAGAGGTGAACCTTACGTTGTCTCGATCACTATTCGTTTGCACGAATGAAAATGGATTCAAGCGGCGACCAGACGCTTTAAGAGTACAAATTCTGAATAAGCCCCTACTTGAGTGTTAATTCTAAACGTGATTATTTAAAACACGAAACAGGGAGGTATCGCCATAGTGCTGATCTAGTTCATAAAGCGCGGGCGACAGTCGTAGAAAACGGACCCGGTCACCTCTGCCTTCGGTGTTGTCTCTTCCTTAACTAAATTTCATCTGTATCCTATTGCTACAGTGACTTTAATTTGCTATATCTTCTTACTGTTATCACTTCTCTAGTAGAATATGTCGAGCTTAGAACGCTCTATGTTAAGACAGGTATCTCACTGTAACGATAGGGTATTAGAAATGGTGCGTCGCACTGTACGAGCGCGCACCTTATTAGATAATAAATGTATTATTAGAAATCAAATTGCAATAAACATTAACCACGCCCGTCCGGGGGCGATCGTAGCCGCTCCACGGCCATATACCCTTAGTCGCTGTAAATTAAATTTAGTCTGGCGTTGTTAAAAAAAATAATTATCAGTGAAATTGTAAATATTCGGAACCAAAATTTTTATACAAATTATTTCATAAATATATTCTTGGAGCAAGCTGACCGTGGAGCGGCGACAGTCCCCGCCGGATGGCGGGCTGCGTGCGACAACACCAATGTTACACTCTCCACTTACATTTTCTGGATGCATGTGACAGCTGTCAATTTTTTTTTTTAAACTTGACCATCGACAACTTTTCAGCCAAGTAAATGTCGTAAACAAAACTAGATACGAAACGAGATAACGTTGTCTATTTAGATTATCTTATGTGTATGTGTATGCATTACATAAACTATTCAATTATGTGCGAATCTGGTTTTATCTGGATTGTTCGAGCTTCATTACTTAGCGGGACTTTCCTATGTGGCAGAATTTCAACATAAAAAAAAATAACGCTGTTTAATGCATTTGGAACATTATTTGTGAGTGTATGTTTGGTACTGTAGCGACGCAGCGGCGGCGAACCCGCTGTCAATCGTTGTCTGAACGTAGAGGCAAACATTAGGTACTATTGCGACTACTGCTAATGAGACTTGGCAACATTATTCAATGTAATTGACGAAACGTGGCACATATAATTTACTATATGTAAAAAAGTTATAGAATTAATTTAATAAAATTATAATTAAAATTATCTTTTGTCTCATTTAATGCCCGCCTTTGTTTATAATATATTTTATTATTCCAGACACCTTTACTACTAAAATAACTTGTAAAAGTGCACACATGATGATTACTTCGTAGTATGATACAAACGTTGTTGTATTTCATAGTAGCTGATGCCCGCGACTTTGTCCACGTGGATATGAGTTTTTTAAATATTTTGTGGGAACTATTTGATTTTCCTGGATTAAATATCCTATGTCCTCTCTAATTTCGTCAAGATTGGTTCAGTGGTTGAACTGTGAGAAGCTTACAAACAGACAGAGGGACGGGGAGTGTTACTTTCGCATTTATAATATTAGTATTGTTAAAAATTATATAGTAAATTAACCAGATCTGGAGCTGAAATAAGCAACCAATTTCGGAACCCATTATGGAATTGATAACTAGCTATCCAATAATAAAAATCGTATTTATATTTTTTAAAGTGATAGTAAGTATGGTTACAAAAGTCATGACACAGTATAAATAAACTTTTTTTTTTAAAGTGAATATTATTTTGGAGGGAAAAAAAATAAAGCATACCTTTTCGACCGGAAAAATTGCACAAGTTTCTTAACGTAATAATAATAAGCACATTGCAAAACAACCCTCGATATGGGTGACGACCTCACAAAGTATATGAAATTTATGGATTCAGATTGCTTAGGACTGCTTTGTGGCTTCTTCACTGATGTTATGATTACTTCAAGAATGCATCGAGGTAGGTAACACCACAGTGCCAGTTATTCTGTCAAGAGTGTACAAACATCACTGTGTTTCAATCAGAAGGTCTCTGAAGCTGGTGTAGAAGGGCATATGAGACTTAAAACCCATGTCTCATGGTGATGAGCGCAGTGCGGAGTTACACAGTAATTTCCAATGCAAAACACGATGACACCGCATCTTTAATGAGCAGGCGTGGCAGTGGCGTGGCATTTACATACAGGTAAACGACTTGCTCGTCTCGAATCTTACTTCAAGTTTTAAAAAATTCAGGGTGGCCCATGGTCAGCATTGGACAGGCTACAGGTATATGCACGGGCGCCGGAAGGTTCAAGGAGAGAGGACAAGAGAAACTATACAAATACCGTCTAAAATAATAATCAATATTAATAATATGATATGACGGAGAAGAGGTTTCTAAATTATTTTTAAAAAGCATGACGTCAATATGGCTGACGTCGTGTTCTCCACTGTCAATATGGCTGACGTCGTGTTCTCCACTATAACTCACATTTGTTAGCAAATTATAATAATATGAATTGAAATAACTAAAAACCAACCAAAGTTAACTTTAATTTACTATTTTAGGTAAATCGAACATTTAAACAACAAGCTGATAAATCGAGATTTCGCTAACAGTTACAAATTAATTATCTTTAATGAACATTAAAGACTTAAAATAGTAAACTTCACTTAATAAACGCACGCCAGCAGGTCCAGATTCAATTTTTTTATTTTTTTTGTTGGATAAAGTGATGAAACGGGCAAAACGTTCACCTGATGGTAAGTGCAACGTCTGCCCATAACAAATGCTATATCACCCAGAAAATTTCTGTGTGCCACCACACTGTGCTCATCAACCTGAGACATAAGTACTTAAGTCTCATATGCCCAGTGATTACGCTAGCTCTCAGTGCCCTTCAAACCGAAACGCAGTAATGTTTGCACACTACTGCTTCACGGCAGAATAACTGGCCCTACCTAGACGGTTTCAAGTTCAATACAAGTTCACTTAAACGATAAATAGTTATCCAAGTGTTATTATTAATTAATAAATAAATTGTCGATCGCGTGGCGTAGTGGTTAGCGTACCTGACTTCTGCGCCACCGGTCCTGGGTTCGATTCCCAGCCGAAGGCAACATCTGTGCAAAAACACAAATTGTTGCTTTTCGGGTCTGGTAGTGTTGTGCATGTGAAATGTATGTTTGTAAAACGCACCCACGATACAGGAGAAAATCCTACTGTGGGGCTTCGTTTTAAAAAAAAAATGTTGCTTACATAAATCTTAATTTACACAGTAATTAAGTGAACAAATCTTAATTTTTCTTATTTTTAAAGACGTTGCGCCGATAGACGTAAATAAATGTTTCTTATGAATACACATTATTTATCAGTGTGGCAGGCCAAGAGCCGTGGTAGCTCAGGGGCTAGGCGCTCGCTTTAAATTTCAAAGTACGCGGGTGACCTGGGTTCGAACCCCGGTGCCGGCACCACTAAAATTGTTAATTGCAATTTTAAGTGCTGATTTACCACGTGCTCGGCGGTGAAGGAAAACATCGTGAGGAAACCTGCATGTCTAAGAAATAAAAAATATTTCGAAGACATGTGAAGTCCACCAACCCGCATTGGAGCAGCGTGGCGGATTCTTCCTAGCTCCAAAACCCTCTCAGAAATGGGAGGAGGCCTGTGCTCAGTAGTGGGACATTTATAGGCTGAAACTTTACTATCAGTGTGGACATATGTCGAATTCATATGACGTCTTTTAAGTTAATCATAGCCAGTAGTTATTAACAGTTATAAACAGTTATTTGGCAGATATTCGTTCAACACATTTATAAGTGATCTTCACTTTGGATACGCAATAGCCCCGCTGGTATAAAAAGGGCCAGAATGACCACCATGACTTATAATTTAATTTGACTGTTAATCATTTTGGACATATGATATTTATGTACATTTAATATAGAAGGATTTAAGCTAAATACTCTGGATGTTATAAGTAATAAAACATTGAAGATAGAGCTGTTGTAGGTGAGGGCCTCTGCACTCTGGCTTTTTTGTTGGAATTTTATGGGCCGGGCGCTCGCTTTGTATTTCATAGTACGGAGTAACCTGAGTGAGTGTAACCGATCCCCAGTGCCGGCATCTCTAAAATGATTCTGCGATTTTAAATGATGATTTAAAATCTAGCTTGCGCTAGCGTATAATTTTTTTTATTTAAACTTAATTGTTTGCCCTAAAAGGATACAATGGGCGGACTTAATGCCAGCATTATCTGCCAGTCAACCCACGGCGTAGTGAAACATTGTGGGAGGTGTAAAATCCAAAGAAACTAATTAGTTGCCCCTTAAAAGCTATTAATAAATAGTAGCGAGACCTAGTGGTGAGAGAACCTGACTTCTACGCCGCGGGTCCTGAGTTGTTTTTTAGTACATTCATTTGTACAAAACACAAGTTGTTGGTTTTCGGGTCTGGTTGTGTTGTGATGGTCCCCGTCCACCATGGGTACATAGTGTCTCAGACACTGCATCCTAGCCTACCTCTGATCGTATCTGAACGATACATCGGGCACGGGTAGGTTGGGACGAGTGAGTGCCGCTGTGTTTGCTAATACACTTGTGGCACTATTCCCCAAACTGTTTTGTCTTGTAGACCACTAACCATGTTTTCCGGTAAGTGCTTACCTTATACTAATATTGTACTTCAAATATGTAGATTTAGATTGAAGAATTGAGCAAGTCAGTGCTAGTACGAGTCCTCCTGCGTTGTCTTTGCGAAGCTCCGAGATAAGAATGGACAAGAATTTCTTCTATAGGTTACGTGATGATGCTGATATCATTATGTGCAGTTTTTACAAGTTCAAAGTATATTGCGACCACAAAGCGAACAGCCTACAACTTACACAATTTTATGAAATATACTTATTTAATTAAAGCCGTGGTAGCTCAAAGGCTAGGCGCTCGCTTTAAATATTTCGAAGACATGGGACTTCCGCCAACCCGCATCGGAGCAGCGTAGCGGACCATTCCCGGCTCCAAAAACCCTCTCAGAAATGAGAGGAGGCCTGCGCTTAGCAGTGGGATATTTATAGGCTGTTACTTTACTTTTTTTACTTTTATACTAATTTTTCGAATTACCTGTCATTAAATTAAACTAATATTTAATTCGGTGGTACTAATTTTAAATGGAATATAATAGTGGAATAAATTCCTACTTCGCTACTAATATTTTAATTGCGGAATTGAGTTTGTATACAAAACCGTAGTCGGTCTTCTTTTCACGTCTTTTTAAGTCTCTGTGATCTTTTGCACAGATAAAGTAGGAGGTCTGGCTAGCTAAAAAGTTTACATAGATTACAATTTATCGGGGAAAAATATCCTTTACAAAATTAAATACTTACCCGCAGAGAAAATAAAACGTACGCGAGCGGGGCTGCAAGCATTACTAGTCTATAATAATTATTTAAAAAATACGTTAGAAAAATAAACATTAAGTAACATCTTAAATTTTTACACATAGTAGGATCCCTATGCAGGAATCCGTCTAGATAGGTACCACCCCAGAGCCAGTTATTCTGCCGTGAAGCAGTAGTGTGCAAACATTACTGTGTTTCGGTCTGAAGGGCACTGAGAGCTAGTGTAATCACTGGGCATACGAGATTTAACGCATTGTGGTGCAACACGAAAATGTTAGCATTTGTTGTGGGCAGACCTTGCACTTATTATCAGGTAAACGTTTTGCTCCTCTCGTCACTTCATACTATAAAAAAAGTTTTCAGTTTGTTAGGCTCAAGGCTCGAGTCAAATTAATTCCCTTGTTCGATATCAGGACGGAAAAAGAATCAGATGTAATCAGAGACACGACGACAAACAGACAATGCAAAAACACAAATTGTTGTAAAGAAGGAAAGTAAGTTAATTTTCTAAGTAAATACGTACATAAGATCACGACTGTATCCCACCAGGGGTATTTTTTAAGTACCGCATGCAAAATATAAAAATGGTGAATATTACCTAATTTTTTGAAGAGCACCGCCCGCCCTCCCACAGTAGCGTGCAAAAGCAAACTACTCGTAACACCGCCACCAGGAACTGCCACTAGATACCCTCCACCAACCACTACAACACTCCCACTAGATACTCGTAATATACACCATTTTTATATTTTGTATGCGGATCTTAGCAAATTAACTTACTTTCCTTCATTATAATGGATTTCCGCAATGTAATGCCTGATTATATTAACTATAACAAATTGTTGGTTGTTGGTTGGTCCGTTTATGTTGTGATTGTTTCCAACTATACAAGCTGTTACGCACTCTCTTAGCTGGGCGTAATTTGTCCGTTTATCCATTTAGGTGTAAATGTTCGTAAAATCCGATCTTAATGGGTGCCTCTCTCGTGTAAGGAGTATGTTTGCCACATTTGGGTTAGGTTTACTTCCGACAGTATTCTGTAGTTTTCGCTGCAGTCCAAAATCGGCTTGGAGGACATCAACAGGACGGGACAGACTAAGTAATTCTAGTTTAGAAATTATACTACAGTAATAATAACAAATTTCTTCACAAAATATATTTTTATTAATTCTGTTTATGAGTAAGTTGGTATTATTGTTTTCAATAGTGTAGAGACAACGGTACTTAAATCTTTTTTTAAAATAAACTACACATACAGTAAAAATACACATGGCATATTAAATGAACAATTTTGAATACATTTTAGTATTTGATTGCCAACGCCGACATTGACTATTCCAAAATTAAACTATTTAACACTAAATAATATTTAACGTCGATGTTGAATTCTTTAGTGTTAAATATTTTAATTTTAACCAAAACACACGAAAAGCCTTCTCGACAGTAAGCAAACGACGCGTGTTTTTTCCAGATAAATATTCGCATGTTAGATTCGTAACGCCCTGTGTGAAATGTTTCAAACGTTTCCATTACGAAGCCTTGTTTGAGATGATGCTGAGAGACAGCCGGCACAATACAGCTTTCGAAGGACTTAGGGATGTTTCTTTTACCTCGACGAACTTTCGACGAATCCCGCATAAGTATCTAGACACATTGTAACATTATGTTAAAAATATAGTATTTTACAACCCTAAGTTGTAAAAATGTAGTTAGCTATAATAAAACTATTATTTAAGAACATAAGAATTATCTAGTTGTTCTACACTGATTTCTCCTACATCATGGGTGCATTTTACAGCCGTCGGGAATCCGTCTAGGTAGGTACCACCGCGGGGCCAGTTATTCTGCCGTGAAGCAGACATTAGTATGCAAACATTACCGTGTTTCGGTATGAACGGCACTGAGAGCTAGTGTAATCACTGGGAATATGAGGCTTAAGAACTGATGTTTCTGGGTGACGGGCGCAGTGTGGTGCAACACAGAAATGTTAGCATTTGTTATGGGCAGACGTTGCACTTATTACCAGACGGACGTTTCGCTCGTTTAAAAAAGTTTTCAGTTTGTTATGCTCGTAGAACGCGCAAATTAATTTCCTTGTTCTTTCAGGTCTGAAAAAGAATCAGATGTATATCAGAGAAACGACAACAAACAGACAATGCAAAAACACAAATTGTTGGTTGTTGGTGTGCAAATTACGGATTCCCTTAGCTGTGCGTAATTTGTCCGTTCATCCATTTAGAAGTAAATGTTCGGAAAATCCATCCTTAGTGGGTTCCTTTGTCAGGTAAGAAATATGTATGCCAAATTTCAAGTCAATAGGTATTTTAATTTCGGAAATGTCGTGATGAGTATATATTAAAACATATATATAGTTTTATACATATATCGTTTTAAGATAGATAGCCGTGTGGTAGCGACTTTACAACCCTTTCTCATCCCGGGGGTGTCGTAAAAGTCGACAGGGGAAAAATTAAAATCGGAAGATATTCAGCAGCATCTTCCTGGAACATCTGAATGAATAAACTGCGATTGCCAATCTGCCTGCCAAGTGTGGCAACTGTGGCAATATCCCCACAAAATAGGAGCTATAAATTTTTATGGAAATCTATGGCACAGACCTGTATGTTCAGCGGTGGACTAGTGATAGGCTTAAATGAAGATAGATAGAAAGATAGATGACAAAATTCGTGATTAATTCATTCGTATTGCGTTGAAATTTTTTTTTCAGTTAATGTGGCGCAACACTTAAGTCCGCGGCGCCCCACTGAAAGGCGCAGCGTGTCCGACCATTGTGTGAGGTTTAGCTGTAACGGGTCCGGGGCAGCGTTGTTGCCTTTTATTTATGCATTAACTTTTGCAATTTAACCGCCAAGTCCATTGTTAAGAGGGGTTCCCTTTTATCGGGTTCTTCGCGCACTTTCCTCTCTTTTAAAAAGATATATATATTTGTATTCAGTTTTAGATTGTTTTGTAAATGAAATTTATATTTTCAATGATTTTATTAGCCTGTTATGAATACGACACACAGTTTTATTATTATTACTAGCTGATGCCCGCCACTTCGTTTCCCTCGATATAGGTTTTTTAAATATCCCGTGTGGACTATTAGATTTTCCGGGATAAAAAGTATCCTATGTATGTCTCCAGGATGCAAGCTATCTCTGTGCAAAATTTCATCAAGATCGGTTCAGCGGTTGAACCGTGAAAAGGTAACAAACAGTCAGAGGCACAGACGGAGTTACTTTCGCATTTATATATTAGTATGGATTTCGTAATAAAACTACAGTTTACTGTACAGTAAGTATTAATAATTTTACCATTCAGTAGAACAAGTTGTCGGCGTGTATATCACCCACTTACACAAATAAATAGTAAATAGTAGTAAGCAGTTAATTGTCCGAACGACGAGCGCCTGGTAATCTGTAAGACAGGGCAACCTAGTATGGATACCAGTCTCTCACAAAGTACTGTTTATATATTGTACCTTACATACTGTAATTTGATTTTTTTTTGTAACTTTGTGAAAGAGAAATAAATATTACTTTTATTATATTATATTATAAATGTCCCACGGCTGAGCATAGGCCTCAGGTTTTGGAACCGTTTTTTGGAACAGGTTTTCGAAAATTATTTCTTACTTATTTCTTTCTCTTACTTAACCGGGACGGGACCGCCACGCTACTCAATGCGGTTTGACGAACTTCACGAGTCGACGAAATATTTTCATTTTCCAGACATGCAGGTTTCCTCGCGATGTTTTCCTTCTCCCCGAGCACGTGATTAACCAACACTTAAAATTGAAATTAACAATTTTAGTTTTAAATTTAAAGCGAACGCAGGGGCTAGCCCTGAGCTGCCATGGCAAACTGGATAAATTAAAATTAAAATTGAAAATGGAAAAAAGAGAAAGAACATTAATTACACAACTTTAATTAACTCACACTGCACAACACAAGAAAAACCTTTTTTTTATTGTATAAAGTGACGAAACGAGCAAAACGTTCACCTGATGGTAAGTGCAACGTCCGCCCACAACAAATGCTGTGTCACCCAGAATATTTCTGTGTGATACCACACTGCGCACGTCACCCTGAGACATCAGTTCATAAGTCTCAAATGCAAATAAATATAACACATGTAATGTCATGAAAATGACGATGATTAAAATTTCGTCGCATTCTGTTGAAACAGGATAACGTCAAATGGTGAACATAAACGCTACGACCGTAGCGCGCGATAACATGTCGTAGCGCTGATTTTCAAGTTCAAGTCACTCTGGTTAAGGTTACGAGCGAACGCAAGTAAGGCAGCCAGACGTAGCCAGTTCGATATAAAAATGTATAAAATATTAAAGGATTGTAATAATTAAAACACATAAATATGCTACGTCGTAGCGGTAACTACTGTCGTAGCGCTGATTTTCAAGTCTCTGATCAAGGTTACGCGCGAACGTAAGTATGCCAGCCAGACCAAGCAAATTCTATATTTGAAGGGGGTGAATTTTCTTATGAAATATTAATGTAAGATATTAATAATTAAAATGCATAACGTAGGTAAACATTAGGTTCGGAACGCGTCGTGCTCATGCATACGTGCACATACGAGTTTCGAATGCGCTTCAGGTCGCTTACTGGTTTCGCTTTGTTTTTACTTCGTAATTATTACTTAGAAATTGTTTTATTTTGTCATTTATTGTTAAAGATTATTAAATAAACTGTATTTTTGTTCACAAATACATAGATCAATAAACATTATTATCATATTTTACTGGTGGTAGAATTCTTATGCAGGAATTCGTCTAGGTAGGTACCACCCCAAGGCCAGTTATTTTTCCGTGAAGCAGTGGTGTGCAAACATTACTGTTTCGGTTTGAAGGGCACTGAGAGCTAGTGTAATCACTGGGCATATGAGACTTAAGAACTGATGTCTCAGCGTGACGGGCGCAGTGTGGTGTCACACAAAAATAATCTGGGTGACACGGCATTAGTAATGGACAGACGGTGCACTTACCATCAGGTTAACGTTTTGCTCGTTTCGTCACTTTATCCAATAAAAAAATATAAAAAAATCACAGATGTATTATTTTTTATTTGATCCAAATGTTGCGAACCCCTGAATGTTTGTAAAATTTATAGCTTCTCGTGACGTCGACTTCAGTGACGTACTTAATAATGTATATACAGTCAAAAACCTTACCGAATCCAACATAACACCTAGGTAATGAGATCTAAAGATGCGATATCAGAGCAATCACAAAATAATCAGTTCTAAAAAATTCACGCTGACGTCTACCTTTAATTCAGATATCTACTGTAACACATTTAATCAATATTCAAATGAATGTAAAAGCGAACTGAAAATCTATTGTTTCCGAAGTGCGATTTTACTCTAAAAATACGCACATCTGAAATTTCTGATGCCGTTCACGTATGCAACGAAAAATATTCTTCAAAATTGAAAATATTTCTTTGAAATCTATGTGGTTGGAAGCGACCCAGCGGGCCCTTTATCGCAACTAAAATCCTATTTGTCCTTTTGTGGAGTTTTAAAAAACGCAACCCCATCAATCTGTTCACGCTTTACGGGCATAAATCGCACGACGGTTTCAAAAAAATTCCATCACCTCTCTATTTTCATCGGGTAGGAATCGAAAATGAGATTTTGTCGACTGCATTTTTAGAGACGATTATCCGTCTCATTGCCGTTTATGGTGAGTCTTTATTTTGATGGACTATTGAAGTTCAGCCACCTCCGCCTTTCTTTCTTGAGACCATTTGTATGGTGATGAAGCATCGTAAAAGTAAATATTTGCATGTCAATTGAATACTTAGAGTGTACATGGACGTGGCTCCTACGGGGCTTAGTGTAAGTAAGGGCCTTTACTCCAAAGTTTACAGTTACTACCGAAATTAATTCCCAGAAATCTAGGTCGGCTTTTCATCACATTTTTCATGAGTTTATTATTATAACTAAATTAAATTTCAAATTAGATACTATTTCATATATCTTATGAATGAAAATACCCTTTTACTTTCTTCCCCAATTGTTAAATTTCACGCCTATACAAATATAAGTGAATAAAATAGAAGTGTCTGTTTGTATATACAGTACTTATAAGAATAAAACAATTTTTCAAATTTTTGTCTGACTGTCTCTTTGTTCCGGGTAATCTCCGAAACGGCTAGACCGATTTTGACGGAACTTTCACTGACAGATAGCTGATATTACACCGAGTATTTTAGGCTACTTTAATTTTAGAAAAATAATAAGGATTCTTCGCAAAAAAAAAAATATATTTTTCTTCACGTATTAATGTGTATATAGATAATAATATATGTTTAATTCAGAATCATATCTACTTACTAATACTAACAAAACATAAAACTTAGAAGCTACGGTTAGTATTAATCACTGGAAGAGCTTTCTCCACCCAGTGTTGTATATATATGCTGTAGGGTTTTGGGCCTAACAATTTAAAATTCCCGCCAAATCACCATGCTCCGACGCCACACTGCGGCGGCGCTGTAGTCAGTCGAAAAGTAATTAAAAATGCGTTGAGTGAAACCGTCAGTCGCTCCGTAAAGTTAATATGTAAAACACAAGAATCATCAGTAATTCCATCACAGCAAGATCCCTAAAGCCAAATACCTAATAAATATCACTCGACTGGACCGTCCCGGGACGCACGAGTTCAACCCAGGCGCAGAGCTGGTCTGAGGAGATGGGTAAGTAGGCCCAAACTTTCTAGGGGTTTTGTTGTTTATAGTTTAACTCCAGTTAATTTATCAACCTGAGCTATCGGCCAACACATATGCTGTCGAAGCAATTTGTTTCCGTGTCATCATGCTATCCGCTTACGTACAGCCTCTTGTACGTAATGTTAATTTTTAATGAGTAAATTTACTTAAGCAATGTACGAGGATCATACGATACAAGAATTGATTACAATTCCTTTTGTACGAAAAACAGAATACATAATGAAAGCGCCCCATTTTCTTTTGTTCTTTTCCCGCAAGTTCTTAAACATTGTTGAATTCAACTTGAGCGTTCAATTAGATTAAAAGATCAACATATCTTCAGAAACCGAAAGAGTCGTTATCATTATGATAATTCTAAGAAATTCCTCGTTATTACAAAAGCTTTGTAAATAATTATAATGACAAATCTAAGACATTTGTGGGTTGACTGTTATGGCGGAGCGATTGACTTCCGTGATAGGGGTCGTGAGTTTGAATTCTGCACGGAACTAATATTTGTATGGCCTGCAAATTGTTATTCCCGGTCTGGGTAAGTTAACCTTTTTTCTTTTTAAAAAAACGATGGATCACACTTCTACGTCTCTTGTATCGTGGTTCGTGGATGCGTTTTACTAGTGGTAGATTCCCATTTAGTAATCCGTTTAGCACCACTGCATGGCCAGTTATAGTTTCTGCCGTGAAGCAGTAGTGTGCAAACATTACAGTGTTTCGGTCTGTAGGTCATTGTGCTCGTGTAATTACGTTGTACTTACTGCCAAGTGAACGTTTTGATCGCCTCGTTACTTTATCCAATAAAAAAAATATCTTATCATCATTAGACTGTCAAAAAGTTTCTGCTGTCTACAAGATTTCTGCCGAAAAGGAAGACTTTGATTATCGTCACGCATTGGCAGCCGCACAAGCAATCGTAATACCAGACACGTCGCACTTTTTACCTAGAACACTTCTGAGTGGCACCACACTACGCCCGTCACCTTGAGACATATTTTCTTAAGTCTCATATGCCCAGTGATTACACTCGCTCTCATTGCCATTCAGATTCGAAACACTGACATGTTGGCAAACTACTGCTCCACGGCAGGATGGTACCTACATAGACGGATTCTTGCAGTTTATTTTACAGTGACTATTGTTAACTTATAATAAACATTAGATACATATTCTGCCTATTTATGTAAATATAAAATAATGATATTTTATTTTAAATTAAAAATAACGTAAATATAACATAATTGGTTACAACACCATCTGTCCAATGCAATAAATCATCATATGTGTTTTGTGTATATTGTCGATAATAACAATGGCTCAGTCAAAGTCAAAGTCAAAATTTCTTTATTCAGTTTAGGCTTGTTTATAGCTCTTATGAATGACAAAGTCTACACCGGTTAAAAAAATAAGACCTTCTCTGAGAAGAACCGGCAAGAAACTCTGAGTTCATCGTGTGGTCGTTTTTCATCTGCGATAGAGAGCGTTATTTGTGCCTAATTTTTTGATCGAGCCTGCATTAATAACACGCAACAGGACAAGATCTCTTTGACATGGGCATGCCCAGGGCTGTCAAACTAAAACTGCTAAGACGGACGATACTGACAACTCAGTAAGAGAGTAAGGAGTCTACAACCAGTACCTGCAGTAGTCAGTGATGGCGTCAGTCACTTAAGTCTGACGGGAACGGTTGAGGAACTCAGGTACTTCAAGAATTAGCTAATAAGAGCTGAGCTCTGTCGTTTAGAAAAGACTTCTACTATCTGCGTGCGGAATTGGTCTACGTTAAAAATAATGTCGTCACTTAAGTCTGACGGGAACGGTCAGGGAACTCTGGTACTTCAAGAATTAGAGCTAACTGAGGGTTATCGCCATGGAGAAGAGTTGCCGCGAAAGGGTTAACTCCTCTAAATGTGACCATGCGAGAACTATCGAGCAGCTTAAATTGGACTTGAATGATAGGGTTTAAGAAACACTGCTTAATGACCCTCGAAATTACTGGGTTGCCGAAGTCAGGGGCGAAAATGTAACTCATCTAGTGAGTCTCGTGGCCAAGAAGATAGGAGTACCTCTGGAAGATAGGGTTATAGTATCCGCAGAAAGAGCTGGACCACTTCGGTCTTTCATTGAGTATGACTCGAGCCCCGGCTCGGTGCGTGCTATACAAATATTATATACACACTAAGCATCCTAATAAATTGCAAATTATTATAGATAAAATTAGACTAATTAAAATTGAAAATTAAAAACAGAGTTTCTTTTAGTTAGAGAGAGAAATTTATAGACTGTTCTATAGACAGTATGGAAAGTTAATTGTACAAAACATTTTGCAAACACTACTTTGCCAGGTCTCTTTTTACGCAGTGCAATCAATACATTATAAGATTATGTTGTCATCTTCTTAAATTATATTTTATAATATAATTTTAGAGTGTACCGATAATAGTTTTAGAATCTCTTAGAAACGGATAATAATTGTGTTATGTTAACCAACCCCAGCCAAATCTAAATACATACGTCTTAGGAACAAAAAGACAGGTATATGAAATCACATTTCAGGAGCCATCTGTGTCTATTCTCAATCAAAATATTAAGTGTGAATCAGAAGTCCGTAATTTGGATTTAGTGTTAGACAGTCACTTGCATTTCGAATAACATTTTCTGGAAGCTGTTCATAATTGTTTCTATAGGTTAAAAGGGCTGTACTAAATGTGGCCTTATCTTAGGGAAGACCTAAGAGTCAGGTTATGTGAGTCCCTTGTACTTTCAAAGCTCAATTATGCTGAAGTTGTTTATGGACCTTGCCTTCCTTCCCGCATTAAGCGATTGACTCAAAGAGTACAAAATGCCTACGCCCGTTTTTGCATTCACTATTGCTCCTCGCTCTCACGTCACGCCATTAGTAAACTATGCAAATTTGTGAAAAATGTCCGCGAGGAAGACACTTACACTTGGCCACTTTGCTCTTTGGTGTAATAAAATCTCAGTTTCCTGTCAATCTTTATAATAAAATTAATTGGGTTTTTAGTTATAATAAACATAAGACACGTGTTTCATCTTACTTGATTTTGTTACCCAAACCCAAAACTTCTGCGTTTCGGGGTAGTTTCAGATTTGCAGCGCCCAAGTGTTGCAATGACCTTCCACCGCCACTCAGGAAACTGCAAACAGTAAAAACGTTTAGTATACATATGAAGTTGTACCAGCTGTGATCCCAAAAGTATACCTAAGTTAAGTGATATTTATACCAATGTTTCGTACCTTATTTTTTTTTTATGGCTTATTTTAGTGTTTTCTTTTTTCTCTTTTCGTGACAGACAGAACACATTTCACATTATACAATTTGGAGAAATACCTAGGTATAGCTATTATTCATGACAGATAAATTATTGTATTGCTACCTAATCATATATATAAAAAATTTAATAATTGCCTACGAACGTTTACTTTTTTTATTTTCTTCTTCTATTTATATTTATGTTTTTTTTTCTCTTTTTTTGGTTCAAAGGAAATTGTCCATGCATTTCATTCCAAAAATTTTTTAATTTAATTTTTTGTTTTTAATCACAATTTAGTATTTTGTTTTTTTTCGCACTTTGTCTATGTCCGGTTGTTAGTGTCATTTTTTTTACACTACTTTTTGTTATGCTTATTAATGTTGTGTGTTGGTCTAATAAATAGGTTTCTTTCTTTCTTTCTGCATAGGAATCCTACCACTAGTAAATGACGAAAATGAATATTCAATAAATCAAATTGCAGCTATGAAAATAGAAAAATTATACAATTTTCCACAATAAATTATTCAAGCTTTGATTGATGTCTTAAAGCCAAGAACTCGAGTTCGTAGAGTCATTAATTTACCCCACAAATTAATTAAAAATAATTTACATAAAAATGGGTGAAATTTAATTAAGCAAAAGGCACCATCAATCTTAAATGTAACAACACTAAAAGAGTGCCGACTAATAATGACAAGTTTACGACCAAAGGCCTGAAAGGTCGGACGGTGAGTCCTGGATTCGAACCAAGACGAAACTGGTGGTAGGATTCCTATGCAGGAATCCGTCTAGGTAGGTACCACCTCAGGGCCAGATCTGCCGTGAAGCAGTAGTGTGCAAGCATTAATGTGTTTCGGTTTGAAGGGCACCACTGTGAGCTAGCGTAATCACCGGGCATTTGAGACTTAAGAATTGATGTCTCAAGGTGACGGGCGCAGTGTGGTGCGGGCGTTGCACTTACCATCAGGTGAACGTTTTGCTCGTTTCGTCACTTTATACAATTAAAAAAATGCTTGTTTTTTCTCTGCGAGAAAGAATGTAACGATGATATTCTCAGCGAAACCAGAGTAATCGACACAACCAAGCAAAATCCCTCTAAATGAGAACTAAAAACTTTAAGGGCTATCTATGAGGGAAGCCTATGTTCAACCGTGGACTAGTGATAGGCTGAAATGATGATGATGATGATAGAAAACAAAGCATACATTTTAAAAAAATGGAAAAAGTACATGCATAGTTAGCCCCTAGCTATTATTTCTTAGTGCTTCGATAAAAAAAAATGCGAATCGTCATTAGTGCGATTTCTACCTATTTTGAAAAAATGTAACAACAAAAAAGGAAAAATATTTTTTTAAAGCAACATGTTAATTAACCAACCTGAAATTGTATAAGGGTCAAAATTATACACCATTTTTTTTGTATTCACAAAAAAAAAATGTGTATAATTTTCTTAGCCTCCATTAAGCGAATAGATTACTTTTATTGGATAAAGTGACGAGACGAGCAGAACGTTCACCTGATGGTAAGTGCTGCGCACAAATGCTGTGTCACCCAGAACATTTCTGTGTTCTGGGCACTACACTGCGCCCATCACTCAGAGACCATCAGTTCTTAAGTCTCAGAGCCCACTACTGCACACTACTGTTTCACGGCAGAATAACTGGCCCTGCGGTAGTACCTACGTAGACGAATTCCTGCATAGGAATCCTACCACCAGTATTAATAGTAGTAGTATTAATTTATTTATTTACCTACCCTCCCTTTATATGTATGTATATATATATATTGTATGTCACCTTTAAACAGGAGAACATATTGTCACAGTTATATAATATTTGAACATTACGCTGGAGAAATACAAGTTCACCTCAAAACTGTAATTATTCATATTTACCTGTAAACAGTATACATTCGCTGTCAAAGTGAATAGACTTCATTAATAATCCTTTGAGGAGTATGAAACACAGCGCGCATATATTCAAATGATAAGAGAATGACAAAGAAAATAAGAGGAAAACGCTGAAATTAAATTGGATTTCTACTTTTTATGATTGCAACGTATCATATTCGAAAAATAATAAAAAGGAGCACTTGTTATGAATGCGAGAGTAAAATTATTTACAATAAAACAATGACTTCGACTTCACAGAGTCAGCGACACTTTCATGGGGCAATGTATACGTTTTTTCAAACAAAATACCAGAAATGGCACAAAGTCTTTCAATCAAAAACTTCAAGCTATTTATTAAACAAAGTTTTTTTAAGAAGGGTTATTATAATATTAAGGAATTCATGGATGATGATAAACCCTTGGGAATGAGGTGATCGCTGCCAGGCATATCTACATCTTTATAATAGTGCTGTAATTTTATATTATTTTTAAAATGACTGAAAAAAAAACCCGCTGGGTTTCTCACTGGTTCATTTATTTTTATTGGATAAAGTGACGAGACTACTGGTGGTAGTATTTGTGTGCTGGAATTCGTCTAGTTAGCCACCGTACCACAGTAGTGCTGCCTGCTGTTCTGTGCTATTCTGCAGTTAAGCAGTAGTGTGTGAACTTGATCTGAAGGTAACGTAAGTCTCAATAACTCAGTAATTACAGTAGCTATTGTAGTAAATACGCTAACTTGTTAAACACGGACGTTTTTATTGTAAAATATAGAAGGTACAATATTTATACAAAATATCAATCTACCGACAATATACTACATCTTTCCGATTTTATAAAAAAAATTTTTACGATAAATGTAAATTATGTTAATACGATTATTAGCATTCTTTTATTTGCTTAATTACGATAAAAGTAAGCAAATAAAAGAATGCTAATTCTAGAAATTAACCGAGAAGTAACAATTATGAATCCAAAAAAAGTAGAACAAAAATGTACCGTAGTAATAGGTAATACAATTTTTGTTCTTTTTTTTTATACAGGTACTTTATGTTGTTTTCCATATATAAAAATTCTTTTGCAAACCACTTTATATCATAGAAGTTAAAATATATTTATGTATATACTATATTTAACACAAAACTTAACAGATCTTAATCAGTTTTTGTATAGTTTTAAAAAAATATACTCGTGAATATTATATACCAATTACAATGGAATTTGTGTACAACTTTCATTCAACAATTTCATTTAATCTATTTTAAATCGAAGAATTTATTTTCGCGGCCGCGGTCCAGGGTTCGGTGCCGGTTCGACCTCACCGCGCTGTATGGCTTGTGGCAATGGTTGACGTTCAAAGATGGCCGGTGTCCGGCACAGAATGCATTGTTTTATGTGTGTGATAAAAAGGCCATTATGCTAAAGTGTGTCTACAAAAACATGTGTTACGCGATAAGGTATTAAACTTAAGTGTGTGCGAGTCTGAGGGTGTGTAATATTAACCATAACACTTTGTTATCTTTTAAGAAAGAGTGCCATACCTACTTATTTGAGATTTTTTAGTAAAACTAGTGGCAGTAACCGGATTTACGTTATCGATTTTATCGCCCAATTGGTAGCTGCCCTTTTTATTATTTCAGTTTTTTTTTATTTAAAGATATCCAATTAATCGTATAAAAAGAAAAACGTGCTCTGTGTAAGCAGTTTAGTAACCTTCTAAAGAAATATGAAAGATGGCGGTGAATCTTTTGTTTCCTATAAGTATTTATTATTCCTCAGACTACGTCAAGATATCGCAGTTATTAATTTTCCTGTTGCGAGTCCGCTAGGCTGTTATGAGTCCGTCCATAAATAATAGCGAGGCCGGGACGCATTAACATAGTAGGAAATATATAAAGCGATGTGTAAGAGCACAAAATATGTAAATGCTACCGACTACCTAACAGAACACAACAAAAGTAACATAATATTACTTATGAGCGTATGTTCGTTCGTTCGTTTCAGTCCATCAAGTCCACTGCTGAACGTAGGCCTCCGTCATCGATAGTCACAAAAGTTTGTAGCTCTCATTTTAGAAGGATTTTTCCATAGTTGCCACGCTTGGCAGGCGGGTTGGCAATCGCAGTTTATTTATTCATTCCAGGAAGACGCTGCAGCCCCATCTCCTGATTTTCATTTTCCCCCAGTCGACTTTTACGAAAACCCACGGAACGACATGGGGTGGTAGATTCTCTTAGGCCGCCAACATACATATGTACGTATGTACTTACAACAACAACTTATACCTAGTCCGGCCATAAGTTCTGTTAGAAATGAAAATTCACTTTTTGTTCAGTGAAGTAATGTAATACTATTAAAATTTATACCTACATATTTATTAGTCTCAGCTAAAAATTAAAAAAAATATTGTATTCGAAATGGCCACCTTTGGCTTTTATACAGGCCTATAATCTGGCCACGACTCTATGGATTTACGTACTGTTTTCAAGGGAAATTTCGCCACTGCTTGCTCGAAAGATGTTTTAAGAGACTCAATGTCGTGTCCTTGTAAGAGAGACCACATTCACAATCCAGTGTATACAAGCAGTGTCGGCAAACTAAAAGATCCATTAAAACCCGCGTTAAAGAACACATAGCTGATGTGAAGCATCGACGCTCTAGGAAGTCTGCAGTCTGCGACCATGTTCTGGATCATCCCAACCATTACATCAGATTTGATAGACCACAAATCCTTGCAAAAGAACACCGATTCCTACCAAGGATGATTCGCGAGGCTATTGAAATTAAAAAATATCCTAATTTCAATAGGGAAGATGGTTGGGTATTACCATCGGCTTGGGATCCTATTATTAATAAAATTAAATCAAAAACCAAGCACACCACTGCAAGGCTTCAAGACACAGTAAGCTCTTTCTGCGTAGATCAGACTACAAATAATAATTAAAAGCTGAAGGTACTCCGGGTTAACTATGACATCGGGACAACTGTCACCTCAATCCCCCCGTGACCATGGGTGCTGTAAAGCGTCCGAAACGTCGGGTAAAAATAGTTCAAAATTAAACGCGATAAAATCCGTAAAAAAGTAGTTTTATTTAAATGTGTAATATTCGCGTAAATAAAAGAAAACATTAAGTGTATTGCTGAGAGGTTTCACAACATGATCCAAGACTGTATCTTGATACACTTTGGCTGAAGTTTTCACTCCTTTTTCACAAAAATGCAGTTTTGTGACAACTTGATAAGACACGCCCCACCAAACCATTACTGACGCAGGATGATGACCACGTTGTACCTTTCCGACCACCTCAGCAGCTTCTTTAGAACTGTGAGCGTACACTTTATCATTTTGCTTATTGTAGTGTTCTTCAATCGTGAAAATTTTTTCATCGGTAAAGAGGATATTTCTGTGCCTTTCACCTGCGTATCGCGACAGAAGGCGTTTTGATCGATCCACTCTCTTTAATTGTAAAGATTGATTTAGGGCAAGTCCTGTATATCGACGATAAGCACCGAGCTTCGGGTCTTGTTTTATAATACGCGACAGAGTCCTAGCGGGAATCTTCATTTCTCGCGATAAGATTTTTTGCTTCCTAATGGGTTTTCGATGAATTCTGGCTTTAACAGCATTAACAGCCTTTGTAGTTCTAACAGCACGAGGCCGCCCCGATCTTTTCTGGTCTTCGACAGAGGAAGTGTTTTTGTATCTGTTGATAGTACGATATACGAACATACGACTGATACCAAGCTTTTGAAGTGTCTGGAATATGACCGACGGCTCCATACCCACTTTTTGCAAGGCGATCACTGCAATCCTATTTTCTTTAACACCCCATTCCATATTGTAATTTGATAATGAATACGAAAAAATATGTGAAATGACGCAAAATCGAAAGAAGTTTTTAAAATAATATACGTGTTCAAATTCAAAATAATTAAAAAGTTGAAAAAAAGAAAAGTTTTTATGTAACAGTATTTATGGCCAGACTAGTTACGTTAAAAAAAACTTTTACTTCTTGTAGAGCAAATGTTGTTTGAAAGATGCAAAAACACAGCGTCGCAAAAGGAGCTCGAATAAGTTGTCCGTAGATACTAACGTGTGTTCGTAGACGACGGGTCTACACTTAAATATTTACATATTAAATTGAGTCGGAAAAGGAGACCGGTTTGAATATAGCCTAAACATTCAATTGATATGAAAATATTTCTATTTCCGATGTCCCATCACCATACAAATGGTTACAGGAAGTAGGCGGAAGCTACCGGTCTTCTGTCGTAGAAAGTGTAACGTCCATTATCCCATAAAACTGTACAGCGGGACGGTTTATAGTCTACCTATTTACGTATTTATGGCTACCTATTTATAGTCAATAAGATCGTTTTTTAAATCAATGCGTCGGAATAATGGGAAAATAAAGGGAACTTTTGTGACAATAGTCGAGCAACGACTAATGTATTTTTTTTATTGGAGAAAGGGTCGAGACTAGCAAAGCGTTCACCTGAAGTAAGTGCAACGTCCGCCCATAGTAATACTGTGGCACCCAGAATATTTATGTGTGACGCCACACTGCGCCCGCCCCCCTAAGACGTCAATTCTGAAGTCTCATATACTAGAACTAGCTCTCAGTGTCCTTCAAACTTGCAACAGTGTTTGCACACTACTGCTTCGCGGCAGAATAACTGGCCTGTGGTAACTGGATGTGTGGAGCGTGCACGAAATTTGCATTGATATTTACAATAGTAAATGAGTGTATAACCTGAGTGTATGACCTGAGTTTTAAATGATACCCATTATTATTTACATTCGTGCCGTCTGGTAGCGGCTTAAGAGAATCTAAAGGGTGTCGTAGACGTCGACAGAGGGAATATTAAAACCATAAGATGGGCAGCAGCATTTTCCTGGAACTTCAGAAAATATATACTGCGGTTGCCAACCCGCCGTCCAAGCGTAGCAACTATGGTTAAATTCCCAAAGTGAGAGCTACAAACTTTTGTATCAATCTATGGGGGAGGTCTATGTTCAGCAGTGGACTAGTGATACGCTGAAATGATGATGATGATAATGTATAAAAAAATTAAAATAGAATAAGAATGCATGCACAAACTTACGAAAAAGGCCTGAAATACAAACTGAAGGTCTAAACAAAGTTATTAAATACAATACACAAATGTAGTTTATACAGATAACAATAAATAAATATAGTTTCTGTCTCTCTGTCGTATTATCCTGTTATTAGTCTGTGCACTAATCCGAAATTGACTGATTGACACGTCTACTTTTTCCAGCAATTAGCAATACAAGTTTGAGACTACTACTTCGTTGGTCATCCCTTAGGCCGATTTTTACAATCCATGGAAAGAGATAGTCCTTTATTTTTCAAATGTCACTCATTACCAGTATTCCTGATGTATTCTGGATACGTTACTATTATGCGTTTACATACATAAACTGCACGTGCACAAACGACCTAGACAGTGTATAAAAACAATGTAAAATATATTATAGTAGTAAAAAAATCATACAATTATGCTTTTTTCCATATAAGGGGTAGGCAGAGACCACACCCAAACCCATAGCCCACTTTTTTACCGCCGCGGGAAACGGGACGTGGCGGGTGGCGAGCCAAGTCGCCGCCATTTTGGTACGAGACAAAACAAATTCCCCATTGCGTTCCCACAGTACAGTCCAGCATTTGCATATTATGGTATTATTCTGCACGTTTATAAGATAATATAAGAACTACAAACCACAACTCAAGAAGAAGGTGGTAGGATTCCTTTTTACTGGTGGTAGGATTCCTATGCAGGAATCCGTCTAGGTAGGTACCACACCAGGGCCAGTTATTCTGCCGTGAAGCAGTATTGTGCGAACATTACTGTGTTTCGGTTTGAAGGGCACTGAGAGCTAGCGTAATTACTGGACATATGAGACTTAAGAACTGATGTCTCAGGGCGACGGGCGCAGTGTGGTGTCACACAGTAATTTTCTGGGTGACACAGCATTTGTTATGGGCAGACGTTACACTTACCATCAGGTGAACGTTTTGCCCGTTCCGTCACTTTTATGAAATAAAAAAAAGAGGTAATAGCGAAAACCGCAGAATGATGCAAATGAATCGGTCGATGAATTTTAAATAAGTATTGTATTATTGCGATGGCGGTATCGGTTATAATTTGATTCGTTATTTCAAAAACTTTTCCGATCTGCATGAGAAATGTGGTGGCTGTGATTTTAGGCACCTTTTCGTACGTCGACCAGTGAAATATACCGAACCCTTGTTGATTTAGGACTCCGCTTTTGCTTACATAAACAGACTGTTCGCTGTAAGAAATAACCAAACGCATTTTTCCATATAGTGGTTCGTCGCAAACGCAAAACTTACGCCATCTGTTAACGGATGGTTACGTTACATATATGTGTATGTAGCCTTTTTTTTCTTAGGCCAGGATACTTGACCTAGTTGACTTGTCCCGCAAATACAGTAGACTACCGGGTAAACGAACCCGGCTCCTCCTTTCCAAAGTTCCGCTTTCCCTACCCTTAGTCCCCACTGGGCATATAAGACTTAAGAACTGACGTCTCAAGGGGACGGGCGCAGTGTGGTGGCACACAGAAATGTTGGGGCTAACACAGCTAGTGATGTGTCAACTCGATTTACTAACTCGAGTTGGCCTTAGCTCGAATCAACTCGATTTGAATTCTCTTTAACTCGAATTGGGATTGGCGCTGTAAATAAATACCTCCTGTAAATAATGAAAGCGAGTACGCAATTGACGCTTTCTCATTCTTACGTTTTTTTCGTTGTGTGCGAGCTTGTGGCGCGAAGTTCACCGGTAGCACTGTGAACCTAACAGCGCATGTTGGCGATGGGCTCACCACCTCTTACACTGAGTGCATCATAATGTTTTGTTGAAACGTGGATTGTGATCGTGATCTGTGTTGCAGTGAGTGCCCAGTCTCTGACTACCCCTTATGGGATAAAGTCGTGATCTTATGTATGTATGTATAGGTTCCTATGTAGCCAACTCGTAAAGACTGATATTATTTTATGAAGACTGCTATGTGTGTATTTTGTTGTTGATAAATATGAATACTTACATTATGTTGAACAGATTTAAAGAAAAATACATAATATATACTAGAAATTATTTTTTATTTAATTTCTACCTACTTTAAGCACTTACAATTGTCCCAATACGAATATATTGTTGCGAAACTGAGTCATTAAACTGCTAAAAACAACAAAAAAAATTACTCAGTTTCATCCAGTTAACTCGAGTTCAGTTCGAGTTAAATTAATTTTATCTCGAGTTAAATCGAGTCGAGTTTATCCCGAGTTGGCACATCTCTAAACACAGCATTGCAGGGCGGACGTTTCATTTATTCCAACGACGTTCCATCCAGTGACCGTTTTGCTCGTCTTATCCCTTCCTCCAATAAAAAAGTCCACTTCCTACCAATAGGTACCTTTTCTCTTGCAGCGACGTGGTCCGTCACGTCTCATTTCCTGCTCGAGCGGATATTGGGCTACGGATGTGGTCTCTGCCTACCTCATATAAAGGAAAAAGGCGTGAAATAGGAGAAACTCATGAGACGAGCAAAACTGTTTCGTTTTGAAGGGTACTGAGAGCAACAATACTATGTTTGCACACTACTGCTTTACGATAGAATAACTGGATCTGCGATGGTCTTGGATCCTAGACGGATACCTGCACAGGAATCTTACCAGTAAAACCTTCCTTTATCCGATGCACCAACTTGACGAGAGCTTGGTGGCTGTGTTAACGAATTTACCACAGCATTTGATCTTTCGAAAATTTCGATGAAGCCTACTAAGGGAAATACTACGAAAATCTGGTTTCGACGACTGATTGCGCTTAGTTTGTGATAAATACATTACGAGTTCTTATTGTATTCACAAATATGATGACGATATTGCACCGGTACGTTATATCGTGCATCAAAGCACCAGTACTTTATTTATATAAAAAATATAGCTAGGAGGTAAAAAAATAAAACCACTGAAAATTTACCAAATATCTCTTTATTTTTTTTAACATATTCGATTCGATACAATCTGATTATCGACCAGCGATTTACCAGACCACCAGCATATAAAATGTTCGAATTGGGAATCGAAGAGCAGAGCAAATTACATCTACTAAATTTATAATAATATTACATTTTAATGCTAGACTTCGAAAAGGCTTTACTGAAAGAAACTACGTTGACATTCTACAAAAAAAAAGTTGGCATAGACTTTGGTCACATTCAGGCAACTAGACACAATATTTTTATATCATGCATCAAAGCACCAAGTTATTTATTTCACCTTTCAATTTCAAATAAATTAATGGCACAAGTAAAACAATAGCTCCCGATACCATTTTACGTATAAATGTTGCCATTCAAATTGTTAAAATTTATTACTTAAATTTACTAAAAACTTAACCTACAGTATAAGTAAACGTTAGATGTGCATCTTTATTCACCTATAATACATTCAATTGACTTCTAACACTAAATGAGTATTTCCATTACAACATAACATATTTCATATAACTATTCAAGTAGGTAATATCAGTTGCGATTAACATAGACATAATTTCAAATTAAGCTCGTCCAGAGAGCACCTTAAAATAATGATTTTTACAATTGAGACATACTAGGTACATCCAAAATAGTTAAGTTTCACTACTGTTTGTAATAGTATTCGCTGATAATCGCGGTTTCGAGGAACAAGAACAGTTTTAAAGTCAAATAAAAACAAACATAAATTGTCTTATAACTAGAGAAAAACCTATGAAAGCATTGTCGACTGGCAGTTAAGAGCACAATATCGACGGATGCAAAATAGAGACGGAAATCTTCAAGATTACAAAGAAAAACGTAAATATTTTAAAACTAACAAGTTTAAGCTAGTTACTATCATTTCAAATGTTTGCGGTCAAAACTGAAAGATAACTTTATGTGCGCAATATGAAAGTAAACAAATATTACAAAATATTTTCATTGTTCGACTTGACGAGGGATCGAACTTTTAATGTCTATTTTTTTTAAATTAGATGACTGTGTTTACTTTGCTGCCGTTGATATATTGTTTTGTATACAGTGTTGTGTACAAAAGTCGTGCTATTTCCGTTGGTGAGTAATGTTTTCATAAGCAATAAATTTTAATTACTAGGTATATTTTCATTTTTTTTTTGCGCGGGCAGTACTATATGGGCAGAGAAAAGCTTGCCTAATCTCACCAGCATATATTATAGTAACTGAAAGTGTTGCGAGCGTGATAAAATCACAGTAAAGTGTAGTTGAATCAAATATAGTTTATTATCGAGAATGATTAGTTGAGTGCCATTTTACAATATTAAACAACGGACAAATTTTAGAACACTTTTTAGTACCAGTAAATGCATTTTTTTCAATTTTAACTACTGGATACTAAGTTTGTGCCCGACTGATAATAATAAATCGAAGCAACGGAAGACCATGGCTTGCCTATAAAACAAAAAAAACGGGTCAGAAACAATCCTCATAGCACATACATATTCAAGGGGACTTTTGGCGCCAACTCTAAAAGTGGCAGTAGTGTTTTTATTTAATTTTGTAATTTATGTTTATGTTTGGAGTTTCGATGTTTAATATTGATAGTCTATTATGATGATGTGTATATGAAATTGTACAGTGATTAGGAAAATTCTATTCAAGACCAAATTCGTGCTTTTCGTTTTGTCTCCATCAGTCCAGCAAATCTTCAGTAAGAGTCAACTATCAATTTACTGTCGATCAAAATTTTGAAGTGTTTAAGATTGTATACTTGGATATGTTACTTGACACTCGAAAATAGTTTATGACTGTTTCCATTAGTAAATAAATAAAATAAATATACAAGGGTAACATAACGTTATGTCAGAAGAGGTAAATTATGCAAATCACTACTCGCATTATTGAAAGACACTTGTACTTCATTGGTACTGCTCTGAAATTGAATTTCGGCGAAACAACACGAAAACGTCACTTTCAAAGTAATTTAAGTACTAAAACTATTTAATATTTTACAATTATACGTATTGGCCAAAAGAACCGTAAATTATTAACCATTTATATAATACGAAAATAATATTCATAGTAAAATCAAAGTAAATAACACGTAGAAATAAACTGTTGTAAATAATGATTTATTTCTTATTTTTAATAGACGTTTGTTTGAAAAGATAGAAACTACCAAAAGCTACCAATTTTTCTTATCGTCAACATAATCGTAAAAATCATAAACAATTAGTTAAATTAAAAATCATGTAATTTGTCTAAGTAAACATTAAATAAAACTTCACATGTAACAACAATTATTTTTGAAACTAAAATTCACTAAGTTAATATTCCCTATATACTATTACATAAAACAATTGCGTCCCAGCTTTCTGCCGATTTTAAAACTGACTATAAAGTCATATAATTAGATTAATTATAACAATTACATTAGCAGTACCTAATCATATTTATAAATTGTATTAACATATCCTAACAAAGCTAAAAACTGGTAACACTAATCTTACCTTAATTATTCTAATATTCTGCACAAATCTAAGTCTTTTTACTATTATATTTATCATTGCAATGAATAATACTAACTATTGTGAGCATTACAGGAATGTGTCATTTTACTACTGAAATAATAGATATATAGAATAGATAAAACTGAAAATTTTTAGCGCCAACTTTAATGGTATTTACAATACAAGGATTAAATATATCGCTCTGGAACAATAGAAATAGTTTGCAAGATTACAGTCGATGTTACAACATCAACCCTAAAATAATAAAAAAAATATATAACTAGCTGACATGTACGTATATTTTGCACAGTATCGTGATCATCGACAGATGGCGCCATTTACCTTCTTCAAAGAATGTAAACAACTCCAGCCTACATACATACTATTCATGTTAGTTGAACAAATTGTCATGAGATGGCGCTTTTTTACATTTAAATTGATAATTTCATTATTTTTAATCAGTTTTCAAGGAAAACGTTAATTTAAGACATTACTTATTTTTCGACATTACGGGAAAAAATAATCCTCAAAATGGCGTATCAAATATTAATTTAGATACAGTATTAATGGGGGTTATTTCATACCGACAAAAAACACCTTTGAGTATATATATTAGGATAGATTACATGATATCGTCCATTTTAACGACAACAAGTTTATAAAGATTTATCAACAACTACACTCTAAGAACCGTCGGTGGCGGCTTAAGAGAATCTACCACCCCATCTCATCCCGTGAGTGTCGGTAAAAGTCGACAGCGGGAAAATGAAAACCAGGAGATGGGCAGCAGCATCTTCCTGGAATAGCTCAATAAACTGCAGCTGCAAACGCGGCTGCAAGGCGTGGCAACTATGGCGAAATCCCCCCAAGAGCCACAAACTTCTGTAGCACTCTATGGGTGCTAGTGCTAGGCTGAAATGATGATGACGAACTCAAAGATGTTAAGAATTTTATGATGTCCTCCTGGCCGATTTCGACCACGGCGACAACTTACGAATATTGTCGGGACCTATCAACTGCGCAGGAGATATAGTGACAGAAATGTAAGCGCAATGCGGGCACTTTCTCATCCTAATCTATCCGCGTCCAATATAACACTCACGAGATATCGGAGGTAAGCGAGGATGCAGTGAGATACGGGGTCTTACTAAATAGATTTTTTTTTGTGGTTATCTTACTTTTTCACTTCATCTTATATAAAAGTGAATAGAGCAGGGGTCAGCAACCTTTTTTTGCCGCCAAAATGTGAGTACTAAAGAGACGTTTCGGTCAGAGATATTTTCGTATTAAAACAGTCTTGTAGACAATAACTATGCAGGAATCCGTTTACGGTAGGTACCACCCCAGGGACCAGTTATTCTGCCGTGAAGCAGTAGTGTGCAAACATTACTGTGTTTCGGTTTGAAGGGCACTGAGAGCAAGCGTAATCACTGGGTATATGAGACTTAAGAACTGATGTCTCAGGGTGACGGGCGCAGTGTGGTGTCACATAGTAAATTTCTGGATGACACAGCATTAGTTATGGGCAAACGTTACACTTACCATCAGGTGAACGTTTTGCTCGTTCCGTCACTTTTATGAAATAAAAAACAATTATAAAAAAAAATGTAGTTTAGTCCTATTTACATTTTTGTTATTCTCGACATGTTTTATTATAATTAATTTTCATATATTATACTTTATTTTCGGAACTAAAGTGACAATTGACTCACTTATCAAATGGGTCACTCGGACCAGCGGGTCATAGGTTACCGGCCCCTGGAATAGAGTATAGTGGTAACTGTAACAAACTTGACAGAGCTACTACGCAATTCACAATCACTCGCCAATTCAAACAAACTGTAGTGAAACTATTTTAGAGCGACATTCACAAATGTTCACATGACACGGCCGAAATAAGCGCATTGTGCGCTCTCTTTTTGAGGAAGTTCTTGAGTCAACTTTGTGTTATCTATTGTGTTGTTTTATTTACGAAATTGCACACCGTATTGTATCAATTTTACACATAGTGTGATCCTTCTTTAAAATTTGTCGGATATCTCTAAAATATTCCGGACTAAAAGGGGCCGTATAGATTAACAAATTTTATAATCCGACGCAGCTTCGCAAAACAATTGTGCGGCTCCTTAATGCTGTATCATAATATTTTATAGTCTAGAACCTTCCCCAATAAACAGATCTGATTAAAAGATATTTTTTCAAATCGGTTTAATAATACCCAAGATTAACGTGTTCAAACATACAAACTCACCAGCTTCGTTATATGAGTAAGATTACTTTACTAAATAACATATTTGGTGTATTTCAATTTTGTCAGTTTATTCATTTAACACTTATTTTTACTGTATAACGTAAACGTACCATAATAGAATAACCGTAAATGTTGAGCACTGACTCTTTGTCTATTCCTTAAAATCCTATCATCTAACGCTACCGAAGGACGACCTTAGTAGGAAGATTTAAGGACATCCGTGACCATCAATATGGTTACCACAGAGCGTCTTTGCGACTGTCGTCGAGCCCTATTTATCACAATCCTGCACCGAGATGGACGCTGTCCTCGTCCCGGCGGCTGGTGTGCGGCCGTCGAGGACGTGGATGCTGGAGGATAGAGAACCGCTCCGTCTGCTGGCCGGTGGGCTTTTTGATTGCGTTTCTAAGGTGACTTTCGCCTAAATGAAGGGAAAAAGGTTCCTATTAAAATGTTAAACAATTAATAATGGTAAAGCAACCCGTGCAACTCATTACACGTCACAGAAGTTAAACTTCTTATACTTATTAGATAATTGATTAAAATAAAAACATAGGAGCGCGGGAAACTAAACGCGGGGTACACGTGAAAGACGTAAAACTTCTAATATGTATTAGAAATACTTAATTTGATTAAAATACAAATACAAATTAATAGAGCACGTTCAACTCAGTACACGTGGCGGAAGTTAAACTTCTTATACTTATTAGAGAAATTAAAATGCACAAAAGCGCGTGCAACTGAGCCTACACCACGTGACAGAAGTGAAAATGTTTTATTTTATTGCGCCCATCCCTCTCGGTTGTTTTTTTTCTTAATGAGCAGAGAAAGTGGCAACAAGTGATGGCACAAACAGAACAAAAAAACCCAGCAATGCACATAGAATAGTTTTTTTCTTTTTACCTTTTTGGGCAAGTAGCTATTTTCTATGAGATTTGTGGGATTTAAAACGTCCCGCTGGTCTCGTTACATTCGTAACGTTACACTTAATACGACCTTTGATTTTCAATAATCGCGCCCAAAGAAGTTCCACTTCAAAAATAAATAAACATGAATTACCAAAAATATTACACAATGTATATTATTTGATTAATTAATAATTGTATATAACCTTTCGTTTTTAACCGTTTTTAAACAATTATTAATTAATCAATAAATATTATTAAGTACCAGCATAGCATAGTTCCCTCTCTACCTCCACTCCCTCTGTCCTCTCTCTATGTTAAGGTACCTATTTCCCGTTCTTTTTGCATCAGAAAGTTGCAATTTGAAACATTTTATATAGAAACGTTGCTCTCAAACTCGACCTTAGCATTTTACGAAGAAGTTTTACTTCAAAAAAAACGTTGCCCCACACTAGGATTTCTCCTGTGTCGTGGGTACCTTTTACAGACATAAATTCCACATTCACAAACACCCAGGCCAATTATCCTGGCGTGAAGCAGAAGTGCGTCCACACTGCGTCTGTCACTCTGAGACATTCATTCTTAAGTGTCATATGCCCAGTGATTACACAAGCTCACATACCTGTATACAATATCACACTACTGTTTCACGGTAGAGTAACTAGCACTGCAGGTACCACCTAGACGGATTCCATAGGAATCATACCACCAATAATAAGTCTTAGCAAATTAACTCTGTTTCTTCTATGCATTTAAACTGATGTAACATTTTCGTCATTTAACTATAACCTTAAACTAACCTGGCAATGACAAAGGTCGACCACACAGCGTCAGGTCATGTGACCTCGGGGAAGCGGAGCGGGATGACCGGGGCCTCGTACCACGTCTCGGAGACCGGGACAATAGCTCCTGCGTGGTAACAGCTTTATTAATTCAAGAACAGCTGCCCAATAACTTTCTTGGGTGGTCATATCTCCTGATGTATGCGAACTAAAATATAGTTTATATATAAAAATATAAATACATACTTCTGAAGATTTTTTAATATTTTGTTAATTTAACAAAAACACCCAGACCCGGTACAACTATACGTAGGCTATACATTCGAACCCGCGACCTATAACGCATAATCCAATCGCTAAGCCACTGCGCTAGCCGAACCGCTACAAGTTACCACAGGATGCAGCTACCAACTTGGTGGTGAAAGAAACCATTGTGAGCAAATTGTGTTGGCGTTGAAAAGCCCGCACTGGAATAGTGTGACGGAATTATTCCTATCTATTCAAAAAATTATTACTCTCTCAATTATAAGCGGCTTATTAGACTTTACTTACCCACTCACTAATTTTAAGGGTAAGGTAGACAATTAAAATTTACTTAAAAGCACTATAACTAATATTCTTTAAGTATTACAATACTAAAACTTACTAAGACAACAAACTAAATTATTACATAACTAGCTAATACAATATATGTAGCAGAAAATATAAAAGATCTCAATAAAAGAAGCTAAAAACGAAGAGAGAAATGTAAAAAAATATTTCAATAGATTTTTATTGCAACCCTAACACCTTTTTATATTTATGAAGCCCAAACAGACTATTTGAAAATATTGAAATAAATGCGAAATAAGCAGTGCAGTGCATTCAAATACATATAAAGGACAGCATAAAAAGCAGTAATGTTAGTAACCTTCTCCTGAGAATTGACCGAGCCAGCGCTGTATGAGACAGGGCTATCAGCAAAGTCGAAAGCGCTCGACGCGCGGTACGACAGCGATTCTTCATCCAAATAGGTAAGCGGTAAATAAATTGTTATTATATTATTAAAAGCAATTACATGGCGTCGAAATGTGTTAATTAATATGTTAATTTCAGTTAATGGTGGCTTGGTTTGAAACATAATTGTAACATTTGATAGAAAAAGATATTCTGTGCACAGATATTAGTGTTATTACGAGTTACAGCAATTATATAACCATAAAGACTAAATCTAACATTTGCATATTACCATTCAGTACTCATTAATGTTGTATGCATCGATCATACAGTAACAGCTTGTTGAAGTAGATTTATATATGGAATTAAAGGAAGAACAAAATAGTATGGGGTGAGACCAGTCATTCTCTTTCTAGGTTTTGATTGCCTAAACACCTACTTATTAAACAACATTTGGACTTTCCCCAATCACTTACATGACTGTGTGCAAGTCACATAAAGTTGTGTGCCAATGTGTGTGGCGATGGGCTCACCACCTATCACACCAAGTGCATTATATTGTTTTGTTGAACGTGGATTGTGGCAGTCATCTGTTTTGCAGTGAGTGCCCAGTCTCCGACTACCCCATATGGGATACAGTCGTGATCTTATGTATGTATGTACCAATGTGTAAAATAAGCAAAAAGTTGTGGATTCAAATTCTGGTTTAGAATTTTGGTCAATATTTTTTTAACAACAAATAGTTGTATTGTCATTGTCAGCTTGCATTTAAAAAAAAATAGGAATTGTGTCGTCTAACCAGAAAGTATAGGTTCGACTTTTGGCGGCAACTCGAAAAGTAGCGGTAGTATTTTTATTTAATTTTGTAATTTCTGTGTATATTTGGAGTTTTGATGTTTAATATTGATAGTTTATTATGCAGCGAGTGCTCCTGAAAGTGTACAGTAATTGGAAAATTCAATTCAAGACCAATATTGTGCTTTTCGTTTTATCTCCATCAGTCCAGCAAATCTTCAGTAAAAGTCAACTATCGTTTTACTGTCGATCAAAATTTTGAAGTGTTGCTTCTAGAAGATTGTATACTTACTTGAATATGTTACTTGACACTGGAAAATAGTTTGTGACTGTTTCCATTAATAAATAAATAATAATAAGTATAGGTTCATAATGCACTGTGACATTAGTAAAAATGAAACTGATAATTTTTATGATACAAAAATATTTAGTTTGCTAAGATAAGAAGAGAAGAAAGCCACTTTATTGCTTTTATTCTTTATTGACCAAATAAATGTATAAGTACAATAGACAGACTTATTACTATATGCATTCCATACTAGTCAACCTGTGGCATAGCAGAAAAACGCAATATTCTACTAATGGTAAATGTAACATCTGCCCATAACAAATGCTATATCACCGAGAACATCTCTCTGGGGCATCTCATTGCGCTTCTAGCCCTGAGACATCAGTTCTTAGTAAAATATGGTTTTCAATTATTTCATAGAGTCATAATAAATCTCAAAGATAATAATAGTTAATTACCATGTGGCCAGGAACTAGTAGGAGGCGGAGATCTGATCATATGCTCATGTACCTCCTTCAATGTTAGAGGATCATCATCAACAAAATCTAGAGCTGCACTTCCAAATTCCTGAAAGTCATATCAAAAAATCTATAAAAACACTGAACCAATTAATTGAAAATTAAAAACTGCAAAAGAAATTTTAAAATATTTGCATAGATTAAAAACAGTAAAATAACAGTAAAAAAACCTTTAGTCTTTGTTGCATATCTAAAATGTTAGTGTATGCAATAAATTATGTGTGATATCTTAAAATGTGCTGATCTAAGAGTGCAGCTCTTTAAGGCCGTAGCATAGTTTTATAATCCACAATCTTCCTTAATAATTTGGCAAATTGATTTTTTTTTAAATTAGATACATCAGTCTTTAAGTTTCATATGCTCTCAGTTATTACACTAGCTTACCGAGCCTATCAAACCGAAACAGTAATTTCTTGCTAACTACTGCTAAACAGCACAATAACTGGCTCTACAATTGTACCCACCTAGATAGGTTCCTGCATAGGAATCCTACCACCAGTGAAATCACTAGTGACCGTGGTAAATATTCTCATGAGATGATTTTTTATTAGATATAGTGACAAAACAAGCAAAACATTCACCTGATGGTGAGTTCAGTGTCTGCCCATAACTAATGCTGTGTCACCCAGAACATTTGTGTATGACACCACACTGCGCCCATCACCCTGAGTTATCAGTTCTTAAGTCTCCTATACCTAGTGATTACACTAGCTCTTAGTGCCCATCAAACCAAAACAGTAACTATTACACACTACTGCTTCATGGCAGAATCCTATCCAGACGGATTCCAAGTTAGCTCATAAAGTTAAAGATTTACGTGAATTTAATTTTATCCACATTGACAAAGTTGTTGACATAGCTAGTCAAGAGTACAGGTAGCTAATATCAGTACTGACCTGCGACATTAAAATTGTGTCATCTGATCCACATTCTTCCGCATGACTTTCGATCAGGCTTTCTCTGCTGGCCATAACTTGCTGTAAAATTACATATATGCTCATTAACATATTTCTAACACAGCTAGACTTACTAACAGTTATGTAAGTCAGAGCTACCTGTAAATAAGGATTGTCTTGTCTAGATAGCCTGAGGGCCTCCATATCTTGTGCGATATTTCTCGTCCGTCCCGGAGTAAGCAGGACCGCAGGAGAACTCCCCATTGCTGGGGTCATGGCTACAATATTAGAAAAAAAAGTATTTTATGTAACTGATCCACGATATGTCATTTAGTTAGGAATTGGTACGTACCAGGAACAGAATCATTAACGCCTTCCATTATTCACAAATACAGCCTTAATGCAAATAAATATTATTAATTACAAAAACAAAACATTAAATAACAACGTTCAAATAGCACCAACAATTTCAACGCTCTGTATAAATGGTTAACTCTTTAAAAAACGTCAAGTAATCTTGTTTAGTATTATAGGTTTAACGGAATAATCTTTAATATTATTTAAGTAATTGTGAATTTTAATTTAAGAAATATTGACAAAAATACTTGTGTCTAATTCTGATAGTTGCTCTGTTAGAAAACTGACAATAGCAATGAGTATTGCCATGATGGCATTTAGTGTGAAATTGTTACCAAAACGTAGTTTACATTCTCTTTGATTGAATGATTTGACAATAAAGTTATTCGAAACTTAAAATACTAAATAAACAGCATTTTAAGTCATTATTGGACTTTTGGCGTCAACTCGGAAAGTGGCGGTAGGTAGGTATGTACATTTTGAGATTTGATGTTTAATATTGGTAGTTTCTTATGCAGCAAGTGCTCGTGAATGTATACACTTTTCGAACGAACTTATCACACGAATTTTCCAATCACTATACAGTGATTGGAAAATACGATTCGAGACCAAAATTATACGGTTGGTTTTGTCTTTATCTCAATAACCATTCATCAATACATCAAATTTTCAGTAAAAGTCAACAACCATTTTACTCTCGATCGAAACGAATCCTTGTTAGAATTAAATTATTACTCGAAATTGGCAAAAAGGGCTCGATTTGGTAGCTAATTGCTAGGGTCAAAAAAGAAGAAGTCATCATTGGGCGTGTCTGGGCGAACAAAATTCTGAGTATGCTAAGTTAGTCACTCAGAATATCCATGCTAGTTAGTCTATCTGTTATATAGATCTGTAACAACTAGCAACTTAGATTGTGGCGCTGTTTTACATTAGACAAATTCGAGCTGACAACCAGCAAACTGACATAAAAATTATTTCTAAATTCGTTACCTAAAATAGTTTAACTAGGGGGGTGCAACATAAACTACTATAATTCCATTTCTTTATTTTCTCGATGACAGTTCTAATTTCATAGTTCTAGTTTTGTGACCAAATAAGTAATGATATCGATCGCATATTTATTATATTTTGAACAAAGACAAATACAACAAAAACATTCAAATATATATAATCATTAAATATATATCAATCAAGAATTAATACGTGTAACATCTTGTAATGAAATATAATATTAGTTAATAAATTTGTACAAAAGTATCCGGCAGTAGTTTAGTTTCTTACATTTTGTAAAAAAATATCGTTTCTGTTATCATGTTACGTTTATCGATATAGCTCCATCCCTATCAGTTTCACCGACTCTGGAATAACCTTGTACGTGTGTAAACGTTATATTTTTATAAAATAATGCGTACATAATGTAAAAAAGACGTTTGTTCAAGTTACTTATATACTCTTTGAAATCTAGCACCGAAGCGATCGACTTGCATACTTGCCACCTGTTGATTTTTAATTATATCAATTAAATGTACACATGGAGGAACGCGCCTGTGTAATCAGGCAATTGAACTTGCATTTATGAGAAAATACTTATATTAAAAATTTATATTATTTTACGTCAATTTGAAGTTTTAGATTTTTTAACAACATGCAATTGATAACCATGACAAGTTTGAAACAATTTAGATTTATAAAATAATTTTGCGAGATCAAAGGACTGTTTGCGTCTAAAGAAAGCTAAGCTACATACGAATTTTTTCACATCACACACCTAATTGACTGATCTGGAGGTCTATTTTGAAACTTTGGTAGGTTTCGTGATCGGTTTTATTTTGGCGTATGTACCTCATTTATTGGTTAATGGGATCAAATGATCTCGCAGTAGATCACATTGTAGACCCCCTGTTTGCGAAAACGGGGGTCCTGTATGCAGTTTCTACTGGAGGTGTTCTGTGCACATTTAGGGAAAACGTTATTTCTTGCGAATTCTATACATAGTATAAAATAAAGCGTCTGTACTTCTGTATATCCGAACTAACCTCGGCAACCACTGAACGGATTTTTTTTTCACTGCTATGACACAATAATAAATATAGAAAATAGGCTCGTTTGTTGAGATATTACCTACTAACCTGGCACGCGGGCCCCTGGCCCGCGAGCACAGTATCCGATGAAGCTGTAAAAGCCGAGAAGGCTAACAGCAATTACACCACCGAAAATATATAATTACCTACTCTCCATTGGCGCACTATGGTTGCATACTCTATTTTTTGTATTATTGAGGTTATTATATCTTCTGTAATGATTAAATAATCGAATGAATTTAATAGTTTACAAATAAAATTGTGTAAAAACATCAACACTTAAGACATATTTTTTCTTCATTATTAGAAATGAACTTATTTTAATTGTATAGCCATCAGTTTATACTTATCAATTATATAACTTTACATATCAAAAATACTGACTGCACATCAAATTAACCATGGCATACATGTTACTGTAAAAGCTCGAATAGTGGGAAATCTTAGGTTTCACTAGTAAATCTTAAGATTTACTATCATGTCTTGTTAAATAATACATTACCTAAGTCGGATGTGTTGGTTGGGGTAGATAGGTCGCTATGAACCACAACACACGAGCCGAGCGAAGTGTGCTGTGGCAGCGACCAGCGAGTGCCAGACTGGCTGCGAACTTCTGACTTGGTGAAAGCCGGAAAAATTATCTTATTTTATATTAATCATTACATTTACCAAGGTAAATAGCGATGTTCACGATCGCGGACTGTTTAACTAACAAGCAACACAGATAAACCCAAAACGTAACCACTTGTCTCGTGGCGGCACCCGCGACTGACAGCACTGCGACCTTTTTTAACAACGTTTTGAAACAAAGATTTGTTATGGGCAGACGTTGCACTTACCATCAGGTGAACGTTTTGCTTGCTTCATAACTTTATCCAATAAAAAAAATTGCTCTACTTATTTTTGAATTTGTTGGTAGCAAAAACAATTTTTATAATTATTGTAATCGGCGTGGCGCAGGAAACACCAGGCGCACTGTCGCAGATAGTTTGTATAAAATAAAACGACAATTTGAACACAATATAGGAATTTATTTAACCTGAACAAAGGCACTACCTTATATAAGAAGGCACCTTTCCGCTGATATTGTTCTAATGTGACAACAATATTGTAAATAATCCATTTAGCGTCTACAACTTTAACAAATTCGCCGAAGCAAACTTTCCTATTTACATAATAATTTACGCGATGCGCTTTCGTGTCAGAATATAATCTTTTACAACAACAGCAAACAATGCTATGCGTTAGGTTATCCATTTTGTAATGTTAACTTTACTAGTGAAAAAATATATTATTTTTGAACTTTTAAATTGTTTTATATCATAATTTGTTCGTTTAGAATTCGTTGTCAGTAAGTACAAATAGGGCAGCGCTGCCGTAGTCGAGGATTCGATTCTTGATAGCCTTGAGCTTTGCGATATAGTGCTTATGTATCTTAGTGTTGGTCCTCTTGTAGCGGAGGGATGTTATCATTTTATCAACAATGTAATCCAGCCAGAGGATGTTTGTGTAGGGCTCGAAGTTCTTCCAGTCGTTACTGTAAAAAGGAAACCATATTGTTAGATTGATTTATTTTACCCATTATAACCCATATTGGGTGTTGTTATGCAGTGACCTGAATATTTAGTAATATTAACGATATTATACTGCAATATTATAAATGCAATAAGATGTAATGCATCATTGTGCTTACAATGTTAAGTGCAAAACCTAATGGTAAGTGCAACGTCTGCCGATAACAATTGCTGTGTCACACAGAACATTTCTTTGTGACACCACACTGCGCCCGTCACCCTGAGACATGAATTCTGAAATCTCACATGCCCAGTGATTACGCTAGCTCTCAGTGCCCTTCAAAACCGAAACACAGTAATGTTTGCACACTACTGCTTCACGGCAGAATAACTGGCCCTGGGGTGGTACCTACCTAGACGGATTCCAGCATAGGGAATCCTACCACCGGTACAGAATCAACTGCACAGGAGATATTATAGTGTTACAAGTGCAAACATGGAGGCGGCAATCAGTCGCCCCAACCTACCCGCGCCCGATTTAATGTTGTTGCGATAAGATCGTAGGTAGGCTAGAAAGCAGTGCCAGAGAATCGAAAATCAACAATTTGAATTTTTTCATAAATGTAGGCTCTGGCAGAACATACGCAGTATTTCAGAGTAGGATTCCTATGCAGGAATACCACCGTAGTGTCTATACTAGACCACCTCCCATAAAAAAAGTATTCAGATGTCTGTGAGTGACGCAGTGTGGTGCCGCACAGAAAGTTCCGGGCAACACAGCGTTTGTTACGGGCAGACGCGGCTTAAGAGAATCTGCCATCCCGTCTCATCGCGTGAGTGTCGTAAAGGAAAACAAAACCAGGAGATGACCAGCAGCGTCTTCCTGGAACATCTGAATAAGTAAACTGCGGTTGCCATCCCCCCCCCCCGCCAAGCGTGGCAACCATGACAAAATCCTCCCAAAACTACAACACTTTTGTAGTAATCTATGGGGGGGAGGCCTATGTTCAGCAGTGGACCACTAATAGGCTGAAATGATGATGATGACGCTTCTCATCAGGGTGAACGTTTTTTGCTCGATCACGTCGCTCCATGCAAAGAAAAAAAAAGAAGGTGGGTTGCACTGACCCGAGCCGCTCGCGCATGAGGCGGTAGACGGTGAACTGGCGGTCGCCGACCGCGTCGAAGAGCGCGTCGTCGGCGGCCAGGTCGCTGTAGAGCGCGCCGCCGCGCAGCGACAGCCGCGACAGCGAGTAGTCGATCACCGTGCCCGCCACGCCGCGCCGCAGCACGCGCCGCGTGCGACCGCGCAGCACGAACGTCGCGTACTGCACACGCGCACACACACACACACCGCGCAATGGATACACACGTCACATGATATACACGCCGCCCCGCGCGCATACTGTTAATACAGGGCGCGCAGTGGATATACACATCATGAGCTAAACATGCCGAGCGCGCATACTCTTGATACAGGGCGCGCAATGGATATACACACCATATGCTATGTAGCCGCGTGGTGGCGGCTCGTTAAAAGAATACCGCCACTCCATCTCATCCAATGGATCTCGTAAAAGACGAGTAAGGAATTAAACTGCACTGTGCACCCAACAGCGCATGGTGGCGATGGGCTCACCACCTATCACACCAAGTGCATTATATTGTTTTGGTGAAACGTGGATTGTGGCAGTCATCTGTTTTTGCAGTGAGTGCCCAGTCTCTGACTACCCCTTATGGGATACAGTCCTGATCTTATGAATGCTATACACGACCCGCGCACATACTGCTCATACAGAGTGCACGATGGATATACACATCATATGCTATACATGCCGAGCGCGCATACTGTTCATACAGAGCGCGCAATGGATATACGCATCACGTACTAAACACGCTGAGCGCGTAGTGTTTATATACACATCATGTACCAAGGGGGTACTGGAAGACAGCTGTTTATTTAATGCCAAGTCATTTATTGCCTGACTAGCTATAGCTCATGTTCAACATCACGTACTATTCACACTCGAGCATAATGTTTATACAGAGTGCGCAATGGATATGCGTCCAAACGTCAACTTATTGTACATAATCACGCACACGCAATCGATATACCTAAGTCTCACATCCCGAACTGTACATACAAACCACGCAATGGATGTGTTTCTATTTGTATTGGTCACGCCGCTAGTGATAGTGAAGTGATAGTAGTAGGTGATAACTGTTTTCTTGGAATTGGGAAACTTTATCTGTATGTGTATATATGTAGTAATAAGGGTTAAGCAACACTGAAAAACATATGTATGTTACCTTCTGATCAGTGGGTGTTATGAGCACGTTGCCCCAGTGCAGGTCGCGATGTTCGAACTGGAACGCTTCTTCAGCAACCGCCAAACCAAAAGCTATCTGGAAAGTCAGACAAAAATATAAATTTTACCACCTTTTTATTAACTCGCTTACATGATTGTCTGTTCGGGTCAAATTTAGTCATTGATTTTAAACCGACTTCCCAAGGAGCTACAGACTTGAAATAGCTCTGAACTGGATGACAATTCATTATTAACTCACTTTATTGTGTCTGTCTGTTTGTTTTTCCGTTGGGTACAAACTTTGCAAATGATTATAAACTAACTTTATATCTTTAGTCACCTAATCGGACTAACACATTCTATGTATAATGTAATTTACTTAGCACAGATAAAATATCAAACTTTCTGTGTAACAAAATACAAATAAAACGTAACAACAAGTTAATACACACAAAAAATCATGCAATAACACACATTAACATCAAAAGCAGTGGACAGCCACCGCAGAGGATAAGTGAAAATCTAGTCAAGATAGTAGCGACTTGAAGTAGAGATTCACTCATCTTCCGCAATGGCCACCAGCCTCATGCATTACTGGAGCGCTGGAAATAAAACAAATCGAAAAACTAAAGCACACACACACGCTTTTTGTTGAAAAAAAAAACACTAGGACAAATAGTAAACACAAAACATGTATCATTCCACTCATCTACAATTCGAGTACTTCAAAATAGAACTCGTGTGGGGGCAATATTGGAAAAATAAAATACTACAGCTACATCTTGGACCCCGTAGCCATTATACACATATTCAGGGATCTGGTACAATTTTGGTCTGTTCTTTTCATATTCTACAGCTACGTATTGCAGCTGGTTATACCAGATAAACATGAAGGATCATTTGGAGCATGGCAAATCTCACAAAATATCAATGAAAAGTGCTAGTAACTCCAAAGACCAAAGAACTACCCTTATCGCTTATTAACTCTTGGATACTTTTTTGGAATAAAATCACAGAAAACGCACAAAGCTTTTGAATCGACATATTCGAAATGGTCATCATACTATTAATGAAAAAACTGCCCATTGGATTTCTCTTGTTGATTCTTTCCGGGACAGACATTTTCTTTTGTTAAACAATGTAGTTAAAAAAAAATACTTTTAATGGCTATTAATTAATCTATATAGAATAAAAAGAATTCTATACTAAGGGGCCACTGTGACCCACGACATATTATTATTTATCAGTTTGTTAACAACAAAATACACACACACTAAATTTTTCTATCACAATTATTACATTACTTAGGCACTTATTAACACGCAGAAATTTGGAATATTTACCTGCAGAAATAGTGCGTGCGCTTGCTCGGCACTGTTGAACTGGTAACTCTCGAGGTCCTGACCGGCGTTGGCCAACTCCAACACAATGAAATGCTGGTCAACCGGCAGTATCGCTGGGTTGTCGTTCTCAGAGCCTTTGCACTCGTCGTACAGGTCCCACAAGTCCAAGAGACGGGACGGGTAGCCCCCGCAGACACACCTTACTGCTAGAACCTGGGAAAGAAATGGAAATATAAAATTTAATGTATATTTTTTTTATTGTATAAATTGACGAAACATGCAAAACGTTCACCTGATGGTAAGTGCAACGTTTGCCCATAACGACTGCTGTGTCACCCAGAACATTTCTGTGTGACGCCACACTGCGCCCGTCACCCTGAGGCATCAGTTCTTAAGTCTCATATCATTACGCTAGCTCTCAGTGCCCTTCAACCAACACAGTAAAGTTTGCACACTACTGCTTCACGGCAGACTAACACTAGACGGACTTGAAATTTGGCACATACATACCACTCCCAACATGGACACTCCTAAATGTGTGAACGGGATAGTGCTGCTTTTTTTTTATGTAAGAGGGGGCAAACGAGCAATCGACTCACCTGATGGTAAGTGATCACCGCCGCCCATGAACACCTACAATACCAGAGGAATAGCAGATGCGTTGCCGGCCTTTGAGAAAGGAATAGACTCTTTCCTTGAAGGTCCCTAAGTCGTATCGGTCCGGAAAAACCGCTGGCGGAACTTGCGTGCGAAGCCGGGAGAAGGCTAGTATCTTATATGCATGTTTAAATAGCCAGGAGACATAGTACAGGGTTAAAGAGTTATTTCCTAAACAGTTTTGATATTTATCATTATTTCACTTTTTCTTCCCCGTGCATTTCTGTATTAGTTATATATTTTGTTTGCAGCCTTTCACTGGGTGTCTGTCGAATTAAAAGTTTGAAAGTCTTTATTGCGAAATGTGATCACGGCGTAATTTTGTCACGTTTTGGGACCCGTGTTTACACCTGTAACTACGAAATGTTCGAAGCGGACGTCGCGTTTTTAATTTAAAAAGTTACATAAAGTAATAAAAAGGAACCGCTTGTTAATATTGTTATGACGTCATCCAGCTTAATTGCCCAAATGTAATGGGAATACCATCAAACGGTAAGCAGGCCGTCCGTCTCGGAACTTTCGCTCCATTTGCGCAATCTAAATTGACTTACGTAAGTTGCTCGCGACGAGCTCTTCGTGTTATGTAACTAAGTAACACTGTACCGATATTTTGCGAGAATAATGGCGATCGAGAAATTTCGTTTGGGTATTTTTCGTGCACGTAGCACGACTAACTTTCGCAGCTCTTCTAATATAGAAAGTGATGCTTGTTTTTTTTACAAATGAAGTATGACGATTTAAGATACTCGTATTTTCCTCGTAGACACTAGAGATCCGCCCGGCTTCGCAGGGGTAGATAGGTATTAGAAAGATACATTAGTACTTTATTTGGACAAATAGAACAACAATTCCTTACACTAACATTTTTTATACCGATTGGTGGACAGCTGGTCAGGTAAGAATACGTTATTTTACCAAAATACTTTTTATAGAGCGTGCCAAACCTTTAAATTCTATTGTTACTAGTTTACAAAAAATAATATGAATAGGTAGGTAATTAACAGATCTTAGTCTATTCGCGCGTAGCGCGGGCGAGCTCAAGACTGTTGCATCACACCGCGGACGACCAAACAGAAACGCGACCGAACGCAAACGTCGCCCGCGAAACGTGCTAGACGACACGGACGTCTCAGCTCTTCCTGACCACGATACTGTCAGTCACGATCCAGGCCACACTGTGTCACACAGTCAATAGCTTTAATATAACACGCACCACGACGCGCGACCGCCGTAGAGAGCGGCGTGCAATAGTCAATAATCACACCGCGTACACACGATTCACCCGTGTTCCAGGGCGGTTCTCAGCGCCCCGAGTTACCGACACACAAGTCGACAGTCCGAATGGACGCGCGCAGCCTCCCTCGGACGGTCATTAGACGACTTAAAATTTTTAAGATTTTTGAAATCGCGAAAGCACGCAGCGAACGCGACACAGTCCGAACTTCAAGGTTTTTGTAGGAGTTTTCATTTATTTATTTATGTTTGGATCAAACCAAACCTGGCACGCGGGCCCCTGGCCCGCGAGCACAGTATCCGATGAAGCTGTAAAAGCCGAGAAGGCTAACAGCAATTACATCACCGAAAATATATCACACCGCGGCATTTTTCTTACTTTTAGCATTTTTATACCCGTCTTAACTTCTAAACGATAGGTCAGATGCGATTAATTTATATATAGGTGAAAGAATTTTTAAAATCGGTACAAAAAAAAAATCGACAATTCAAAAATGACGTAAAGAAATTTTTTTTAAGCAAATGTTATTATGATATTGGTGAATTTTTAAATGACAATAATATGTAATTAATTAATTATTATTATTTATGAGTTAGTGAGAGAAATGTAACTAAATGCCTGATTATAATTTATGAATGTTATATTATAAATGGACATGTAAATGATCAACAATTAATTCTATATTTATTTTATATTTGCACACTTTTTATTCAAGTAAGAGCATGCTGGAATGTTAAAATTTTATAATACCTTTTTTTAAGTACCATGTCTCTGGCAAATAAATCATTTTGAATTTGAATTTGAATTTGAATACTTTATGAGTTTATTCATTACAACCAAAGAAATATGTAAAAAATCTAATCTTTACTCTTTATAATATTAAGTTTAGATAAGAACTTGTTGTACGTTATTTCTTGCAAATCAATTATAATTATTATTATTAATATCTACACGACAACCCTACCAAAAAAAAAACCATACACATCGCGCGCTCTAGAGAAGCTTGGACCTCAGCGTGAATATTTAGGCATGTGGTAACATTTTCGATTTTAATCCCTAAGAATATAAATATTAATTAGGATATTCGAATATTACACCAAATCAGACTTTAAAAAAAACTGTATCGAAACGCAGGTAAACTCAACACTACTGAAGCAAATGGCAATGGCATAGATTTTACTGCTATAGGATTCCTATGCAGGATTCCGTTTAGGTAGGTACCACCCCAGGGCCAGTTATTCTGCCGTGAAGCAGTAGTGTGCAAACATTACTGTGTTTCGGTTTGAACGGCACTGTGAGCGTACTGGGCATATTAAACTTAAGAACAGATGTCTCAGGGTGACGGCCTCAGTGTGGTGTCTCACACAGAAATGTCCTGGGTGACACAGCATTTGTTATGGGCAGACGTTGTCACGATTCCCGTTGCCGGCACCACTAAAATTGTTAAGTGCAATTTTAAGTGCTGATTTACCACGTGATCGGCGGTGAAGGAAAACTTCGTGAGGAAACCTGCATGTCTGAGAAATAAAAAAATATTTCGAAGACATGTTAAGTCCGCCAACCCGCATTGGAGCAGCGTGGCGGATTCTTCCTAGCTCCAAAAACCCTCTCAGAAATAAGACGAGGCCTGTGCTCAGCAGTGGGACATTTATAGGCTGAAATTTTACTTTTTTAGACGTTGTCACTTACCGTCATGATAAGGTTTTGCTCGTTTTGAATTCAGTGGCTAACGTGCTTAATCGTGAGTTCTGGAAATCGGCTCCTACTCAAAAGCAACCTCTGACAACGGAATCGGGCAAGATTTACCTTCTCTAAAAAAAAACCAACCGGGATTTTTCCTTTCCCTTTGGAGAATTTACAGAAACACGCGAATTATAGAATTTCACACTGCGTAAACACCTAGAAGACCTGGAATAATCTTTAGAACATACAATTTGTCCAGTGAAGGAATCGCGACCCATAGCGCCGATCACTCGGCCATAGAGCGATACGAGCCAAATCGAGATGAAAACGATGAAAACGATGAAAACGGCATTATAATTTATGCTCTGATAACTTATATAAGTTTCATTATAGATTTAAATGTCTTTACAGTATAATAGGCCACGTGCCTGCAAATAACGTGTGAGTGAGACGACAAATGTATATTTCTATCCCACCTCACACCTACACTCGCACAAACCGCACACGTTGCCGGCCAGCAGCCGCGAGAGTACGACACGCATCCACACATTCTTTCACGTATAACCTATTAGCGACTTTAATGCAGTTGTTGTAAGTTAAAAAGTCCATTGTTCTTCGCCTATTCTTTTAATGATATTATGTAAAATTATGTATCTTCGATTAAATGTATAATTGATATTACTGGAAAACAAATGAGTTTCTGCATTTAAAATGTGGTTATTGTATAATTATTAGATAAAACACTAATTGCCCACATAGAAATAGTCGGAATCTTTTGTTAGCGCGGGGAAAACATTCACAGGATTTAAATCATTAAGTGTATTGTTAAAATCAGCTACGTGTGTGGTCTCTGCCTACTCCTTTATATGGGAAAAATGCGTGATTATATGTTAGTATGTATGCAAAAATCGAATAGGAAACTGTATATTGCAATTGTAACAGTTCACTGAACCATTTTCCGACACCGAAATAATGTAGTGGTTATTCATACGTCATAAGTCACGCCTTTTTTTTCATACAAGGAGTAGGCAGTGACCACACACGTAGCTGATTTATACAATACACTAAAATCCTATGATGTTTTCGGAAATGGCGCGGGGGGTGGCGAACCGCGTCTCCGCCATTTTGGTATGAGTCAAAAAATTCTTACTCCCCATTACGTTCCCACGAGCAGTATAGTGACATTGCATATTATGGTATTATTCTGCACAAATGAGCCGTGGTAGCTCAGGGGCTAGGCGCTCGCTTTTAATTTTCGGGTTCGATTCCCGGTGCCGGCACCACTAAAATTGTTAATTGCAATTTTTAGTGCTGACTTACCACGTGCTCAGCGGTGAAGGAAAACATCGTGAGGAAACCTGCATGTCTGAGAAATTGAAAATATTTCGAAGACATGTGAAGTCCGCCAACCCGCATTTGGAGCAGCGTGGCGTATTCTTCCTAGCTCCAAAACCCTCTCAGAAATGAGAGGAGGCCTGTGCTCAGCAGTGGGCATAGCATTTATAGGCTGAAACTTTACTTTACTTTACTGCACAAATAAAGGTTGTCCGTGCTATACCCTAGTCGGCTCTTATCACACCTCGGTAGGAAAGGACGGTGCTGTTCTACCCTGCCGGACACCTATCTATACCTTCCTTGCAATCTTCAGTACGGACAGGAAATAAGTACGCGACCGTTACAATTCAAGGTCGTTTACCCCATATTGCATTACGGAAGCCAGTTCGAATTCGTACTTCCTGCCAGATGTCAGAATCATGTTGACAGAACGTGGATAAGACCATATAAATCATTTTTTTTTCTCTAATATATTGAGTGGTAATTTTCATCAGATCAATCATTACCGATTTTAGTTTACTGGATTTCCGTCTAGGTAGGTACCACCCCAGGCCAGTTATTACTTGTACTACCCCAGCAATATTTGTACCACATCTATACATATACTACATACATACATACATTTTCAACAGACACATATTTGCTTGTAGATATTATACAAGAGAAGTATAAAAGTATTGATATCTTTTCCCAAGCATTACATCTAAACAACTAAAGATAAGACACAGACGAAAAACAAATATAAGTGTCAGTTCATGGAACTGTCATTTTTGACGAGTTTATTTGACGGGTTTAAATGGCTGAAAAACTTAATTACTTATTAGTATACTATATAGTATTACTACTCATAATTTCTCATTGGGCTTAATGAATTTAACTGCTTAATTTTACATACATACATACATAAGATCACGACTGTATCCCATAAGGGGTAGTCAGAGACTGGGAACTCACTGCAAAAACAGATGACTGCCACCATCCACGTTTCACCAAAATAATATAATGCACTTGGTGTAATAGGTGGTGAGCCCATCGCCACCATGCGCTGTTTGGTGAACAGTGCACTTTAATTCCTTACTCGTCTTTTACGAGATCCATTGGATGAGATGGAGTGGTAGTATTCTTTTATCGAGCCGCCACCACACGGATTTTTTTTTTTACCTTTTAAATTTAATTTTAACCAAAGGAAATAAGAGTGAACAAAAATTTTATAAGGATATTGGCAAATAGAGCCTCAATACTTTTAATCGAACAATTTATAAGATGGGAAAGAATATAGAGAATATAGAATAGAAAGAAGATAAAATATAGAAGATATATAGAAAAGTATAATAATTCCTCATATAAAGGATAGGCTGAGGCCACTCATGTACACCACTTTGTGTTTCTCTGCAAGTTAGAATCCGAATCGATGATATCCGCAGCAGTACTAGAGTAACTGACATAGCTCTAAGGATTAGTAAGCTGAAGTGGTAATGGGGTCGCCATGTAACTTGTGGAACCTATATCTGTTGAAGAAGAAAGGTTCTCAAGCGACAACCTTTTACCGGTTGCAGGTGGCTCAGCACCATGTTTTGTTCCAATCTATGGAGGAGGTCTATGTTCAGAGCCGTCTTGGGCCGAAATCGTGTATGTAAACTTGAGAATGTAGCATAACACAAAACTTTATTTTTGTTCATTATGAGTAAAGGATGTCAGGTAAGTTTTTCTTTTTCTGCAACTGTTAAAAATATCCAAGTGGTTATTTAAACTCGCAATCCAAACGCTTCTAATAAATGTGACAATAAAAGATTGAATTTTATCTTTCATATTTGGGTTACAAAGAAGAGAGCAATAAGGAACAGACATGAAGACTGATAACAAGTCATACAATGTCTTATGCGCAACATATTTTCTCTTATCAAATAACAACGCTACATTGACAGTAAAGCCATTAGGTGACTATGAATGAAGTGATTCATGCACATACAAATTCAAAGAGTTTCTCCCTAATTGTTTTAATTATGTTTACAGTTGCTCCCTTTGACCCACCGCAAAGGATGCAAATAAATGTGCTTATGCCCTGTTTTCTTTTAATTCCATATAATTTATTTTTCAAAGTAATTTTTAAACAAAACACTAGTTTTAAAATAATAAATTAATAATTTGATATATACTGTCATGATTTACAAAATATGCTCAAGCTTATTCAAGTATGGTACCAGTAAGTTTTGATTTTATCCCTAAATAATATTAATTGCTTTAATATTGAACTTATTCATGTGTTCAAAGGCCAAAGTTGTTTAGTTTACAAGCTTTTATACAGGCTAAATTAATAAAATTATCACAATTAAAATTTATGCTTTCAATATTTTAATGCAATTAAAGTTTGTTGCTGATTTATTAACATTATCATCATTTCAGCCAATCAAAAGTCTAGTGCTCAACATAGGCCTCCCCATAGATAACCACAAACAGTCCTGAGCCACCTGCATCCATCGATTTGCGCAAAACTGTACAGATCGTCGCTACATCTGATGGGGTGTCGCGTTTTTCGATACGAACGCAGATTCAGTGTAGGGTATTTATGTGTTTCTGTCCGTCTACTAGTCCATTACCCAACAGCATTAAAAATACCACAATTGTAATCCTACAACCTAAAACGTAACCTGTAATCCTAAAACGTAAAGCAAAACTTCCACTCACCTCATTAAACACGTCACTTGCGTTCTCTACAGAATGTAAATCCAATGCAGTCAATCTCTTTTCCTTCATCTAAGCGTTTTTCGATTTCAGATATAGGAGCGCGAAGGGCACTCAATTCCCTGTGGACAAAGAATTATGTTTTTGATCGATACAAATGTAAATTTCCAGCAACAATTTTTTTATTATAAAGTATAGATTTAAACAAAAATACTGAATACTAAAACCATTGAGATTGTTTTATAGCATCTGCAAATTTAGACAAGAATTTTAAGTACATAATTTTCAAAATCAAACTATGTAATGAAATGATTAAAAAATACAAAATTACTTACATAGCAATCACAATCTCAGATATAATTTCGTGGTATCCCTTTTGCAGCTCCCCATTGACCTTTATATCCCCAGCTATAGGGATGATTTTTAGCACACGTGCACGGCCATCGTGAGCTCGCCACAAGAATACTTCTCCATACACACCTTCGCCAATCTTGTGGCAGTTCTTCAGTTCCCTAAGTGATAAAATGTTGAGGTTATTTTACAAAAAAAACTTGTACCTAAAAGTAACACATAAAAGTGAAAACACACAAGACCAAATCTTAGCACTAGTAAATATTGCGTGTGGAAAATACGTAACATTTCTCTTAGTTCATAAGCTAGAATACACAAAATTCTCAAATCTTTGTGAATTTGGTGTATTCTAGTTAATTTTAAGCATGATTATCTTCTGTTACAAATCATAAGCTCTGTCACCTAAATACATACACTCATGCCACTTTTTCACAGTCATTTTGGCTACAAGTCAAAAAATTCTTACTCCCCATTGCATTCCCACAAGCAATATAGTGACACCATTGCACAATAAGGTGTTATTCTGTACGAATGTATGCTGTCTGTACAGTACCTTAGTTACCTCTTACAACACCTGGGAAGTTAAGATGTAAGTGCTATTCTACTCTGTCCAACACCCGACAGCTGTTGGACAGAGTAGTATCTGCATATAAATCTGATATCCCACAACAGGATTTCTCCTGTATTATGGGTATATATTAACAGACATAAATTTCACACAACACAACCAGGACCGAAAGAAAAACATTTTAAAATTTTGGGGCTAATGTTGGCTGCAGCTGGGACTCAATACCAGGTCCCACGGTGTAGAAGTCAGGTAACCACTATGCCATTCACTCACCAAAAATGTAGTAATTATTGTGTGCATACTTTTTACTCAGAACTGTTATTGTTAACAAAAATTCTCAGAACTCTTATTGATAAAATTTTACTAGATAAATAAGCATCCATGTCATTCCAAAATTTAACACAATATTTGCTCAAGCTTGGTCCTATCTCTTGTTTCAGTTAGCATGCACTATATAATTTTTTTTGTGTTTGAAATTATTAATTTTATGCTAGATATGTGTTTAGAGTACAACAAAAGGTAGACTGCACATAGAAAAATCTTTAAAATTGTCTATGAATAAGTACTATTAAATTGTGATATAATAATCATGTTTTTAATGTAACCAACAAAAGTAAAAAAAGCATGCAAATAATTCTTTATTATTATACATTTATTTTAGTTTATGTTTCAAAAAGAAATTAAAAGTAACAAAATAACACAAATCATACATATCATTGGCAACATAAATTCAAGGGTATTTCTCAATGTTATGCACAATAACATTATAATGTAATTAATAAATTAACAAGGTTAAGTTTGCAAAACTAAAAGTAACTACAATTATATTACTATAATTATTGAAATTTAATATGATTCATAATGAAGGCCTTATGACATTTCTGTAATGATTATTGATAATGGTAACAAACATAATAACCATTTATAATGAAATAAGTAATGATCACTGCATAATGAATCATTTCAGCCTATCACTAGTCCACTGCTGAACAAAGGCCTCCTCCATAGATCGCCTCAAATGTTGGTGGCTCTCATTTTGGGGGGATTTTGCCTTAGTTGCCAGGAGGATTGGCAAACTGCAGTTTATTAATTATGATGTTCCAGGATGACGCTGCTGCCTATCTCCATCTTTTCATTCTCCCTCTGTCAACTATTACAACACCCACAGGACGAGACAGGGTGGAAGTGGTAGATTTTATTAAGTAATGACATTACTGAATTAAATTCTATGAATGAACAGAATAACAGAATTATTAACATATTTTTAATTACTAATAATTAGAGGGTATGTCTATATCACTGAAAACAAAAAAAAAGTTTTCTAAAAAATTATTTAATTAACTGAGAAATGCCATTTTTCTGTAAAATGTAGTTGTACTATATCGCCTTTGGCTGATGTTGACGATGTTGATAATATTTCATTGTTTGTATGACCAACTTCAATGCAAATATGTATTTATATGAATGCCATGATAGGTGTAGAAATATGGTGTAATTTAAAAAAAAAATCAGTACATACGTATCTGGATAGCATTCATCAAACAGTATAGCCTCGGTTTGATTGCAGCGCCGCAGAACGTAATCGCGTGCAGTAGCTATTCGACTCGTGTCATGAAATTTCTCTAAAACAGTAACTTCGTGTTCTGAGTCTCCAATCGACAACTTTGATAACTCGACGATCGTATCATCACAGTCGTCGGACAGAAATCCTGAAAACACGTAATCGTTAAATAAACGCAGCATGACACACAATAGGAAGTGAATGACGGACTTTCCCCGCGCGTAACACGTAATTTCTCAGAATCGTCAAACGACGCAAACGTCTAAAAATATCAAAAGAAATTAAAAAAATATAACTAATCTAACCTGTGTATTGCAGGGAAAGATGCATGCACTTGGCTTTAGACACTTTTTGTTGAACAAAGGCGTAGAAAGAAGCTATTATCCCGTTAGGGATAATGGCAGACAAAATAGTCCAAGACAAACACAGATTTATGCACAAAAATTATATGTCCTACTATTGTACGTCAATAGTAGTCGTTAAACTCACTACAGCACGTAAATAACGCGAATTTGATTTATAAATAACAAAAAATAAAAATTATGGAAGATGGCTAACGACACTCGACAGCGTCTTCTTTCTTCCGTGAATGTCACAGATTATGACTAACCATAACCGTGTTAAAAGCCAGTGTTGCCACCCATTAATTTATAACTTCTACATATGAAAAAGTTACCGATTCATATTTTATGTAGTTAAGAAAAATGTAACATTTAAATATGCTTGAAAATAAATATGAAGGACTCCGAAAATAAGAATGTTGAAATATATAATAAATTGGGGCCGTGTGGTGGCGGCTCGATAAAAGAATACTACCACTCCATCTCATCCAATGGATCTCGTAAAAGGCGAGTAAGGAATTAAAGTTCACTGTGCACCCAACAGCGCATGGTGGCGATGGGCTCACCACCTATCACACCAAGTGCATTATATTGTTTTGGTGAAACATGGATTGTGGCAGTCATCTGTTTTTCCAGTGAGTGCCCAGTCTCTGACTACCCCTTATGGGATACAGTCGTGATCTTACTTATGTATATATATATATATATATATATAAATTTACCTTTTAAATCTTCGTATACTGTAGTGGAACATAAACTAGCTCGCGAAGTGGTATTCTCCTAAAATATTAACATATTTATTTTTTATTTATTTATTTACATATATTTACTTTTTATATATTTACACACAACCAATGGTTACAAAGAAAACAGTATGAAGAAATTTAGTACAATGGCTCATATTTCATTTAGAAATTTCTTCCAGGAGGCCTGACACTGGACAGTTTAAAAGAGATGAAGACTCAGTGTACAATTAACAAAATTACTTAACATGGCACATAAATTCATACATACAAATACATAAATATATACATACATAAATAACAAAAAAGTATATATAAATATATATATTCATGTACATATGCTTACCTAAACATCCATACATAAATATACCTACATATATAAAAACATTCTCATACAAATAGTACATTCTTACAATAATTAATAATTGTGGTAACATGGAAAGACAGTGCTCTTTAATTTGTTTTTTTAAGAAAGAAATTGTCTTAGCCTCACGGACTACAGGCGGAAGTTCATACTAAAGTCTGACTGCCTGTATGGAGAAAGAGCCGGAGTAGGAATTAGCTCTCGTTGGAAATGTTATAAAACATATAAAACAGTTACTTAATTTATTACTATTTTTAAATAGTAATAAAATAATAGCGGCTTAAGAGAATCTACCACCCCTTCTCATCCCTTGGGTGTCGTAAAAGTCGACAAAGGGAAGATGAAAACCAGGAGATGGGCAGCAGCATCTTGCTGGAACATCTGAATAAATAAACTGCGGCTGCCAACCCATCTGCCAAGCGTGACAACTATGGCAAAATTCCCCCTAAACGAGAGTTACAAACTTTTGTGGCAATCTATGGGGGAGGCCAATGTTCAGCAGTGGACTATTGATAGGCTGAAACGATGACGAAAGACGAATTATAGTCTTAATTAGAGCTTACTTTTACAATTTTTATTGTCGACCTGCTAGGATTACACACAAATGTACTTCTTCGGCCATTAATTGATTCATTGTGAAGGGGATCTGTAACAAAACATCATCTTCATTGAAATATATTTTATATTGTCTTTCATGTTTAAATTTAATGTTAACATATACTTGAAACTAAACAGTTTTTTATCTAACAAATATTAGTTAATACCTGACATTACACTGCAACTTTGAAATTATGACAAATGTTATGAGTTAAAGTAATATATTTTTTATCATAATATATTGCAATGTGTATTAATTTTCCAAGAAGTTTATAATAAGGTTTGGTTGACATAACAGAAAAGGTACAGGAATGTTTTTAACTAATTTGATTAAGTAGTAAATAAAAGTCTGTTATATTGCTTAAATGTACTTATTTTAACAAACATAAGCAATATTTAATAAAAATATATGTATTTTTTTTTTTTATAATAATCAAATTCTAGAAATCCATTACAGAAAAGGAAAGATACAATTTTTATTTGCTAAATTATTGGCTACTATTGGTGCTGGAGAGGTGTAAAGTATTTGGTGGTTGTTCCCAGTGGCAGTAGTAGTTGTACACTTTTGTGAGAGGGAAGGCAAAAACGATGTAATACAAAACATTTTTAATTTTACATGTGGATTTTGTTCTGTATCCCTCTGTTATGTCCCTCCTATTATCATGTTTTCATCCCTATTATCAAAGTCCACACCCTATCTCTGGTGGACTACAGATAGTGAAATGATGATGATTATTATAATTTTTATAAGGTGGAATACAGGATCTTTTTTAAGTGTTTTATTTCAAATATATTAGCAATACAAAACTGATGTACTCACTTTGAAATTTTTGCATTTCCATAGTGTTGATTACACTTTGCCTATACTTTCTACCCTTACATTTCAAGGGTTCATCATCTAGGACTGAATGATTAAAGCTGTCTACCATTGTGGTCATTCTTTTGTATATACTTAATGACCTTTCCCATTTTTTGCCAGGTTGTAGCACTATGGGTGGTTTTATTTCACTTCCAATTTCACTATCTAATTGTATTAGAGTACTTTCTCTTTTACATGTACTATTTCTAGTTGTAACATTTGCTACATCAATTTTAATTGGTTCTGTATTAGTTTTTATGTTTTCATTTTCTATTTCAAACTCTTGTCTAATGGCATTTTCCTCTGTAATAGATGACATTCCAGCCTCAATAATTTCTTCTTTAGATGGAATATTTGTATCTTGTTTCTCAAATAAAGCATTTTCGTTACTGGAAATTACAGTTTTATTAATGTCGAAACTACTGGCAGTGCCATAAGAATTATCACATATAAATATTATTGAATCATTTGTCAATTCATTTCTTCTTCTTGTTGTGACAAAACTTATACATCTGTCTTCTTCCTCACTTTTGTTTGATCCATTGTCTTTGTCTGAGTCTAGGCTTGGTCTCTCTTCTTTAGAAAAAATTAAAACAGAATCATCATAGTCACCTTTATCTCTGTTGAGTGTTTCATTTGATAAATCTGTCGATTTTTCCTCAGAGCTTAAATAATCAAGGTGCTCACCACTAGAACTATGAGTATTTTTGTTCATGTCTTCATTTTGTATAGATAAGTTAGCCATTTTGTAATAATACTTGTAAAATATAGAATTGTCCATTCTTTCCAATACAACTACAGGTTTTGGCAAACATACAGCATTTTCATTGTCAATAGAAGATTCATTACTATCACAAGTATCATAAAATGACGCAGAGTCCGTAATCTGAGATTTGAATGAACCCCTATCGTTTTCATCTGTGCTATTATCATCAGCATGCCTATTTAATTCATTTTTATAACACATATTACTTTTCTTTGTCTCATTAAACTTGTCTTCAATCATAGAACTATCAATTACAGAAACATTTTCCTCATTACTATGTTTATCAGTTACATCAAAGCTATCAATAATTGAAGAATGAGAAGTAGGATTACTTTCTGTATCATCCTCTACAGTAATCAAAACATTTGAAGCATTATCTATATGTACTTTTGCTGAATCTTTGGATTCTTCACCATGTATTTGTATATGGGATAGACCTAGTTCACTTACTGATTCATTTTTATCTAAGTCAGTCTGTGCATACTGTTTTTCAACAATATCACTTGTATTATCAACTTCTTTTATAATTGATGTAAGAGCAAATCCGTGGAATGGTTCAATTTCACTTGTAAACAAAGAATTTTTATTAATTTCTACCTGTGCAGGGTCAGATCTGCTATGATCTCCTGTCTTATTGGATTTTAATTCTTTAATTGATTGGCTTTTTGAATTACAATTATCATCTTTGACAGGTGACTTCCTAGCTGGAAGAGATTGAGTAGTTTTTGATGTTTGCTCATAAATCTCATTTTCTTTATTTTCATCAAAGTTAATCATTTTGCTATAATTACATTTATTTGAATTATTCCTATGCACTTCAGAACTGTCAGTAAGATCCATAGAAATTGGTGAAAAATTATAAATAGATTTACTTCTATATTTTTCTTGAAATGGAGTACTACACAGCGGAGAATTTGATATGTCTGGAGATTCTAAGTTGATAGTTGCAGTAAGCCTATGATTGTTTTTTAAACTTCTATTCCGAGTACTTCTGTTAATGCTTGTAAGAAGAGGCATTTGTTTAACTATGTTATAAATAGATTCATCATGGCAATTTGGACTATATACACTTTCTTTCTCAATTATTAATTTATGACATTTAATATCAGACATGTTTTGAGATGTGTTACTAAATTCAGTCTGTGTTTTTTCTTTATCTGAAACTGCAATTACAATATTATTCTACTATGGGATTATTTAAGAAAAAACATGCTATTTTTTCATATATAAAATACATAGTAAAACTATTTACATATACCAGAGTTGTCATTGGAGCAAAAGTTCAATTTCTTTATTTTTGTAGGTTTCTTTTTACCATAAGTTTTTTCCTGGCTGCAAAATTAAAACATAATAACAGTACATAAACACAATGGTAGGTTCTACTGAAAACATCTTTTAAATTATTATCTTATAGAATTGGTATCTTCACATGTGCACTTTTTGTCAAATTATTATACAACAACTGAAAAGAACCACAACTAATGTAATATCTCATCCTGTGGGTGTTGTAAATGTCAACAGGGGAAAAATTAAATCCAGAAGATGGGCAGCAGCGTCTTCCTGACAGTGCTGAATGAATAAAGTGCAGTTGCCAACTCGCCTGCCAGGCGTGGCAACTATGGCAGAGTCCCTCCTAAATGAGCTACAAGCTTTTGTGGCAATCTATGGGGGAGGCCTATGTTCAGCAGTGGAGAAGTGATAGGCTGAAATGATGATGATCAACCTGGAACTTCTGAATAAATAGTTGCAGTTAGCAACTGCAGTTGCCAACCGGCCTGCCAAGTGTGGCAACTACGGTGCAAAAATGAGAGCTACAATATTTTGTGACAATCTATGGGGGGAGGCCTATGGTCAGCAGTGCACTAGTGATAATCGAAATCATGAAAGAATGATGATGATCTTCTTCACCATCAGCCTGTTAATAGTCCATTGCTAGTCATAGGTCTCTTCCAAGAGGGATTTGCTGTAATAACCATGCTGGATGTATTTTTCAAAACTGATTATTCCTACACCTACCAGGATAGCTGGGATTATCCAGGTATTTCACTCAATGGATTCTTATGACTCTCACGGGTTAAGCTTGGGAATCTGCCACCCACAGTGGATTTTCTGTATTAGTAGAAATTAGAGGAGTGAAATGTTTAACTTACACTTTTTGAGTTAATCTAGGGCTTTCGTTGACTGCAGGAGAGGATCTTAAAAGCAGATCGAAAGGATCGAGTGCCTTTTTTACATGTATGGATTTATCTGGTGTTAGATATGCCGACTGAGATGCAGAATCTCCCGGCGTCTCCTCACGTATCGAAACATCTTTTACAATTCTCTTGACATATTTCCTTTTGCGAACCTTGTAGGAGGCTACGTTGCTCTGATTAGAAGAACCCATGCAAGATATATCTCTCTTGGTTTGTTTTATATTTTGAATGTAAAATGCATCGAAAACTGAACTTTTAGCATCTATTGTTGATATTAAATCTTTGTGATCTACGCCACCTCCGATGTCTTTTTTAGATCTGTACGTTCGTCTCATTTTAGCTTCTCATGTAATAATACATTGAATGAAATAAGGATAGACTTATTATTTATTTTGTAACAACATGTAAACATTCAAAGAATAAAGTTCGGTCCATAAATTAAAAACAAAGGAAGGAATGACGTTGAGTTTGCAATGTTACCAATTTGAAAAATATTTTAAAAAGATGTTAAAAATGTAAATAATTCATTGAAATAAAAATTGCAATAGTTTGTCATGATCTCGTGATATAAAATAAAATATGCCCCGCTAGACTCGCTCAGATAGTCCGACGTCCCGTGCAGTTACGTGCTGCGATCCTTTTCGGGAATTAATAAATAAAGCAATTTTGATTGCTTTATTCTATTGTTTTTTGAAAGGCATTATATTGTAATACTGATACGTCATATTGTAAATCCCCACACTTTTGGGTGCGTAGCGTAGGGCTAGCCCCGTTTCCTCGCGGTTACCCTTCTGGGAAACGCAGTACACCACTACACAAGTTAAGTTGGCCTTGGGTAGAGCCCTAGTCAACGTATACTAATTCGATTCCAATTAAGTCTTTGCGTAGATATAATATTTTTTAACGCACTAGGGATACACATTTAGGCATCCATTCTCTCTGTATATACGCGATAGGGTGGGAAGTTAGGTCACACACCCTGGTAGCCCATCGGCGGCCACTTCCCCCGTAGGAGTTTTAGATAATCATTAAATTAGAGTAAAATAAAACAGATAAGATGGAAGCATAGTTTTCGGGAGCCTTTCTTAAGTTCCAGGAAATGTATCTGCAGTATCGCGACATTAATTGACGCCGCGAGCCCACAATTAGCCTTTGTAATAGAGGAACTCTCAAGGTCCAATTATAGGGTTCCTTCATCATCCAAAGAGACATCATCATCTTTCACGGACTCCGAAATGGAGTGCGAATCATCTCAATCTCCTGAGGAATCGCGCAACACCGGCATCACCCTTGTAGAGAAGTCATAAAAGAAGCGAAAAGCTTCCCACACTTCTGCAAAAACGGCAATAACCAAATCAGAATACACTCTCGATGATCGCACGGTCAGAGGCCAGTCCGTTATAAGCTCGGCTCCAGCGAACACACCCGTCACTCTATTCGCAAATCGTCCTGTCGACGAAAGCGACTTAGGGTTAGTCCGCCGCCTCGCTGCCGTCTTCAACGGCGCCGATGTTTCAGCCCTTGCACAGGCACTCAAAGCTGCAAACGGTAAACCCGAAAATAGGATCTACGCAACTATGCGGTACCAATAAGTGATTAACGGATATAAAGTATATACTATAGTTAACTTCCAAGTTTAAAAGACCTATTGGTTGCAAGCAAGTGCCGTCACTTCAACCCATCACGACTCTCTCACTTTATCAACTCATACACATATACGATCATTATCAGCATACATATTAATCATACGCACTGCCGCCCTCCAGGCTGGTTTTCCTTTTTTTAATTACGATTAGAAGCGTCGCCGGAGTTTCTTGCGCCATTTATTCTCCAGCTTCTACGCTTTCCGAATTGGTGTTAAATATAGATGTTAAAAATGTCCTCCCGATAGAAGTAACTGATCGCACCGTGGTTCGGCCCTCTCGTGCACTTTCGAGTCAGCTACTTACGCGCACTGGGTAACAGTCCAAGCCGAGGTTCCTTCCTGGGGGCCCTTGCGTTAGTTAGTTACCCACCATAAAGATTTCGGCTAGACGCCATCAACGTTCGGCCACCTTTCAATCCCGGCGGAGCTGATATACAGTATGTAGATATTTTTACACTTATCACCGGATTTAATTCGGGTCTTTTAGGTGGGAGAAGCGGAGCTACATCTGTAAAGTTGCTGTTGACGAAGAAAACTCTGTCAATGTAAACATTCTAATGAGGTACCTACCAGGTACCACCAACAAAGAAGAATCAGTTATGTACTATACTCTAAATCAGAGATCTGTCTGCCAGAAAGAGTCAACGGAGCTGACTAACTTAGAGACCGTGGCTCACCCAATATTCTGAGTGAGATTTCGAAGCTTTTTGGATAGCTGCACACGTCGGCGTTGGCGCAACACTCTAGTGTGAATAACGACTCAAGTACAAACCTCGTCCGACGCTATTCCGAAAATATCCCGGACTTCTATCTGAGCGAGATTAGTATGATTCTCAAAGAGCTTAAAAATGACAAAGCGCCGGGTGAGGACGTAATTACAAGGAAGCTTCTGAAAGTGGGTGAAAAACCGGTATATGTAGTCCTCCTGAAACTGAATAATTCAGTCATCCGTGGCGTCGTACGCTGAGAGTGTGTGAGTGTGGAGAAGAAGCGCGGTCGTTTTATTGTTTACGAAGGGCGATAACGCCCTCATGAAGTACAGAGCGGCATATATCTGCTGTTTTTGAGCCGTTAAAATTGTTCAGAGATTAACGGAGTTTCACAGTCGCTTTGAATGTCTATTTTACGTTGGAATCTTCCAGCTCCTGTGGCTTCGCAGAAATCTATTTTGCAATATTTCCAGTTTATTTATGTGACGCTTACATAGACCATAACCGGTCTTGTAGAGGCGTAACTTGTGTGGTAAGCCCATTTTGCTGGGGCATACTAGCAGGTGTAGGCGACCTGCGGTAAAGCCTACTCTATTTCGGACGTTGTCGATATGCGGCGTGAACATCATTGCTGCGTCTAACTTGACCCCGAGGTATATGACCTTACTAACCCAAAGCAACGGGAGGTCGAGGAGGGTGATGGTTCCTATATGATTATTATCGGTTAGGTGGATTCCGCTATTAGGCCAGAGTGTGCCCTAGAGAAGTATAATGCTACACTCATTTCGGGTTTTACCGTTATATTCCATTTCCGGAACCATTCGGACATAACGAAAACTGATTTTGGGGGTCGACGAGGTCCAAAATTCGACCCCTATTAATTATCAAAAGTCTTTATTAAAACTTTCAAGATAAGGTTTTTGTTAAAAAAAAAATACCTGCTTAAGTATTTTTACGTAATTTGTATTAATAATTATTAATTACAACTTTATATCCATTTTGTTAAATTATGATGAGAAAATGATGTCAAGTTTACTCACTTAACCAACCACAAAGGTTTTAAATTCGTATTTTGTATCAATAGGAAAAAAACTAGAGATAGAATTTTTAAAGTAATTTGGCTATGGGGGTCTGAGGTATCCAGTTCTTTTTGGAAAAGGGGTCTCTTGCCCAAAATAGTTTGGAAATCCCTGGCCTAGGCAGTCAGCTGTAGGTTGGCGCTAAAACGTTATGCGGTCCTAGTGTTTGAGTATCTGAATAATACCGAACCGCTTCACCTGCGAAAAGAGCGAAATTAACTTTCGGGTCTTTATGAGAGGAGAGATAAAAGCCCTGAGAGACTTCCGCTCGGAGGGTGCGCCTTTAGGAGCGCGTTCTTTTCACTCCGAAACGAAAGGAGCTATTTAACATGAACGCTCGTATGATGTTCACGAGTGAAATGAAATGAAATGAAAATTCTGTATTTTTCGACGTAAGAAATACAAATTTCGTTTGTCAAACGTCATTTCTTTACAATCTATCGCCGTTTCGTAAAGAAGTTCCTCTGACGAAGAAGAAACAAGCGAAAGAAACAAAAACGTAATTTCTCATTTGTTTAAAATAATTTTTTATCTCAGTCAAAATACATTTTAATTAAATTTACAAAGAAGAGTCCTAAGGAAAATCAAAGCGCGCTCCATCTTCAAATCTTAGACAAGATTTATTCAATCAATAAATAAGTAAATTGTAAGCTCGAGCAGACCGGCCTCCACCAACAGCACCTGTTCACAAGTTTGACACATGTGGCAGCCATCGCACTCCTCAACCATTTCAAAGGGAAGTGGACGACCCGCCACACGACGCCGCCGCAAGCAGAGACATTACAGCGAGCATGACATACTCAAGTCTACCAAACAAATTAACATTACATAAATTATAGTCTTTTACTTTACAGAACCCTCCTATAGGGTTCCACAAGACATTTTTTTTGTTTATAAAAACGTTACATTGTAATAACCTATCCCAACATAAAAATACATATTACGTTTACTTACAAAATAACTCATTCTTCATCTCATTGTGTTATACATTACTTGAGTGTCTCTCTGGATGGATACTTTCCATGCGTCCTTGTCATTGAAATAATCATTAAAATTATAATAAGCTTTGGAGCACAGACTTATTTTTATAAAAGTTTTAAATTTAGCCTCTGTAAGATTTACTATATCTTCTAGAATTTTATTAGAAATACGTGTGACCCGTAAAATAATTTTTTACTTTATTCAGTCTAAATTTTGGATTATCTAGTTTATTAATATTCCTTAATTTTAAATTATGATTGTCACTATTCTTCGGATATAGTGGTTTAAATTTATGTATGCCGTGTGGTAGCGGTCCTGAGAGAATCTACCACCCCATCTCATCCCGTGGGTGTCGTAAAAGTCGACAGAGGGAAAATGAAAACCAGGAGATGGGCAGCAGCATCTTGCTCGAACATCTAAATAAATAAACTGCGGTTGCCAATCCGTCTGCCGTAGCGTGGCAACTATGGCAAAATCTCCCCCAAAACGAGAGCTACAAACTTTTGTGGCAATCTAAGGGGGAGGCCTATGTTCAGCAGTGGACTATTGATAGGCTGAAACGACGAAACGATGAAATTTATGTACATGCACAACGTTTTCATAAATATATTACCATGTAAAAGTTAAAATATTAATTTCTTTAAGCAGTTCCCATAACGAATAGCGAGAGCGCATATTATAGATTGCGCGGACTTGCTCTTTTCTGCAAAGTAAAGATTGTATTCACGTCAGCCGCGTGTACCCATAATAAAATACCATAAGACATCAAGTTGTGAAAATAGCTAAAGTAAACTTATCTTGCAGTAGCTATATCCGTAATGTCGAATCTTTCTCACAGCATACGCAACCGGCATAAGAGAATCTACCATCCCATCTCATCCCGTGGGTGTCGTAAAAGTCGACAAAGGGAAAATAAAAACCAGGAGATGGGCAGCAGCTTCTTCCTGAAACATCTGAATGAACAAACTGCGGTTGCCAAGCTGCCTGCCAAACGTGGCAACTATGGCAATATCCCCCCAAAATGAGACCTACAATGTTTTGTGGCAATCTATGGGGAAGGCCTATGTTCAGCAGTGGACTAATGATATGCTGAAACGTACGAACGAAAAAACTGTAACTTATAAAACGATATTATTTTGTACAGTTTTAACATTAGGTAATGCAAATTTAACGCATTATGTTTTCTTGGTATTTAGAGCTAAATTGTTTGCATGGAACCAATATAAAATATTATTCAGAGCACTATTTACTTCATTTAAGTTCTCAGTTTTTCGATTGGCCTTAAATATCAGTGATGTATCATCTGCAAACAATACTATATTTGTAAGATTCTGGACTAGGTATGGTAGATCATTTATATAGACTGGAAACAAAAATGGGCCCAGAATAGATCCTTGTGGTATAACAATTTTTACTTGTGAGCCTTCTGATTTAGAACTATTAATCTCAACCATTTGTAAGTCTGTCGCGTACGTTTATCTTATACAGTTTGTAACGGGCCCCTAGGCCCGTGAGCACAGTATCCGATGAAGCTGTAAAAGCCAAAAAAGGCTAACAGCAATTACATTACCAAAATTATATATACAGTTTGTAAAGCAAGCCGTCGTGCAAGACTTTGTCAAATGCATATGCCACATGGTGGGCAGTGAAGAAGCCTATATTAAAAAAAATTACATGCCGTGCGGTAGCGGCTTAAGAGAATCTACCATCCCATCTCATACCGTGGGTGTCGTAAAAGTCGATAGAGGGATATTAAAAACCTGGAGATGGGCAGCAGCATCTTCCTGGAACATCTAAATAAATAAACTGTGGTTGCCGAACCGCCTGCCAAGAGGGACAACTATGGCAAAATCCTTCCAAAATGAGAGCTACAAACTTGTGGCATTTTATAGGGGAGGCCTATGTTCAGCAGTGGACTAGTTATAGGTTGAAGTGATTATGATGATGACATGCAATGGCTATAATTATTAGCGCAATTAGTCAGCCGTCTTTTGTTTTCTAGCATTTGATATAATGATTTTATGTTAAATCGAAGGATTGTATTGCCAAAGACATGGCATAGTTAGTAGTTAAGCTCTAAAATCAAAAAACAATTGGTCCTGGCTAGTAAACGAATTTAGGTATGCTAACATCAAAAAAAATTGGAAAAAACTATTTCATATGAAATAAAACAAGGTTTCAAATACTCTTACGTTTATTTAAAATAAAATGCCTGTTGTATGCCAATACAATGGAACTTGTAGTAGACTATACTATAATAAACTACATCACCAGAGAAATTTTAAAAATACATATATTTGAAATTTTTTGACAAAGATCATGAGTCTTTGGCATAAATATTCTAAGAATTGCAGCAAATGCAATTAGTATATTACACGTAAATTGTGGATCGATTACGATGGAGAGTTACCATCTGCTTGTAATAGTATGAGGAATTTTAAACTAAGTACATACCCTGAAATATTTTTTAAATAATAGACCAACATAGAAATAGGTTACGAACTTATTCCAATGTTATTATAAAAAAAAATACGAATAAGAGGTAACTATAATTGAATAAACATGTCATATTTTTTTTTGTCGACAAGCTGTTAATAAATAAAAAAAGTTTGAATGTGTTCTTAAATTGAAATTGACTTGCGAAATGAATTTTTCACGACCTCTACTATCATATTTTTTGTTACACGTTTTTATCACACATATTTCAAATTACGCTAAATCCGCTGGATACAGTTAAAAAAAAAATTAGCAGACAAACATTACAGGTTTTTTTTAAAAACAAACCAATCACAAATCTCCTTGGTAAGGAAACAATACAGATACAAATAAATACTAGTAACTTTGTAAAAATGTAGATATTTGCTTTCACAAAACAATGATTCTGTAATGAATATTTTAAGACATTGAAAGGATAATTTTTTTCAAAAATTTTCACAATTTCTTTACTTAGCTGGCTTTTATAAAGCTGGTTTTAACTCCGTTTTTGACTGTATCATGATTATACCAAACAAAACTCTTTTTTTTGCATAGCCATAATGACATTCTCAAAGCTTTGTCAAAACTATCATGACTAAATATGTAAACCGTATTTTCAGATTTTTTATATCATTGACACTTAAAAAAAGTCACAATTGATAGCTTCTTTTTACACTTATGTGGACTTAAAAATAAATAACAAAATTACTTGAATTGAAAAAGAATCTAACTTTGTATACATCTTCTATTTTGATTGATAAAACAGTTTTTCCCCTTTTATGATGAATGTAACTTTAAAAGATAAAATACACAACTTTTGCTTAGTGACTGAAAGGAATGACAATAACACTAAATAACTATACAATTATACTCTAATAGTAAAACAATATATAACATGGCTATGCTTAATATACAATATAAACAGAAAAATATAAAAATCAATATAACATAACAAGTACACTGTGATTATTTATAATAGTTACTCACATTTTGTAACATTTGAACAAAATTAGCAAAAATAATTGTAAAATAAAGAAATTCTCGTTTAGGATTCAATTAATTATTGCACTATCACTTATATGTCTTTCACTTATATTTCTTGTGAGAATGTGATGTGGAAACTTTACTACAACAGTTAACACATTATATTGGTAGCATTGCTTTCATGTAAATAACAATGCACAACCAATATGAAATCCTTATAGCTAAATGGTCGATGATTTTGTGCAGAGAAATTATTGAACTATCACATCAATTTCAATAAATTCGGACATGAATATCATACAATCACAATTACGAGAACACATCAATGGGGCGTGGCGAGACTGTGGCCAAATTGGGGTGAGTGGGACTTGCTAATGGGTCAATGTGAGATTCAATTCTTGCTTCAATAGTAGCTTGTTTCACAGCCTCCTTATATGGACCTCTTTTCTTTTTATTGAAGCGAATCTGGAAAATAGAATTATTATTATGAAATTCAAGTCAAGGGCAGTTTTTTTTTAAACATGACACCTCACACTATGACTTTACCTGTATAGCAATATGAGCATTTTTGAGACCAGAAAATCATCAATTTGTGTTTTTGCACAAACATTGACTCCAACTGGGATTGAAATCCAGGACCCATGGCATAGAATTCAGGTACAATAACCACTAGGTAATATAATGGTGTTGCCATTGGCCAAATTTTGTGTATAGCACAAGTTTATTTTAAATTTTGTTTACCAAATTCTATATTTATGGACCAAAATAACTGATATCCAACACATATATGTTGGTTTAATGACAAAAAAGTAATCACAAAAGGTGGTGATCTGGTTGTTTCCATCACTCCGTGTGACATATCATTAATCAACATTTTTTAAATAATAATGGCATATATTGACTTATGAAATGTAACATAACAGAGGGCAGAACAATGTCTGCCCGGCCAGCAAGTATGTTTATAGAAAGATGTTTTGATGTTTGCAAACTATGAACTGTGACTCCTGTGCAAGGATAGCCTGTTACATGAGTCCGTGCTCTTAATTTTTTTTGCCTTTAACATACCATATAATTTACTATACATTTTTACTATTTGTTACAAAATAACATACAATTGTGTGTGTGTGTGCAAGTATGTGTGTGCATGTGTGTGTGTGTGTGTGTGTGTGTGTGTGTGTGTGGGTGTGTGTACGCGTGCGTGCGTATACGCGTGCGTGTGTGTGTGTACGCGTGCGTGTGTGTACGCGTGCGTGTGTGTGGGTACGCGTGCGTGCGTGCGTGTGTGTGTGTGTGTGTGTGTGAGAGAGTGTGGGCGTGCGTGTGTGTACGAGCGCGTTTCTCACTTTAAACTTCCATCAAATTTTCTGTGTCATCATAGTTAAGTATAAGCATGTAGTCATCTACATGTTTCTTTAAATTATAATGACTACAATGCAAATTATTAAAGCCACAGACATCCATCCGCATAGTCCCTAATTTCTACAGGTTTACGAAATAATTCTAAACATATCTAAAGTAAAGTAAGTAAATAGCTTAGATTACTGTTTGCCCTCTATCTGTTTCAACCGCTTCAGTGTGGTTGAAAGTAAAATAAAATAACAGCATATAAATCATCTACGGCTGAGCAGATGACTCCTCTAGTTTTCTTTAAGGGCTTTTGAGTTGGAAAGAGTCTGCCTGGCTGATCCAATGCTGGATGGGAGATTTTATTTTTCCCCGAAATAAACACAACAAAATATTACTTATGATTTTTAACCATTTTGCTGTTACATCATAAGTGTAAAAATACTTTATGAAGAGTAGGGGTAATATTAAATAAAATCATATATACCTTATAGTCTTCTAAAAATGGACTCAAACTGTCAAATGGCATCAAAGAGGATGTCGATGAGGCATACCATGCAACATGAGCTCTGGAGGTAGCTGTAACACTCAACACTTTGCCAGGCCACCAAGGGAATCCAACCACTTTCCCCCAAACTATATCACCAGGAGAAACGCACAATAACCTCCCTCCAATACCCTCAGTTGTGTTTGCAGGGAAATCTGGCACTGTTTCACTATCCCAATCATCCGAAGCATCTGTTTCCTGATCATTTCTCTTTTCATAAGAGTTACTACTTAGCCTCCGTAGGCTAATTGATAGTTTTTGTTTTAGACAGTGCTCTTTTATATTGCTAAAATAATCTATACCATCGCCATCACTTTTACTGCTATTTTCATCACGTTTTTTGGTTACTTTATGTTTTTTCTTATGTTTCAATTTGTGCTTGTGTTTTTTTTCCAATGGGTCTACTGGCGGATTGTCAGACATGTTGTTATGGGGTGATAATGCGCCAATATGTTTAGGAGAAAGATCATGACAATCTTCATCTTTTTCTGTTACATTGTTCTTTTTGGCATGTTTTTTTGCTTTCTTTAGGGCTTTCTTAACTGCTTTCGAATCAGGTTTAGATGGTTTCCCCATATCACCAGACACACCAGAGTCTTCATTGTAGTCACCAGTCAGGGGTGGAATTTTTACCACTGTGCCCTCGCCCTCTCCAAAACAAATTTTTAAAGTCCGAGCACTAGAAAATAATGAGCTAAATGACACATCGTTGTCTTCTTTAGAATCATTTTCATCACATATATTACCATTGTCAGAAACACTGACAAATGCCAGTTCACGTGTTGCGTTTTCACTCACAATCGACTTGTCACTTTTAACACTTCTAAGTCTTTTTTCACTAGTGTTTGGTGACTTCACGGCACTCATGTCGCTTGTCTGAAGCCTAGTCAACTTAGGTATAAGCATACTGCTCATTAGGTGTTTTTTCTCCACTTTTGAAGGTACGGAACTATCCTGGTGGGTGTCGTCATCGCAATCTAATTTGCGTTTTTTAGACACGTCTACATTTTCATTATTCTCATTGCAAATACCCTTGCAATTTGAACATAAAACCTTCCTAGGCCTAAGCCTGACGGTCATCTTTTGTCTAGGTTGAGGCTTGCCCTTTGAACCCAGTTTTCTTGATTTCTGTACGTCTTCATTTGCGTATTGAGGTTCTTGGTACGTGAACCTTTGACTAACGGAATGTAGCTTATCATTTTTCTTATCAGACGATTCAGTCTCTCTACTAAAAGCTGGGTGGAGGCTATATACTCCAAATGGTAAATTACTGCAAAAGAACGAAGGGATAATAGTAAATATTCCAATAATCGATAATTGTTATTTCACATAGAATACGCCAATACCAACCCTTTACTGGAGTCCAGAAGCACCCCTTGAAATTTTTTATTCTCAGTAAAATACGACACAACAAGCAAATCGGCTAGGGCTTCTTCAACATTCACTAAAATCTGAGAATTCTTTTCAATCGTCATATCGGCTGTTGAAACGACAGCCGCCATATTCTTTTGTGAGTCATAGACTTTTTATTTGCTCAATGTTGATTGCTGAATTCGAAAAAGGAAGAGTATTTAAAAACACACAATAACATTATATTAAAATGCCACTGTTACTCAGGGTGCTAGAACAAATGAGTTTAATGAAAAATGTGTGAGTTTAGATAAAGTAGTTTAAGTTAATGTAACGTAATTAAATTTACTAAAAATAGTATTAATCAAGGAAAACAAAAAGCCTTCAGTTAATTATATTTATAAATTCTTAATTTTTAAGTTGCTTTTTAACCAACTTCTAAAAGGAGGATGAAACAAGCTACCAAATCGAGCTATTTTTGCATAAATTGCAATAGCTTGCCATTCGCTGCATAACGCAATTGTACTAATATCTTTGAAGTCCTTGAAAATCAAGTCAGTTCAAGTCATTTATTAAAATATGATAAGGATACGAAAAATTCGGGGTAGATTTTGTTGTTTTTTGCCATTTGTTTCAATACACACTAACAATCAGAAATGGAGGATCAAAGTTAACCTCACCAAAAGTGCAGACATGTAATCAAGAATCGGTAGATGGGCAAAGCGATAGGATCACAGTGGTTCATGCGTAATATAAACCTCCAAATCGATTTTGGGCTTCCCGCCATCGAATTGTGAGTACCAGTAAGTTGTCAGTGCCGCCACATACAACGCCATCGGGTAACACCAACAATCGACTAGCGAAAAAAGGAGACCAAAGCACTTCCTCGAGGGATCCGGACGATGCGACTACTAGGGCACAAGAGCTCTACACAACTTCCAAGATACAATATACGTTGTTACGTGTAACAACTTGATAGAAGAATGACTAATATTTTAGTAGGATGTAACATTGTTGTGCTGTTAAAACACTGAAACACAGTATCAAGAAAGGGATCTCTTGCCCAGTTTGGAAATCCCTGGTCTTGACATTGTTGCGACAGTGCATGGTGTCAAGTGTTGACACAAGTAAGCTATATTTACCAATTATTGCTTATTTGTGGCAAAAAGTGAATACACTAAAGAGATAGCAAAATTCAGTCCGAACAAATTTACCATCCATGTTTAGAAATGACCTAGAACATAGTCATTAAAAATATGAATAAATGCAACATGTAAAAATAGGAATTTGAAAAAGGATCGAAATTCTTAACCTCTCTTTCTTGTAATGATTTTTAATAAAAAAAGATAGTTAAAATCTGTTTAGTTCCTGAACAAGAGAATCGACACTACACCATTTATTTACTTTGAACAAGTCACGTGATCACTGTTCATAGACGGAATTTGAATTATTGTAAATAAAAAAAATATATCTTTATTTGTTTTGGAACGCGATACTAGTTTTTTCAGTACACGTGGTGTGTTTACTATAATCAGTTAAAAATAATATTATTTAAGATATTTTATGCAATAATACTGACTAAACTTCGATAATTATATGGCTTAATAATATTGACGTTACCCAAGCGTAACGCTGTAATCTTTCAACATAGGTCTCATACAGCTGAGGTCAGTATGGGTCGCTACCACGCCCTGCACTTACCGCAAAATTGCTAGCCTAGACTACTACTAATACTAGACTGAAATAGTCTAGCCAGAGTCTAGACTCTAGGCGGCGTCGTCGCCTTTCTGTATGTAATCTTTCGTCTGTAGTATAGACACGATACGATATTATATATCACCGATAGTGAGATTAACGTAGCAGAAAATATCAGTGTTTCTTAAAATATATCGATATTTTGATAACATAAATAACGAATAGTCTGATTGAACATTGACAGAATGTCACTGACACTGACAATTTTATTTATTACAGAAGTTTTATTTTCTACTTGTCTGGTTGATTTTAATTTTTAGTTTGAAATTTGTCGTTTCTAACATAAACCATTCAAACTCCAACCAAAATCTAACACAGTAAGTATTTCTTGAGATTTGCTTATTGTTACCTAGTGTGTTATTTGGGTTAGATACTACTTATATAATCGGTTTAATTATTGAAAATAATCATTTCGTATTTTTGATTAAAGTTTAATTTGTCTTGAACATGAATAGATCTCGTAGTCTTTGATTGGGCATTAGAATATCATATAAAAATTATGTGATATAAAGTCTTTTTAAATTAAAATGCTGAAACAAAAATATTGCATTATGTTTATCAAGGAGTGTTGCTCAATTATGTAATTATAGCACCGGAGCAAATTTGTGGTATTATGATTTGCGGTACATAAGCCTTAAAACTTTTAAAATAATAATTAACCTAATTTTAAGATTTACCCTATGAATATGTCAATTTAAGAAATATAATTAATATTAGATCAATTAGGTTTTATTCATGTTTTGTAATGAAGCTGAACAACTTTTTATTTTAATATATTATATATATTTTTCTAAAACAATAATAGTTTTTTCTGCGAAATAAAAATTGGTTCGATTTTCATTTTCTGCTAGCAGAGCACAATATGATGTTATGCTATTATAAAAATTTAGTAGTTCAGCAGAAATTTTCCTTGTTCAACAAAAAGCTGTAGAACATGAAGTAAGTCTGCTTGTTAGTAAAAATTTATGGTATCCGAAAAAGTAGTGTCTTTTTTAGAATAGTGGCAAGGCTCAACTCTACAATTACATTTACATCTAAATGACTAGCAATACTATATAATATAACATATACATACATAACTCATTGAGATAATTGAGGAATAAAAATGAACTTATAATAGAGCCTGTATATATAATTTCGGTGATGTAATTGCTGTTAGCCTTTTTGGCTTTTATAGCTTCATCGGATACTGTGCCCGTGAGCACAGGGACCCGCGTGCCAGGTTTGGTTTGACCCAAACATAAATACTTAAATAAACTCCTACAAACAAATCGAAATTCGGACTGTGTCGAAATTCGGACTGTGCATAGAGCCTGTGGTGACCCTATACAGACATTCACCATGGAAGAATTCTTATCATTGTTAACATACATACATACATACAATTTCGTCTTTTTCCCATATAAGGGTTAGGCAACAACCAATCTGTAGCCATTTGTCGTTCCGCGGGAAACAAGACGTAGTGGGTGGCAGACCACACATAGTATGAGTCAAAAAATTCTTACGACATCTGCATTCCCACAAGCAGTATAGAGACAGTATTGACATTATGGTATTATTCTATAGGGATAAAGACTGTCCTTACAATACCATGTCTCTAAGGCATCTTAACCATGATATTGTTAACATAGCTCATAAAAAGTGTAGATAATTTGGGGATTCCCCACTTGTCTTGAGGTAACTTGCGTCATACTTACCTTCAGTGGTTTACCATATTTTCCAGACTCTAAGAAGTACCTCAAATTTAGAAATTTTTCAGGTTTGGTTGACGGTAATAACGCTATCGTCTTCCAGAGTCAGAACTTCTCTCTGCCTGCTGGGTTTCTTGGTGGTTCTTCCCAGAACAGAGGCATTTTTTTGCGCACCAGTAAAGTTTAAAAAAAATATGTTCAATGAGTATTATGTAAATAATCTAAATTGAATAGAAATTATTCTATTCTATTCTTTCTTGGGCTTCGGACATCTAAAGTTGTTGCTCGATGCTGTCTGTAGTGGAGATCGCGTTGTACGGGATAAGGCCGAAGAGACCTGCGAACATTTATCTTTCGCCTGAATAAATATAGGCAGCTGACGTTCTGACGAGTAGGCAGCGGGGTGATACGTAGCAGGGGGTTGCTGTGAGACAGTTGGGACTTGCTGTGAGGCAGCGGGGACTAGCCGTGAGGCGTCAGAGGTTGGTCGTGGGACACAGGGACTTGCTGTGAGGCAGCAGTGGTTTACCGTGGGTAGGCCAACGGTTGCTTTGAAGCAATGGAGGCTTATCATAAGGCGCCGTCGCCGCCTGCTGTCTCAAAGCAGAGCTCCGTAGCTCTGCTTTGAGACAGCAGGCGTCGAGGTTGTAGGAGAGTGGTCATTGTTCTTTTCGCTGATATTTATCGACTTGTAACATATCCTATACAGATGTTAATAACATTTGGTTATTAACTGGAAGAAAATAAGTGAAATTGTTTTGTTCAGTAATGAAATTAAAAGTAATGAAAATTCTTTATTTTTCGACATAAGAAATATGAATTTCGTTAGTCAAACGTCATCTCTTTACAATCTACTGCCGTTTCGTAATGAGGCTCCTCTGACGGACAAGAAACAGGCGAAAGAAACTCCGTAGGTATCCTATACATTATAATTAAGATTACAAAGAATAGTGTCAAGGAAAACCTAAGCACGCTCCTTGTCAAATCTTAGACAAGGGTTAATTCAATCAATATATAAGTAAATCGTAAGCTCGAGCAGACCAGTCCCACCAACTGCACAAGTATGACACATGTGGCAGCCATCGCCCTCCTCAACCATCTCAAAGGGAAGTGGATCCGAAGTAGTATCTGCCGTAGTATGAACGTGTTTAAACGTTACGATGACCTCTTGCTTTTATTTTGGGTCGTATCCGTGTAACCTACATAATTGCCGCATTGCGGTTTGACAAATAATTCGATCCGAATTCAGAATATCGCGCAAGATTTTTCTGTATTGCGATTTCCGTCAGAAGGACAAAATTGCGAAACGAAGCTGTTCGCAAATTGAAATGTTTTTTTTTTTTTAAATAAAACGCGGGAATCTAACGGCGCGCGGGTGCAAAGCTTTAATAGTGTAGTGCCGAGGAAGACCCAGGATATTTTAAATATTTAAAAGAACCTCACCACACTCTTACCTCACCAATTTTTGCATCTAGCAAACATTGCGTCAAAAAAATTGTTGCTAGATGTAAAATTGCTGCTGGTTACGTTTATTTTTAACGTACAGAGATAATTCGCATATTTTAGCGGTTCTCATGACGCGACTGTCGCTAAGTGATCATTTCAATAGTCGTGCGCATACTGACAGTCGAAGCATTTACAATGAACCGCTATACTTATTTGTTTTAAATGACGTTTCTTTCAATAAAGAAAAGTAAAAAAAAAAAACAAACGCCGACAAGCCCCTGTATCCTTTAACATGAACTATACCTTATTATTTCAAGTTATAACTTTGAAATAAATATTTGCTTTTTTAAAAGGAATAGTGTCTCAATTCAAATTAGAGGTTTTATGTTTTTTAAAGGCCTCAACTGCACGCGATGCAATGTTATTTATTATTTTGAAAACTATGACACTTCGATGAAGCACATCGTAAGGGCTGCAAAACCGGTTTAGGTCCACGCTTTTATAGGATACTAGCTGAGCCCCGCGGTTTTACCCGCGTAAAAAAAGCCGACTCCGATCGATGATATATACGGTTTTTTGCCCTAGCCCTAGTTATTTTTTTAAATTTAAATAGCTTAAGTTACCCGCTATTATATCAGCTATCTGCCAGTGAAAGTCCCGTCAAAATAGATCCAGCCGTTTCGGAGATTAGCCGGAACAAACATACAGACAGACAGACAAACGGACAGACAGAAAAATTTAAAATCGTTTTTTTCTTATAAGTACCGTATACTTTCAAAAACATTGAGTAAAAAGCTTTTATTTTGTTCACTTCAATATTATTTATTTGTATAGACTAGAATAAGTCAGTTTAACACTGTTATGAAGAGATCCATAAATCTAATTACTGGTTCTTTGTGGACGGGATTCTGCGCTGTTGGTCGTTGTGTCAGATTCCCGCACGGGGTAAATATTTGTATGGTCTAACAGATAGTTGTTTAGAGTCTGGGGGTATACAAGTGTATTTATGGCATTAAAACGCATGCACGATTCGACGAGAAGGAAGAGATTCTAGTGCAGGGCATGTTTTTTTTTAAAATTAAATTACAATCCAATTGACGCCAGGGTCATAATACACTACAACGCTACAGTGACCAATTACCAATGGACTGTGTGGTCGCTTGTCACTCTCTCTGTTTTAAAAAAAATGTCTTCGCGTTCTCTCGGTTTAAAAAAAGAGATTCTTCCGGGTCAAAAGATTAGTTTCGATTGACCGACAAAAATTCAAGCATACCATATTTTTTATGCAGGAAAACTGCCCAGTAACAAATGCCGTGTCACCGCGCTGCGCTCGTCACCCTGACATATCAGTTCTTTAGTCGCATATGTTCAGTAATTATACTAGATCTCAATGCCCTTCAAACCGAAACAAAACAGTATTTCTATGCAGGGAATCCGTCTAGGTAGTTACCACTCCAGGGCCAGTTATTCTGCCGTGAAGCAGTAGTGTGCAATCATTACTGTGTTTCGGTTTGAAGGACACTGTGAGCTAGCGTAATCACTGGGCATATGAGACTTAAGAACTTATGTCTCAGGGTGATGGGCACAGTGTGGTGTACACACAGAATTTTTCTGAGTGACATAGCATTTGTTATGGGCAGACGGTTGCACTTACCAATCGTTTGAACGTTTTGCTCGCTTCATCACACATGTCTAATAAAAAAAAACAAAGTATTGTTTAGTACCGGATGAATGTTGAATTATATGTAAAAAGTTTATATTAAAACAAGGCTAGGATTAATGCTGTGTAAATTAACGTTACATATTGGTGAGTTCACAAAGTTCAAAAAGAGTCGCGGTTAATATTATAATTGGAATGGCGATCGCTGCGTTATAATGCTGTCGCGTTTCAGCATATCACTAGTCCACCGCCTAACATAGGCCTCTCCCATTGATTGCCACAAAAGTTAGTAGCTCTCATTTTCGGGGGTATTTGCCATAGTTGGCAACTATGACGGGTTGGAAACCGCAGTTTATTTATTCAGATGTTCCCGGAAGATGCTGCTGCCCATCTCCTGGTTTTTATTTTCCCTCTGTCGACTTTTACACGCACGGGACGAGGTAGTACGAGTACATTATCTAAAGCTGCTACCACACGGCTCCGCTACCAGACGGCTGTTACGATATTTAATTCAATAATTAAAACTCATGGTCAAACCAGTTTTAGCGCGTGATCACACCACCACGAATTGTTTTTGTTTATATAAAGAAGTGCTGGTTTCACTCGCGAGCAGAAGATTGTGAGCTCGATTTTTTATTTTAATATCGCAATGGACTGCAATTGAAATTATAGATTTGTAAGATTTATGTCTGGAATTTTTTTTAAATTATAACTGAAAATAATTCAATTAATAGATATAGTAAGTATTTTTTCATATCCTTACCATCATATATAATATACAAAAACAATGTTTCCATTATAATGGATAGCAAACACTTTTTTATTCTAGTATGAATATTTTAAAATGTTTTCTTATAAAGGTTCTGTCTCTTCTTCAGGGATACGGTACCCTAAAAACATTTTACTCTTTCGAGTATCGGTGTCATTCCAAATCTATGAGGCAGGCCTATGTTCAACAGTGGACTAAGATAGGCTGAAATGATGATAATGAATATATATCAAAATAAAAAAATAATGCGTAATGCTTTCTTAGAAAAATGAGAGGAGAACTGTGCTCAGCAGTGGGACATTTACAGGCTGTTACTTTTTTTTTAAACGTAACATAAAATGGTGCTAATGCGGACTTAGGTAAATGATATTTTTCCTGTGAGTCGTCGATGTCAGTTGAGAAGATGAAAAAATTAATAACTATTAATTAAAAGTATGTTGCTTCCGTCAAAAATGTCACATATTAATGTTTTAATTTTTTTTAGTTTATACGATTATAATTTAAGTATGTCAAAAACCATCCTAAACCAATAAGATTCGGTAACTAATGCCACTTTTAAAAAGATTTATTTTCTTCGGGCAGTGCATTTATTGTATATAAGCAACTCTGAAGAGCCTCACCGTGAGCTTGCACAATGTGACCGTCATTTAGAAAATACATTAGACGCAAACTAGGTATATTTATTCTAGTGAGACTTTAGAGAATCCGTCACGAATAGGGTTGCCAACTGTATTTAGTAATAAAGTATCGCACTCGCACCTTATTTTGCGGTCATTGACACAACAAAAATTGGTAGCTCAGGGGCTAGGCGCTCGCTTTAACCACGTGCTCGGCGGCGAAGGTAAACCTCGTGAGGAAACCTGCATGTCTGAGCAATAAAAAATATTTCGAAGACATGTGCTGTCCGCCAACCCGCATTGGAGCTCTCCGAAATGAGAGGAGGCCTGTGCTCAGCAGTGGGAGATTCATATACTGAATCTTTACTTTTTTTAATGAGATTTTTATGGTTCGGTCACATTTTCTATAATATAATTGATCAGAATGTAAGAAATCGCTGTCGGACTTTTGGCACTAAAACACTTTGTAGTCATGATGCAAGAGAAAGCCTAGTGTTGGGCATAGTTTTGTATAATGTATAAATATAGTGATGTATAATGTTTTATAATAAAATTCCTAAAAGTGTAACACAAAAATCGGACATGTATTTTAAAAAAACTTATCAAGAAGACATTATTAGATAAAGCGTATTATAAAATAGATCATTATATAGAGGACAAAGATGTGTGGAAATAACTCATACTCTGCACTTGCAAATCCCCTGGCTAGTAAATTTATGACGTAATTTTTTGAATTCAATTACAAAAAAAATTACATTATGTAATATGGCATTGAAAAAAAGGAAAACCCCAGAGTGTCTTACCGGTTCTTCTCTGAGAAGGTCATTTTTTGAACCTGTGTAGATTTATAGCGTTCACAAGAGCTTTAAACAAGCCTAAATTGAATAAAGAAATTTTGACTTTGACTATATAAAATTATAACTGTTTCATACACAGACAATGTCTTCAGAGAAGAGGATAGACATAACTCAGCCGTTATGGGACCAGAGCACGTTCGTGGGACGATTCCGGCACTTCGCCTTCATATCCAATCCCTTGCTGACGTTCGTGCCTGAAAAGGAGCTGTATGCAGCAAGAGATCTTTATTTGAAATACAAGTAAGTTTTTACTTACCGCGATTGGTTTATCTATACGTGTCAATTTCCTTTGTTCTTGTAACATCTATTTGATCTTCAGGTTCGTATGTTCACAATATTTACTACTATTTTTTTTATTTTTTTTATTGGATAAAGTGACGAGACGAGCAAAACGTTCACATGATGGTAAGTGCAGCGTCTGCCTATAACAGATGCTGTGTTACTTCGAATATTTCTGTGTAGCACCACACTGCGCCCGTCACCTTGAGACATTAGTTCTGAAGTCTCATATTCCCAGTGATTACGCTAGGTCTCAGTGCCCTTCAGAACGAAACACAGTAATGTTTGCACACTACTGTTTCACGGCAGAATAACTGGCCCTGTGGTAGTACCTACCTAGACGGATTCCTGCATAGGAATCCTACCACCAGTGACTTCTTTTGTACTAGTTCATTTAGAACAAGAAACATATCATTAGGAGATATTCAGCATCATCATAATATCAGCCTATCACTAATCCACTGCTGAACAAAGGCCTCCCCTATAGATTGGCACAAAAGCTCTCATTTTGCCATAGTTGCCACGCTTGGCAGGCGGGTTGGCAACCGCAGTTTAATTATTCAGAATTTCCGGGAAGATACTGCTGCCCATTTCCTGGTTTTCATTATCCCTCTGTCGACTTTTACGATACCCACGGGATGAGACGGCGTTTGGATTCTCTTAAGCCGCCTCACACGCCTCACACGCCTCATATGAAAGTAGAAGAAGCGAAAGATATGTGCCAGGATCGTAGCAAGTGGACAGATCTGATCTATGTCTACCCCAATTAGAAAGAGGTGACATGGGCTCCCTCATCTTTCTTTACTTATTAATCTTCGTTCAAAATTATTCGAATTTTTTCACAGGGCTGGTGAAGAGCCTGCAGGTACGACTAAGTCTCAAGTGATCAGAGCGAAGCAGCTCTACGAGTCCGCATTCCATCCTGACAGCGGCGAGCTGCAGAACGTGTTCGGCAGGATGTCGTTCCAGATGCCCGGTGGTTGCCTTGCCACGGGTGCTATGCTGCAGTGGTACAGGTTGGTGCTTTTGTACACATTTAGTCATCAACTTCTTCTTCTTTTCATTTCTGACCTCTTTCAATAGAATCCTGCCAATGTCAAGTCAGTCACGGGAGTGACAATAGATAATACAAAATGTCGAACATCAGTAAAATGATAGTTGTCTCAAACGAAAAGTACAATTCTGGTCTTAAATCGAATTTTCCAATCACTGTACACTTTCACATATTATATTATATATTATATTATCGTATGAGCATACTTCGAGAAGGCTAGGACGAGTCGAAAGGCTCAGTGCAACATATTTATTTGCTCATAGTCATCCCCCCAGAAGCGCCCAGCGCTGTGCTGGGCTGTCATTCTGACAACGACCAGTGCAAGTGACGTAACTACCAACACACTTGTGAAGAGGCGTTTAGTTGGCGGTTGACTGTCGTAGAGTCAATATCACTTGATGCCTCGTTTTGAGGTGAAACACGTTCTTGACTTCAGTGGTGTGTATTGCCTAGTGGTAGTTTTGTAGCGGTGGAGGGTATCTGATGGCGGCTACCGGTGGCGGGCTCTCGGTGGCGGTATTGGTTTTCTTGTGTACACTGTTGAGGGAGGGCGGGCGGTGCTCTTCAAAACTAGGTAATACACACCATTTTACATTTTGCATGCGGATCTTAGCAAATTAACTTTCTCTCCTTTACTTTTAGTTAGCTGGAAAAAGGCCACGGCCTTGATTGCTTCATGACACTAGTCGAAAGGCGGACGTGTTTCGCAGTCCCTATAATAAACCAGTGGCTCCCAACATACGTACACATTTAAAGGTCTATTTTATACCCAATCGCGGGTGATAGCTAAGTGATCCGCTAAAGTTTCCGAGTTTGCGAAGTGTTCCATAATGGAAAAAGTTTCGGATGCCCTGCCCTAATCCATTTGGTTATTGGTGCTTGATTTGACGTAATGTTTGATTTTAGGTCTAAATTCATTTTATCAGTAAAGTTGGTCATTTTTGTCAACGAAATGGTTCGCAGCTAAGCCGAAATACCCGGTCCGTGTTGGTCCCGCTGAAAATCAGCGCCGAGGCTATAGTATCACTGCCGCGGCCATTGCTGAGCGAGTAAACTTTTCACTGCAATGCTGCAGCACACATAAAAAAGCATCTCAGTATAGTTCTTGCTTTTTTTTCTCTTTTCTCTGTATAGTCTATGACTACTCTACTGGTGCTGCCATTATCCAAATTTTTAAATTAAATATTTTTAAATACTTTTTATTGTGCAGCATTTTGAGCTATGAATAAATATTTTTCTTTTTTTCTCTTTTCTAATCGCCGCGCTTGATAGGCCGATTGACGATTCCAGTATCTGGTGACCTCGCACCTTAGAGACTGTCACCGGTCCCGAAAATAACACAACGGGAGAAAAAATTCATATCGCACTGCTATTACGAAAAGTAATTTCTTCCAAAACCGATGAAAAATGATTACCATCTGTCTGTTTAAATGTGATAAAAGTGACGAGCAAAACGTGCCTGTGTCAAACTGTGTCACACAGAACAGTGTGACACCACAATGAGCCCGTCAGCCCTGAGTGAGACATCAGTTCTTAAGTCTCATATGCCCAGTGATTACGCTAGCTCTCAGTGCCCTTCAGACCGAAACACAGTAATGCTTGCACACCACTGCTTCGCGGCAGAATAACTGGCCCTGGGGGTACCTATCTTGACGGATTCCTGCATGAGAATCCTACCATCCCTTGACACTAATGTATAGAATTGACTTTTTTGAATTAATTTTATGATATTAAAGAATGACTCCAATGATAAAACCTAATATTTGCATATAATTAAAAGAATCAGGCGTTACTTTGCGGAAATCCATTATAATGAAGGGAAGTAAGTTAATTTGCTAAGACCCGCATGCAAAATGTAAAATGGTGTATGTTACCTAGTTTTTTGAAGAGCACCGCCCGCTGCACGCTACTGAGGGAGGGCCCCTCAGTAGCGTGCACAAGCAAACTAACACCGCCACCAGGAACCGCCACCAGATACCCTCCACCAACCACTACTATACTACCACTAGGTAATATACACCACTGAAGTCGAGAACACGACACGTGTTTCGCCCCAAAACGAGGCCTTTCCTTTTTTTTATAAAGACTACGACAGGCGGCCGTCTGTCGTAGAGTTAACTTACTTCCCTTCATTAATATATGTATTAATATATTTTTTTTGGAATTTTGACATTTCTGTATTAGCAGATATGTTTATTTTGCGTCATAGAACAGCGACGGCGGTGGTGTTCTGGCAGTGGGTGAACCAGTCGTTCAACGCGCTGGTGAACTACACGAACCGCAACGCGAACGCGCCGCTCAGCACCAAGCAGATGGGCGTGGCCTACGTGTCGGCGATGACCGCCGCCATGTCCACGGCGCTGACGTTCAAATTCGTTATACAGAAACGCGCCACCAACCCCATTCTTGCTGTGAGTATACATAATTTCGGTGATGTAATTGCTGTTAGCCTTTTTGGCTTTTACAGCTTCATCGGATACTGTGATCACGGGCCAGGGGCCCGCGTGCCAAGTTTGGTTTGACCCAAACATAAATACTTAAATAAACTCCTACGAAAACCTCGAAATTCGGACTGTGTCGCGTTCGCTGCGTACGCACGCAGCGATTTAGAATATCTGAAATGATTTAGCGTGCAACAAGCGTGGCAACTATGGCAAAATCCCCCCACAATGAGAGCTACAAACTTTTGGCAATCTATGGGGGAGGCCTATGTTCAGCAGTGGACTAGTGATAGGCTGAAATGATGATGATGATAAGGACACTTCAACTAATAGTAGTACCCGGGGATCAAGATTCTCTTCTCTCTTTATCTTTAAAGTTTGCCGAGGGATTGTGATAACTTTCCGCATAAAAAGTTGCCAAATTAGGTACATCATATGCAACATTTCATCAAAACCGTTTGGGCCATTTCTGAGAAATCAATTATACAACACAGTCGCCCGAACCTCGGTCGAAGTCAAGATTTATGCATAAACACAGATTGTTGATATTCGGGCCTATTGTTGTGATTGTCCTCGAGTTTCTGACACCGCATCCTAGCCTTTCGATCTTATCGCACGAGGGTTACATCGGACGTGGTTAGGTTAGGACGAGCGAGTGCTTTGTTTTGCGCGTACACTTGTGGCACTATAATATCTCCTGCGCAGTTGAAAATCTCAACATTATTACGTTGCTTGCAGAGGTTCGTGCCTTTCGTTGCCGTGGCGGCTGCCAACTGGGTGAACATTCCGCTCATGAGGCAGAATGAAATCTTACTGGGTATGTTCACATTTGCAAGAATCCTCACCAGATCAGACCACCCTAACTGGCTGGTAGCTACCCTTTCCCATGGCAGATCATTTGCTATAAGTACATTACTACATATATACATACAAACAGTCACGCAATTTTCCCATATAAGGGGTATGCAGAAACCACCCCAACTCTACTGCCTATCAAAAATAAAGGTAACAAATATGATATGAAAAAAAAACAATCGAAAAATCTGCCGTCTACGTAAAGATGTAGAAATAGTCTTCATACTTTAAAGTACATCTAAAAGCAACAATAAAATAATTATCATCATCACCTTCTTAATAGTCAACTGCTGGACATAGACCTCCCCCAAGCAAGAAACTGCTACTGGTGGTAGGAATCACCCCAGGGCCAGTTATTCTGCCGTGAAGCAGTAGTGTGCAAACATTACTGTGTTTCGGTTTGAAGGGCACTGAGAGCTAGCGTAATCACTGGGCATAGGAGACTTAAGAAATGATGTGGTCAGTGTGGTGCCACAAAGCTTTGGAATCCAAAGTTCAGGGTGACTCTGAAATGGTAATGGTCGTATCGCTTTCTACAAGTAAGTGCAAAATGAATACAAACAAATACCATAACATTGTTTGTATTCATTTTCCAAACCGAAACACAGTAATGTTTGCACACTACTGCTTCACGGCAGAATAACTGGCACTGGGGTGGTACCTACCTAGGCCTGGTATCCGCCTAGGAATCTTACCATAATTCATAATGAGACTTTTTATTTTGATTGTAACTTTATTTTCAGGCCTTAATGTGACAGATGAGAATGGAAAGATAATAGGAAAATCGCAAATAGCCCCCATAAAAGGAATATCGCAAGTTGTTACTTCCAGGTATGCATTTTTAATCTACAGCATTAAGTTTTTATTGTATAGTAGCTGCGCCCCGGGTAAAATAAATTTTGCGATTTTAGGGTTTTAATTTTTTTGAGCGGAACCCTAATACCGGAATATTTTTGTAAAATCAAAGCAGCCGAAGTTACCCGCTATAATATCAGCTATCTGCCAATGAAAGTCCCGTCAAAATCGATTCAGCCGTTTCGGAGATCAGCCCGGACACGCATACAGACATAGATTATGTCCTCCTGACTGATTTTCGACCGCGGCGAAAATCGAATACTGTCTGAAGCTATCAACTGCGCAGGATATATTATAGTGCGTGCCACCATTATTCACGCAGAGTCACTTGCGTTCGAATGTGTGGCAGAGCGTTACAGCATAGCGTCGGGCACGGTCTCGTGGCACTTTAATATCTCATGCGTAGTTGATTACTTCCGACGGCATTCGGAAGTTGTCGCGGTAGTCAAAAATCTGCCAGGAGGAAAAGAAAAAGATAAAAAGTGTAACTTAAAAAGGAAGTTCCTTACGTTATTTTTTCAACACTAAACCTGATATATATTTTTTTATTGCATAAAGTGATAAAACGAGCAATACGTTCACCTGATGGTAAGTGCAACGTCTGCCCATAACAAATGCTGTGTCACCCAGAAGATTTCTGACACCCAGAGACAACAGTTCTTAAGTCTCATGCCAGCCACTCAGCCCAGTGATTACGCTAGCTCACAGTGCCCTTCAAATCCAAAACACAGTCATTTTTGCACACTACTGCTTCACGACAGAATAACTGGCCCTGGGGTGCTACCTACCTAGACGGATGCCTGCATAGGAATCCTGATTTAATATGTAGATTTCTATTGATTGTATTAGTGTATTTTTGTCACGCCTAAAAGCGCAGCCCTCTTTTATTCAACTCTCTCTCACTCTCTAATTTGTATATTTTATTTTATTTTTTATCATTATGTCAAAGCAAAAATGTAAATTTATGAATTAAATCAATAAATGTCATTGAATGTTTTAGGATGTCATTTATTAAAAAAATAAGTATAAAGTAGTGAATAATAAATTACGAGTATATATAAATAGCTGACCGCCCACAATGCTTGCTGCTCGAATCTCGATATTCGCACACACTCACACAGTACCGTATATAACAGAAAGAGACAGAGATAAAGAGAGGCAAAGGTCGCATGGAGGGGGCATAACGCTTTTTCCTTACGTGACGTTTTGTGCCAGGTTACTCTAATGTAAGCTGCCTAAAAGAACATCGGTCCAAAAGAAAAAATATTAATTTACAGCACAGCATGCAAAAACTGTGTTTAAAAATACATATACAATTTCAAAATTGCATAAGTTTAAAAAAGTATTAAAGTATCATAGACAATATAGAAAAAAAATATACCGGAGTACCATTTTTTCTCTGGTGTTTCTGTTAAGCTGACTGACATAATGACATTATAATATTAACTTGACTGCGTGACCTAGTGGTTAGAGCAGCTGACTTCTACGCCTTGTTGTGATTGTCTACGTGTCACTGACACTGCATCCCAGCAAATAGATCTATAAATAGAGATCTTATTTTTTTATCGACGATCTTATTCTTATTTATCGATGAGTACTTCTGTATTTGCGCGTATACTTGTGGCACTATAATATCTCCTGCGTAGTTGATAGCTTCCGACAGTGTTCGGAAGTTGTCGCTGTAGTCGAAAATTGACCAGGTAGACATCATCAGTATTGTAAAAAAACATTGCTTCAGGATTGTGATGTGCGCCCCGGGAATGCTACTGTTACCCGTCATCATGGAGAAAATAGAACCCAAGCCCTGGATGCAGAGGATCAAGAGGACACATATTCTTATACAGACGGTCATTGTGGGCATGTTGTGAGTATATCTCGATTTAATTAGATTTCTTTCGCGACATCCGTCGTCGTTCACCTGATGGTAACTACCACACCTGCCGTAACAGATGAAATCGACCATCACCACCTACAATTTTGAGTCGCAAAGTCCTGGTCCTGGGTAGTCCACTGCTGGACCTCTGCCAAGAGGCGCTACTTGGTCTGAACTTCGTTATCACGAATTCAGTTGCCGCTTTGCCCAGATCGTCCTTTCATTATTTGACGACAGCGTGGGCTAGTGGTCATAGCACCTGACCGCTATCGCGGGTCCTGCGTTCGAATCCCAGCCGGAGTCGACATTTGTGCAGGAACACAAATCGTCCGTTGTCGGGTCTGGTCGTGTTGTGCATGTGAATTTGTCTGTAAAAGGACATCTAAGATACAAGGGAAACCCTAATGTGGGTCTTAACGCGACTTTCACTTAAAATAGAATAGAATAGAATAGAATAAAATAGAAAGACATTTATTCGCTAAAACAATACACGTGACGTACTAGAAAGTACAATAGTAGGAATAAAAAAGAACATTATACTATTTCCATTTCTTTATTTTCTCGATGACAGTTCTGATTTGATAGTTGTAGTGTTGTGACCAAATAAGTAATGATATCGATCGCATATATTTATTATATTTTGAACCAAGTCAAATACAACAAAAATTATATAAATAAATACTAATAATAATATAATTATTTCGTTTCATTGTCGAGTACCTACCTACTTATTTTACAACAGCTTCGAAAATTTTAAAGAAGTTGGCATTATCAATCAAGAATTAATACGTGTAACATATTGTAATGAAATATAATATGAGTGAATAAATTTGTACAAAAGTATCGTGTTACGTTTATCGATATAGCTCCATCCCTATTATCGATATAGCTTCTCCAACTCTGGTATAACCTTGTACGTGTGTAAACGTCATATTTTTATAAAATAATGCACACATAATGTAAAAAGACGCTCTTTCAAGTTTTCACAGGAGCTGCCATCGAGAAAATAAAGAAATGGAAATAGTATAATATATAATGGGGTTTGTATCGATAGGGATACCTATCGATGCAGAGTAGAATAGCTCCTACCTCTTTCCTACCGAGGTGTCGTAAGGGTCGATGGTAGTGGTACGGACGGCCTTTATCCGTGCAGAATAATACCATAACATGCAAGGCTGTCACTATACTGCTCGTGGGAACGCAATGAGGAGTAAGATTTTTTTGACTCCTACCAAAGCGCCGGCAACGTGGTTCTTTTTTTTTTTTTTTTTTCATAAAAGTGACGGAACGAGCAAAACGTTCACTTGATGGTAAGTGTAACGTCTGCCCATAACAAATGCAGTGTCACTCAGAAAATTACTGTGTGACACCACACTGCGCCCGTCACTCTGAGACATAAGTTCTTAAGTCTCATATGCCCAGTGATTACGCTAGCTCACAGTGCCCTTCAAACCGAAACACAGTAATGTTTGCACACTACTGCTTCACGGCAGAATAACTGGCCCTGGGGTGGTACCTACCTAGACGGATTCCTGCATAGGAATCCTACCACCAGTAAAAGGTTCACCAAATAACGTCTCGTTTCCAACTTTCACTTCACTTGCAGCGCTTGTAATTCTGCCAAAACGTATATTGTTGTGCTGTGCTTCTGTAAAACATACAAACAGTCACGCATTTTCCCCATAAATAAAATGACGATGATAAATGTGACGAAACAGCTGAAACTTCACCAAATAAATATAACAATGTGGATGAACCAACCATACTCACTTCACTGGTGGTAGGATTTCTACGCAGGAATCCGCCTAGGTGTGTTGTAAGTAGTTATTGTGCCGTAAGTAGTGTGCAAACATTACAGTGTTTCGGGTTGGAGTGCAATGGTGGGTAGTGTAATTACTGGGCATATGAGACTTAAGAACTGATGAAGTGACACAAGGAAATGTTCTGGGTGAGACAGCATTGTTTATGGGCAGACGTTGCACTTACCACTAGGTGAACGTTTTGCTCGTCTCATCACGTTTTTCTATAATGATGATGTCCTCCTGGTCGATTTCCGACCACAACAACCACCACCGAACACAGTCGGAAGTTATCAACTGCGCCGGAGATATTATAGTGCCACAAGTGTACCCGTAAACACAGGGGCACTCACTCTTCCTAACCTACCGGGCACGAGTAGGTTGGGAGTGCAACGCTCATGCTATAAATAGCAGGTAGTCTAGGATGCTGTGTCAGAAGGACAATCACAACACATCTAGACCCGAAAACCAACAATTTATGTTTTAATCACAAACGATGACTCCGGCTTGGATTCGAACCCAGGACCGCGGCGTAGAAGTCAGGTAGTCTGAGCCTTAGGCCATGCGGTCGACACTACTGCTTAACAGCAGAATGACTGCTACTGTCTGTGGTGGTAGCTACCTAGACGAATTCATGCTTAGGAATCCCACCACCCATTAAATGTGTATTATCGGTCAGGCATTTTTGCCGTGTGGAAGCGGCTTAAGAGAATCTACCACCCCATCTCATCCCGTGGGTGTAGTAATAGTCGACAGTGGGAACATTAAAACCAGGAGATGGGCAGCATCATCTTCCTGGAACATCTGAATAAATAAACTGCGGTCGCCAAACTCGCCTGCCAAACAACTATGGCAAAATCCCCCAAAAAAGAGAGTTACAAACTTTTGTGGCAATCTTTGGGGGAGGCCTGTGTTCAGCAGTTGACTAGTGATAGGCTGAAATGATGATGATTTATGAGAGGTTTATTCCGCCAACTATCAGATGATTTACATCCAGGAATATTGAATATAATTTCTATATTTTCAGCCTGACGTTCATGGTGCCCACCGCCTGTGCTTTGTTCCCGCAGAGATGGTAAGTAAAGGATTCGTATGTCCACCTGCGCCGCGTAAAATTATAGGACATATTAATGTGTCGCAATAACATTTGGCTTCGGCTTGGATCCGAACCCGGGAACCAACGATTGTATTGAAATCGAATTTTAACGACTGAGACACGCGGTCGTCTACTACAGAGTCAGAAACTATCGGCATTACTAATAAACTTTGGATGGCGGGTGAATACGAGTAGTAGCACAATGATTTCTCTCTTTCTGTCATCTGTAATTTTACATTAGAAAGAAGAAGACAAAGCATCGTGTAATTGTACAACCGCTATACAACGTTCATTAGTAAAGGCGTATATGTTTGGCATAATTGGACGTAGTTAGTGGTGGGTAGGATTTCTATGCAGGAATCCGTCTAGGTAGGTACCACCCCAGTGCCAGTTGTTCTACCGTGAAGCAGTAGTGTGCAAACATTACTGTGTTTCCGTTTGAAGGGCACTGTGAGCTATCGTAATCACTGGGCATGTGAGACTTAAGAACTGATGTCTCTGGGTGACGGGCGCAGTGACGTCACACAGAAATTTTCGGAGTGACACAGCATTTGTTATGGGCAGACGTTGCACTTACTATCAAGTGAACGTTTTGCTCGTTCAGTTTGATCAAATAAAAAAAAACTATAGTTACTCTGTTCCAGTACATTAGAAAAGAAATTTTGTGGGTTGGTTTAAGTTTGCATAGATTTTCATTGAAAATCGAACTCAGGATCCACGACTCAGAGACTGCTCCGCCAGTTGCTGAGTCACCCGCGTGTCTAGTTAATTTGTTACATTCACATTATTATTGTAAGCATCTTACCCAATGTTTTTTTTTCTAATTTAAAATGGCATTTGCATTGCAGTAAGCTTTCAATAGACACAATCAAGCGTTTCGAAAAGGAGAACTATGAAGAGATCTTGAAAAATACGGACGGCAAACCGCCGCAATATGTGTACTTCAACAAGGGCCTGTAAACAAATTAATTATTATTTAATATCAATTTAGGATTAAGTAGGTAAAAGTGAGAAAATGCAATAAAATGTTATCCGAACAAACAGTCAGTTTTGGTTCAATTATTAGTCTTTAGTGGCTTTAGCAATTTGAAAATAATTGATTTTGGCAGATATATTAAAAAAAAATTCTTAAAAAAAGACCGGAGAATATAATTTAATTAAAAAAACGACTTCAAATCATGCTTATGGGATTCCATCATCAGAACTTGACTATGTTTATATGGTACCACCCATAAGGTATCCCTTTTCTAATAAAGAAACATCGAAGTCGGCACATGAAGATAAAAAGAGAAAATGACGCACTGAAATCTACGATCGTCTGACAGTCTGTAAACCATTAGGCACTTAAAGTTCACATGTTTAATAAAACTAAATTTTACGGATTTTATCATATTTCATTTCCGACGTTTCCAGTTCGGAAATAATATATTACATAGAGGATACTGTATATATACATATATATAATATAGTACATACAATCCTATATATAGCGGAGTACTGGTCCCCACACTTATGTACGGTAGTGAATGTTGGGTCTGGCAGAACAAGCATGAAAATAAGATTAATGCTGTTGAAATGAAAAGTTTGAGAAGTATAGCTGGAGTGACTTTGATGGACAAAGTGGAAAACAGCGTGATAAGGGAACGTTGCGGTGTGGTAGATGATGTAGTGACAAAGATAGAGAAAGGGATGCTTAGATGTTTTGGACACGTAGAAAGGATGGATGAAAGAAGTTTGACGAAACAGATTTATGAGGCGAGAGTGAATGGGCAAGCCGATAAGAGTCGACGTAGGCGAACGTATTACGATCAGATCGAAATCGTTTTAAGGAAAGGCCACGTCAAAAGTACCCGCAACTAACGAGCTTGTATGAAAACACTAATGAAAGTAGAGGAAGCTGAAGATGTGTGTCAGGATCGTAGCAAGTGGAAAGATGTGGGTTCTGCCTATCCCTATGGGAAAGAGGCGTGACTCTATGTATTTATGTATGTTTCCAGCTCTTTAAGCACCCACGGCCACGAGAATACTCACATATTTGACGTCCTGATGACGTAGTTATCCGGGGTAGTTTCAGCTCTTAATTGTTAGTTTCGGTCCAAACTACGCAAAATGAGTTTGCTGTTCCTTGTTTATAAAATTAAATTCAAAACCAATCATAACAATGTAACTTCAAAACACAATTGCTCACATTGGGTAGGGTTAGAAATAATTAAAAGTATAGCGCTATAAAATCCGTAAAATTCAGTTTTATTAAATGTATAACATTCGCGTAAATATAAGAAATCATTGAGGTCACTAAAGGGATAAAGAAAGTAATGATCTTAGACAATATAACAAGACAAAAGTTTTTTATACACAGTAACACAGGAAATGATCACTTCCATCTGAAATGACTTTTGGCGCCAACTCGAAAATTGGCAGTAGCGTTTTTATTTAAAACTGTAATTTCTGTGTATATTTGGAGTTTGGATGTTTAATATTGATAGTTTATTATGCAGCAAGTGCTCCTCAGAGTGTACAGTGATTGGACAATTCAATAAGAGACCAAAATTGTGCTTTTCGTTTTGTCTCCATCAGTCCAGCAAATCTTCAGTGAAAGTCAACTATCATTTTACTGTCGGCCAACATTTTAAAGTACGTGAAGATTGTATACTTTGATATGTTACTTGACACTGGAAAATACTTAATGACTGTTTCCATTAAATAAATAAAATAATAAGTATCTGAAATTTACTAGAATAATAGAAAAAAAATAAAGCAAGAGTTGAGTAAAGTAGCACTGAATAGAGTAGAGTTGGTCTTGGCTGTCTTATGCTAGTAAGGGTTTCTAAATTTAGTACTAGAATTCTAATAATCGTTTATACGCTATTCAATAATGGCAACATTTGTGTTTTAATTATTCTCTATATTTTCTATTTTTCTTTTTTATTGTTGTTGCTTCTAATCTAATTTTATTAGTATTATTTGGTGACAACACTGAAAAAAAATGTCGTTCCGATGAAAAACATAACTTACTTATTATACCAAAAATCAACTTTTGTATGTTTCACATTTTTAAAATCACATTTCGGATTTTGAAGATAATTTGAGCTTAATATTTAAAAACGCTTAGAAAATTTTAAATATTAAACATTAAGTAAAAATAATTTTACTAGATTTCTCAAAAATATCTTGAATTAATCTGCTTTTTTGTTTAATTCTATTAAAGATTATCATAACTATATGGAATTCAAGATTTTTTTTTCTAGATTAACATTGTTGAACTGCGAAATGTTATTGGCGATGGAATATAAAAAAAATATTAATATGGTTTTGGGTAGTTGCGTTTGTGACGGTAATAAGAATAGAGTAGATAAAATAATTGCGTGTGTTATATTATGAATTGTATGTATATAAGAACTATAACTTATATTTCTTTCGTTTATTCGTTTTATTTATAATGGTATTTGTCTTTATTTTTACTGTCTCTTCGCTTTTGTATGATAACGTAAACGTGAGGCTAGTCGAGTATTAATTAAATTTTTTATATGTGAATATTAATTATGATATAATTATAAAAAAGTATTTATAAACAAATAAAAATATAATAAAGAATCTATCAGTATACACCAAAACTTTAAGCATTTGTTTTAAGACCTCAGTATTATGAATATATTTTTTGGTTCCTAATAAATATTTGATGTTTAAACATTTTAGCTCTCGGTAATGGAAAATTTGAGTAGCTTCATCGCGTAAGTAAGATGGCGCGATACTTATTATCGCGCCATCTTCTTACTACAGTCTTATATAGGGATACGACAATTGCATTTGCATGTATTGTTCTTGTTGTACAGTTCTTGTTTCTGTATAGTAAGAGTTATATTTATAAAAATTAATACCCGATTCTAAATCTGAAACAAACATATCTATACTATTCATACTTCAATCTTCGCGATCGTCAGTCCTATCCGGTAGCATATATTTTTCTTCTTCTTCTTCTTCTTCTTTTCAGCCTATCACTAGTCCACTGCTGAACATAGGCCTCCCCCATAGATTGCCACAAAAGTTTGTAGCTCTCATTTTGGGGGGGATTTGCCATAGTTGCCACGCTTGGCAGGCGGGTTGGCAACCGCAGTTTATTTTTTCAGATGTTCCAGAATGATGCTGCTGCCCATCTTTTGGTTTTCATTTTCCCTCTGTCGAGTTTTACGACACCCACGGGATGAGATGGGGTGGTAGATTCTCTTAAGCCGCCACCACACGGCTTTTATTTACTTTGTATTTGAAAATAATGCTGCCTAATAAAGAATAAGGCCATCAGGCGTGATCCTAAAAGAATTTTAAAAAGTCCTACTTTCAGATATGGTGGGGAGTCATCTATTATTTATATTTATTTAAAAAAGTTGAAAGATACGTTAAAACCAGTACGCTTTATTTTATATTAAACATATGTCGCAATATTTTTGTGTACTTTTTTATTTTAAGTGTTGGTTATAGAAGCTGCCAATGTTTTTGTGAGAAACTAAAGCACGCTCTATATAACAGATTATATAAGTAAAAAAAGAAAGGTCGATCAGTTAAACGAAAAATCAGATATTCTGTGAGAGTTTTTTTTAATAATCCTGTGTTTAGAATAAAGTAGTTACGCATTAAGTATTTATGTATATACATAAATTTTAAAAATGTATAGGACATTAATTCTGTTCGTACTTAGTTGTATCAAGTATGTTATTTTTAAAATATATATTATTGTTTTTTCTAATTTTTATTTATCATTAATCGTGCACAAACATATCTAGTATACATTCCATATATTCTACAATTTTGACACATTTCTTGAAGTATTTTGTTTGGAGTTTGGTCTAAATTCCTAAACATTTTTAACATTTTGTTATTCATATTTATGTACTTTTTAAATTATTTTTATATTTCTGTTGGCAACAGCAAAGTAACAAAAAAAAATATTTGGATATAATATTACGCGATCTGACTGGCCTGCTCCAGGTGAAATTGGAATCAGAATTTTCCTTAATAGTTTTGTATTTGATTTTTTACATATTCATAACTAATGATTAAGATTATCTAATGACTAAAATAATCGAATTAACAAAAAAGATACCACAGAATTTCCCTCATCTCATTACGAAACGGTGGTACATTGTTAAAAAAATCAATTTGGAAAAATAAATTTAAATCCTATTTTCTAAGAAATATTTGAGTACATAAATTCTTAAAATAACATCCTGTGTATTCTACACAAAACTTCATATAATGATGCTTACATTCATTTGGAATTTATAGCCTTTTAAAATAAAAATAGCCTAACATTATTTACATTCGTAGAAAATCGTATTAGAATAGACTATAACATTTTTACGCTTAATTTTTTTCATTGCTTTTTTGAAGTTGATGTTATACAGGTGTCTTTTATAGTTTTAATGCAATAAATACTTTGCACGGAATTTTGATTATTTTGTTGGAATACATATAAGTTGACTTGTTAGATATTAAATAGGATGGAATTGTATTGTCGGAATGCACTTTTGCGTTTTTTTTTAAATAATAGTATATTATCTATGTAACACTAACCATATTACAAATAAAAGACCAGAAGCATTTCTTTTATCGGTGAATCTACTCTTTTTTTTACTAAAACACCCGCATAATTTGTAATGTCTATTTTTTTCTATTGTTGGTTTATATAATGTCATTATTTTGTTTGTATCTCAAATAACCTTTGTTGAGCGAGTAGTTATTAACTACCTTTACGTTGTGAAAGTGAGACAATAAATTTGTTTTAATGTATACTTTATTTTATTTACACAATACTTGCCAAATGGTGGTGGCGTGAAAGAAGTCCACCACTTCCACCTTGTCCTGTGATAGCTGTAAAAGGGATTACCGTAACAAATATGCCAGACCTTTTAGACCTGAAGACCTTTATCAGAGAAAACCTGGTGGCTTAATAGTTATCCGATTTCTACGCCATGGGTTCTGAGTTCAAATCCCAGGCAAAACCAGTATTTGGCAAAAACTAATGGTCCGGTACTGTTGTGCATGTGAATTTATGTCTGTAAAATGCACTCTTTCGGGGGCGTCCATTAATTACGTGAGGTGTTTAGGGTTTAAGCGGGGGAGAGGGTCGAGCCGAATCTCACTTAATTTGGGGGTCGAGCCACATCGAAAAATTGCCAAATACTGTATCTCATCTCATTCCCTCGCAGGCTGAATCTTATGTATGTATATAATGTATGTTTGTCTCTTTTTAGCGTCGCTTTTTGGTTTCATCGAGTATGAAATTTAAAGGGATTCTAAAGAAGTTTTCACTTCAAAAAAATTCTGGCAATTAGAATCTGTGGCAGTATTCGAAGATAGCAAATATTTTTTTACATACAATACCGAAACAGCCGTAGTAAAATAAAACTAAGTTTTTTCAATAATAAAATTTTATATTTATATTCGATCATTTTCTTAAAAGCTAAAATACGGCGATTAAACATTTTTTGCATTAAGTGTTTAACCAATCTCTACGAAATATTTATAGATATAAAATAAATTACACTTTCTAAATTTACATTAAGCTTGTGTATAATACATGATAATAAGGCACCGGAAATCATGCACAATGAGTATATTGAGTTCAGTTCATAAACGTTGGCATAACATACGCACTGGTTTTGCTTCAATATGTACTTAATGGCAAGTCATATCGACTTAATACGTAAGTTTTACGTATTATGTAATTATTTTTCTGCCATAAAAATTGAATTTTAGTATCCTTTTCATATAAACTAGTTAGCAATCGCAAGGATTTTACATGAATACATTTGGAACGGAAACCATATTTTAAACACAATAAGTCTCTTAGGTGCCCTTATAATATACATAAAACTAAAGATGGATGCATCATAATTGTGCGTGTATCTACAATTTGTATAATATATATAAAAAAACAACTCAATCTATTTAAAAGACGTCCAAAAAATTAAACGGAAACTATAGAAAACACAAACCGAATTTTTCAACAATTCGAATCCGACTCGAAGGACCAAAGTTGATAATTGTTAAATGAAACAATTGAATACAGCGTCCATCTTAAAGCTTAAATAAATGTACAAATCAGTAGACATTTGCCTTTTCTAGTAAAACGGAAGCATCGCACATAGCTTTTGCCGTCGACCGTACTAAGAACAACAAATGCAGTTGCTCGAACACATTCAACTGGACCCTCGTTCTTACTAAGCCGTGTAGAACCGTTGCCCTTTCTAAATCCAACCATCTTTGAAGGGACAGTTCCCTTTCTTCAACTGGAACTCCTTGTACAACGTCCAAGGGTCCCCATAGCATGAACTCCAGGACAGACTTCGCCTGGTTCAAGGATATGGCCCTTTCTTCACACAGTACTTCCTTCAGAAGCGGGGTAAGCTTCTCTCCAGGTAAGAGAACTTCGACGGCTCTCATCGCACATTTACAGAGTGAGCTGTGATGCTCCTCCTCCGCGGATTTGCTGCAGTTGACCTCGTCGCTCAATCTGAAATTATAATTTAATGATTATTGCAGATTGAACTGCTGTATACGAAACTATATGGCTATAAAATAATATCTGTAAGAAAGTTATTAATAATTAGATGCTAAGTCATCGCATTAATTGAAACAATCATAAATATCATAATTATTTCTATTTTAGTTATGAAGTCAGAACCGCAATCCATACTAATACGAGTATTATAAATGCGAAAGTAACTCTCTCCGTCCCTCTGTTTGTTTGTTACCTTTTCACGGCTCACGATCTTGACGAAATTTGACAAAGAGAGAGAGCTTGCATCCTGGAGACGGACATAGGATACTTTTCATTTCGGAAAATCAAATAGTTTTCACGGGATATTTTAAAACCCTATATCCACGCGGAAGAAGTCGCTGGCATCAGCTAGTGTTGTATATAATGAAGTCAAATGTACGCAATAATATTCTTCGAAATCGTTATAATTTTTTTGAATTTAATAATTTTTGTGAGTTTAAAATTAACCAAGTGGAATTTAATATGTTGATTACTCGTTGGATAAAGTGACGAGACGAGCAAAACGTTAACCTGATGGTAAGTGCAACGACAGATGCTGTGACACCCAGAGTGGCAGCACAATGCGCCCGTCCCCCGTGACGTCAGTTAAGTCAAGTAAGTCTCATATTCCCAGTGATTACATTAGCTCTCAGTGCCCTTCAGACCGAAACACAGTAATGTTTGCAGAGCACAGCTCAGTACAAGGATTCCTGCATAGGAATCCGTCTACTGACCTTCCTACCACCACTAAATTAGTATTTATTCACTTCAAAGTGTTTTTGTGTCAATCGGTGCCTGGAATTTTGGCTTGGTATTCCAACTCAACATTCTGGGGGGAGATTCACTCACCCTTGAAGGATGCAAAGTCGTCCATAGGAATTAGTCTTCGGTGCCCAGAGCGAGTTGAGCCTGTCGTCTGGCGACGGCAAGTTGAGCGTGCTTCCATGCGACACCGTCGGCTGCAACTCCTTCAAGGATATGAAGGACGTCAGGGAGTCGGATATGTCCTCCACGCCACGGGCTTGGAGGCACTTCAGCCCGTTGATCAGCTGCAGCAGCATGAATATCGCCTCGTGCATCTGATCCGTCTGCACGAGCTGGTGCTCCTTCGTGCTCAGACCTTCGGCGGAGTGGAGGTATTCGCCGTACGACTGGATCGTGTCGACCTGCGCGTGTCCCAGTACTACGATTGTTGCTGGAAATATATTAATTTCAAATAGAAATTGAAATGGAAGAAATTTTATCATGAAATAAGCAGTACTTTTGCACAAGTTGTCTATGTGTGTGATTTCTTTTGTAACTTTATGTGTACATAAACTGTTAAATAAATAAATAAATAAGTCAAACTACAATAGGCAATACAGTTAAATTATGATATAAGGCTAATTTTTCTCAAATAAACTATGCCTCTATATACCCCACACATATCCTGTACCCCACACTATTATTTCTGTTGTGTGTCAATGTAAAAATAATATCAGGGTGCCACTGTGTAACTGGTTGGTTTCGTGATCAGTTAATTTGATCCCATTAACCAATGAATAAGCTTTATTTTGGCGTATGAAGCTCATTCATTGGTTAATGGGATCAACCAACCAGTGTTACACAGTAGACCCCCTGATTTAACACGTTCTTCTCTAGCAAGGCTTCTCTCATAATAAGGGTAATCCTAAGTACTTTTTAAATAAGATTAAAAAATTAGGGTATGGGAGGAGTGAGCCGTGGTAGCTCAGGGGCTAGGCGCTCGCTTTTAATTTCATAGTACGCGAGTGTCCTGGGTTCGATTCCCGGTGCCGGCACCACTAAAATTGTTAATTGCAATTTTAAGTGCTGACTTACCACGTGCTCTGCGGTGAAGGAAAACATCGTGAGGAAACCTGCATGTCTGAGAAATTAAAAATATTTCGAAGACATGTGAAGTCCGCCAACCCGCATTGGAGCAGCGTGGCGGATTCTTCCTAGCTCCAAAACCCTCTCAGAAATGTGAGGAGGCTTGTGCTCAGTAGTGGGACATTTATAGGCTGAAACTTTTATGGGAGGAGTTATAGTTTGCCAATCACTGCAGGTTTGCATTTCTCATATTTTACACATGTACACACAAAAATATGTTCCGTTCAGTAATCTACCCTGTTATCTGTAGCTCAAAAGCCTATCAATGGTGGACATATTGTGTATACAAGATACGTACAAGGGTTTCATAAACTAATCGTAACTGAACATGTTGGAGAAACAGTTTGAGAAAACCGGTTTACCTTGCACCAAATCCTCCCCTTCCTCGCCAAACTGCTGAAGTGGCACCAAATCGCAGAACTCGGTGATGGCGTTCAAGCTGAGCGTCTGCGGCTGGACAGACTGCTGGCAGACTATCTGAGACGCCATTTGCTCCTTGTACAGCATCAGGGTTACGTTCACTGGACCCTGATTGGAGTTCCATATCGCCGGGTGGAACACGCGTTTCCCCGCTTTTGCGAAATTACCCTTGGTTTGTGGTTGGACAGAGAAGTCGCTCCATCTTAGGTTTGTGCAGGCTTTGAGCCCTCTAAGAGATGGTTGCATGGTGGCACTTTGTTGAACCTGAAATTAATTTACCTTATAGTGTACTACTTTTTTAACGCGCTTTTATTAGTATGACCTGTACGTATGGATGTATGTATGATGTATGTATGTATGTAAGATGAATGTATGTATGTATGCATGTAAGTATGATGTATGTATGTATGAATGTATGTATCATTATTTCAGCCTATCACTAATCTACTACTAAACATAGACCTCCCCATCATAGATTGCCACAAAAGTTTGTAGCTCTCATTTTAAGGGGATTTTGCCATAGTAGTCACGCTTAGCGGGCGGTTTATTTATTCAGATGTTCCAGGAAGATACTGCTATCCATCATCTGGTTAGAATTATCCCTTTGACGACTTTTACGACACCCACGGGATGAGATGGGGTGGTAGATTCTCTTAAGCCGCCACCACACGATACATGCATGTACGTAAGATCGACATTCTAAAAGAAATTCCCCAGAAAGCTTCTTTTAATTTCAAAATTTACACAGTTTGAATTCAACGACGAACGAAAGGGTTAAGACGTAGCTTAACCCTTTCACAGCTAAAATCAGTCTCATATATTTAAACTGTTCTTTTAGTTAAGACCATATAACATAATTTTATTTGTTTCTATGTCCTGGATGCCGTCGATAACATATTTTATAGCCACATGATCTCTCCTCTTTTGCCCGACTCTTTGATAGTCTAGGCAACTTTCATATTTCCTTTTCTTTTTTGCTGCCATCATTTCGCGTATACTTTTACTATCGACTATATCTGGGAAGTTTCTTTTAGAATTTCGATTCTTAACGTATGACGTACGTATGTATGTTCACCTCAGAATTCAATATTCACCTACTTCCAATCGTCCCAATAATTAGTAATTTTACACACGCGCCTTTCGACCGATGACAATCCAATAATTTCATGATTATAACTTGGTATGCTCACCAAGATCGTCAGCTGTTAAAGCCAGTTTTTTACTTTTGTTTGTTAACTATGTTGTTAAATATATTAAATTTGGGTGCTCGTTTCGTAAATTTTTTTTTTTTATTATTGTATAAAGTGACGAAACGAGCAAAACGTTAACCTTTTCATCACGTTGCTTTACATTTTTGGATATTATATAAAAATTTGAGCCTGCTACTTGAATCATAAATATAGAAGGTAAATGCTGAAACAGCAACTATTTAGAGAGTATTCAAATATTAAATTTCAACTGTCTGTTTGTTATGAAATCTCATCGAGCTTGAGTTTAGGTACAATCCAGTATAATTATCTACCAATAAGTTAAAAACTAAGTTCATACACGAAAAGAAAAGTATTTTAAAAGGTTGTGAAGTGCTGCAAATTTCAGGGTGAGATACTCGTAGCAACTGTTACAAAGACTTACTAGTCTCGTCATCTTACACCAGAATTAATTGAGATATTGTTTGAAACTGAGACTCAATTGATCCACGAACTCAAATGAAGTTCCGCAAATTTCGAATAAATAGGATTTTACTTAAAACATTTTCGACTGGTCAAGTAAGCAAATATATAACAGGAAACAGGTTTGAAACTCAAAAATACAAATATCGCAGACAGACGCACTACTTTATTTATGTGTATTATTTAAGCGCTGTAAGATGTAGGATGAGGAAAACAGTAAAGAACCTAATATTACGCAAGATACCAAAAAATCCAATCAAATTGAGGAAAAATTTTGTATTTATCAATAAAATAATATTGTATTCGTATTCAAATACGTCTCGCGAAGCAATAAATATTGCATAAGAATATGGGCAGATGTATCATCATATTTATAGTCATTTAAATTTATTGAAAAATATACGAAGTTTATTTTCTTCTTCATAAACAAAGTTTGTTTTAAACTGTGGTTTCTCTACGTTAGTGGAAACGATTTCCAAAAAGTAACTATTGATTCTATTCACAATATTTAATTGTAACTTTTTAAGCAATGCTCCACTTATATAACATAGGTTAAAAGTTGGGACTGTTTTGCATAGATAATAATAAAAATATATTGAGCAGCAGTATGTAAATAAATTTTAAAGTAACTGTTCTCTAATCTAAATTGGTAATGCGGGACGAGTTATAGATATATGGTTTCTCTTGGCGCCATTTATTTGTTGGTTCGAATTTGCACGTCATTGAATAATTTAATCTACATATACAGCTGATAATTTTAAATTTTTAAGTTTTGAAATGAATATTCGACGTGGCAAAGTCTTATTGCCGTAAACAGACATAATGGTTACTGAAACTACTTCTAATGATTTTTTTAGGGAATAAGGTGAAGAGACAAGCAAATCGTTTCACCTGATGGTAAGTTCGTCAAAGCTTCTGCGCATAAAATGCTGTCACAAAGAAAATTTTTGTGTGGCACCGCACTGCGCACGTCACCCTGGGATATCAGTTCTTAAGCCTCATATGCACAGTAATTAGACTAGCTATCAGTGCCCTTCAAACCGAAACACAGTAATGTTTGCACACTACTGCTTAACGGCAGAATAACTGGTGGTACCTAAGACGAATTTTTGCATAGGAATCCTTCCACCAGTGACATTCAAGTAAAATACAGGTATTATTCACTTAATTAAGGTCTCAGTTAAATTTTATAAGTATGTATTCTTATTGCAAACATAATTTATTAATAATATGCAATAAAAAAACCAAGTGTCATTTCATTTATCACAGGTAGAAGTTTTAACGACCAAAGCAGTGCAAATAAAACACACATGTGACAATAAATTGAAGCAAATCTTGTCTGAATTTATGAACCTATAAAAATCCCGCAGCTGGACATATACCTCTTATTTTTGAGAGGGTTATGGAGTTGGGAAGTGTACATCACGCTGTTTTTCAAAAAAAAAAAAATTAAATTGTCTCCATTTAAAGTGTTTCCTTTGTCTTTGGTTTGACATATATTTTGGCGTCAACTCGAAAAGTGCCAGTAGTGTTTTTTATTGAATTTTGTAATTTATGTGTATATTTTGAGTTTTAATGTTTAATATTGATAGTTAATTATGTAGCAAGTGCTCGTGAAAGTGTACAGTGATTAAAAAAATCACTTCAAGACTTAAATCGTGGTTCTCGTTTTGTCTCACAGAAATGTTCTTGGTGACACATCATTTGTTATGGGCAGACGTTGCACTTACTATCAGGTGAACGTTTTGCTCGTCTCCTTCCTTTCTCCCTTAAAAACCAAATAGTTTGTATACATTACCTGTTCTAATACTTGTGCTAATGCTTCGTGGTTCGCAATAACAACGGCCCCATAGTTATCTTCCAGATTCTTGTGCACTATGCTCCTGCCTTTCCTCACCCTCAGTTTATTGGTTGTGGTTTTCGGCGTCATTTCATTTTGATAATCATCGTTATTGGAACCGTCCATATTGTCGTTCGAACTGTAGAAACTGTACGGCGAGTAAATTTCCGATTCGGTCTCGCTGCCGCAGTAAGGGAGGGACGATCTGTTGAAGCTGTTGTTGTATTTCGGGAAGTCGACGTGGTTGTCTTCATTTTTAGAGTCTTGTCTGGTCTCCAGTTTGTTTTCCCTGGGTTTGATTGCGGCGTCGCATTCCGGGGAACTTGAACGAGCGTGGTGGACGTATTCATAATCGCTGTCACTGTTCTTAGCGGAGTCGCAGGCCTCCTCATCGTATTTGCCGGAATTGTAGACGTCGTCGTAGCTGTGTATGACTGGGTCGTTGGTGGCTTGGACAAGCTCTTGAGGCTCGTCCGATTCATCATTGTCGTCGTCTAAAGGAGTTCTGCGCTTTAAGAGTTCTAAGTGTGATTCTCTTTCGCGCATGCTTGCTGTGCGTTCGGGTTTCCTCGGCGCCAGCGCTGATCTTATTTCGCCTGGAAGATGTAAAGAAAAAATTAGTAGAATTTATACAGACCATTGTTTAATAACCTGGATGAAGGCAGGTGTGAAGTTAGTGCTTCTTGTCGATGGTAGAAGCAAGCTTTGAGTTGATTATTCTGCCATCTATCGGCACTGAGATTATTTTTATTAGAATTTCCCGTAGTCGAATTGCAAGACACTTACGGAATGAGATAGGTTGGTAGTTTCTTATTGCCACCAACGACGACATATGGTGTGGGATTAATATGTGTAAATGTATTTCTATACTTCATTTCCTTTTGAAATTACGTATGCGATTAAGACCACAGACACGTCAACTGTATCTATGTACATATGACATAACATATCGCCGCAACAGTTTGCGCAAACACTTGGGCACTTTCCAAACATTAAATTTCCATATCCTATGGAGCGCTTAAGCGGTAAACTTAGCAGTTCGAAGTTTGATTTCTTTTAAGTTCGGAAGTTAGGCAGTGTCAGAAATACACAACTCGGTAATATTTATTTCACAAATATTGGAGTCGTTAGATGACGTCGTTAAATTGGTAAAGACTTTTATAGACGCTTTTAGAACAGAGTGATTCCTTTAAGTTTAAATATTTACTGGTGGTAGGATTTCTATGCAGGAATCCGTCTAGGTAGGTACCACCCCAGGGCCAGTTATTCTGCCGTGAAGCAGTAGTGTGCAAACATAACTGTGTTTCGGTTTGAAGGGCATTGTTAGATAGCGTAATCACTGGAGACTTAAGAACTGATGTCTCAGGTCACAGTGTGGTGTCACACAGAAATGTCCTGGCATTTGTTATCGTAGACGTTGCATTTTACATCAGGTGAACGTTTTGCTCGTTTCGTCACTCTATGCAACAAAAAAATCCAAAACGTAATTGTTAAATATTTTTTAAATCGTCTTGATATTTTCATTTTGATTATTGACCTTTTATAGATGATTAATAACCTTTTGAAATCAGTGACAAAGTAACATAAAAAAATGATCGAATGATGAAAATAATAATTTATTGAGTGTTAAGTTTATTACAAAATATTCGATGGCAAAATAAATAGAGGTAATAAATTGTTATGACCTTTCATTCTAAGTTTGTCACACAAAGATATAATACCAGTGTGAACTACTATATACTATGTTTTTTTTTCTCTAATGGCCGATTTTCGGCCACGGCAAGAACTTCCGAACACTGTTGTTCCGGAAGCTATGAACTGCGCAGGAAATATTATAGTGCCACAAGTGTACGCGGAAACAAAGATGCAGCATTCGCCCGTCACTCACTAATACGCGGCCGGTGGAACGCTCGTCGTTTCAGCCTATCAATAGTCCACTGCAGAACAGGGACAAACGAAAAATAAAAAAGAAAACTGACGCGGATGCCACCACGCGGCGTCGGGTTTTCTCTACTATATGAAATAAGACTGTGTTTTTTGTGTGTGACCGTTGCTAACTTACCTAAATTAGCATAGATGGTGTCGTTTTTGCACGGTGCGGGCACCCATGCTTGTTGTTTTTGCTTCTTTTGTAGGGAAGCTGATTTCGGTGGCGGCGGACGAGCTGGTTTCGGAATAGTGGATGAAGAACTTGCATCCTGACTGGATGACCTCGGAGGCGGGGGCGGTTTACTTAAGACTTTCGGCGTTTCGACATCCGTCACGGAACTGCTGCCACTGTATATCGACACGTCGTCGTGACTCACGCGTCGCGAGCTTTCCGAAATTTCACAATTCGATTTCACCACTTCGACACTCGACCCGTTAATGTCTAAAGGATGTATGATGACAAGTCGCGGTTTCGGTTTCGGTGTCAGATCGTATATTTCCTCTGTTTTACTGGACACCTTGGTTACAGTGGCAACACTTAACTCCTTTTTATCCAGGTCTTTTGAAGAACCAATGCGTAAGAGTTTCTTGATAGAAAACTTGAGTTTGCCTTTACGTTTTTCGTCGAGAAGCAAATTATCATGGGAGAGAGATATGCTTCGTCTAGGCGCTGGTTCGGGCAATGCGTCTTTCTTGTCAATGTCTTCAGTAGTTCTTGTTTTCAATGGTGATGACATTACGGCTCTTTCCCTTTTCTCCATTTCTCTAACGACAGGTGAATCAGATTTCATAAATCCGCATGGATTTCTTTGGTACAGGTTGTTGGGGTATTCCTCTGTAGTCGACAGTGGTGGGGTCGGCGCTTTGCGTTTGCAAAGACTATTAAGTGAGGTGTCGCTGTCTTGTTTAGTAAGCACTGGCTTGGCATAATAAATAGATTCCGTTTTTATTTCTTGTACTTCCGATGTCTCATTATTCTTTTCTTCGCTTGAATATCGAGTCTTTTCTTCATCATCTTTCTTTGTGGAAAGCATATGTATGATTTGATGTGAAGCAGTTGTGCTTTTTTTAGTTGTTTGTTTAATAACTGGTTTGGTTGGGAGTTTCGGTTTCTCTGGTACAGCTGGCTTCGAAGGCATAATGTCGGCTATCATGCCGTGTAGAAAAGATGGCCGTGGATCCATAGTAGGTATGGGACTGCTGGGTAATGCTGGTGCTTCGCTAGATTCGTCAGGGTCAGCTCTTCCGTCGGGTTCACCAGCTAATTCTCGACTAGCTTCAGCTGAGAAGACAGTATCAGTATGTTTAGGTATAATTGGTGGCATATCAATAATCGGTGTTTGAAAAGTACTATAGCCACTGCCAGCCTTTCCGTCTACTTTTCTCATCTGTCCAATAGGAGACAATTTCATACTTTTTTCACTTTCATTAAATACTTTGATCTTTACAGTTTCCTCAAACTTATGCGTTTCTGAGAAATGCCCACTGTCGTCGTTATCTGAATCAGTCCGTGCGCTAAAACTATCATCATCGGATGTAAGTGAATTATTTGCAGTTGAATTCAAAATTCCCACTGCAGAATCCACGCTACTGTTTTCAATATTAATTTTACAAAACTTGAATTCTGATCTACTAAGATTAACCTTTGGTCTCTCCTGAGTTTTGATTAATGGGGACTTTCTTACAATGCCATTTTTACGTGTTTCAGTAATTTCTTTCTTCTCCACTTCATCTTGCATGCTTTCTTTTCGCTTTTCTTCGATAACTGTAGGTTTACTGTTTCCATTTTGTGTTAGATGAAGGTCCGCATTATTTCCCATCCTATTTTGTTGTAACGTTTCTGATATTTCTTCTAACAAAGATTTCTCAGTGCATATACCTTCCGTTGATTTTACACTTTCCGAGGTGACTATAGTTTCTGAATCCTTTGTATATGACGTTAAAATGATGTTTGTTTTAAAATTGTTTGCCGCTTCCTCGGCTTGTGCTTCATTTATATGAATGACTGCCGGTTTCCGAACATGAGTCTTAACATTAGGACCTTTATTGTCATGCCCGAAGGGAGTTACTGACACCATTAATGTTTTCTTTTTACCATCGGAATCTGTTTGCATTTTCCCTAACATCAGAGACGTATAAGACTTAGCAACTGAGTCTCCCAATAGGTTGGCCTTTACAGTATTGAAGTCCGTATTAGATTTTGTAATTTTATATAGTTCTCTCTCTTCTTCTGTATCTGGAAATATGTCTTCATCCTCGTTGACTTCTGAAACTTCGAATTCCTCTTCGTCAGACCAATCATCACCTCCATAGCCTATTACACTGCATACTTCTTCCGGAAACCGAACGTTCCGCTTGTTCTTTTTCTTAGTATGAATCTTTAAAATACTCGGAGGTGTTTTCTTGAAGAATGCACTTCTGTTTTGGAATGGAGTCGCCAAATATTTGCTACCCTCCGTCGTCTTTTCCTGTTTCATGTGCTCTTCGCGAGACTTGAAACAGTTCGAGCAAAAATCTTTCTTCCATGCATTCTGCACGAAGTTGTGACATACTGGTGACATTTTGCTCTTCGTATAACGTCTGTTGGTTACATAACCGGCATTCTGAAAAGAAAAACAAAAATAATGTTACTATTGTGAATCGCATTCTGTGTACTTATGACTGGATTTCTTCCCACGCGAACAAAATAGTTTATATATATAATTTTCTGCAAGTTTAATGGAACTGATGGATAATTGGAATGAAACTGATGGATAAATGAAAGAATAATTGGACTTAAAACCCACATAGACGAATTCCTGCATAGGAATCCTATCATCAAAATGATTATGATGATGCTGCAATCAGTGATTAATCAACAAAATCATATTACAGTTACATGTAGGTTGTATAATAAATCAAATAGCACGTATAGCAGCGTCAGCCAGCAATTTATCGGTGCGTTAATTAATTATTACGTAGATAATAAAACAGCACGGAAGTTTGTTGTTATTTGATATAGAATTCGAGCTTTATTGCCATGAGAGTTTGAATTACGTGAACTGTTTTTGTATTTCTCACATTGGGTGCGCCATAATTGCCACGCTTGGCAGGCGTACTGGCAAACTCAGTTTATTTATTTTGATGTTCCAGGAAGATGCTGCCGCCCATCTCCTCGTTTAAATTTTACATCTGTCGACTTTTAAGACACCCTCGAGAAGATATGGGGTGGTAGATTCTCTTACGCCGCCACCACGCGGTAGGAACAATAAGCTGAAGTGGCAATGGGTCGGCCATATAGCTCTAGTAGAACTGATAACCGTTGGGGAAGAAAGGTTCTCGAAAGGCAGCCTTGTACCGATTGCCGGTAGTGTAGGGAGACCCGGCTCAAGACCGTGTTTTGAGGCAATCTATTGGGGAAGTCTTTATTTATTTATTTATTTATTTTATTTACTGTTTATGTACACATAAAAATCACAGTAGAAATAACAAAGATAGACAATTAGTACGAAGGCACTGCTTATTTCATGATGAAATTTCTTCCAGCAGGCCTGTTACTGGATATCCTTAAAGAGGAGCAGACTCGATGTGCACTTCCGATAAATCAAAGGGGAAAAAAAGAATATTATCAAATCACTAAATATATATATATATACACACACACTGACATAATCACATATATATAAATCTCTGTTCAGTAGTGGACAGGTGATGTGCTGAAATGATGACTTTGTTTAGAAACAATGCCAGGACTTTGCTATAGAGATAATAATTAATGGAACGTAGGCTCGGCAGGCATGTTATTAATTAGGATTATGTTAATACAGCAAAAAAAATAGTCCACGTGATAGCTACTGCGACCTGTATAAAAAAATTGCCATTGTATGTTGATGTTGGTAACCGTAAGAAACTATGTTCGCTGTTCGTTGTCGATAATCGTCAGGGAAACAAAATTGTCTTTTGAACTACGAGTAAATTATGTTCGATTCTCTAACATAAGAATGACCTGAAAATCAATAAATAAACCTTACATAAATGTTAAGGTGCCCAGCCTAAATACTACAGAGATATTAAATACAATAATATAAGGAAGAGATTGTTAAAACAATCTTCATGAACGATAATTAAACAAAATTACGATTTACATAATACTCGTAAAGTCATTTACCTTCTTTCTCTCTGTCCTTCTAAGGGTATTAAGTTACTATGAAATAAAGACAGAAATTAAGCTTATTTTAATTTTTAAGTATATTTTTAGTATTTTTTTTGTGAAGGTACTTATTGCTATATATTTTTTTTAATGTACTATTTGATAAATACCAATACGATTTTTTGTATTTACAAGAATACTGCTCTTAATAGTACTATATTTACAGATTTTATCGTATATTTCTATCACTTATTCACTATCACTGTATGCGGGACATTAAATGAAACGCTAAATAAAGTCCGTAACGTAAAGCATTTTGGAAGGAGCAACGATGCGATACTGGCGAGATTATTTCATACTACGACTTTTTCAATTTTTTTTTCCGCTTTCCACGCTAACGCTCGTGACATGAAATGTACCGTTAGCATGCGAGCCAGTCGGGTGCTTTCTCCTCAAACATTGCGGGTGGTGTCACCACGCACTTTACATACGAATGGGCCGTTCATGACAAATGTATGCAGAAAATTGATGAGACACTGTGAAATTCTATGGCGTATTGATTCATCATCGTCATCATTTCAGCCTATCAATAGTCCAATGCCGAACATAGGCGTTCCCCATAGATTGCGACAAAAGTTTGTAGCTCTGGTTTTGGGGTGATTTTGCTATAGTTGCCACGCTACCACGCATTAAGTTGTTCCAGGAAGATGTTGCTGCCCACCACCTGGCTGTCTGTTCAATACCTTAGTCACCACTTACGACACCTCGATAGGAAAGAGGTAGGTGCTATTCTATTCTGCCGGAAACCTATCGGCGTGTTGATTGAAAATCGGTTATTGTGTCTAGGGATATTGTTAGCGACTTTAAGGCTCGGTTATAAAATTTACATAGATTATATGTAAAAGTTGGAAGGTTTCTGTTTTCGATTGAGCTAAACTTGTCTCCGAATGTAGTTGATCACCACCCACACCCTCTAAGCAAACCAATGAAAACCGACTACCGCGTGGCCCAGTGGTCAGAGTAATTGACTTCTACGCCGCGGGCTATGGGTTAGAATTTTATTTGCATTTTTGCAGCAAAAATACAAATCGTTGGTTTTCGCGTCCGGTTGTTAACACGCACTCACTATACACGAATTGCATATGGACGGTTTCGATGACGACTTGGCCTTGTGGCTTGACTTCTACGCCACGGGTCCTGGGTTCGAAAGCAATTTGTGCAAAAACCCAAATTGATGGTTTCAGGATCTGGTTGTTGTGATTGTCCTTGTGTTTCTGACACTGCATCCTAGCCTACCTACGATTTTATCGCATCAGCGTTACATCGGGCGCCGATAGGTTGGGACCAGTGATTGTCACTGTTAAGACTTGCGGCACTATAATGTCTCCTGCGCTGTTGTTATCTCCCGACAATATTCGGAAGTTGTCGTCGTAGTCGAAATCGGCCTGGAGGACATCATGGACAGGTTTATCATCAACTTCCATTCCTCAGCTTGTCGCTATTGTTCTTATAATCTTTCAATCAAATTTTTTTTATTGTATAAAGTGACGAAACGAGCAAAACGTTCACCTGATGGTAAGTGCAACGTCCGCCCACAACAAATGCTATGTCACCCAGAATATTTCTGTGTGACACCACACTGCGCCCGTCATCCTGAGACATCAGTTCCTAAGTCTCAAATGCCCAGTGATTACGCTAGCTCACAGTGCCCTTCAAACCGAAACACAGTAATGCTTGCACACTATTGCTTCACGGCAGAATAACTGGCCCTGAGGTGGTACCTACCTAGACGGATTCCTGCATAGGAATCCTACCACCAGTAGATTATAAATATAATGTCTCTTTATTCATTGGGACTTTTGTTCTAGAACATCTAGTACGAAATGAAGCACCACTTCACTATGCTCCCAGATGTGATTCTTCATTGACTATGGACGTAGATATCTGCCAGATTATACTCTAAATTAAAATAAAAATATACTTATAAGAATGTATTGAAAGGCATGTCATAAATTACATATCGTTGTGCCTTTATGCTAGGGATACCGTTTGCGATATAAAATATCGTGTTTATTCCATTAAGTGTCCATTGATTTAGATCGCTGCGCTCATGTGATGTCAATCAGGTTTCACGCGAGATCGATGGCTCGTCTAATGAACTGCCATGTGGTGTCAATTAAATTCTAAATGTATCGTTATAGATCTTATAACTTGTAAGTTAAGGCATCTTTTACTGTACGGTATGAAATGCTTCATCATTGCATTCGCGGCAAAAGATATTTCACGGTCGATTCTATCTAGAACATTGGATACTTCGGTAAATATATACCATGTAATGATAAGTTTGTGCATGGCTAATATACTTTTTTGTAACTTTATAAATGACTTATGCGTCAGACTTTTTACGAATTTACGTCATAACAGCTATTGTGTCAGGTAAGGCCGTGTAACAACCTCGTATCTCGATAGAAAAATAAAGACGGAAGAACTAATTGATAAATGCACGCGTTAATATAATTTACATACAAGTTAAATTAACATAATAAACTTTTTATCGATTTGTTTATTTTTGTTAATTGATGGCTTCAAATTGACTGTGCAATGGTTTTCCCATCTCTTTTTTAAAACCGTGGTTGCTGAACACTTTGTTCATTTTTTCATTCATTCATTTTCATTCATTTATCATTTTGTTCGTACATCTCATATAAATATATTGTATGTTGGCCTTTTTTCTATGTAGGTATATTTAACTATTATTTATGTATGTTATTGATTTGTTTTTGATTATTTTTATGTATACCGCCTTAGTGTGTTATATTTTAATATTTATCCATCAAAAGGTTGCCTGGAAGAGATCGCTTTTAGCGATAAGGCGGCCCATTGTTTTCGTAAGTTTTACTTTTATTTCTTTTTTGTATTTTTAATCATGGAGTACAATAAAGTTAATAATAATTAAATATAATTTAATTCGGTTGAGATCAATTTAAGTCATATCTAAGTGGTAATAGATTATGTAAGGCATACAATATACAAACCTATGTTTACTATCTTTACTCTGTACCCACGTCAGCATCCTAGGTGCGAAGCGCCTGGTACTACTGTCACCAGTCCGCCTGCCAAACGTGGTGATTAATTTCTATTATAAATTAATCGAAAATGTTATTTATTTATTAAAAATGCAAATCTTAATTATCTATGCAAGTGTGATAAACGACACTGTATACCCGACTGTAAGAGATCAGCGGCCATTTTTACTGGTGGTAGTAAATAATCAAGTATTGCTAGAAAATATGATACGCCATGATAACATAAATGAACGGTTTACACATTTTTAAAAGGCTAATTACTTTTATTCTTTTATTTTTACAAATTCTAAATATAATTGTATATAGGTTTTAACAGTAACCTCATATTTTTTTACATTTTAATATTCTATATGATATCGTAGTGCAACGGGGGTAGGCATTGAAAATCAGTGCTGTGTCGGAATTGACTTTCGGTGACTTCGGTCATGCTGAGTGGTCAACCTCATTTGCTGGGAATACGTAGTATAAATATCATAGTTTTCATTTTAGGTATAAGTTTTTAATATTTAATTTTTTTTATATTATTTTATATTATCCTTTCCTTTAAATATTTTATTAAAAATAACTTTTGTGTAGGCACGATTATTTCTAGAAAGTAAATGTTTTTTCTTTCTTTCTTTACCAACACAGTATCAGTTATTCTGTCGCCAAGTAGAAGTGTGATAGCTAGAGATTAGTGGGCATATGAGATTTAATAACTGATGCCTCAGAGTGATGAGCACTGTGCAGTGTCACAGGACTTGGCAGTCCAAAGTCCGACTATCTCTCGATCTATGATAAACGAATTACTCTTGGACGTCCAAAAATACTCAATAAATAAGTGCTGTTTTGCTATTAAATTTATTTTATATATATTTTATTTGATTTTTTTTACATGAAAAGTGACGGAACGAGCAAAACGTTCACCTGATGGTAAGTGCAACGTCTGCCCATAACAAATGCTGTGTCGCCCAGAACAGTTTGACACCACAATGCGCCCGTCACCCTGAGACATCAGTTATTAAGTCTCATATGCCTAGTGATTACGCTAGCTCTCAATGCCCTTCAAGGGCCAACACAGGACACCGAAACACAGTAATGTTTGCACATTACTGCTTCACGGTAGAATAACTGGCCCGGGGTTGGTACCTACCTACCAACCTACCTAGACGGATTCCTGCATAGGAATCCTACCACCTTTAATTATCTATGAGAGCCTGGTGATTCCTTGGTCAAGCTGACCCATTGCCGTGCTAAACTATAGCCAGTAGCGTTTCTTGGGTCTGCAATGTTAAATATTGAAAAGTAATTGAAGCGTAGATAACAGAATACAATAAAATATTTTTTATTTAATGTAGATTACTTACATAATACTCATGTGCGTATTTTTTTAATCTACAATGCTTCGCAAAGAGTGCCTCTGTCCTTGAAAGAACTAGCGAACTATCAGGCAGTTTTATTTTAAAAAAAAGACAATTCAGTTCTTCCGGCAAGGTTTCCGCGGATCCATTGATTAGCAATATCTGGTATATCTGGTTTGTTTACATAAAGAATGGGTGCATTCTCCTTTGTTCGTCCGAGGTCGGTCCGATTCGCTCAGTATTTGTAAGAAAACGAAAAATTCAAATCGTCTTAATTGATCGTTCTACTGTTTTGAAACGTATAAGAATTATCTGGATAGGTTCTGCATGAAACGAATTCAAAAGTTTACTCTAATAGTGTCGTTGGAAAGTTTTAAACGAAATTGAACGAGTTCAAATGTAATTTAATTGGATTTTTGTTTAAAGTTGGAGACACGTGACAGTTGCTAAGGGAAATGTTATTTCAGCGTAATTATTGTTTATATTAATTCTAAATAAATCTAGAAATAGGGCAAGGTCACGCTTATTATAACAGATGCGTTGTAAGGAAATAAAGAGAACGGAATGCACGGACATTTGTTCATATACGATAAAGTAGTGACGTACCCACATATGATTAACATCGATACGATTTTATAAAAATGGCCGAATAAAATAAGAGTATTTATTTAATTAAAATTCTAAAGATTTATATTATTGGTTTTCGGATCTGGCTGTGATTTGATTGTCCGCGTTTCAGACGCTGCATCCTATATCTCCGATCATCCTCCCGTCGTCCTCCGATCTTGTCGTATAAGCGTTACATCGGCCGCGGGTAGGTCAGGACGACTGAGTGCCACTGTGTTTGCGTGTACATTTGTGGCACTATAATATCTCTTTCGCAATAGATGGCTCTTGACAGTATTCAGAATTAGTCGCCGTGAAAATCCGTCAGAATGAGAATTTATACTACGATTATAATATAGTTATAAATTTAAAAAAACAGCGGTTTGTAGTGGTGGCGTTCATCCAGAACATTTCTGAGTGACACCACACTGCGTCCGTCACTCTGAGACATCAGTTTTCAAGAAGAATTATAGCCCCTGGGGTGGTACCTACCTAGACGGATTCCTGCATAGGAAACCCACCACCACTAAAGTCAAAAGTAAAAGTTATTTTGGAACTGACAAAATTGATCAGTCCTTTTTCGTCTAACTTTTATTAGACGACAGCAGCGTAGTTGAACAGTCTTACTGAACTAATTTTAATGCAGTCGCTGGATCAAAAACATAAAAGCACATCGATATAACAAATTAATTGAGTACATTACTTGAACTATTTCCGTTTTAAAACTTACAAAATAGCGCAAAGGTGAAGGGACTTGATACGACTCATTCGTAAATGAACTGGACATCACTAAATGCTTATTGGGGTCGATACACTACCGAGTGTTCGGAATCGGAATGTGTCGAGGTGAAATTGACGCGTCACGACTGTCGCCACCTTTTCAAATAGCTCATTGTCTAAGTTCCACTTGCATTAAGCTAGACGTATATGGTTCAGTGGGTAAATGTCTGTGTACTCTTGATCCACTTATCGCTTGTTAGATTTCATTGTCAGCGTCTATTGTTTATTATGCTTCTTTTGTTCGCATTCCGTGTGCTATTCGAAATTTAAGTTCGCAATTATTAATGTGCTGTATACAGTATACTACCGGTGGCAGATACGAGGCAGATATGATGATGATACTGAGATCGTTAATCCTTTGTGAATAATCTTTCGAATGATTTGCTATAAAGCAAATCATATGAATATAATAGAATAGAATAGAATAGAATATTCAATATGGATCATTTACATAATACTCATTGAACGTAATTTTTTTACACTACACTGGTTCGCAAAGAAATGCCTCTGTCTGTCCTGGGAAGAACCATTAAGAAACCCAGCGGGATTTTTTTTTCAGTCATTTTTAATATACAAATACAGCAGTTTTATAAAGATGTAGAAATAGGTTGGCAGCGATCACCTCATTCCCAGGGGTTATCATCATCCATGTATTCCTTAATATTATAATAACCCTTCTTAAAAGGTATTTGTTTAACAAATAGTTTGAACTTTTTGATTGAAAGACTTTGTGCACTTTCTGGGATTTTGTTGTAAAAACGTATACGTTGCCCAATGAAAGAGTTACTGACTCTGTGAAGTCGGGTAACTGGCATAATTAATTTGTGCTTGTTCCTGGTATTCACATTATGAACATCACTTTTTTTATTAAAGTGATTAATATTCTTATGTACATACATAACGTTTTCATATACATATTGAGAGGCCAAGGTTAATATATTAATTTCTTTAAATTTATCTCTAAGAGACACAAAAGGAATCCATGTAGGTAGGTACCACCGCAGGGTTAATAATTGCCGTGAAGCAGTAGTGTGCAGACATTACTGTGTTTCGGTCTGAATGGCACTGAGTGCCAATGTAATAATTGGGCATATGAGACTTAAGAACTAATGTTTCAGGGTGACGGGCGCAGTGTGTTTGGTAGAAATGTTCTGTGTCATTACAGCATTTATTATTGACAGTCGTTGATAGTCGTTCATGAGATAGACTTAGACTTTGTCTCATGTAAATATCTCAAAATATTAAGGATTTATATGTATGTAAGCACAACCTTACGTATCTATACAAATAAATAAAATTGAAGTTTGTAATAACATAATAAAAGCTTTTTACTCAATGCTTACGAAAGTATATACGGTACTGAAAAGAAAAAAACAATTTTTAAAATATTTGTCTGTCTTTCTGTCTGTCTATTTGTTCCGGCTAAGGAAGGTAAAACAACGGGGTACCGTTAGTGGAGAATTATCTAATACAAGACTAATATTTTTTATATAAAAAAAATAGAGTTCAGTACTCAGGAGCTAGGCGCTCGCTTCAAATTTTATAGTACGCGAGTGATTTGGGTTCGATTGCATAAAATTGTTAAATGCAATTTTAAGTGCTTAAGTACCACGTGCTCAGACGTGTAGGAAAACATTGTGAGGAAACCTGCATATCTGAGAGATAAAAATATTAGTAAAGGAATCAAACTGCACTGTGCACCCAAGAGCGCATGGTGGCGATAGGCTCACCACCTATATTGTTTTGGTGAAACGTGGATTGTCAGTTTTTTGCAGTGAGTGCCCAGTCTCTGACTACCCCTTATGGGATACAGTCGTGATCTTATGTGTGTAATAAGCAGTAAAGTAACAGTCTATAAATGTCTGACTGTTGAGCACGCCTCCTGTCAGTTTTGAGAGGACTTTGGAGCTGGGATGAGTCCGTCATGCTGCTCCAATTCGGGTTGGCGGATATCACATGTCTCTTTCACATGTCTGTCATGATGTTTTCCTTCTCCGCTGAGCACGTTGTAAATAAGCACATAAAATTGCGGAACCATTTTAGAGGTGCCGGCACCAGAGATTGAACACAGGCCTCTCGCGTGCTATGAAATTTGAGGCGAGCGCCTGGCCCCTGAGCTACCACGGCTCTTAATGGATTGGCTAGGATTGGATAATCAGCAGAAATATTGCATTTCGCAAGTAATGTAGCATCTAGCATCTAGTAAGTAAGTGTTATTGTAATGATATTTTAAATAAGGTTGTAACGCAAGTAAGGGATCCGAGCCCAGGGGGCTCAACGACAACTATGATCCCCCTTGACCCTTTCTTCGGTTAGTAGCAATTTTATTTCTTCACAAATAACTTTGACTTAGACGACGTGTCCTTGCGGTCAGCATGCCTGACTTCTAAGCCGCGGGTCCTGGGTTCGAATCCCAGCCGGAGCCAACATTTGTGCAAAACACAAATCGTTGGTGTTTTCGGGTCTGGTTGTGTTGCGCATGTGAAATGTATCTCTGTAAAACACCCACGATTCAATTTCTACTTCGGTGCATTTATTTTAGAAAATGAAACTTTAATTAGCGACAAGTTTAGAATTTTCAATATATAATAACGTTATATTCAAAGTACATAAAGATACTCGTATTTATTCTTTTCAAAACTGTATAATTTTTTTTTATTTACTTTAACTTGTTATTATTTTATCTCCTGTACTAACATCACTCTATCTCTTAATTTATTTGCCCTCTCTACAGCGTATTTTTTTTTAGACTCGCGCCTGTTAGTCTATAATAGAATAAAAATTCGCACAGAACTGCGCAGACGCAAGCACGAGCTGGTTTCGGCCGAGGAATGTAACGGTATAACGTTGTAGACACACAATTCGATTGGTATACTGCGATATCCGAAGGTAGTTGACTCCGCAGATAGCGAATATGGAAATCTGCCATTCTATGTTAAACATCAAGTTTTAAAATATACTTTATACATTTATATGTTCTTCTATACGTCGGCCAATACCGATGGAATGTGGATTTATCGCAAGGCAGTGATAGATACTTTTCATATGGTGTGGACTAAAATTTACCAGATTAGTACGCAATTTAATACCGACAAAATATTTACTGATTTTGTAAATTTCTCGGCTGTTCCCCTTTGTTTTTTATGTCAATCAGTGACCAGTCAGTGGCAAAGAAGAAAAAACCACATCAACCTAACCACGCGGTCTCCGGTCTCCGTCTAAGTAATGAGTGAAATCTTTATAAGCAGCCCATGTTCAATATATTATTTTAAGGCATGATAATGATACTATTCTGGCCGATTTAGACCACGGCGACAACTTTCGAATATTTTCGAGAGCTATCAACTGCGCAGGAGATATTATAGTGCCACAAGTGTACGCGCAAACACAGAGGCACTCACTCGTCCAAACCTACCCGCGCCCGATAACGCTGATGCGATCAGATCGGAGGTAGGCCAGGATGCAGTGTCAGAAACACGGGGACAATCACAACACGACCAGACCCGAAAACCAACAATTTGGGTTTTAGCACAATTCTTGGCTCCGGCTGGGATTCGAACCCAGGACCCGCGACGTAGAAGTCAGGTACTCTGACCACTAGGCCACGCGGTCGTCTTTAAGGCATATAACAAAAGTTAAGTAATAGCCTGCAAATGTCCCTCTGCCGGGCACTAATGAAACTCCTTTTTGGCTTTGGAGTCGGTAAGAGTCCGCTGTTCCATAGCGGGTTCGCGGAGTTTAAATATCCACGAACCATTTTCATTCCCCAGACGTGCAGGTTTTCTCACGATGTATTTATTCACCGCCGCAATACTTTAGAGGCCGTCCCGGGTATCGAACCCATATCTCCCGAGTTTTATGAGATTTAAGGCAACCGCGCGGTCCCTGAGCCACCTGGGATCTTAAGGGATAATAAGTCTTCCGAATAGCAGGGTAGCGAATTACGCACAATACTCTCTTATAATATCTACCGAGTCGCATTTTGAGCATTGTTGGAGACAACTGACAATAGTCATTCAAACTTAGAGGGTGGGCCGAGCGGTGGGTTATGTTTTTTTATCAAATAAAGCGGCACAACCAGCAAATTGTTCACATGGTGCTAAGTGAAATGTCGGCATAACAAATGATGTTTCACCCACAAAAAATCTGTGTGGCACTACACTGCGCTCTTGACCCTGAGACAACAGTTCTTAAGTCTCCTATGCCTAGTTATTACATTAGCTATCAGTGCCCTTCAAACCGAAACACTGTAATTTTTGCACACTACTGCTTGACGTCAGAATAAATGGCACTGCGGTGGAACCTACCTACACGGATTCCTGCATAGGAATCTTACAACCAGTGGATAGAACCTGACCGGACCACAAGCGTTTTGCTTTTTCAATTAAAAATGCGTACAGCAAAAGACTGGAATAATGTTCCAGCATCAGTCTCTCCGTCCGATACAGTGACGGTACACAACTATGTAAAAACAATTATGGCCGCTCTATGATTCTACATATACAAGATGCAACGCTACTGCCTCAAAGATTTCACGGTCAAACGACGACGTCATCGCCTCTCTCTTAAAAAAATAAGAAGCTACAAGTCATGACATTTAAAATCTCTGCGTGGTCGTTAAAAATAAAAATGTCCTGCAACAAGATTAAGACAAGATTCCTTTCCGAGACGATCCCTAGCCGAGTGATCTCATCTCGATTATGTCACGAGTTCACACGGCCGCTGGGCGAATCACTGCATCTAATTAGTGTTACTTTAGTGTTAGTTAGAACACACACAGATTAACGATTCCGAAGTTCTTTATGAAACTCGTTTTTAGACTGTCTTAGAAACAGTTTATCAAAGTTTTATTCTTATAATGAAATAGCTGATGCCGTGATTTTTTAAATATCCCGTGGGATCTGTTTGATATTCCGGGATAAAGGTATCCCATGTCCGTCTCCGGTACACAAGCTATCTCTGTGCCAAATTTCGTCAAATTCGGTTGAGCGGTTTAACCGTGAAAGGGTAACAAATTAACATAATAAAACAAGCTTTTATAATATGAAGTTTTAGAACTGTAAGTTCTTTATATGTAGACGTATCTACGTATAAATGGGTTTCGTAATAAAATTTACAAGTCACAGCATTTTGTCTGTAAGTTGTTGGATTAAATTGAATCGTGTTAGATTAATATTCTATATTTAGTGTAATATAATGTTATGTACACGTTCAAACGAATTTGATTAATTAACTCATTGTCAAAAATTAGCTTCACAGGCAAAGCCGACCGCCGACCGCGATTTGTGGACCGCGTGGCGTAGTGTTTAGCGTACCTGACTTCTGCGCCACCGGTCCTGGGTTCGATTCCCAGCCGGAGGTAACATTTGAGCAAAAACACAAATTGTTGCTTTTCGGGTCTGGTTGTGTTGTGCATGTGAAATGTATGTTTGTAAAACGCACCCACGATACAGGAGAAAATCCTACTGTGGGGCTTCGTTTTTAAAAAAAGTCGTAAAGTATTTAGATAGTGAATTTCACATGCACAAATACCCAGAGCTTAAACAACTATCTGTAGGCGATACAAATAATTGTCCCGCGCGTGAATCGGACCCGCGACTCATAGCGTGGAAGCAATCGCTTAGCCACTGCGGCAATCTAACCGACATCATCATCAGCCAGTTGAAATTCCATTCTTGGACATAGGTCGAAGGTCATAGGAAGGGAAGGTTTGCATTCTTCGGTATGTGTATTTGCGATTTGACATGTTTCCACTTGTCGAAAATAAAAGGTATAGTAACAGCCTATAAATGTCCCACTGCTGAGCACAGGCCTCCTTTAATTTTTTGAGAGGTCTTTTAAGCCGTGACGAGTCCACCACGCTTATCCAATGCGAGTTGGCGGACTATATATCTAACTCGAAATATTTTTATTTCACGTTGTTTTATGCACTATGTTCATATCCCGGATGCAAAATTTCGTCAAGAACGGTTCAGCGGTTGAACCGAGAAAAGGTAACAAACAGACAGAGGGACAGAAAGAGTAACATTCGCATTTATAATATTAGTATGGATATATGTTGTCTATATAAATATTATAAGGAAAGGCCGCGTCAAAAGTACCCGCAACCGACGAGGTTGTAAGAAAACACTAACGAAAGTAGAGGAAGCTAAAGATATGTGTCAGGATCGTAGCAAGTGGAAAGATGTGGTCTTTGCCTACCATTATGGGAAAGAGGCGAGACTCTTATGTATGTATTTTTTTTATTTGATTAAAGTGACGGAACGAGCAAAACGTTACAAATGCTGTGTCACCCAGAACAAAGCTCCACTGTACGGTGATTAAACGCTTTCTCAAAGTATTATAACACTCACGGAGTGAGTATATCTTATTAATAGATAAGAACATGGTGATTAGCGTTTTTTTGGTGTGAAAGGGCCAGATAACTCTCAGTAACAGTCGCCTGGAAATGGCTTTCTTTCTCACGGACAGTGAAATTGAGCATGCATTGTTAGATACCAGTGGGCATACATATATTACAGCAATATGAGATAAATTATATATTTAACGTAATATAAACGGCATAGATAGTGCTGTTCTTGACATGAGTGTGTATTGCCTAGTGGTAGTGTTGTATGGTGCAGGGAATCTGATTACGGTCGCCCTCCAAAAACTTCTTGTATGCAGATCTTAACAAGTTAGTCTTGTTTTTCTTTTTTATTATTTTTTTTATTGGAGGTAGTGACGAAACGAGCAAAACGTTCACCTGATGGTAAGTGCAACGTCTGCCCATAACAAATGCTGTGTCACCCCGAAAAAATCTGTGTGACACCACACTGCGCCCGTTACCCTGAGTCCCATCAGTTCTTAAGTCTCATATGCCCAGTGATTACACTAGCTCTTAGTGCCCTTCAAACCGAAACACAGTAATGTTTGCACGCTACTGCTTCACGGCAGAAGAACTGGTCCTGCGGTGGTACCTACGTAGACGGATTCCAGCATAGGAATCATTCCACCAGTAATAAAACCATTGTGGCCGATAAATATCTGTAGACAGTAGATTTTTGGGCAACAATGGTCTTGGCATCACGTAGACTGTGTGCGAGTTTGTCACCTTTACCTCCACAAAAAGAGACTGGATTCGAATAAAAATAGTTCCGCGTATAAAGCAATGCGTCAAACACTGGTGCACATTTATAAGGTATGATGCATTATTACTTCTAATGAGCGGTGGCTTAGTCATTACACGTTACACTCTATTTGTTCATTATACAGAATTGCTATGTCGAGGCATGTCTTGTCATGGAAATAACTGCAATTAGGTATTATTTAACCTTAAACATAATTCGCAAACGGTTAGTTATAGATTCGATATACGACTGAATATCTATTTATCAAGTTCAAGTTATTTAACGTTTGTCTTAATACTGTAATAATGCTGGAGAGTTTGTATGTTTGATCGCGCTAATCTAATGAAATACTAATCGGATTAAAAAAAAAAATTATTGCATTAGATAGCCCGTTTATTGAAAAAATTTCAAGGCTATAAAACTTCATAGCTTTAAGGAACCGCACGTTGAGAAGTGAACATAGGCGAGAGAAGAGAGAGAATTAATGCTCAGATCGAGGTACCATGCCGTACGGCGCAGTCGTGTTGTCGGCTTATATTACGCGGTTGAAACCGCAGGGCATAGCTATGCACATAAAAACAAATACAGTCGCATGCTGGGAAAAAATGAATATTGGCACGTTTATTATATTTAAAACAGTATGCGGTCTATTACGGACTTACTATCAGCTGATGTATCCGAGTTTACTTGTAATAGGTATGGTCGGTTATTAGTAACATGGATGTGAGGAGGGATATATAGCACAAAAGTATCACAAAAGTATCACAAAATTTCTTTTGCTGGGCTTGCGCCAATAGCTTAATGGTACAGGGCACGGACTGCGAAACGCGACGTAGCAGTACCGAGCCCGCCATTCGACTATTGTCGTGAACCATCTCCTAGTATTAATTTAGGAGGGACAGCTAAACTCGACATCCGTAGTGCTTTTAGTTTCCAGATGAAAATAAGCGTCAGGTTTTATAGTCTGATATACACCTGATCTGGAGACCTATTGGTTCAGCCGTGAGACACGCACATTTCTAATTTTATACTACTTTCTTTTATTTCTGTTAGTTTTTTTTATGGTTTTTGTTGATTCATTTTATTTTAATTTTCTTTTATTAGTATGTGTTTATATTGCAACTAAGTGTGTTGTCATTTTGTGCTGTACTAATAAATGCTTTTTCTTTTCTTTCTTTTTTAATACAAACTTATAAGCATAGTTAGTTTAGTAAACAGGTATATTAGTAAAGTCAATAGCATTGCCAGTATTCTTAAAAAAAATAAACCTAGACCTATACTCAGAGGCATTTACGTTTATCATTGAGACACACGTAAAGCCTGTGTTGCAGACGCAACTGTCAATTTCAATTAGTCTGGGAACAGCACAGATAGGAACTATGGACCACGCAATCTCCACCCGCATTTCTTTGATCGTCGCTAATGAGCAATGACCGCTTCCTACTTCGGCATGAGAACCGGCCCCCGCATTTGCAGTATCGGTAAGCTTACCTAATCTGAAATTGTGAAAGGAAACATTGTTTGCGGATTTCTAGGGGTTTCCGTCCGCTCGCAAAATCACGTTACACTAATGTTGTAATTAAGTTAAATTCACTTTCTAATTGCGTGTGGTGAGATCACGCCCGAGATGGGAAGGCGAGACCGCGTTACTTTTAAGGATATACGTTTTTTAACGGTTAAGGCCCAAGTTAAAAACCTCGTCGTTTCTATATATCCAAACGCTTTATGTTTTTTTTAATGTCGTCTGCGTTGCCTTGTGGTTATATTATCTGACTTCTACGCCACGGGTTCTGGGTTCGAAGCCCGGCTGGAGTCAACATGATTTTTGGGTTTGGTTGTGTTGTGCATGTGAAATGTGTGCCAAAATCTAACTCTCTCTATATCTTCATCTAATTCATTCAGAAATCATGACATCATGATTCATTGTAATCTCTCTCTCAATGTCAAATGTATAACAAATGCAAAATGTAGAAAAAGTCTTTAAATCTTATTTTGAATATTTAACGCTTGGTAGTAGCGATTTAAGAGAATCTACCATCCCATCTCATCCCGTGGGTGTCGTAGAAGTCGATAGAGGGAGGATGGGCAGCAGCATCTTCCTGGAACATCTGCATAAATGAATTGCGGTTGCCAACCCGCCTGCCAAGCGTGGCAACTATGGTAATATCCCCCAAAATAAGAGCTACAAATTTTTGTGGCTATCGATGTGGAAGGCCTATGTTCAGAAAAAGACTAGTGATAGGTTGAAATGATGATGATGCACGCCTGGTACTTACGTTATTTTTATTATTACTAAATGCTTTACGAATACCTTAAAATTAAATTCACTGGCGAAAGAGAGAGAGAGAGAGAGAGAGAGAGAGAGAGAGAGTTATCATAATACGAAGTAACAAATGTGAATTTGTATTTAAAAAGAAACGATACCCCATGCTGGGATTTCGCCTGTATCGTGGGTGCGTTTTACACACAAAATTGCACATGTGCAAACACCCAGCCCCTGAGCAACTATCCGAAGGCCGAATCCAACATATTACATAGTGTGGATATAAAACTGGTGTACATCTTTCGATGAGGAAAGCGCTGATTTATTAACATTTATATTTGTAATAGATGAATATAAATAATAAAACAAATTGATTAGTTTTTTATTGAAGTCGGTGTCAAGACTGGCAAATCTTACACTGATGGTAAGTGCAACGTCCGTCTCAACAAATGCTGAACCCAGAACAATTTTGTGGCGCCACACTGTGCTCATCACCCTGAGACACCAGCTCTTAAGTTCCACAAGCCCAGAAATTACACTAGCTCTCAGTGACTACAGGCCGAAGCACAGTGATGTTTGCATACTACCGTTTCACGGCAGAAAACCAGTAACAGTAGAAAATGGCGAATATGAATTATTAGTTGCTTCTGTTTAAAATAATATAAATTACACATGCACAAACCCCAAGACCCGGAACAAATATCTGTAGGCCATACAAATATTAGACCAGTGCGGGAATCGAACCCGCGACCCATAGCGCGGACATAAATTGCTTAGTCATTGCGCGAACCGAGGAGACTACTACTAGAAGAACGTTAGTAGTGATGTAAAGGAACAATGCGTTTATAAGCAAGTAGCATTCCCATCGTAGTAACGCCGCGATCTCAATCATCTCAACTGTATATGTTCAACTGTATACTCGTACTAGTTGACGCCTGCGATCCTGTTCGCGTGGATACAGGTTTTTTAAATATCCCGTGGTAACTATTGGATTTTTCGGGTTCAAAAGTATCCCATGTCCGTCTCCAGGATGCAAAGTATCTCTGTGCTACATTTCGTCAAGATCGGTTAAGCGGTTGAGCCGTGTAAAGGTAACAAACAGACAGAGGGACAGAGAGAGAGTTACTTTTACATTTATAATATTAGTATAGTACAGAGCGTATTATCATAGCAATGTCGCACTTCGCAAGCTTTTTATGTGTTAGAAAACATTACAAGGAATTTTCCGAACGGTCAACTTGACGAGACCGAGAAAAACGTAACGAGTTTGGATCCAGTCTAGAATCCGTCGAGGCGTTTATTTTCACTTACCGCTTTCACATGTTGTTACCATTTTTTTTTTGAATAAAGAAACTTTTGAAATTTCAAGTGTTTTTTACACTTATACCGCCAGAAATGCATCTTCTTCTTAATACCTTTACGTGCGGTAAAGAATTTTAAAGTCATAAATCATGGATATCTCAGCTTATTTAATGTCAACAACCTACACAGGTAAGAAAAGTCGATAGACGTTTGAGAATACCGAAACTGATTGGATTTCCAGTTGGCTATGGAATGCTAAAACCTTTCGTGTCCTACACAGCAACATAATTAGATATCCTAATCCTTCCGTGAGAGCCGTGTGGTGGCGGCTCGTTAAAAGAATACTACCACTCCATCTCATCCAATGGATCTCGTAAAAGGCGAGTGAGGAATTAAACTGCACTGTGCATCCAACAGCGCATGGTGGCGATGGGCTCACCACCTATCACATCAAGTGCATTATATTGTTTTGGTGAAACGTGGATTGTGGCAGTCATCTGTTTTTGCAGTGAGCGCCCAATCTCTGACTACCCCTTATGGGATACAGTCGTGATCTTATGTATGTATGTAATCCTTCCGTGAACCTTTTTGACTTGTGGTAGGATTCCTTTCCAGGCAACCGTCTAGGTGGGTAGCACCGCCGGGCCAGTTATTCTGCCGTAAATCAGTAGAAATAGTAGTAGTATAAATATCATTGCCTTTTTTACGCTGGTGAAACCGCGGGGCACACCTAGTTTGTATATAAAACTGTATTTTGTGTAATTAATAAATAAGTACACGCATAACGCTTTCATCCATCATAGTCCTGAGTGTTGACAACACCTAAGTCCTCAATTAAAATATATTGAGGATAGCCTACAAGTCGACTGTGCTGGTTTATCGTTCTTACTAAAATTTAAAAACAAACTGGTCTCTACAAAAAAAAACTTGTGCGTAAACGTAACGCTTATAAAGTTGGGTTGCGAAAGCGATAACGTTTGGAATTTTAGGCGCTACTGCTCGTTACCAGGCCGAAGTCATATATTTTGCGTCATATATGTCGAATTATATATAATATATATTCTGGAATTTATCGAAGGTTTTTTTGGCATTAGACTTTCACTAAAATAAATTGAAATTCCTAAGTGTGTCGCAAAAATTAGAGTAATTAAAAAAAATACTCGTCAAGAAGGCACTGTAAATAAAAAGCGTATTATAAAACAGACCTTTATATATAGGACAAATATGTGTGGAAATCACTTTTGTTCTGCACCTTCTCGAAGCTATACATGTATGTTGTAATAATTGGTAATATCATATAATTCATAAATGACATTGAACATATTACGCAACTTATGTGGGGGCGGCTCGATTAAAGAATACTACCACTCCATCTCATCCAATGGATCTCGTAAAAGGCGAGTAAGGAATTAAACTGCGCTGTGCACCCAACAGCGCATGGTGGCGATGGGCTCACCACCTATCACACCAAGTGCATTATATTGTTTTGGTGAAACGTGGATTGTGGCAGTCATCTGTTTTTGCAGTGAGTGACCGGTCTCTGACTAACCCTTATGGGATACAGTCGTGATCTTATGTATGTATGTATGTAAATAAAAATACCCTAGAGTTTTTTGCCGGTTCTTCTCTGTGAAGGTTTTATTTTGAAAACCGGCGTAGATTGTGTAGGTTGCATGAGCTTTAGAGAAGTCTAAATCTAATAAATAAATTTTGACATTGACTACACCTTCGGCGCGAGAAGCGTGATGAATTTTTATACCTCAACTTAATTATTCTCGTAAGTAACAAGTTTATCTACACACAGACCGACATTAAAATAATCAAATATTATTATTTATTAATGGAACAGTCATAAACTATTTTCCAGTGTCAAGTAACATATCCAAGTATACAATCTTCAAGCAGCAACACTTTAAAATTTCGATCGACAGTAAAATGATAGTTGACTTTTACTGAAGATGTGCTGGACTGATGGAGACAAAACGAAAAGCACAATTTTGGTCTTGAATTGAATTTTCCCATAACTGTACACTTTCAGGAGCACTTGCTGCATAATAAACTATCAATAATAAACATCGAAACTCTAAATATACACAGAAATTACAAAATGTAATAAAAACACTACTGCCACTTTTCGAGTTGGCGCCAAAAGTCCAAAAATAATCAAATAATTGCTAGCTAAAGCAATTGCAATATAGGCATGAGTGGGTATTTATTGTCCTACCCACAAATCGGTAGTTATAGGCGTTAACGATCTATGAGTCAGGTTGATGTGACTAACGTCTCATATAAGCTAACTTTAAATGTCAAGTCACCTGTCTACATTATAAGATTTAATGTAAGCAATACAACCTTGTTTGGTTAACTTGGTTTGGTGTCGAGTTCTTTGACTTTGAGTAAATCCGGTATCGGTGGGGTTTACATTGCGATGAATTTATTGTAGTATTCAAAGTTAATACTTCATCGGATTCGATCACAAGACCGGGCAAGTGGTATGAGTAGGCTTAACAGAATTTACCACCCCATCTCATCCAGTGTGTGTCGTAAAAGTCGACAGAGGGAAAATAAAAACTAGGGGACGGGCAGCGGCACCTTCCTGGAACATCAGAATAAATAAACTGCGGTTGCCAACCCGCCTGCCAAGCGTGGCAACTACGGCAAAATCCCCCCTCAAATTAAGAGTTACAAACTTTTGTGGCAATCTATGGGGGAGGCCTATGTTCAGCAGTGGACCAGTGATAGGCTGAAATGATGATTGTGAAACATAACTTCGCGGGCTCGATCCTGCCAATCCACTATTGTCGTGAACTATCTCCTAAAACCTTTAAGCATATTTGGATTGTTTAATAGGAATATTAGTAATTCCAATAGCGTTTAGCTGGTACGAGTATTTCTTTAAAAAAAATTACAAACTCTATCAGTCTGTACGAACAGACATAACTTAAGTATTACTTAAATTGCTAAAATAAATTTAAATATGAACTAGAACGTGGGCTCAGCTTCTATAATATACTCGTAAGTGTACAAAAGAAACGATACGGAAAAAAGTTGGTCCTTTACAGACCATTTTCATCTATAATAAGGTTATTAATACACGGTGTTACGACTTCTCGGAGTTCGATCTCGTCTTCCAACGGTAGTAATGGACCTTAATTTGACGTGTTAATTTGTCACGGTACCGGCATTAAGCTGGCGGTAGTTTTCCCACGGTTTTAGTGAGATTCGAACCTGTTTCATATACTCTTGTTTACGGATTTTTTAGGTTAGACAAATGCTCCCTTACTAGGGAAACAAGTGTTATGCCAGATGAGATATATTCGTGGTTACAATCATCAAACTCCGTTGTCTGTTCAGTGTTGGACGTAAGTATCTCCGTAGATCTGTTGGTAAGTGCAAAAATAAATGCTGTGTCACTCACAAGATTTCTGTATGCCCTTCAGACCGAATGTTACTGTTACCACACTACAGTTTCACGGTACACAATAACCGGCACTGCGGTGGTACCTACCTAGACGGATTGCTGCATCTTACCACCTGTATAATTGTATTGAGTTTGGATTTGATGATGATCAACAAGTCCTACTTTGCACTAATATCTAATTCTTTAGTTATTACTACTTACGCAGATAATAAAGGTACTGCATTACGTGATACTCGTATTTAAATAATACGACCGCATGAAGGTGATTGCATCTAAAGAAGTATTTTTGTGTAGGTACGTCCACTTTGATCATTCGATTTAAATGATGATTAGTGAAGTTTTTAATACATCGTTGATGGATATTGTTTTACTGCGAATACTTGCGTATTAGTTTCAAAGAAAGGCATAAAAAATAACTATTCGGAGAAACCGGGTGACGCCGGCGTACGTCATTAGTATAAGTGAGCATTTCTATCCAAATATGCGGTTCACATTGTCCGTCACCTGCTTTAGCGGAATGCGAGTGGACTTTGACATTTAGTTTTAAATTGCGCCACTTAATAATCAGTAAACGGGCAAAAGTGTTTCTTGTTTACAGTAGTTTTTTTTATTGATAATGCTGATGCTGAAAAATGTAGCGGTCTGTTGCTATACTATATTACGTATATATTTTATTTAGTATTGTTTATTTTTATTACAGATATCAGACCAACCTCTTAATTTATCGTTTAGTATTTTTATTAACGTTGCCATATACTTATATTAAATATTTACATTGACAATTATTTTATTTCTAAAGTATAATTTTTTAGCTAAAAGGTTAGCAATATTAATGGGCTGTTAATAAAGACAACAGAAAAAAAATCTCCCGCGCAAAAACTCCGCGATAAATTAAACGTCATGGCCTCCGCATTTTTATATAAAAAATAAGCGCTTGTCTATTTTCATTACACAGCACAACGACCACATAATGTTTTTATTATAATATTCATCTTTACGAGTTTTTATTAGAGATAATTTTTTTAAAATAAACTAAAACTTTTCTATTAAAAAAAAATTATTCATTTTTGGTTATTAAAAATGTGTAATATATTCAATTTTAATTAATATTTTCGGACACTAACTGTATGTCCATTTTTATTGTATATACTTATTAGCAGCAGCGAATAAAAATATTTTTTCTTTCTTCTTATTTTCTAAAACAAGATACAGAGGAGAGAATTAGTCTGCCCGTTTTAATTCGAAAAACGATTAGCATTTTAAAAAAATAGCCCTTAGTATTGGGTTGTATTCCAATACTATAAGGACTAATTGCACATGTAAGTTTTAATCCCCCTCATCACAAAGAAGCCGCGGAAGCACTGCTATACAATTCAACACTGACGGAATCCTTACAGTTCTGTATTAAGGATACCGGCTATAAGAGTTCAATTTGACCGGATCAACACGTACGAGTCGGCGTTATATTACTACGTTGAATTTTTCAAAAGAACTAAACCCGAAGCAAGGTTTGAAGTTTGAAATAAAGTTACCTTTTTTATGGAAGAAAGTGGGGAGAGGAGCAAATCCACTCAGGCAGGTTCGCTTTCCACCGAGCCAGATGATGGTCAAAACGTACATATTATGTCGAACCAGTGACCTTCTGCCTCTTTATATTATGACAATTGAAACCGATCAATGGAATGTTCCATATCGACTCCTTATATTGAAATTGAACACAATGGCTACCGATTCAATCGTGAATTGCTCGTTGCACCTTTCATTGTTTCTAAATTGAACCGTTTCATACGTTATCACAAACGTTATCGCGTATAGGGTAGGTTTTTTTTTTAAAAAGAAAACGATGCCCCACAGTAAGATTTCTCTTGTATCGTGGGTGCGTTTTACAGACATATATTTCACATGCACGTCACAACCAGACCCGAAAACCAACAATTTGTGTTTTTGCACAAATGTTGGCTCCGGTCGGGATTCGAACCCATTACCGTCGGCGTAGAAGTCAGGTACGCTGACCACTGGGCCACGCAGTCGTCAAAGAAAGAAGTTGAAGGGATGTAAAATTATTTAATCGTATTTTTGAATTAAAACTTCTTTCGGCGCGACGAGATTACATCGAATTTGACTGCAACGTTTCTGACTAAAGTGAAAAATACTGAACTATGGTATGTACGTAGCTGGGCTCGCTTTTGCTCCTACTTAATTTATTTACTAGTAGTAGTAGTAGTTTTATTTATTCATTTATTTATTCTTTATTGTTCACCAAAAAAGAAATACAATGGGCGGACTCAATGTCTGTTGGCATTCTCTGCCAGTCAACGCAGGGAGTAGTGATATATTGTGGCAGGTGTTTACACTAAAAATAAATCTATTTTTAGAACTTAAAATTAACATATATAAATACAATTACATAAAATAATCAAGATACATATTTACGTACAAATAAATACTTATTAATATAAGATACTACAACTCTGTACAACTATTTGTACGCTACACAAATATTTGTCCGGCGCCGAAATCTTACTGGTGGTAGGATTCCTATGCAGGAATCCGTGTAGGTAGGTACCACCCCAGGGCCAGTTATTCTGCCGTGAAGCGGTAGTGTGCAAGTATTACTGTGTTTCGGTTAGAAGGGCACTGAGAGCTAGATTATCACTATGAGACTTAAGAACTGTTGTCTCAGGGTGACGGGCGCAGTGAGGTTTCACACAGAAATATTCTGAGTAACATAGCATTTGTTATGGGCAGACGTTGCACTTACCATCAGGTGAACTTTTTGCTCGTTCAGTCACTTTGATCAAATAAAAAAATCGAACCCGCGCCTCAAAATCACTTAACCACTGCTCCAACCGAGCCGATTCTTGCAATCTAGGTTGTTCCATTTATATTTTCTATAACGACTATTATAAAAATGCCACCGGGTTTCATTACATTGAACCACAATTTAAAAACGGTTATCATTTCAATCGGACACCTAATAACTATTGAATAACTTCGAAATTGGCGTTAAATTTGTTTCGCCCGCTTTCGCCGGGCGATTTGCGGACATCTGTTCACTTTAATAATTCAGCATTATTGATGCTTAGCTGTCAACGACAATCGCCTTTCGATTTGTAAACATATACCATGATTAGTTTAACTAGAGGCCTCCCCCATATATGGCCACATGATATCCTCCTGGCCGAATTTCGCAATGGCGACAACTTTCGAACATTGTCGGAAGCTACTCGTATCAAATGCGCAGGAGATATTGTGCCACAAATGTACGCGCCTGCAATAACATAGGAGGTAGACTACGAAGCAGTGTCAGAAACACGGGGACATACACGACACAACCAGAACCAAAAACCAACAATTTATGTTTTAGATTAAACGGTTGCTTCGGCTAGGATTCGAACCTAAATCGCGGCATAGAAGTCAGGTACTCTGACTACTAGGTCGTTTGGCACATATAATGGTCCTGTTCCACTTGCATTCATCGACTCCGTGCAATATCAAACAGGTCACTCTATCCAGCGGGAAGATATCCTACACTGCAGCAAACACTACGAGGTTCTCACTCAAACACCTTTGTTTTTACAACTGTTTTCGGTTATACGAGCATGTGGCCGGTCCATTGACACTTCAGCCTTCTATTCCTTAAGATTCATTGCTATAGTTGCCCTGGACTCAATAGAAGAGTCCCCAAATAAGTTGCGGGTGATTCTCTTTGTTTAGAGGAAAATATTCACACTCACCCGCTTAAAGTAGCCTGTCTGTCGGTCTCCTGTAGTATACGTTACGGGGAGTGTGCACAAGAATTATATTAACTCATTTCTGCTTCTCCATTTTGCTATTGATTGACACGATGTTATCCTTTCTTGATAACCGGTAATGCAAAGGTATGGTACGGTTAAAATGGAACTTCGTTTCTGGTGCGACCAGCGTGACAGTGGAACTCTTTGCCGGCGTCGGTCTTTCCAGACCACTATAACTTGGGACTCCTCAAGGCTAGAGTGAATAGGCAACACGCATCTTGGACCATATCACCACATAACAGCACAGGTGAGATCTTTGCCAAATGTTGGCCTGTTTAAAAAAAGTAAAGTAAAGTTTCAGCCTATAAATGTCCCACTACTGAGCACAGGCCTCCTCTCATTTCTGAGAGGGTTGGCCTGTTTATAATAAAAAAAATACTACGTCAGTTATCTATTGTTTGGATATTATCGTTGAGGATTCTGTCTCGTTGGGAAACGGAAATGAGATGGCTTGTGTCCAGCAGTGAAATGATACTATAACGTATTGTTTATTTCGAATTGGGCAAGGAAACTGTGTTCGTGGAATTAATATCTATTACATCCGCAAGTAATACTTGACACATGACAATTAGCACGTAGAAGAAAAAGAAGCCTTTCATACGTTCAGTCACTGGAATGCGTTTCAAATCTGTGTTTAATTGTGAAATGTTCTTATTGTTAAAATGATTTGTTGTCGGTAAATAACAACTTATCGAATCTAAGATTAGAATAATGATTATATTAATGCTAATGTTACAGATTAAATAAAACTATATTAATCGATTTAATCGCTTTTAATTTCATTTTATATTGACGCCTTTTCGGGCATCTTGCAGCACACTTGTTCGAGGGGACTGAGGTGTTACGACCTGACGTCATAGTTAATTTATGCTAGCTATCAATTATGTGTATGAGACTTAAGAACTGACCGTCTCAAGATGACGGGCGCAGTGTGGTGTCACACATAAATGTTCTGGGTGACACAGCATTTGTTATGGGCAGACGTTGCACTTACCATCAGGTGAACGTTTTGCTCGTTCTATCACTTTTATCAAATTAAAAAAAAATGTGTTGGTCCGATTTACGTAAAACGAGCTAACAGTGTAATTATTAAAGTAGTAATTGTAGCCACTTTAAGCTCGATAAAAACCGTAAAAATAGTTTCAACACGAAGATTCGAATCTGAACCGAAGCCGATTTTACATGTGTACCTATTTTTGATGTCATCGTTGCTGGACTTCGTTTTTTTAAACTAGAGAAGAAAACATGCAAAACCCTACATGTACTCTACTCTTAGTACTTGAACTCTATCCTTTTTCACTTTTTCGTTCGACCTCACGCAGTCGATGTGACATCACAACAAAAACTAATGCCAAGTGAACAAGGCTAGTGACACTTTTGACCAGATAAAGCGATTGTTTCATGTTGGTCGCTGGAGCGTAACTGCTTGAATGACACAGTTCCACAGTTTCGGTTCAATGAAAGGTGTGTAGTGTAAATTACACTAGTACGGTTCCGGTTTGATAAAAAAGAATAATATATCAAATAATACGATACGATTATGCTATGGTAGCTCGGGAGCGAGGCGCTCGCTTTAAGTTTCATAGTGAGCGAGAGTCCTGGGTTCGATTCCCGGTAGCGGCATCACTAAAATTGTTGATTGCAATTTTAAGTGCTGATTTACCACGTGATCTGACTGACTGACGTGACTGATCCCGGCTCCAAAACCCACTGAGAAATTAAAGGAAGCCTGTGCTCAACAGTGGGACATTTATAGGCTGTTACATTATTTTACTTTTTATTTACGATACGATTTTGGCCAAGAAGATATTTAGGCAGGGTGTGCTACAGTGCCGTAAGTTCAATGAGAAAAAATAAAAGTTCAAAAAGCGCACAGTTTTACTATAAAAAATTCCATTTTTTTTTATTAAAAGTACAGACTATAAAGTAGATTATTATAATTTTAAAGAATACATGGATCACAGCAAAGCTTTTTCTAATTAAAAAGAATGTACATTTGACAGTTGTTGACAAGAAAAAATATGTAAACAAAAATAACCCATAGGGTAGATATTGGTTTATCGCTAGTCATCGCCTGCCAAGCGTGGCAACTATGGCACCCCCAAAGTGAGGGCTACAAACTTTTGTGACAATCTATGAGGGAGGCCTATGTTCAGCAGTGGACTAGTTATAGGCTAAAATGATAAAAAGTTGATTTTCGGATTTTTCCGAGTTTTATTTTGCATAACTAACACCTCAGTTCCACCGTGGAAATGGGTGCTGCAAAGCACCAGCATTGCCATCAGCCCATTGCCATCGAAATGACGGCAAAACATGATAAAAATTAAACGCGCTAAAATCCGTAAATCTAGTTTTTATCAAAAATATTCAAACTATTCTTATCGGTCCCTTTACCCGTTTAAACTTCAGAATTCTTTATTCATAGTATGTAAGATCTCGGCACATCGGCTTCGTCGGTCGTGAGAGAGGAAGCACGTAACGGCATACCGCGCAAACTGGTTACCGGCCGATCCATTGGTTTAGGTTCACATAGCGCCGCGGAGAACGGATACGCTCGATAATTAGCGTAATAGTAGTTGTGTTCAGGGTCATGCTTTTATAATTGAACGAATTAAACACTGTGACCTGGAAAATGTTCTATAGTAAGTGGTGCTTTTGAATAAATTGCTCGAAGCAATCGAAACGGTGCCGCGGTAGCTCAGTTACTGGCGCTCGTATTTTAACGCGGGTGACCTGCACGGCTATTGCGTATCCAAAGTGATGATCACTTATAAAAGTGTTGAACGAATGTCTGCTAAATGACTATCTGCATACTGATTATGATTAACAAAAAGACGTTATATGAAAAATAATCGTCATTTTCGTTAACCATAACCAGTATAAAAACAATTATTTGACAGAAATTCGTTTATATTCGTGTTTAATTTGTTCAATTATAAAAGTAAGTATATTCGGCACTGTAGCGATATTTATTTCACCACATGAGAACTTCAAGAAAAAGCTGCCTACGTCGCGCTAATAAAGTTCCATCGACGGTAATAAATGCAAATAATATACAATATCTAAATTAGGAGACCTATATATATAATTGACGGGAGGAGACGTCCTCCCAGGATCTGACCGATACCCTTTTCGCTAATCATATAATAACAGCCTATAAAGATCCGACTGCTTAGCACAGACCTCTCATATCTGAGAGGGTTTGGGAGACGGGAAAAGTCAGCTACGCTGCTCCAATGCGGGTTGACGGACTTCACATGTTTTCGAAATATTTTTATTCCTCAGACATGCCGGTTTCCTCGCGATGTTTTCCTTCACCGCTGAGTGAAGTGAAGTGGTACATAAGCACTTAAAATTGGAGAACAATTTTAGAGGTGCTGGCATTGGGGATCGAAGTCAGGTCACTCGCTAACTATTCAATTTAAGGCAAGCGCCCGGCCCCTGAGCTACCACGGTATCCCTTAGCATTACACTCGCAAAAGTGAGCTTTGGTCAAATTGTTAGTTGCAGTTTTAAGTGCCGGTTTACCTCAGCCATGAACAGGCGACTATACGATGTGAGGAAACCTGCATGTCTGAGAAATAAAATAACATTTCGACGAAATGTTCCGCCGCACTTTAGCAGCTTGGCGGATTTCAATTCCCTCTCAAAAGCCAGAGAAGGACTGTGCTCAGCAATGGAGCATTTATAAGCTGTTACCTTTTCCATCAAAATACTGACTTAGCGGCGAATATCAGCCTACAAGTTTCAATCTAGACTATACTAGATGGAGCGACGACCTGTCCCAGAGTGTGGGACGTTGAAGGATGCAATGTGCTCGGAAGCGTCAAAAGTATAATAAGGTATAGTGACGACTGAGTCTAAGATCTAAGCGACACTATCTCTTGTAGCAATGGTTCGTATTTTCAAAAGCACAGTTTGTATGTTTAAAAGCACACATCTCATGATATAGGTACTAATGCGATTTAAAAAAATACTTTTACATTAAATAGCCCTTAAGATAGACTTTCGGAGTGGCACGCTGAGAAAGGAACATAATCGAGAAGGGACGATCTGTGAATGTTCAGGTCAGCGAAGTAGCGTGCCATAAAGGGCAGACACGTCGTCGGCTTATTTTCCGCGGGCGAAACAGTGAGGCGCAGTTAGTCTTGAATCAATTCCCAAGTAATTGCTTCGATTGTTTGCGTATTTAACAATTGAATCTCCTTTTACCCCGTACGCTCACCGTAACTAGGAGGTTTAAACTAATATAAACTATAAAATAAAACTACCGACCTTTGGATAAAACCACAACGAGACTGGTAACCCCATTAACAAATTTTACACAGAATTTACTTGTACTGAGTACGATTATTCGACACCAACTGATAATTTATAACGTGTTTTGTCAATATGTGCGATTATCGATAGGCTTTCCTCGAAAACGAGTGTATGAATCAATTTTGTATTGTAATGATAACATTGACAAGACAATTATTGTGTGAATGCGATTTTAAAAGAAATTAGGCACTGAGAGCTAGTGTAATTACTGGGCATATGAGACCTAAGAACATACTACTTATCATCGGATTCCTGCAGTGGATTTCTACCATCACTAACTATTTCCGCATATCCTAGGTCTATGTACAAATATTTTATATTTGATAGCAATCCCACGCAAGTTATGTCAATTCCTAAAATCATGGTTTAGAATTTTGCAAAACAACAATAGTGGCAAACATATCTACTGATTCAATGAGATCGAATCCTTTCTGAACTTTAATACGATACACAATGTTTTTTCAGTTTGTATTATTACATAAGCGTACCCGCGTGTTTTTATAACATTATATATTCAGTTATGAATTTTTTTTTAAAAAAAACTTATTTTACGGATTTTGTGGCGTTTAATTTATAACAATTTATAACCCGACGTTTCGAGCGCTACAGTTTCCATGGTCACGAAGGACTGAGGTGAAAGACGTCCCGATGTTATAGTTAATCCGAGGTACCTTCAGCTTTAAATATTTGTTTGGTCCGATCTACGCCGAATAAGCTAACTATGTCTTGATGTCTTGTGGTATGCTTAGTTTCTGATTGAATTTTATTAATATTAGGATCCCAAGTCGGTGGTAGCAGCCAACTATCTTCCATATTGAAGTTAGGATGTTATTTTAATTTCCATAGCTTCGCGAAAAGGTGTTCTTTTGCAAGGATTTCTGGTCTATCAAATCTGATGTTTGGGATGATCCAGAATTTGGTCACAGACTGCAGACTTCCTAAAGCGTCGATGCTTGACGTCAGCTATATGTTATTTAGCTCATAATAATCGGAAACTTAGAAAAAGTTTGTTCTACTTTAAGTGTAGCCATTAACGCCACGCCATTGAATGTTTTACTAGACAGATGTTTTCAATAGAATCAAGAGAGCTTCGTAGATTTTTTTACTTATGAACTAAGTTTATAAATAAATGAGTTGCCTATCCTGTTGGTACGTGTCTAAAGAACCATTTTGATTGTAGTTTCGTAGTTGTTATCGACGTTTGAAAGTATTTTTAAAATATTGTAATGTTAAAAAATAGCTCCTGATCAAAGTTAACCTGATCAAAGTTAATAATTCGAGATGGAAAATGAGCATATCCACGCGGTCGTCAATATTAAATAAATACAACAAGCTTACCAATTAGCGCATTTGGTCATATGCAGGACAAGTGTGTTTAATTAAAACATTAAGACATAACTAAGACTGCGGGCTTCAAGGATAATAGAAGAATTTTTGTTTATTAAACATTCACACATTATAAAGTATGTTCTTTTGTTGCGAAAAGATATTGTTATTCTCTGCAGGTTTAATGGTATCCATACTAATATTAGTAATGCGAAAGTAACTCTCTCTGTCCCTCTGTCTGTTTGTTACCGTTTCACGGCTATACCGCTGAACCGATCTTGACAAAATTTTTCATAGAGATGGCTTGCATCCTGCAGATGGACATAGGATACTTTTTATACCGGAAAATCAAATGTTGCCACGGCATTTTTAAGAAACCTATTTCCACGCGGACGAAATCGCGGGCATCAGCTAGTTATCTGCAATTGACATTGTTTTATTCTACTAGCCGACTCGTCCCGGCTTCACACAGAAGTTATTGTTACGTTAAAGTTTAAGTGTGTCTCTGTCGGGAGTGGAATATGTGTGAATAGCTTCGGAGATATCGTATTGAGTCATGAAACGCTTATATATAAAAATTAAAACATTTAAGATTTTACGCATTATCGAGTCTATAGCCTAGTCTAGTAATGTCTTCAGTTTGTATACTTGTATATGTGTTTTGTGACTCTATATGGATAATCAGGAAACAAGAAAGCTTTTTAATCGCTATACTTACCGGCGTGGTGAACGTAGTACCGGCTCTGGTGACCTGTATAAGGCCTTCCAAATGACTTCCGGGTTCTTCGAGGAGGATTTTATTAGGATAGATATGGTTTATAAATATTTCTTCATGCTGGGAAAACAAACGAGCGCACTGCCGGTACGGTAAGCGCAGTGGCTAAGCGATTGCACTACGAGTCGCGGGTTCGATTCTCGCACTGGAGTAATATATGTATTTTTTTTATTGGATAGAGTGACGAAACGAGCAAAACGTTCACCTGATATGAAGTGCAACGTCTACCCATAGAAAAATGCTATGTCACCCAGAACATTTCTGTGTGACATCACACTGCGCCCGTCACCCTAAGACATTAGTTTTTAAGTCTCATATGCCTAGTGATTACGCTAGCTCACAGTGCCCTTCAATAAAGTTGTTCCGTGTCCGGGTGTTTGTGTGTGTACAATTTATGCCTTACAGGCATACCCCTCACAGCAGGCATAGCTCTCGTAACACCCTCGGTACAGGAGAAATCTAAGTGTGGAAAGTATTTTTTTTAAAGAAGATATAAGCCCACCTGACAGTAAGTGGTCACTGTGGAATTTTACATCCATCCTCGAAGAACATTCAAGACGTAAATGCGCTAGCAGTCCGTAGGCAATTTTATTTTAAAAAGCGTTGCTCCACTCTAGAATTTCTCCTGTGGTGAAAAATTAATTTACTGTAAAAAGCAATCGCGACTTAGAAGAGATGATTTGATTTTTTATGTTTTAGTATTTTATACTTAGTAGCTTAACAAAGATATTTATAGCGATATACTATATGTCTTAAGGTGAGCAGAGACATGCAAATACAATCTCTTTCGACCTCAACCTCTTTCACTGAACAGAATGGATAAAACAAGTTAATGAGATAAGATAATATGCAGATAGAACAGGCTTGTATATAAAGCTTTTTATGTTTTAATTTCTTGTTTGGTCACTATTGATAAAAATCAATATCAATTTGCTCCAAAATTCATCAATCGTTCGAACGATGTTCCGAATTGGATGTTCTAAGAAAGGGACGAGGCGAGCAAATCGTTCTCCCCTTGATAGGTGTAACAAATGCTGTGTCACAGAACATTTCAGTGTGGCATCACACTGCTCCTGTCACCCGTTTGCAGCAGCTCTTAAGTCTAACATGCCCAGTAATTACACTTGCTGTCAGTGACCTTCAGGCCGAAAAACAATAATATTTGCACACTACTACTTCACGACTGAATAACTGATACTGCGTGGTACCTACTTAGGCGAACTCTTGCATAGGAATCCTACCACCAGACTGACTTGTGGTCGCTATTGCGGAGCAGAAGGTGGTACATCACCATTTGTATGGCATGCAAATTACTTTTCTTTGTCATACAATATTTGATATTATTTAAAATATATATTTAAAATCTATATATTTGAGAGTCACTTCGCTAAGAATGCACTAGTGAGTTTGAAAACGAATTTTATTCTGAATTCACGCGCGTACTAACCGCCGAAACAACTAGGTGGTTATTTTTAACCGAAGCCCAATAAACTATTTTTATCAGAGTTAACTGACCTTTTGTTTAAGATCGTACTGTGTGAACTTTTAATGGCGTATTTATCGAGTGCTTCCCGTTGAAATTGAGTTGTTTCCGGTTAGCTATGGGTGTTTTATGTTATGCTCTGGTATTTTGATGATGCAGTTAATGATTATAAATTAGGTTTTCTAACAGTACCTCTGCGTAATGGAAGATAAAATTTATATGAGCATGCTCATATGAGCATCAATCAATGGACAGTAATATGAGAATTCTAAATCTGAATATAAAACATAATAAGTAATGAAATGGACAAGTGAATTTTTCTTTAATCCATCCATCCATTTCAGCCTACCATTAGTCCACTGCTGAACATAGGCCTCCCCCATAGAGTGCAACAAAAGTTTGTAGCTCCCATTTTGGGGGGGATTTTGCCATAGTTGCCACGCTTGGCGGGTTGGCAACCGCAGTTTATTTATTATGATATTCCAGGAAGATGCTGCTGCCCATCTTCTGATTTTAATCTTCCCTCTGTCGACTTTTACGACACCCACGAGACGGACGGACGAGATGTGGTGGTAGATTCAGTTATTAAAAAAAGGTGTATCAAGGGGTTTGGACATGCGCAAGAAGTGAAACTTATGTACTGTTAAGAGAATCTACCACCTCATCTCATCCCGTGGGTGTCGTAAAAGTCGATAGAGGGAAACTTGAAACCAGGTGCAGGACAGTAAAAGTAAAAAGTAAAGTTTCAGCCTGTCAATGTCCCACTGCTGAGAACAGGCCTCCTCTCATTTTTGAGAGGGTTTTTGGAGCTAGGAAGAATCCGCCACGCTGCTCCAATGCGGGTTGGCGGACTGCACATGTCTTCGAAATATTTTTTATTTCTCAGACATGCAGGTTTCGTCACGATGTTTTCCTTCACCGCCCAGCACGTGGTAAATCAGCACTTAAAATTGCAATTAACAATTTTAATGGTGCCGGCACCGGGGCTCGAACCCAGGTCACTCGCACACTATGAAATTTAAAGCGGGCGCCCAGCCCCTGAGCTACCATGGCTCGCCAGAGGTGATGGACAGCTTTTCCTGAAACATCTGAATAAATAAACTGCGGTTGCCAACCCGCCTGCCCAACATGGGAACTATGGCACCCCCCCCCCCCCCTAAATGAGAGCTACTTACTTCTTAAGCAATCTATACTAGACTAGTGACAGGCTAAAATGATGAAAATGATAATCTTGTTTGAAGTATATTTATTTACTATATGTAAATTATGTGTTATGTTAAATATTATAAGACAACGTAATAACCCGCAGAAGTGCACTTGTTGCACGTGCAGTCATTAATACACGCACCAGTTTTCCAATTATTTTGCTTTCTTTATAACTTGTACAACGAGGCTACTAAATATATATAAAAGCTAATGCCCTCCGATTTGAGATTAAAATGCGGCAAGGCTTTTCTGGTCAAAGACAACTTCGGTCACCACCGCCGTCGATCGAGTATTTTTGGGATATCCGCAGTCTTTTTCACTGGCGGTAGGTAGATTCCACTGCAGTGGCATTAACGCTGTGTTACGGTCTGAAATGCACTGTTAGCTAATGTAATTACTGGACTATGAGACTTAAGAACTGATGTCTCAGGGTGACAAACGCCAGTGTGGCGCGACAGAAATTGTCTGGGTGACGTTGCACTTACCACCATGTACACTGGTTCAAAGTTTGTGTCACCCAGAATATTTCAGTGTGACACCACTGTCCCAGTCTCCCTGAGACATAAGTCCCTCTCATATGCCCAGTGATTACGCTAGCTTAAGAATTCTACCAGCAGTGTTTACGTAATATTACATGTGTTGATTATGGCGTATTTTTGATTATATTATCTATAATAATAATAATAAGTTTATTCACACACACAAAAATTTACATAAAAACACAATTTTAACAATTACAGTAGTAGTACAAGATTCGTAAAATGTACAAACTATGATCGCTGACTCCTGTGCTAGGATAGCCTGTGTTACAGGAGTCAGTGCTCTTAATTGTTTTTGTGCCTTAAACGTACCCTATAATTTACCATAAATTTTTACTATTTGTTGCAAAATAACATGCAATGTATTAAGTATGTAAGTGTGTGTGTGTGTGTGTGTGTGTGTGTGTGTCTGCGTGTGTTCACGTGTGTATGCGTGCGTGCGCGCTATATGATAGTAATTTGCGCAAGATTCCCTTAAATCAAAGTAAGATTTAACTTTGCACAAAAAATAACATCGTCGGTTTCGTGTGCTGTTATTTTGTGTCGTAAATAAAACCCAACAATGCTGCTACTTTGTAACTGCAGCGCGTATTCTGCAGATTTTTATCGCTAAACAGAAATCGTTCGCGTGAACCCATACGGGTATGCCATACTTGAACTTTACACAATTGTACAATAAATCAGGGACCGTCCGTGAGCACGTCCGAGGCAATGTTTCGCTTGGGTGTTGGAGAGCACGTGTCGTTTGGTTTTTGTTTGCTAAATGCACCAATGTTTCATCGAACAATTGAATGTAAATGAAATACTTTTGCATGTTATTTTGTTTTTTGATGACAATTTTTTACTAGAATATTTGTATGATTTTTTGAATTTATCATAAGTTGCAATTACCTTCTGTGGAGGGAAGGGTTTGCGTCAACGCCATGTTGTTGACGATAGCAGTGAAACGAAATGATTTACGCACACTAAGATTTCTGCTGTATCGTGGGTGCTTTTTACAGTCACACATTTCATTTTTCTTCAAAAAGACCCAGAAACCAACGATTTGTGCTTTGTACAGATGTTGACTCCGACTGGGTATGGACCCCCGGGTCCGGGTAGGCAAACATAAATTAAAAACCAATAAAGAATAATATTTATTTCTTCAGAATTTAAAGCATAAAATTTAAAACCCGTCATATTGACAGGTTCCGTAAATCTAGTGTTAAAGTGCAATAAAAATGAAAAACGTTAACGTTTAATAGTTTGATTGCTAGTTACAACGCCCTTATCTAATACCAATTATAACATAAGCTAATTAACGGAGCTGTTTATGATGGCTGTAACATGTACAGTCGACAACAAATGCTCGATAAGGAATGTCATTACATTTGGGTTTACAAAACATAACCTTAAAATGTATTACTTGTGCTGTTTTACTGTTCGCGGGAATGTAACGGAGAGTCAGAATTTTTTTTCAACTCGTACCAAAATGGTGGCGACGTGGTTCGCCCGTCACGTCACGTTCCCCACGGGGGCAACAAGTGGGCAATATGTTTAGCCTCTGCCTGCCTCTTATATGGGAAAGAAAGCGTGACTATATGTATGTTACGCTAGTAGTCGGAGTAAAATTCTGACTAAAATATTAAAATGTGAATAAAAGACTTGGTGAAATATGTAAAACGACATTCCAAGTAGCCGAGCTAAAATAGTCGAGGAAATTAGGAAACATCTGTCGATGCGTTCCCATTGAACATCGTTCATCGTTCCCGCTTCACACGTTTCACACCACATGCGCCGTTTCCCATGGAGTGCGTGATAAAAATACTCCAAATAATCTCCAAGAGGTGCTTGACTGCAATGCTAGCTGTGAAAGGTGTTGGGAATTTATATTATCAACACACTTTTATTAATTTAACCTGTATATATGTATGGATATTATAAAATCTTACAATTCACTGGTGGTAGGATTCCTATGCAGGAATCCGTCTAGGTAGGTACCACCCCAGGGCCTGTCTGTCGTGAAGGCGTAGTGTGCAAACATTACTGTGTTTCGGTTTGAAGAGCACTTTGAGCTAGTGTAATCACTGGGAATATGAGACTTAAGAACTTATGTCTCAGGATGATGGGCACAGTGTGGTGTCACACAGAAATTTTCTGGGTGACAGCATTTGTTATGGGCAGACGTTGCACTTACAATCAGGTGAACGTTTTGCTTGTTTAATCGCTCGCGGCAACTATGGCTAAATCCCCCCTAGCTACAAACTTCTATCGCAATCTTTTGAGTGATGAGGTCCACTTTCAGCGGTGGACTAGTGATTGGCTGAAATGATGATGATGACGAACTTGGTATGCTCAGATGATGATGAATTTGGTATGTTCACCGGGATCATAAGCTCGTTGCTGTCCAAGCGAGTTGTTTTTAATCTCTATTTTTGTAATTTTATGCAAAAATAAACTGAGTTGCTTGCGATTGGTTAGTGAACGTCTAGTTAAGGATGAATTCGTCGCATTTCGTACGTTGTTTTACAATTATTTAAAAAAAAAAACATATTTCATGCACGACGTAGGTACTTTCGGTAGTAGGTACACGTCAGAGTTTTAAAAAATACTACAACAATTATGCTGTACTAGTAATTCTGCCACTAAACCACATGCTCATCTCGTAACTTAATAGCATAAAAAGTTGTGGTGTTGTGTTTCGTGTAATACAACGAGAGTCGTTATAAATTCCCAAAAATTATGATTTCTTCAAAGTTCACATCCAAGAATGTCATCAACATTTCTTTAGGCTGAACTAATTCTGAATAAACTCTCCGCTTGAAATACAATAAATGTTACAGAGACAGCCATAATCTAATACAAAGCAATAAAGTCTATATTTCAAAGATATTGTCGGGGAGTGCTATTCAGTTCACGTGTATCGATACTACTGTTATTACGACACAAGGAAGTCGACTGAAGATCCCATCGTGAAATCATTCGATTGTAAACATGAATCGATAATCGTTATCATGCTATGTGCAATCGATGTATAGAGACGTGCATAACATTACAGAATGGTTAATTTGCGTTACATACGTATGGATACTTCATACATATTAAACTTTTGCAGTGTTATTAACAATCCCGGAAGAGTTTTGACAGTGTTTTAAAACCTCGTGACGTTACGTTTTCTAAAAGACCTCTACTGAAACTGACAAAAAACATATTGACCTATAACTAGGAGGTTTGATAAGATAAAAATATATAATTAGTATTGTTTTTTTTCTATTTTGAAGGTTTAATTTATAGAAAAAAAAAACAGAATTATGAAGAAAAATGCCTCATTACTACTCGTAATTATCTCTACATCGAAGCGCCAAGTCTGACAAATTTCAGTAAGATTTGTTATTAGACTGTTGACGAGAATAACCTTCAAAGAAATGTGGAGAATAGTATCCTTCTAAAACGAAATTTAATCGAGTCATCTCGAAATTTAAGCACTAATTAAGTATAATGTACACACAATATTTATAATACACATTTTGTTTATAGTCGTTACCTTTGTTATCTACGAATAACATTAAATGTTATTATCTTAGAATAATTAAAAAAAATCGTTCATCAATCCATACCCACCTATTATTTTTGAAGGGTACAAGTATTATGTTAGACGGTCTTATTAAAAATAAATCATGTAACGAATACAAGTTCCTTTTTCATTAGAGCCACGTGTGCGTGTAAGCTGTAATTCTACAACAAGATAATTATTAAGTTGTTCTTAAGTTATTCTGATAGAAGAATAATTTTTATTCCTCCATTTATTTTTAAATTAAATAAGTATTCAAGTTGCCAGTATTGCTTGTCGAATAAATTGATAGTGATGTACACAGTTTCTTGACGTATTAAACACGTAACATGTTTTATCTAGAAATTTTATGCGAGAGGACAAACAGATCAGAGATATTGTGTTTGCACGAAGATAACACTGCGAAATAAATGTACGAGTATGGAAGAGTAATGTCGACAAAGAAAGTTTCACGTGATGTATGTGCTAGTTTATCTTTTCTTTATTTTCGTTAACATAATTATAATCAAAGAAAATGTATTGAAAGTGTTATTTATTAGTTATTAGGTAGAATCATCCATTTAGTAATTTCATTATTAAATTTAACTCTTTACTTAAAAACTTCTATAAATATTAATTTCTCAATCACGACGAGTACTTTCTTTAGTTAAATCATTTTTATTATTTATCTATCTAGTTTAGGATTTTTTTTAACTATGATATATTAAAGAGAAGTGCTTATAAGTAACTTGTATTTGGTTATTTTTAAATTGTTATCGTTTTACCCGCGAAATTAAAATTGCTTATTACTGAGGAAATGTCAATAGTCGTAAAGAGGCTGCGATAAAAATATTTAATTGCATTCAATATTTACCTTTAAATTTTTAGTGTCCTTCAGGTTCTAATTATATATAATTATAAGTCAGAAGTTCTCCGAATGATTTTTTCAACTTTCAGTCCAGTGAAAGTACCCTCGGCGTTCCTTCTTGGATTTATGCACTCAAAACACAAAAACACGATACACCTCACAAAGGGAACACTAAAACACTAAATTTTAGTGCAAGTAAACCGTTATTTACACAATTAGTCGAAATATTGTTAAGAGTAATGCCGAAACACAGACGATTGTTACGAGGAGATAAGCGATTTTTTTTTTATTTAGTGCGCGGAAACAGAGTACCTCCAACTCGACGCACGGCATGTAAACTAGTGAGAGGCGCTCGCGCCGCGGCCTGTGTTGTCATTATATAAATACTATAGTGCCATATTACTAACTCTTATTTAAAATATCTCTTCGATGTGAAAAAAATACTGACATAACTTTGTAGTAGTGAAAAAAATATGTGCCAGTTGAGCGCAATTAAGCTGCAAATGGCTTAATAAAAATAGATTACTGAATACTGATACATCGTATTTTATTAATAAAAGTTTTTTTATGAAACAATCTCGAAAAAATACAAAAACTTCTGTTTTGCCCTAATTGTTGGGGGAATTTTTTGAACCAGTAACACTAAAGCCACAGCAGAGCACCCGAATGTTGCGCTTGGTGTTTCTGCTTGGAATGCAATCTCCCTCGGTCTCAGTCACGCATGCAGTTTCTCTAAACATCAACCAGTTTGTCTCGTTTCCTCCTTTATGAATGGCTGCGGTTATGCTGTTGCGGTACAGTCGTGCCCAGTCTAAAGGTTGGAACCTTTTGTTGCCGTTTGGATTATTGTGCCCCCTATTTACAGTTTGACTGTTTACTCTTTTATTAGCTTTTTAGTTACTTTAACTACTGGATTTTTAGGTAACTTACAGAGATGTAAAAGGACAAACTTTTTAAACTCAGATGTTAAAATGTGAAATCATATGTAACTGACAAATCGTCGATGTAATAATATTAATTATATAAATTATATTCAGGACTAAAAGTATGTAAATTTTGGACTAAAAGTATGTAAAAAAAATCATCCTTAAGAAGCAGAACGTAATTTTTATTTACTCTGCTAAAAGAGTCTTGGGAATACTGTTGATTTTATTTTGTTTAAAATATATCCGTTTGGTGGCGTCTAAGGGAATCTACCACCCCATCCCGTGGGTGTCGTAAAAGTCGACAGAGGGAAAATGAAAACCAGGAGATGGGCGGCAACATCTTCCTGGAACATCTGAATAAATAAACTGCGGTTGCCAACCCGCCTGCCAAGCGTGGCAACTATGGCGAAATCCCCCTAAAATGAGAGCTACAAACTTTTGTCGCAATCTATAGGGGAGGCCTATGTTCAGCAATGGACTGGTGATAGGCTGAAACGAACGAACAAAATATATACGATGTTCAAATTATTATTATCAAAATATTAAATTATTCTTTATGGCTTGAAAATAATTTTATAATTTAACAATATATTACGAAATAAAGAATAAGGATTTAATTTATAATTTATTATCACTGAAGAGAATTAAAATATATGCTCTTGATTAAGTTTATTTTAATGTTTAGTAATTTGTGTGACTTAGGTATACATGTTGTACATTTTATAGATATAGTTTTTTCTCTGTTGTTAGCGACAAGATCGTAGAATTGAGCAAGAGATTTTAAGTTTGATTGTATGTATCAGCGTACACAAATCAGAAAAGATTGAATACATTCAGACAAATATTATAACTTGTCACGTAACTAATATGGATGACAAAGCAACGAAGACGAAAGTTAAACCGTAAAGGCTGCTTTATCAGTCCGGTTATTTTACGTGAGGCATATTTGAGAGTAGAGCATGTAATATCTCAATACCGAGAAATTCGCGCGCGAAATGGTACTGGAGCTGTTCGAATTCGACTCTAGTTGGTTGTAAAGTCCTTAGAAATATGTACACTACTTCCAAGAACTTCTCTCTTGTCCCTTAGCTCTCATTCAAGTTCCTCACTTTTCTACAATTTGTTTTAGAGCACGCGATTTCAGATTGGGAATTCTGCGGGTGGTAGCACAATTTGATTATCACTGCTATTTCTGGATGACGATAATCGCGACTAAGGCGACATAGTGTTGCAATACCGCAAAATAAGCAGTTGTAATTTCACTTTTGCGAAATTGAAAAAAGGCGCGAACTTCGCAGTGCATGGCATATTTAAGAGGGTTATTCTGCCATTTGTGAGAGCCTGCGACATTTTTTAGTTGACTTTTACGACGTCCACGGGATAAAGTGTGACGGATAATCGTACTACGCTACTTGCAATTTTTTTAGTCTTAGTATTGTAGGGGCAAGGTGTTAATGATAATAGGTTATCTGGCTATTTTAATCATGGTAACATCTTCCAGTTACTAACTGACGGGTAAAGGCGCATTGTAAGCCTTTAGCAAAGTAGCTGTTTCCCTAACGTAGTTGAAATATAAGCGTTAGTTTTCAAATATAAAGTATTGACAGAAACTTCATCTATTGTTAGTGTTTCCCATGTGCGTGTCCACTTCTATTCGGAACGTTGCGTTTAATGGAATGTTTTTATTATTTTATATAAGTAAATCATTGTTTGATAGATGAGTAAATTCTATAGACATACAGACTGCCATATATCATTATTTGCTACATTGGATGAATCGTTATAAAGTTTTATAAATAATTAACTCATTACATTGCGGTCTTGTTAAATTAGTTAACTTGCTCTTACATTTTCAAGAATTGGGTAATACTAGATTTATCCCAAGCATATATCTAACCGTTACATCTGTTAACAAGAGATGCCAATCTCACACATGTGGCAATAAAACAAAACAAGGCGAAGGAAGTTGCAAATGGCGGCCGAACGAAACAGCAGGCTACGAATGCATCACAATATGCATGTCGTCAAAAAATTAAAAATAAAGTTTTTTTGTAAACGATTTAGTCCAGACAGAAAAAAAATACATCACACATTACATTACATAAACTGTAACAATTAAATCTAAAAATATTTTGACATCAATGACAAAGGTCGAGCTGTACTGTTTTAACATTGCCCTTATCGTTTAAAAAAAAAGAAAAATATGTAAAGCTTTGTCTCTATATGTTCTACTGGACACATGCTTCACTTTTAAAAAGAGTCGTATCTACAAAAATGTTTACTTTAAACGACTTTTTCTATTACCTATATGCATTGTTTTTTTTCTCTTTACGGGGATAGTATGTTTTAAACACATCAGTTCGGTTGGCTAGGCGCAGTTATTTGGCGATTGACTTCTGTGCAGTGTAGAAATACTATTTTCACGTCCGGAAGTTTGTGCATGTGCAATTTATGTTTGTAAAAAGTTCGCACTGTGCTGGCATATTTGAGAGTAGAGCCCGGGCCAGTTATTCCGCCGTGAAGCAGTAGTGTGCAAACATTAATGTGTTCCGGTTTGAATGGCACTGAGAGCTAGCGTAATCACTGGGCATATGAGAATTTAGAACTGATATCTCAGGGTGACGGGCGCAGTGTGGTGTCACACAGAAATGTTCTCGGTGAAATGGCATTTGTTATGGTGAACGTTTTGCTCTTTTTGCTATAAAAAAGAAAGTGTACAAAAACGTTTTTTTTATGCGTCTTTTATGTTCAATGTACTTTGACTAGTACATTTTCTGTAATATTGTTCGTAGAAATCAGCTCTATAAAACCACAAACAATACTTAAAAAATCGACCTGGTTTTTCGTAATATCATCCTAAGCAACATTTTGTGCACTTATTGCTTAAATCACTCGTAATTGGGACTCAAATAGTGCCTTTTAAGACCTTGGGTTAAATAAATGCTAATTATTTCGAAATCGCTAATTACAATTGTACACATACTAGTGATTACAATGGCGTTGAGTCATCAGTGGAAAGGTATCATTTCTAAGTGAATATTTGTTCAGCTTTTGTTCGTAAAAGAAAATCTGACACTGCTGAACGCAGTAACTTTTTTTTGTTTACAAAAGCAACACGTGTCGACCACAGAATACGGATGTAACATAATACTCTGTACCAATGCAATTTGGGTTGCCATGTATCGAAATTTGATAATGTAATAAATATAGCGAACCGCCTCGCTTAAAAATATTTTAAATATAAAGATTCTTTATTTTACATCTGGTGACAGGGATATGTATCATCGAGCAGTGGTTACATTAGCATTTAATTTATTAAAATTTTTATTTAAATTATCTAGAATACATAGTTAATTTTCATGTTCTTTCGCTTGTTTTCTTAGTTAGACTTGAATTTGTAGCACATTATAGTCAATCTGCTTCCTGTTAATTATGACAGATGATTAGATATTTTTTAAGGGAAGGCGCCGGTGTCTGTCACCTAGCTTATACTAGCACAGACACCTTCGTTAACTATATCTAAGCTTGTTTCAACATAGTGAATTACTTTTAAGATACATTGTAATGTGTTTGAGCTGATGTTCGAAAATAAATAAATAAATAAAAATAAAAAATATGCCAAATTTAATTATCTTGACAAGGGCCAGCAGCGTCTGAGGTGAGAAATGTTTGGTACTGCGATCGCCAACCTGCCTGCCTAGAGTGGCGATTACTGCAATGATTGGGAGAGGCCTACAACCAGCAGTGGACTTTTGGGTCCATGTCTGGGATAAAGCAACACTATTCGTTGCTGTTGCCAATAAATAATAAAAGGGTAAAATACTGTATACTACTTATTTCTTATATTTACACGAACACTACACATTTAAATGAAACTAAGTTTACGGATTTTATCGCGTTTAATTTATTACTATTTATAACCCGACGTTTCGAGTGCTTTACAGCACCCATCGTCACGGGAGGACTGAGGTGACAGTTGTCCTGATGTCATAGTTAACCTGGGGTACCTTCAGCTTTTAATTATTATTTTTGGGTCCGATCTACGCAGAAAGAGCTAACTGTGTCTTGAAGTCTTGCTGTGGTATGTTTGGTTTTTGATTTTTTGCTTTGTTTTTTTTTGATTTGGTTTTTGACTTTGCCACGGGATGAGAAGGGGTGGTAGATTCTCTTAGGCCGCCACGGCGGGCCGGTAAACCACATTAAACATATTCACATCCAATTTGCACGGTTAGAGCCATGAAATTAGCTTAATTTTATTGAAAGGCTAGCTGTTCGGCTTAAGTGGTAGCTAGGAAGCCGTGGTAGCTCTGGGGCCTGGTGTTCGCCTTTAATTTCATAGTACGCGAGTAACCTGGGTTCGATCTCCGGTGCCAGCACCTCTAAATTTGTTCTACAATTTTAAGTGCTGATATACCACGTGCTTAGCGGTAAAAGAAAACATCATCAGGAAATCTGCATCTCCGAGGAATGGAAATATTTCGAGGGTATGTGAAGTCCGGCAACCCGCATTGGAGCAGCGTGGCGGAATATTCCCAGCTCCAAAACCCTCTCAGAAATGAGAGGAGGCCTGTGCTCAGCAGTGGGACATTTATAGGCTGTTACTTTACTTTTTTTGTTACTTTTATATGATGCGCCGTACGGCATTTTACCTCGCAGACATGCATGACATTAACATTAACGTTAATAGTCGGCCCATATCTGTAATGTTCAGTTCACAATCTGTGGCTCCCTTTGCCACAGCATTAAGTATCACAGTAAATTTATATTAATATCATCTGAACCCTGCGAGATATCAAAATGAAACATAATATTCCCGTTTTAATCCATAAAATTTTCATTGAAATACTTTGAGACGTTTCGGAGCCTAGTCGAGACAAACTTTCGGACAGACGGACCAATATATAAACGATTATTATTAGGCATCGTATATATCGCAGTTTTGACGTAAATTTTGGTCTTTATTTTGAAATCACAGACAGACACTTCAATTTCATTATTGGTATAGATAAATGACATGAGGTTTAGAATTGATATCGCAGTAACATTTTTAAAAATAATTTGGCATCGGAAAGCAATGCGAAGCCATTTGTACAGTTAAAACGAAATTAACTCTCAATTATAAGAGTGTCAGGGGTTAACCGTCAATTTGTCGCGGTGCGGGTCCCTTCGGACGTAACCGACAATCATCCAATTGCCCGAACAGAAGTGAATGCCCTCAACTGCTTATTCTTACCATTGAGCTTTCCATTATTTGTGGAATTCAAACCGTTTTAGCGAAGGGACTGATGTTTATCTTTAAAAGCGACGTGCTAGATTGTCGTTTTATTAAAGGTCCTAACGACAAAAGCATTCGTTAATGACTTTGTTGTGGAGCCGCGGTCGCACAGGCATTTCTGTGGAATTTCATTGTTGTTTTTTTTCTTTCATTTAACGTTCTTGAGCCAAGATAGCTTTAAGTTTTATGTGGTTTAAAAGTGAAGTATGTAACATGGTTTTGCGACTATATTGTTTTCCCTGTAGCGTTAAACATTGTGAAATCTATACTAATATTATAAATGCGAAAGTAACTCTCTGTGCCTGTCTGTTTGTTACCTTTTCGCGGCTTAACCGCTGAACCGTTCTTGACGAAAAGAAATCCTGGAGTAAAATCAAATAGTTCCTGCTGGATATTTAAGAAAAAAATAACCACGCGGACGAAGTCGCGGGCATAAGCTAATATTATATAATGTTTTGGAAACGTACTAACGATATAGGAATAATCTAAGTGTGTAGCATCGTATTTAAATAATGGAAGTGGAATCCTGACATCACTTTTGAACAATTGAATAAAAGTCTTAGCGACGAAGGAAAACATCGTGAGAAAAGTAGCTGAGGAATAATAATGTTTCGAAGACATGTGAAGTCCGTCAACCCGCATTGTAGCAGCGTGGCGGAAGTTTTCCGGCTCCAAAACCCTCTTAGAAATGAGAGCGGCCTGTGCTCAGCAGTGGGACATTTATAGGCAGGAACTTTACTTTTACTGTACTGCACCGACTGCGGTAAAGTCTCAATTAATAAAGCAATCCCAATCATTTTTATCAAACAATCAAACTGCAAAACACTCGTTTTAAACAACGGCGTCCCACAGTACGATTTCTCCTTAATCGTGGGTGCGTTTTACAGACATAATTTCACATGCACATCACAACCAGACCCGAAAACCAACAATATGTGTTTTTGTTCAAATGTTGGTTCCCTCTGGGGTTCGAAATAAGGACCTGCGGCGTACAAGGTACCACTGAAACGAAGAAAGAAACATATTTGTTTTGACCAACAAACGAAATCGATAAATAACAAAATATAGGTAAATAAATGACAAAACTTTTAAAATTTTTAAGTCAGATACTTTGGATAGACATTCTTATATGCATAAAATAGATGATAGTCAAGGTTATTTTTTGACTTATTTTACGTATTTGCAATTAATTATTTATTTATTAATGGAAACAGTCACAAACTATTTTCCAGTGTCAAGTAACATATCCAAGTATACAATCTTAGAGCAGCGATATTTAAAAATTTTGATGGAAAATAAAATGATAGTTGATTTTTACTGAAGATTTGCTGGACTGATGGAGACAAAACGAAAAGTACAATTTCGGTTTTGAATTGAATTTTCTATACACTGTACACTTTCAGGAGCACTGGCTGCATAATAAACTATCAATATCAAACATCAAAACTGCAAACGTACACAGAAATTACCAAATTAAATAAAAACACTACTGCCACTTTTCGAGTTGGCGCCAAAAGTCTATTTGCAACTATTATAAATATTTATATTATATTATATATATTCAGAACAACAGTACATACTCGTACAATTGGCCAGTATCTTAACGGCCAGTATTGATATTATAATAGATAATAGTGAATATAATCTATAAAATATTAGTTGATGCCAGCGACTTCGTCCGCATGGGTATAGGTCTTTTAAATATCCTGTGGGAACTATTTTATTTTCCGGGATAAAAACTATCCTATGTCCGTCCCCAGGAGCAAGTTATCGTTGTGATAAATTTCGTCAAGATCGGTTCAGCGGTTAAACCGTGAAAAGGTAATAAACAGACAGAGGGACTTTCGCATTTATAATATTAGTATTGATGAAGCGAAAACAATGTTACAGTTCTGTGAAACTTTAAAAAATCTTGAATAGTGACACGCTAAAAACTATTTCCGATTCCGTTACACCTTCATATAACGTATTGATTAAATTAACCGTTTCATACCCAAGCTCCAATGGAAACGTTAAGCTAGTGCACGACTTCGGCTCTCGCGTATACGTTTGTAATTAGTACTTTTATTTTAACATTTACCGTTTTGTTGTCCGTCACATGTGGGTCACGCTTAAGACCGTTAAGCCGCGGTTCAAACTGCGTGTAACGTGATTTCGCTTTCGTCATTTTTTGCTTTGATCATTAACTACTGGATGAAGGCTCTTGTGAGCGCAAAGTGTAAACGAGACAAAAAAATGGCTAATTGGACTACGTATAATGGCGGGGTAATTCTTACACTGTAAGAGATTCCATTACTTCATCTGGTCCCAGACAGTGCAGATCATAAAATTTAAATAAGGAAAGAATAAGAGAACAATGAGCACCATTGCCACGCTGCCTGAGAAAAACTTGGCTGTAGAACGTAAATGGGAGCAAAGCAAAAAAATTGCAAGAACACAATTTGTTGGTTTTCGGGATTTTTTTCTGGTTGTGTTGTGATTGTCCCAGTGTCTGCATCATAGCCGTCTACGTGAAGTATCTGTTTGTAAATATTTTTTAAGTTTTAGTCTGTCTGTCTGTCTGTTTGTTCGTTCCGGCATTAAGGCGGGTAACTTAGGCTGTTAATTTTAGAAAAATACTTACGGTTCCGTGCAAAAAAAAAATCCGATTCAAATTAATATGAGTTCAAATAAAGTATATACTCGTATGTCATCGATCGGGGTTGGCTTTTTTACACGGGTGAAACCGCGGGGCACAGCTATTCATAGCCTACGATCTTATTATTTATAAGATCGATAACGGAAGCGGGTAGGTTAGAAAGAGTAAGTGCCGCAGTGTTTCCTCATACACTTATAACACGATAATATCTCTTGCGCAGTTGATAGCGTTACTATTCTGAAGTTAAAAGAACCCTCAATACGAGTATAACTATCAACATATATTAAGACTTAATTACTTTTTAAAAATGTGTATAAACAAATCAAAATGGCCACGAGATCAAAACCGCGGAAACTAACAGTTTTAAAATATACGTCTTGCGTGCGGGGATGACAATTTGATATATTAAACAATATTTTGAAAGAGTTTTGGAGCCGAAAATAGCTACCACGCCGTTACAAAAAAAAATAGGATGGGGAACCTATGCCGTGGAGTGGGACACTTATTTACTTTATTTACCTCATACATGACAAAATGTATATAGGCGGACTATATACATTTTGTCTCTTGTCATAATGCCTGAGACGTAACCGACCCGTCTAGCGCAATCGATAGAATATAAACATATTGGTTATTACGTTAATTTTTAAACAGGAAAGATAGTTGTGGTCGAAACCATTTAGCATGACATCATAATGATGTTTATTATTTTACATTATTAACTACATTTTCCATGCTCTCCTCTTTCTATAGAAGTCTTTAGAATCTTGACCAATTATCTTGGTTTGACTTTGTACAGATGATTTTTTATACTCTGTAAAGATGCAGTCGAAAAAGTTTCGCTTTTATGACCGTCAGTGTAAAGTCGAACCGCGCTTTTTTCCCGCGTGCGCGCCGCACAGATGTCATAAAAAAAAACTTCTCACGCGCCTGGTATCAGCATTGAATGAGGTTACGCGGTTGAGATATGAATTTATAAATATTTAAATTAGTATTTTTTTTCTCGTAATGGTATTGTTATATTATATAATTATTATATAATATAACAATATCATTATATACGAGTATATTATACCTACATAGCTAATTGTCGTGTGCTAGCAATAATAGCACCAAGTCTCATCCCGTGAGAAATACCTGTAAAAAGAGAGAAATAATTTTTTTTCTTATGACATATGGCGGAATACGCATTTCGGCCTGACCATGATTATCTTTTTTTTTTTTTTTTTTTTTTTTTTTTTTTTTTTTTTTTTTTTTTTTTTTTTTTTTTTTTTTTTTTTTTTTTTTTTTTTTTTTTTTTTTGGGCGCTTAGCCGAAACCTTTATTTGTGGATGACTGGCGCAAGGGCCAGGACGGGCTTGGACCGTCATCCTGTTCGCGAGAGTAACAGACTCGAGGGTGCCCAAGGGGGCCGGTCTCGGCTCGGTCAGTTACTGCAATCGGGAGGGCAATATTACTACTACTATAATTATTAATACCATGATTATTATTAGATAAGTTTACCACCAATTCGGAATGCGTTTCCGCTGGAGAAGAAATGGCGCAAGAAACTCCAGCGACGCTTCTGTTTATGACACTACTGCTAGGGGAAAACCGGCCTGAGATGCGGCGGTATCGCGAATAACTTTGTCTGATACGCCCACGCCGACGGCGGGGGCGGTATGATGGTGATAATGGGTGTTTGTGTAGTGTTGAGTAGAGCGCTTGGGCAATAGTGGTCGCGTCGTCAGGGTCCTCGAGGACGTGCCTCGGTCTCCTTTTTCCGCGGGTCGAGTTTTGGTGTATCGCGAGGGGGTTGTAAGTGGCGGCACTGACAACCAGTGGGTTGGGGTGCGTGGCGGCAGAGTCGAAGTATCGGCGAGAGGCCAACTTTAGATATTGGGCTATGGTAGGAAGCCCTAAATCGATATGAAGGTTAGCATTACGCACGAACCACGGTGCTCCCGTGGCTTTACGCATGAATCGATTTTGTATTACCTGAAGTCGGTGAATTTGACGCGGGGAGGCATGCGCAAATACGGGGCTTGCGTATGTCATAATTGGCCGAATACAGGCTTTGTAAAGTGTAATTTTATTACGTAGGGACATTTTGCTATTTTTATTTAGTAACGGATGTAATCGACCGAGTACGAACGCCGCTCGGTTCCTTACTCGGTTAATATGTGGACCGAAGCTGAGTCTCGAGTCTAATAGGACGCCTAAGTATTTGACTGTCTTTTCCCAGGGGATTGGACGATCGAATAACTCTATTGTGGGGAGATGCTGCGTTATGCGCCGCGAGAAGTACATGGCTGCACTTTTGATTGGGTTGACCTCGATCCTCCATTTCCGAAACCAGTTCCCGAGGGTTCGGGCTGCGGATTGGAGGCGTTTAGAGATAGTGTCTGGATTACGTCCAGACACATATAGGCAGGTATCATCTGCGAAGAGGGCGAGTTCGACGCCGCTGGTGTGCGGTATGTCGTTCGTGAAAAGGGTGTAGAGCACGGGACCTAGGACTGAGCCTTGTGGTACGCCGGCTAGGATGGGATGTGATTCGGATCGCACCCCCTCGACGCGGTAGCGGAAGGTTCGACTGCGTAAGAAATCTCGTATGATGAGTACGAGGCGATCTGGCACACCGAGTCCATATAACTTGTATATGAGCCCGTTGTGCCAGACCTTGTCGAACGCTTTCGCCACGTCGAAGAAGAGCGCTCCGGTATGAAGCCCGCGTATGAAGCGGGATTGAATGTGCTCCGTTATGCGGTGCACCTGCTGGGTACATGAGTGTTTGGCACGGAATCCAAACTGCTCGTGGATGGGGATCCCTCGAGACTGCATGAAGTCTAAGGCCTGAGGAGGCTTTAGGCATAGCGTGGACGACGGGTGTTAGGGCTTTAGAATCCTCGCCCGTTTTCATCGGAAAGATGCGTTGCCCTAGATTATACTAGCTGAAAGTAGGCGGAGTAACACTTGTTAGTATTAACTGACGGACGATAGATGTAACCCGGTTGATGGAATAGAAGCTCGAATAACGCGCGTGGCGGAGTCGCTTGGGGCCATGATTATCATTCACCTGTCGAATGGCCTATTAACTGACCGATGATGTTGATGCTCAATAAGGCGTTGGGCATTAGCCTAAAAATTCATAGTATGCTAATGAGCTTCGTTCATTCCCCAATCCAAGAAATCTGCATGTCTTAGAAAAAAAAGTTTTGACGATATTTACCAAACTATCCAGCTGCAAAAACATTGCAGAAGAACATTTATGGTCTACTAGCTGATGCTCACGGCTTTGTCCATGTGAATATATGTTTTTTTTTAAATCCCGTGGGAACTATTTGTATTTCCGGCATACAAAGAAAAAAATTCTGTGTCCGCCTCAAGGATACAAGCTATCTCTATGGCGAATTTCGTCAAGATCCGCTCAAGTGATGAGCCGTAAAAAGGTAACAAACAGACAGAGGGACAGAGAGTGTTACTTTCGCATTTATAATATTACTAGCTGATACCCACGGCTTTGCCCAAGCGAGGAAGTAAGTATGCAAACACTCAGCAACCATACATTTTTCCGGGATAATTGTATATTGTTCCCGGGCATCGGTGTTATGCAGACAATTTAGAAAATTGTCTGCATACCAAAAATCAGGTCACTCGGACACTCCGCTGAAGCGTGAAAGACTGACAAACAAACCAAGAAACGCACTTTTATAATAGGTTTAGTATGGAAGTGTGGACTATGGATTAGTTAACTTGTTTTAGTGACATCTATATGCTGCGTCCGATGTATAGATTTCATAAGATAAAATATTACTGTTAAAATTTGAACTTACAACGGAGTCTGCGAAAACACTTAATAGTTACTTTACTTTTGAATGACACAGCTAAGTTATTGCGGTTGAATAATTTACGTAACATACATAAGATCACGACTGTATCCCATAAGGGGTAGTCAGAGACTGGGCATCACTGCAAAAACAGATGACTGCCGCAATCCACGTTTCACCAAAACAATATAATGCACTTGGTGTGATAGGTGGCGAGCCCATCGCCACCATGCGCTGTTGGGTGCACAGTGCAGTTTAGCTATAAAATTATAATATTTGAAAAACGTCTCGGCGTCATTTAAATGATCTATTGTATTTATTTATTAATGAAAACAGTCATAAACTATTTTCCAGTGTCAAGTAACATATCCAACTATACAATCTTAGAGCAGTGATACTTCAAAATATTGATTGATAGTAAAATGATAGTTGACTTTTACTGAAGATTAGCTGAACTGATGGAGACAAAACGAACAGCATAATTTTGTTCTTGGAAGTAAATTTTCCAATCACTGTACACTTTCAGTAGAACTTGTTGCATAATAAACTATCAATATTAAACTACAAAACTCCAAATACGCGCATAAATTACAAAATTAAATAAAAACACAACTGCTACTTTTCGAGTTGGCGCCAAAAGTTAAATGATCTAAGAAAATATTTTTCACTACACTAAACATTGCGAAATAGTTTTATTAATTTGTATTTTAAGGTTAACTAACAATATTCATAATGAAGTAAAACATATTTTTTTGGCACTTTACTGAAAGTCAATTGTAAATTACTGGCCGTGACTGCAAGGTTGACAAATCAAATCAATCGATCGAAAGGAAATACGAATTTGTATTTATTGTTTGTCTATTATTATATGTATCGTGTTGCCTACTTACAATGTCAATGGCGTTAAACGGAACATTCTAGAGAATTAGCTTTTAGTAACACTGAAAAAATTCACTTTTTGTTTATGGCAACTTTCAAGCATCTGTGCATCACACTGATTATTAATTTTCGGATTTAGATGTGTTGTGATTATGGACTGCATAGCCTGGTGGTTAGAGTACCTGACTGGTAGGTTCACAGTTTCTCCGCTACGTGTCGCGGGTTGGATTCCCGCACGGGACGAAGATTAGTTATGACCTACATCGGTGGATCATATAAAAATTTGATCTTTGTGTTTGTGGCTATGCAGTTTGAAATGTAATCGCTTTAATGATGCAGAATTCTGAGTGTGTTCATACATTTAAACCCCAGACCCAGAAGAAGGGCAATGTTTTCCGAGTGTATGTATATATTTTCAGAAGTTCCAAGTTATTTATGTTATTGTATATTTTATTATTTGCTTAAGTAGAAAAAAACGCATGACATGCTGCATTTTACATTAAATCCTATAGATCAGAGGTGTTCAAACGGTCGATAGCAATCGACTTGTCGACCGTTTATCATATTAAATTATATACATAAATGTAATATCTATGCCAAAATACACCCTACCTAGACGAGACTAGAATGAGTCACACATACTTGCAGCCTCTCAGAGTCGATCGATCGTAGTCTATCAATATTGAGGTAGATCGCCGGCAGTTAAAGTTTGAGCACCCCTGGTATAGATTATAGAACAGAAAGACATTGTTTCGTTGAAATAATACACTACACATACTAGAAAGTACATAAATATAATTTCAATCAATCAATTAAAAGACGGGAAATAGGCATAGAAACAAAAAAAAACATTAAAATATAATGGGGTGTGTATCGTGCCAGCAAATGGGTGGTGGCTCAGCGTAATGCTGCAGGACAACCTGCAGCGCCGATAATTCTGCCACAACCACAGAAACGCGCACGATCAGCTATTAAGTGTCTGCTGTACTTGTGTACAACATACAAACAAACTGTCACGCCTTTTTACATACAAATAAAATATTGTATAAAGATGTGTATTCGCGTGCTGGTATAAAATATAATAGGTGTTTATAAAATAAGACATAAATTAATTTAGATAAAAATTATACTAATACGGAGAATGAAATACTAAAAGTTATGAAGTAACATTATAATCATTTATTTCATTATTAAGATTTATTAGTATGTCTTCTCAGTTACGTAAATATTTTTAACACAGTCGGATTTTAGGTTTTTTAATAATATACGTTGTCAAAAAAGAAAAAAAGTAGTTTAAAGTATAGTCAAAAACTTTCATTCATGCGTATAATGACGTCCACATACATTTGTGTCCGGTTACGCATGTTTATAATATGAATAGAAAAGAAAAACGTGGCTGAAGTTTGACGATTACGTAGATATCGGTCGTGGGTTCAAGCACCCGCCTCGATATATTTAGTGTTTAGCTTTAGAGTCATCTGGTATGGAAACATGAATATGAGTGGGTCACGGCAATGTGTTTTCGGAGAAGTATTTCTGTGTGTCAGATTTTAATTTTGGAAATATTGAAAAAAAAACTTTTGACGATACAGAGTCGTGGTAGCCAGCTCAGCTAAAATTGCGTTGAACGCGAGTAGGCTCGGTATTTGGGCCGCGGGGCCGATGAAACCAAAATTTATAATGAAAATTTTAACTTTAATTTACCACGTACTCGGCGGTTAAGTAATCTATATTGAGGAAATCTGCATGTTTTAGAATCATAAAGTCCGCCAGGCCGGTCCGGACTTAATCTTTTCCACTCTGCATTCTTCGCAAAAAATGGGAGGCTGTGGGGCATTTATTGGCTGCCAGTAATGTTGAAAATTAATAATTAAAATCTGTAGGAAGTTCGGATTACCTATGTCATCAGGACTTCTAACGCCACGGTCCCCCTGACTATGGGTGCTGTTAAGCGCTCTAACGCCGAGTAAATGAAATAAACTTAACTCCAGAAAATCCGTAAACCTTGTCCTATTCAATTAAATATTGTTCTTTACCGTTTTAAGATATTTTTTCGTAGCGTGCATTTATATTTTAAAACTATACGCAATAGACGCAACGGAAGCGGAAGCAATATACAATTATCTAATGCGTGTTTTACGTCATTTAGAACACAGAACTAGAATTCGTAATCTTAAAATCAATATCCGACGTTCCGGTTACATAGTTAATAGCTCATTAAATATGCAGAATAAATTGAACCTCTGAATTATTGACCATTTTAGTTTTTGTTATTTATACAGATGAATAAAATATGATGTGATGTGATTTTCCAATTTAATTAAAAATAAAAATCTGTTCATTCACCGAGTAACATTCACCTGATGTTAAGTGGGTGCCTGTCCATAACAGTTGCTGTGACACCCAGAAGTGAATTACAAAGTCTTGTGTCGCCGCGGGACCTAACGGTCAGAGTACCTGACTTCTACGCGGACGAACCTAGAAGGTTCGAATCCCAGCCGGAGCCAACATTTGTGCAAAAACAAATACGTAAAATATGTCTACAAAACATACTTACGGTACAGAAGACAGTGGGACATTGTGATTTAAAAAAAAATCACTTATGAAATCTTAACATTATCGTCTTACCAATCAACGTTGTATAGCGGATGAATAGTTACATACCGATTTGTAATTTTACATTTAAAAGAAAAATACCTAAAGCCTAGAGCGTTGTGTAACTATACAACCGCTATACAACGTTTATTAGTAAGGGGGTAAATGTTCGACGCTATATCGTGTTACAGCCCACTACTGGACATAGGAGTCTGAAAAAGGAAGCATTTGGCGTAATCACCACGCATGGCAGGGAGATTGGTGACCGCAATACCAGACGCCTCGCATCTTAGACGCTGCCGCCTGTTCCCGACGTATTTTCAGCGTGGTATTTTTCGAAATTTATATAAGTACTTATTTATTCAGATTCACCAGTGGCAATTACAATATTACATTGTTGGATATCAATAAACAGTTTGCCCACTTGTAACCGTGTGGTGGCGGCTTAAGATAATCTACCACCCCATCTCATTCCGTAGGTAAAAGTCGACAGAGGGAATATGAAAAATAGAAGATGGGCAGCAGCACCTTCTTGGAACATCTGAATAAATGAACTGCGGTTGCCAATCCGCCCGCCAAGCATGACAACTATGGCTAAAACCCACTAAAATGAGAGCTACAAACTTTTGTGGCAATCTATGGGGGAGGCCCATGTTCAGCACTGGACTAGTGATAGGCTGAAATGATGACGAAGAAACTGTTCGCTTTTTAAACTGAAAGCATTTTACCTTTAAATGTGAATACCAGATGCAACAACTCTGAGGATTAAAATGAGTTGAAAAAATACACCAATACTTAATGTAATGGAACGGCCATAAAGGAAAATAAAAAGATACTAAGATTTCTTATATTTATGCGAACGCTTCACATTTAAATGAAACTATTTTACGGATTTTATCGTTACCTTTAATTTTGACCGGAGTACCTTTAGCTTTTAATTATTAATTTTAGTTAACTATGACATCAGGACGTCTGTCACCTCAGTCCTCCCGTGACCATGGGGGCTGTAAAGCGCTCGAAACGTCTTGTATAATAATAATAGTAAAATGAAACCCGATATATTCCGTAAAATTAGTTTCATTTAAAAGATACTAAGAAATAAAATGAATCCGTCTAGGTAGGTACCACCCCAGGGCCAGTTATTCTGACGTGAAGTAGTAGTGTGCAAACATTACTGTGTTTCGGTTTGAAGGGCACTGTGAGCTAGCGTAATCACTGGACATATGAGACTTAAGAACTTATGTCTCAGGGTGATGGGCGCAGTGTGGTGTCACACAGAAATTTTCTGGGTGACACAGTATTTGTTGTGGGCAGACGTTGCACTTACCATTAGGTGAACGTTTTGCTTGTTTCATTATTTTATCATATAAAAAGTAGTTTTACTTAAAATGGAGATACATACAACATCACAAGCGTCGAACTAGATTTATTAACGTAGATATAGAAAGAATTTTAACATTATTTTATAACAGAACTTTGGCAACGAGTTTCCGAAAGGAGACATGGTAATTTCGTTGAATAATAGTAGATTTTACCGATTTTATCGCGTTTAATTTTACTATTTAAAGGGTTCCAAACATAGTCTGTGTTCAAGTTCAATTAAGTAGATAAGAAATCATTATGGTTATTACAGGTATGAGGTTTTCTAGGCGTCCCCTTAGTCGCTTTTACGACGTAAACGGGAAGAGACAGACTGTAAAATGACGTATCTGCCATGAAGTTAAATAATTTATGTTTTAATTATAAAAGTTAAAACATAAATTATTTAAGTTCCGTTATTGCATCGTAGTATTGTAAGTGAACTGAAGCAGCCGTCCGAGTTGCCTCGGAGTGCGGGCCGGACTGAAAACCAGTGTCGGGATCAGAGCAATTTAAGTCTCTGTATCTCGATTTTTACTGAGTCCTCTCCATTTCACGGTATTATGCTGCTACACAGACTCATTTTATATAATTTTTTCACTTTTGTAATATTATTTTATGTTCTGTGTAAACCATTTTTTTTTCTTGTTTTGTTTTTGTATCTATTGATTATTTATCTTTCTATTGATTATATATATTTTGTATCTATTAATTAGACCGTGAATAAATGTGTTTATTTCTTTCTTTCTTTCTTTCAACTTTCCTTCTTATTTAAATATATCGAACAATTTTTGTTGTGTCCTATGCAGGTATCCGTTTAGGTGGGTACCACCCCAGGGTCAGTTATTTGCAGTGAAGCAGTAGTGTGCAAACGTTACTGTGTTTCGGTTTGAAGGGCACTGAGAGCCAGCGTAGTCACTGGGCATATGAGACTTAAGAACTGATGTCTCAGAGTGACGAGCGCAGTGTGGTGTCACACAGAAATGTTCTGAGTGACATAGCATTTGTTATGGGATATAGGGGCATATCTAATATATAGGGGCATATTAGACGTTGCACTTACCATCAGGCGAACGTTTTGCTCGTTCCGTCACTTTTATCCAATAAAAAAAAAGTGACGACACATGTAAATCGTTTACCCTATCGGTAATTGCAACGTCTGCCTCTAAACAAATGCTGTCGTCTAGAACAAATCTGTGTGACATCACACTGCGCTCGTGTCACCCTGAGATATGTATCAGTTCTTTAGTTTTACATGCCCAGTAATTACACTAGCTGTCAGTGCCCTTTTAACCGAAACATAGTAGTGTTTGTTATATTAGTGGATGTCGTAATTGTCAATAGAGGGAAAACGAAAAGCTGAAGATGGGCAGCAGCATCTCTGGTAAAAGTAAAAAAAAGTAAATTTTCAGCCTATAAATGTTTCACTGTTGAGCACAGGCCTCCTCTCATTTCTGATTGGGTTTTGGAGCTAGGAAGAATCCGCCACGCTGCTCCTATGCGGGTTGGCGGACTTCGCATGTCTTCGTAATATTTTTAATTACTCAGACATGCAGGTTTCCTCACGATGTTTTCCTTCACCGCCTGCACGTGGTAAATCAGCATTTAAAATTGCAATTAACAATTTTAGTGGTGCCGGCACCGGAAGTCGAACACAGATCACTCGCGTACTATGAAATTCTCTTGGCTGCCAAGCGTGCTAACTATGGCAAAATGCCCCCAAAATGAGAGGTACAAACGTATGTCCTTTGTGGCAATCTATATGCTTATGTTCAGCAGTGGACTAGTTACTTTCAAATCATCTTTCTATCTGGAACTATAAAAAAAAATTACGTACTATAAAATGATGAAACTTTGGCAAACGGACGTATTCATTCGGAAAACGCAATGAATAGAGAGCGATTTATTTTTTTCCGAGAAGCATTGAGCTCGTAAACTCATTGCTCTGCGATATGAATGAGTAAGAAACGTAAGAATTTACTCACACCGTTGGCACGATTACAAAAATGTGATTCATTTTGCGACGCAAAATTGCTAGTTACAATGATTGATTCATGCTGAATCTGAGTGAAGTTTCTAATTTTCGAGGAAGACTTAAAAACATATCTCTCACTGGGGTTCCTGTATACTATAATACTATAGTGTCGATAGGTGTCCGACAGAGTAGAATAGCACCTATCTCTTTCATACCGAGGTGTCGTAAGAGGCGACTAAGGTATTGTACGGACGGCCTTTATTCGTGCAGTATAATATGCAATGCTGTATCTATAGTGCTATTGGAAACACAATGGGATTAAGAATTTTTCGACTCGTACCAAAATAACGGAACCGTGGTTCGCCACTCGTCAAGCCTCGTTTCCCGCGAGGGCGAAAGGTGTGCTACGTGAGTGGCTTCTGCCTACTTCTCATAAGGGAAAAAGGCGTGATTGTGTTTATGTACTGTAGTAACTGAACTTTATTAATTATTACTATTAAAAACCTTTTGATGAAACTGGGCGTTTTGCATTTTATCTCAAATATCCCTTAGCTAGGCCTTATTAGGCTCCGGTAACTAAGCCTTAGTTGGTCCTTAAAGTTATTATGTATAACTTGTGTAAAATTCAACATCTCAATAGCTTTTGTAGTTTTAGAGTTAAGTCCGTTCGTATAGACATACAGACAAAATTGATTTTGATATATGTTTGTTAATAAAAAAAATACTTTTTACTCCGTGTGTTTATTAATAATATTTTTAAATTGTTTCTTCATTCATCAAAAATTCCTAAAAGCGTGACTCAAAAAACTGGCCGTGTGGTGGCGGCTCGTTAAAAGAATACTGCCACTCCATCTCATCCAATGGATCTCGTAAAAGGCGAGTAAGAAATTAAAATGCACTGTGCACCCAGCAGCGCATGGTGGCGATGGGCTCACCACCTATCACACCAAGTGAATTATATTGTTTTGGTGAAACGTGGATTGTGGCAGTCATCTGTTTTTGCAGTGAGTGCCCAGTCTCTGACTACCCCTTATGGAATACAGTCGTGATCTTATGTATGTATGTATGTTAAGTTAATTATTCAACCGCAATAACTTAGCTGTGTCATTCAAAAGTAAAGTAACTATAAAGAAAAATCTAGTGGCCGCAGAATTTCTTACCGGTTATTTTATACATTATAAAAAGGTCTTATTATTTGAACCGGTGTGGATTTTGACATTCATACGAGTAAGAGTTTTAAAACAAGCTTAAACTGAATAAAAAAATTGTGACTTTGACTATTGTATTTCGGCCATGCGTGTACCGTGTTTATGGGAACTAAATAAATTCTTATCTATGTATTTAAAAGTGCTGTATTTATGTATGTAAACAATATAGTACCTAATTAAGTAAAATAAAGATTTGTATCAGTAATGTTCAGGTTTAAGATTTTTTTGCGTTGTCCGTCTGTAATGAGAGTTGCATCTTCAAAACAAAAAGGCACGGAGAAAGTGTAGCAAAAATGGCTTACGTCAGCGTATCGTAACTTTAAAGCATGAAGAATTAATTTTAACTATTTAGTGCCGATCTTCTTAACTTTACTAGAACAAAAAGAAGATAATACTAAAAGTTTTGCTTATAAGAACGTAGATTTAATATTCAGATCTGTTATGCGATGACTATATATTTATCATTTTATTAATACTTAATGGAAATGACCTTTAAATAAATCAATTATCGTTGTTATTTTCTCTTGTCTTTTCTAGAATTTGATTATTATTGGCAACAGTCCTACTCCTGCACACAAATTTGCCAAAATCGTTACTAGGCAAGCGAATTTTCTCACCATCGGTTTGAACGTTCGCTCTAGCCATTTTCGACATCGTTATTTCCCCAGCTGTCGAAGGCTATGAGATTTTACCAGCCCCTTTTCTAAAAATCTCTTATGTTAGTTAAAGTGTGTACTTTATTAATAATTAATGGAACCGCTACCACATTGAGTAAGTTAATGTCATTTATTTATTATTATCACCGGTACAATTCAATAATCCTCCCCACTCTATGGTTTCCTGGAAAACACTTCTAAGTTGGACACCGTGCATGTTCAAATTGGCGCCAAAAGTCCCAAGACAACAAATATTATATATAATGTTTAGATCAATAGCAAGACTTCAAATTTTCGATCGACGGTATATATTATAGTGTACTTTTTTACTGAAAATTAGTAGGACTGATGGAGAGAAAACGAAAAGCACAATTTCGGTCTTGAATTGAATTTCACAATTACTGTACACTTTCGCGAGCACTTGCTATATAATAAATCAATTTTAAGCATTAAAGCTCGAACTATACACTAATATATCACAATGTCATAAAATACACTATTGTCACATCTCAATTTGAGGCCAAAAGTCGAGACAATGTTTTATTTTTAATTATTCATGGAAATAGTCGTAAACTTTCTTCAGGTGTCAAGTAATATTTTCAAGTAAAATATGATTTTTAGTTATGTAACAATCTAAATAAAACTACTTTTTTACGGATTTTATCGCGTTTAATTTTGAACTATTTTTACCCGACGTTTCGGACGCTTTACAGCACCCATGGTCACGGGGGGACTGAGGTGACAGTTGTCCCGATGTCATAGTTAACCCGGAGTACCTTCAGCTTTTAATTATTATTTGTAGTCCGATCTACGCAGAAAGAGCTTACTGTGTCTTGAAGCCTTGCAGTGGTATGCTTGGTTTTTGATTTAATTTTATTAATAATAGGATCCCCAGCCGATGGTAATACCCAACCATCTTCCCTATTGAAATTAGGATGTTTTTTAATTTCAATAGCCTCGCGAATCAGTCCTTGGTAGGAATCGGTGTTCTTTTGCAAGGATTTGTGGTCTATCAAATCTGATGTAATGGTTGGGATGATCCAGAACATGGAACATGGCAAATTAAACGCGATAAAATCCGTAAAAAAGTAGTTTTATTTAAATGTGTAATATTCGCGTAAATAAAAGAAAACATTATATGTAACAATCGTCAAGAAGCAAGACTACAAAGTTTCGATTGATACTAAAATTATTGTTCAATTTTACTGTAGATTTGCTGGACTTATGAAGACAAAACCAAAATTACAATTTTGTTATTGAATTGAGTTTTTCAATATCTGTACATTTTTACAAGCACTTACTGCATAAACTATCAATATTAAACACCAAAACTTTAGCAAACACAAAAATTACAAATTTCAATAAAACACTTTTCGAGATGGCGCCAAAAGTCAGATCATAGACAAAATTTTCCTGGGTTCTCGTACCAAGTTTTTTAACATTAAAAAAGTTTGTAAAAAAGTCCTAGTCTTGTCCTTTTACTGTTGCTAAGTAGATCGGCACCGTCCAAGGCATTTATTCTTCGAACCGGTTACTAGAAGCCCATAAAAAGATATTGAATGGTAGTCACTTTCACCGAGGAATAAATTTCCTAACGCATTTGTAATTTTCGTCTATCGCTCGAGCCACACTGGAAATTATAATTGATTTCTTTTGAAATGGACAATTTTATAACTAATTCTCCAAAATATATTAAAGTTCTTTTATCTGACATCACTTTCGGATCATCGACAAATGTCAGTTGGAAAGTCTACATTATTACGTGATTGGAGCCGGCACGCAGATATTTAATCTGTGCTCATAAATATTCTGATTTTTTAATCTGTCTTTCCTATAATTATATAATCCATCGTATTACATAAATCAAAACTACTGTTTGGGAATTGCGTAATGTTACATCAGTGCATAATTTTTAAATTTGTTATACGGTACAATATGTTACGAAGTTGAATTTATAATTTTTATCTGTGCACCTGTCAAATAAATTTCACAATCGCCTAGAACCGTAAAAATAGTACAGCAATAGAAGCGCTTTGAGCGTATAGCTATGAGGGATAGCATTACTTTATGATGTAGCATAAGGAGTTGCTAGGGGAGATATTTTACCCATATCTGTGATAAAAAAGCAACCATCACCAGACATACACTTTGATAACTAATATGACCTGACATACGGGACGGGACGAGTATATTACGAATGGGTAGACCAGATATAGATATATCTGCATAATATCATTAAAAACCAATATATAATCGCTATAGAATAATATTTATTTGTTCAGAATTTAAAGCATAACAATTTAAAGAAACCCGTCATTTTGACGGGTTTCGTAAATCTAGTGTCTCTAATTCGTAATCTAAGGTTAATGTAGTTATGTAAAAATAAAATTACATAAAAAATAAATATTATGTTGTACGTATGTATGTTATCATATAGTAAATTGATATAGATATCACCTCACATTTTCTACCAAGAGATACCGAACAAACGCAGGTAAAAGATCCCCTGTTTATATGTTGATGAATTGTTACAATAATATTTTTAATAATATTGATATGTTTAAATAAAACTACTTTTTACGGATTTTATCGCGTTTAATTTAGAACTATTTTCAATCCGATGTTTCGGGCGCTTTACAGCAAAAAGTGCTGTGAAAAGTAGTTTTATTTAAATGTGTAATATTCGCGTAAATAAAAGAAAACAATATTGATATGTTCACCCATAAGATAGGTAAGTTTAAAAAAAGAACTACTGTCAGTACACAAAGGAAATTGAGTACCAAATAACAAATATATGTAGTGATTTTATAGTTTTAATTGTATATAGTTTAGTACATACAATAATTAGCCATTTTAATTGTAAATGTGCGCTACTTCCCAACTATAATGTTAACTCGTCGTCAACGATGTTGGTTACACTGTTATTTATATGTATTCCTTTAAAAAACTGTGTAATATATAGTATAAACTATTAATTCCGTACTAATAAACTACTACAAAACCGTAGCATTTTTCTTGCTCACACCTATACATCTGACATAACGCCTTCTCGCTTTAGATATTTTTTTAAGAGCCCGTCTATATCTCTATTCTCTGTTTACGGTTAAAATGCATGCGACGTTTCATCATCATTATCAGCTCGTAAACTAATGGTTCAGAAGGCCGCCCAAGGAAGGTGCGCCGCCGCAGCCCTCATTACAAGAAGCGTCGCGTGGCAACGAGCGCGTGACGTCAGGAGCTGTTAGAGACCTTCTAACTTTAAACGCTAGCGATCACGGAACAATAGTAGTAGGAACCCAAAATGAGAGCGACAAACTTTTGTGGCAATCTATGGAGGAGGCCTATGTTCAACAGTGGACAAGTGATAGGCTGAAGTGATGATGATGATGAAACTAATGGACAGGCTTCTCCCAACTTTGGAGAATTTGTCGAAATTGCTCACTGATTGACGAAAGCAGTACCAGACGCTACTTTCCGTCACCAGATTGGGTATTGTAGGTATTTTTGGAGACATTATTAAGATATTTGTTACAATATTCGGCTATTATTACCAATAATACACTAATATTATTTTTAGTGGTATCTCTATTAATCGACTTATATGACAGCTGTTAGATAAAAAGATTGGTAGATACTCTCTAAAGTCTATCACCACTAGCTAAGCGTAATTGATGTATTTTTTAAGTTGATTAAGTGTTGGTGCGTACAACCATACTTTGTATTATAAATGCACAACAACAACAACAAAGTAACTCACTCTGTCTCTCTATCTGTTTTTACCTTTTCTTCGATCTTGACAAAATCTTGACGAGACGAAAAAAAACACGGAGACAGCTCGCATCTTGGAGGCGGGCATAGGATACTTTTTATCCCGGATAATTAATTAGTTCCCACGGGTTCATTAACCTATATCCACGCGGTCGAAGTCGCGGGCATCAGTTAGTACTATATAGTTGCACATTGCATTAATTACATTAATGGTCCGATTTAATTTCAATTCGTGTATGTAGCAATCGTTGGTAGTCAGTTCTCGTCTCTTAACGAAATTTTGCTAATGTCATGTTTCTCATGGGACTATTTTTTTTTAATTGGAATCGCGCGGTTTGCTCATATGCCACTGACAAATTAAATAAAATGTAACTTCATAGTTTCACATATTAACACAATAACTCTTTCGACGTTTCCCGCGCTTTTCAGCTTATATTTTTTTATTTCCACATTTCTTGACCTGCACAGTTTGTGCGTCAGCCATGTTGCCGCCAAAAGTCCATGGGACTACTTCAGTATATAATATTTCATGTATAGTTATAAAATATTTATTTCATACCGAATTGTACATATGGGAGTGTTAAATATTCGAAGAAACACAAATCAGTATTCTTCCCAAGAAATGTAATAACACATCCGTAACTAAGAAGGATAGAAATGAAGCTAACAGAGTCCGAGTTAAGTTGTTTTAGAGTAGTTGTGACCGACCGGTTGTAAGCCTGTTATATATTTAAAAGAAAAGTATTGTTTCATAATGTATTGCATCGTGCATTCACAGCAAGAGTTATGGCAATCAATTTTCGTTTTAAATGACACAATAAATTTCTTTTATGTGCAAAATTAATTTGTCTCTGACTATATTGGCACAATAATTTTAAGAGAAGCCATAAAATATGAAGAACGAAAATGTAAGTGTTAAGGTTTCATAAACAATAAATAACTTTCAATTATTTCAATAAGACTAAACAAAAAAAGCGCGCGATCTTGTGACTGCGGATGTGTATAATCGGTATACTAGAGTCTTGACATTAATTCTGGATGCCCGAGTATCCTTTATGCGTTCAAATGACTTCCTTCATTAAACTTGGTACTCGTAGTTTCACAAGCCGGATATCTCTGCTGCTGCTGTATTCTTACCTGGAACAATAAATATATTTTTTTATTTTTATTTCCATATTTAATTTCTATGTAAACAATTACAGATTAGAAAACGAGTTTTTTTTATTTTGTTTTAAAAAACGAAGCCACACAGTAGGATTCACAGTAGGATCTCCTGTGTCGTGGATGCGTTTTACAGACATAAATTCCACATGCACAAATACCCAGATCCGGAGCAACTATATGTAGGCCATTTTTTTTGTCCCGTGCGGGAATCGAACCCGCGACCCACCGCGCAGAAGCCAAGGGCTTAGCCACTGCGCCAACCGAGCTGACGGAATTTTAGTAATTCATACATGTTGAGTCTTTGTAGATCTTTTATAATACTTGGAACTACTGCAGCAATATAATGTAATATAATATAGTGTTTATTTTAATGCACCTTAGAAACCTATACATATACTATACGATTGACGACCGCGTGGCCTAGTGGTCAGAGTACCTGATTTCTACGCCCCGGGTCCTGGGTTCGAATCCCAGCCGGAGCCAACATTTGTGCTGAAACACATATTTTTGGTTTTCGGGTCTGGTTGTGTTGTGATTGTCCTCGTGTTTCTGACACTGCATCCTAGCCTACCTCCGATCTTATCGCATCAGCGTTACATCGGGCGCGGGTAGGTTGGGACGAGTGAGTGCCTCTTTGTTTGCGCGTACACTTGTGGCACTATAATATCTCCTGCGCAGTTGATGGCTCTCGAGAGTATTCGGAAGTTGTCGCCGTGGTCGACATCGGCTAGGAGAACATCATCATCACTATACGTTCAGATATCCATATATATACTTAGTATGCTGGTGGTAAGATTCCTACGCATTAATTCGTCTAGGTAGGTACTACCTGTAGATAGGTTCCTGTTATTTCTGCGGACAACCAGTAGTATGCAAAAGTTACTGTGTTTCGGTCTAAATGACATAATTATGTTTCTTGTATCGTAGGGGCGCGGGCGCTAAAAATGTGTCTGCAATAGACATCTCTAAAATGTCTGCGTAATTTTCAAGTATTCGATGAAGGGAAGTATCCGATGAAGCTATAAAAGGCTAACAGCAATCACATCACCGAAAATATACGCAATTTACATCTCTAAAATGTTTATAGATGTAAATTCAACTTGTCAATCACTTTGTCATCATTAGCATTATCAACTTTTCGGATTTGACTGTAAGACATACGGCTCACCCCTTCCTCGACTCTCCCCATAACCACTATGACCGATCTTCTGCTTTACGCGTTCAGTTGCTACCAGCCGCCTTGGTCTCATTGTCGTTCGTAGATACAAGACAAGACAAGGGAACGTTCCGTAAAAAAAAAAAAGTTTCAGCCTATAAATGTCCCCACTACTGAGCACAGGCCTATCACAGAGTTTTAGAGCTAGGAAAAATCCGCCACACTGCTCCAATGCGGGTTGGCGGACTTCGCATGTCTTCGAAATATTTTTAATTACTCAGACATGCAGGTTATCTCACGATGTTTTCCTTCACGTGGTATGTCAGCACTTACAATTTCAATTAACAATTTTAGTGGTCCCGGCACCGGGAATCGAGCCCAGGTCACTCGCGTACTGTGAAATTTAAAGCGAGCGCCTAGCCCCTGAGCTACCACGGCTCTTCCGTACGGTTGCTTAATAACGGTCTCCGCTCTAGGACCACTGCTCCAACGGTTGTCATTTCTGCGACAGACGCGGGCCTTGTGTCACTACGCTGGATAACTATGCAGGAATCCGTCTAGGTAGGTACCACCCCAGGGCAGTGTGCAAACATTACTATGTTTCGGTTTGAAGGGCACTGACAGCTAGCGTAATCACTGGGCATATGAGACTTAAGAACTGATGTCTCAGGGTGACGGGCGCAGTGTAGTGTCACACAGAAATGTTCTGGGTGACATAACATTTGTTATGGGTAGACGTTGCACTTTACAGCAGGTGAACGTTTTACACGTTTCGTCACTCTATCCAAAAAAAAACATTTTGATAAAAATTTATAAAAGCAAAGCTAAGTATATTGTTTAAGCAAAACAATCTTGTATTTTTTTTGTTTCATTAATGAACGACAGATGAACGCTCGTGCTTGTTGATATAACATCTTTAATATTATTGTAAGCACGTCGCAAATTGTATTGTTCATTTTTATTATGTGTAATTTGATATAAGAATAACTATATGTAGTGCCGCGTGGTGGCGGCTCGTTAAAAGAATACTACCACTCCATCTCATCCAATGGATATCGTAAAAGGCGAGTAAGGAATTAAACTGCACTGTGCACCCATCAGTGCATGGTGGCGATGGGCTCACCACCTATCACACCAAATGCTTGTCAATATTGTTTTGGTGAAACAAGGATTGTGGCAGTCATCTGTTTTTGCGGTGAGTGCCCAGTCTCTGACCTACCCCTTATGGGATACAGTCGTAATCTTATGTATGTATAACTGTACGTTTTTAATAGTATTTTCTAAAAGTATAAGGTGCTTTATGGAATTTAGTGAAGAACGAGTATGTCGTTAATATGATGGCTAGATCGACGCCTGCCCATAACAGTAACGATGTCATCAAGCACATTGAACTGAAAATTTTGTGTAGCGCCGCACTGCGCTTGACACCGTGGGAATTTAGTTCTTAAGTCAGTCTCATATGCCCTGTAATTACATTACCTTCATTGTCTCTGGTCAAACTCACAGAGTATTTAAAAAAAAATACGGTGGGAGGGTTTCGACCACTGACGGGCATCTAGTATTTATAAATCCAAGGATATTATAATTGTAATTAGTTATTGCAGTGTTACAGCGAAAATCGTTTCTATCTTGTGGTTGTCACACACGCTATCTATTTCCAAACTAGAATTATCCGTATCTCAGAGACGAGATGGTGATATGATAAACATACGAGTATGTACATATATAAACTGATATGCACTAAATATATATTGTTATAACTCCTAACGAACTCAACGAAATTCTAAGAGTAAAGTTCCAAATTTAGTGATGTGATGATGTTCTCCTAGTCGATTTCGACCACGGCGACAACTTCCGAATACTGTCGAGAGCCATCAACTGCGCAGGAGATATTATAGTACCACAAGTGTACGCGCAAACACAGAGGCATTCACTAGTCCCAACCTACCCGCGCCCCGATGTAACGCTAATGCGATAAGATAGGAGGTAGGCTAGGATGCAGTGTCAGAAACACGGGGACATTCACAACACAACCAGACCCAAAAACCAACAATTTGTGTTTTAGCACAAATGTTGGATCCGGCTGGGATTCGAACCCAGGACCCGCGGCGTAGAAGTCAGGTACTCTGACCACTAAGCCACGCGGTTGTCCAAAATTTAGTATAGGAGGAACAGAGAGAGCTGCACAGGGGTCGGACACTCGCCTCAACTTACACGTTACACGAAATTAACCACGAAAAGAACCTCGGTGACGGCACTCCCAGTAAGCTTTTATAAGGAAGACATATTTTACAATCTTCTTCGCTTGCGTGGAAATATGTTTTTCTTTAAATATCCCGTGAAAACTTTTTAATGTTCCGGGATAAAAAGTATCCCATGTCCGTCTCCTGGATGCAAGTTATCGCCGTGTAAAATTTCGTCAAGATCGGTTCAGCGGCTGAGCCGTGAAAAGGTAACAAACAAACAAAGGGACAGAGAGAGTTACTTTCGCATTTTTAATATTACTAGCTGATGCCCGCGACTTCGTCCACAGTGGATATAGGTTTTTTGAATATCCCGTAGGGACTATTTGATTTTCCTTAATAAAAAGTATCCTATTATCCGTCTCCAGTATGCAAGCTATGTCTGTGCCAAGTTCTATCAAGATCGGTTCAGCGGTTGAAATCGTGAAAAGTTAACAAAAAGACAGAGGGACAGAGAGAGTTACTTTCGCATTTATAATATTAGTATGGAAGTATATTATAGTATATAGTAGGTAATACGGATTTTGAGCCATCGTAGCTCGGGATCGACCGCTCGCCTTAAATTTCTCAGTACGCGACTTGACCTGGACTAATCCAGGTCAGTCGCGAGTGACAGGTTTAAACCTGTAATGGCACTTGAAATAGTTAAATTGAAATTTTAATTGCTGATACGAGTTAACTATTGAGAATAATTCAATAGTTATGAAATAATCGACGCCTCAGCCCCAAACCAGGGCCAGGAACCAGAATCGAATGAAGTTGGCTTTGAAAAGTTAAGAGTGTGGTACAAACGTGAATTGCAAAAGGTTTATTAAATACTAGCTGACGCCCGTGACTACGTCCTGCGTGAATTTAGGTTTTTTAAAACTACCGTGGGAACTCTTTGATTTTACGGATTAAAAAGTATTCAATATCCGTTTGCTGCCGAAGATCGTCAAGATCGGCTTCAGCGGCTGAACCTAGAAAACGTTCAACGGATAAGCCATGAAAAGGTCACAAACAGATACTAGGGACAGAGAGAGTTACTTTCGCATTTATAATATAAGCTACGGATTAGTAGTGTTACTTTCAAAGCATAATAAATATTGATTTTGACGTTACTAGAGAGTGGTTTTTGTTCTTCCGGTCGCGGCTTACATCAATTTTTCGTATGGACTACGGATAGTTGTTTCGCCTTTTGCTGTTCGGCTATCGAATCCTAGAGTCGAGCGTTTTTTAAAACGAAACCTACTTATAACTCGTTTTCCCATATAAGGGATGACAAAGGCTACTCACGTAGCCCACTTTTCGTTCTCGCGGGAAACGAGACGTGACGGGTGGCGAACCTTGTCGCCGCGTAAAAAAAATTCTTACTCCCCATTACGTTCCCACGTGCATTTATCTATCAGTATAATGATAGCCTTGCATATTATGGTGTTATTTTCCACGAATAAAGCCTGTTCGTACAATACCTTAGTTGCCTCTTACGACACCTCGGTAGAAAAGTGGTAGGTGCTATTCTACACTGCCGGACACCTCTTTGCCTACTTTCACTTTCTTCAATAAAAAAAATCTGTATATCTTTTTTTTATTTGATAAAGTGACGAAACGAGCAAAACGTTCATCTCATGGTAACTGCAACGTCCGCCTATAAGAAATGCTGTGTCACCCAGAACATTTCTGTGTGACACCACACTGCGTCAATCCCCTTAGACATCAGTTTTTAAGTCTCATATTTCCAGTGATTACGCTAGCTCTCAGTGCCCTTCAAAGCTTCACAGTAATGTTTGCACACGCATGCTACATGGCAGAATCATTGGAAAAACTTGTAAGGAATTTAAAAGTAATACAAATAAGGCTTAAGAACGACTACACATGACCTTTTGTAAGATATATGCACGCGTTCGCTTATGTTTTAAGCCGACGCCGATAATTTTGTATAGTCTTTTGAAACTATATGTTCTTATAGTTTATTGGTCTATTGAGGCAAGATCACTGCCGGTCGGACAGGTCCCACTGTCGGTCGTTGAACTTTCTCCCTCACTGTCTAATGTTATTGTTTATTCATTCTTGCATTAACCAACACTATGCCGGATGTATTTGGAGGTACTAAGCCAAAGCTCTCATAATTAAAATTTACTGTGGTGAATTTGAGAATTTACGGTGAGAAATCGCATTACTTATGGTCTGATATAATTGCCATGCTGGCTGTGGATTTCCTATAAAAAAAAAGAATTCCAAATTTGATGAGAGGCGTTGACTCCTTGATCATTTCAGCCTATCAATAGTCCACTGCTGAGCATAGGCCTCTCCCATAGATTGCCACAAAAGTTTGTTGCTCTCATTTTGGGGGGATTTTGCCATAGTTGCCTTGCTTGGCAGGCGGGTTGGCGACCGCAGTTTATTTTGCAGATGTTCCTGAAAGACGCTGCTGCCCATCTTCCAGTTTTGATTTTCATTCTGTCGACTTTTACGACACCCACGGGATGAGATGGGGTTGTAGATTATCTTGAGCCGCCACCACACGACTCTTTAATGAAAGCTAATTTAATTTTTTTTAAACGTTTCCACACAAGGTTTTCTCCCTGTAGCGTAAGAGCATTTTACATACAAAAATTTCACATGCAGACTCGAAGACATGCAATTTGTGTTTTTTGCTGTTAGCTCCGGCTGGGATTCGAATCCAAGACCCGCGGCATAGAGGTCAGGTACCACCATACGAACTGTAGTAGTGATGACGTTTTCCTGGCCGATTTTCGTGATTTTTCGGCTCGTGCGATAAGATCGGAGGTAAACTAGGATGCAGTGTCAGAGACACGTGGAAAATCCAAACACACTAACAAAAACAATCAACAATTGTTTTTACACTAATGTCGGCGCGGGCTGGGATTCGAACCCTGGACCACCGGCTCTGATCACTAAGCCATGCGGTCGTCCGAATAATACAACATACAGCACCTTTACACTACTAACAAATTTTGTTCCACGACTTTTAGAATTAAAAAAAACACGATTGACTTCTGCCCTAAGTTCCCCGGTCCCCAGTTCGATTCTCGTACAGAGCGAACATTTGTATAACCAGCACATAATTGCTCCGGATTTTGTTGTAATTTGTGTCTGTAAACGCACCCATGAATGCCCATGACATAGAAGTACTAATCTAGGATTTTGAGATATATGTATTACTCTGAACTGGGTAAAATTTCAAAATCCTAGAGTCGAGAGAAACGATTGCCGAAATCGCTTAATATATTGCAATCATTGAGTTCACATTATAAATAAAAACAAAAAATAAAAAAATAAAAATAAAAAAGCCTTTTATTTCTTGCAGTGTTAATTACAACAATTTTTATCTTGTTAATAATTACTATCTTGTTTTTAAATAAACAATCGTATTATAGTGTTAGTAGTTTATTTTACTTAAAATAAAAGCGTTAGTTTGTTTATTACTAGTGAAAAAGTATAACATAAAAAGGGTATGTATATATGTTCATTCTGCAAATAAGAGTTCACATTAAGTTCAATCTAACATCACACGTATGCAATGATTATAAACCGTAACCAGCGCGACGTTACAGCCATAAATAACAGTTCAGTTAATGTGCCAGCGTCCCGAAGACTTCCGTGGGAGTTTGCCACGCCACGCTCGGCTGCGCACCGCTCCTTGTTTTTATCCAACCACGAGGAACTACGGTGAGGTTGCTTTGGGTGCGACAAAAACTTTATCGAGATTGTGTTACATCACCCCACAAAAAGTTACAAGGTTGTTGAGTTAAACAGTCTATTTTTTCTTTTGGATAAAATGATGAAACAAGCATAACATTCACCTGATGGAAAGTGCAACGTCAGCCCATAACAAATGTCGTCTCACACAGAAGTGTCCTTCCGCCCTTCACCTTGAGACATCGGTTCTTTAGACTCATATGGCCAGTGATTACGCTAGCTCTCAGTGCCGTTCAAACCGAAACACAGTAATGTTTGCACACTACTGCTTCACGGCGGAATAACTGACACTGGTGCGGTACCTACCTAGACGGATTCCCGGATAGGAATCCTACCACCCGATTACTCCCCTTACCCGATAGTCGATTTAAGATTCAAGAGAAGGTGGTGAAGTAAAATTGTCGATCGAGTGTTTTATCGTATGCCGCTGTAAGTATTTTAAAGATGAAGGCAATTTTTTATACGAGAAAGTGACGGGACGAGCAAAACGTTCACCTGATGTTGAGTACAACGCTTTAACAAACACTGTGTCATCCAAAACGTTTCTGTGTGGCACCACACTGCGCCCGTCACTCTGAAACATTAGTTCTCAAGTCTCATATACCAAGTAATTAAAGTAGCTACTAACGGTGTCCTTCAGCCCGAAACCGTTTAACGTTTGCACACTACTTGACTGCAGAATATTTGGCACTGCGGTTGTACCTGCCTAGACCGACCAAAGTCTTAGTAGCAAAGTTAGTCTATAAATATAACAAAAGTTTGTTCCGTGCGGAAATCGAACCCACAACCCGTGACGTGGGAGTCAAGCACTGTGACAATCAAGACCATCAATTATTAACAATCACTTACAATTAAGTTATAAATTAAAAGAAATAGAATATTATGTTATAAGTACATGTGAAAATACGATGTAAACATCAAAAAATATAAAATTTAGAAATATAAATGTTACGGTTAAACTTCAATGGTCTTATTCATAATAAAATATAGAAGGTTTATAGCCTAGTTACAAGGAGCCGTGGTAGCTCAGGGCCAGGCGCTCGCTTTAAATTTTATAGTATGCGACTGACCTGGGTCCGAATCCCGGTGCCGACACCACTAAAATTGATAATTGCAATTTTAAGTGCTGATTTACCACGTGCTCGGCGGTGAAGGAAAACATCGCGAGGAAACCTGCATGTCTGAGAAATAAAAAATATTTCGAAGACATGTGCAGTCCGCCAACCCGCATTGGAGCAGCGTGGCGGATTCTTCCTAGCTCCAAAACCCTCTCAGAAATGAGAGGAGGCCTGTGCTCAGCAGTGGGACATTGATAGACTGAAACTTTACTTTTTTACTTTTTTTTTCAAGGAGATTACCCGTTTTTGACAGATTTTTGCAGCCAAATATATACAAATTCACAGATGTTTAACCGATGTAGATTTGAAATTTAATTAGGACGAAAACATATCAATGTTGAAGTATCCCACAGCGGAATTTTATAATGATATTCTTCTGATCGATTTCGACTACGACGACTACTTCCGAACATTGTCGAGAGCTGTCAACTGCGCAGGTTATATTATAGTGCCACAAGTGTCCGCGCAAACACAGAGGCACTCACTCGTCCCTACCTACCCGCCCGACGTAACGTTAATGCGATAAGATCGGAGTTAGGCGAGGATGCAATGTCAGAAACACGAGGACAATCACAACACAATCAGACCCGAAAGCCAACAATTTGATTTTCAGCAGAAATGTTGGCTCCGGCTGGGATTCGAACACAGGACCTGCGGCATAGAAGTCAGGTACTCTGACCACTAGGCCACGCGGTCGTCCATAATTTTATTATACATTTAGTAGGATTAGTTAGCTATATATTCAGGTTTATAAATCTACTATCATAAGTATTTTTTTGTCAATAACAACATAAAGGTATAGGAAAAATATTAGTATGGGCGAATAAAAAACTTATCTTTAAAAAGGTTTTAATGTGATATTTTGTCAAATAAATTATAATCAATATCGTCTTAACGAAAGCATGTATAGTTGTTAACAGTAATTGTAGAAACGTGTAACTAATTTCAAAACTCAGTAGGGGTCGACAAGGGTACGATTTATATATTCTCAAAATTCGTCATTGGAATTACATTGAAAAAGATTTTGGAGACAAAGGCTCTTAATTTTAAGGAAACAATGAGGACATCAATTTGTCACGTACACGTCCATTTTTTATAGAAATAACCAATACAAATAATTATTCCGAGCTGACTGCAACATCTCTTATTCGATGTTGCAGTCTGTTAATGAATATGGCCTTTATGTCGATTTCAACACAAGCGACATTCTGCTATTATCTACCAAAAGCTATTTCGTAAGGTCCTAAGTCCAAGCGCCAGCTTTGCGATATTCGTGAGACTATCACTATATTTCAATGTTTACAGTTTGTCTTATCTAAATGGTAAGTCCTGGATTTAAAACCCAGCCGGAGCCATTACATGTGCTAGATGTATTGTGATAGCCCTGTGTCTTTGACACTGCATCTGATCCTTTATCTGGACATAAGCTGTGCCCCGAGGTTTCATATAAAGTAAGCCCACCACAGGATTGCGCCATACGATATGGTGCTTTGTTGACCTAAGCATGCGCGTTTCGGTGCTTCGGTACAAATAATTTTTCAAGTATTTCCTTTTAAAAATTACTTAATTTTTTCTTTACTTAAAAATCTTACTGCTATAGCTGTAAGATTTTTATTTTATTTTTGTAGTTTTAGAAAACTTACAGCTCATACATCATAATTACAATAAATTAAGTTTTTTTTTTAGGTCACGATACCAGTAGATAATAAATCTATGTTAACATTTTGTACAACACCATTAAAACTTCTGCATGCCATTATTAAGTAATAATTTTGCCGATATTTACATTTAACTAAAGGGACCTGCAAAAGATTTGGTTTTCTTAATGATGCCGATGGTGTGCGTAATCCAATATTAGATAATAGCTCTGGGCAATCCACAGCACCGTTCACAATATTTAGAAGATACACTAAATCTGCTATTCGTCTTCGCTCGTGTAGGGGAAGTATGTGGCATTTTTTGCAGCGGCTAAAGTAATCAGGTACGTATTTTCTAGTACGAAACTGCAAGTATGTAAGGATTTTTTTCTGAATACTTTCAATTCGATTAATGTACACATTATAATTAGGATTCCAAACTTGCGAGGCATACTCTAAGTGACTGCGGACAATTGCACAATATAGTGTTATAAATGATATCACATAAGCGCCTACACTGCACTACTACAATATACCTGGTTATAACTTTTGGTTGTAAGGTATAATGTCGCAGTGATCGTAATCATGAGGGCAACATCATCATCTATCAAGTACAACGGTTGTTAATGGATATTTACTTTAAACAAAAGTAAAGTAACAGCCTATAAATGTCCCACTGCTGAGCACAGGCCTCCTCTTATTTCTGAGAAGGGTTTTGGAGCTGGGAATAGTCCGCCACGCTGCTCCAATGCGGATTGGCCGACTACACATGTCCTCGAAAATATTTCTATTCCTGGGACATGCAGCCTCACGATGTTTTCCTTCACCGCTAAGCACGTGGTAAATCAGCACTTAAAATTGTAGAACAGTTATAGAGGTGCTGGCACCGGGGATCGAACCCAGGTTACTCGCGTACTATGAAATTAAAGGCGAGCACCAGGCCCCTGAGCTACCACGGCATAAGTATGTAAATTAAGTTTATTTACTATCTACGCGGTTCAAGTTAGAGATCCGCAGCAAAAATGTTAAATGTATTAAAAACTACTAGGTTTTGTCGTATTTCCAGACGAATTGTTTAAACACAAAGATCCAGATCCGGAACAACTATCTGTATGTCATACAAATATTTGTTCCGAGCGGGTATCAAATCCGCGAACCGGAACCTACTCGTAGTTATCAATTGCAATATTCATTGCGCCAATCAAACCGTTAAAGACCGCCTTGTTTATGTTTTTTTAAATCTCTTTACAAGTGTTTAGGCGTTTTTAGGTCTTGGGTACGAATTGCGAAATATGACGAGCCTACCATTCGACTATTGTCGTGTTCCATTTCCACCTACCTAAACGGATTCCTATGCAGGAATCCGTCTAGGTAGGTACCACCCCAGGGCCAGTTATTCTACCGTGAAGCAGTAGTGTGCAAGCATTACTGTGTTTCGGTTTGAAGGGCACTGTGAGCTAGCGTAATCACTGGGCATTTGAGACTTAAGAACAGATGTCTCAGGGTGACGGGCGCAGTGTGGTGTCACGCAGAAATATTCTGGGTGACACGGCATTTGTTGTAGGCACTTACCATCAGGTGAACGTTTTGCTCGTTTCGTCACTTTATACAATAAAAAAAAAATATATCCTAGCACAAGTTTTCAAACTTAGTTGAGATTGGTCAACAGAAACATTAATAATGTTATTAACAATGTTGTTAATAATCATTACAAAAAAAAAACATAAAGTATTCGCGGTAAATACTCGGTAAATTATGTTAACGGCATTGGTTATTTATGGGTTAAGTCGGTAAAGTCGTACTTGAGTTAAAATGTTTTGTGTCCGCGTTCCATTTCGATCATAATCCAGTCCCATTCCATTCACTCGGTCAATTATTCTGAGTTATTTATGAACACGCTTGCTTGTATTTGCGTTTGTAACTGATTTGACATACTCACTTGTTCATAAACCAAAGGTTTTGATTGAGTAGTTTCGTCGTGCAACGGCTTTTGTTTGTTGTTTTGTTTTTAATGGTAGTAAATAACGTGACGAGGAAATCACTCACTTGATGGTAAGTGGAACCGACTGCTCATGGCAGTAGCGATGTCAATCCAGATGTTAGGGTGCAGGAATCCGTGTACCACCCCAGGGCCAGTTATTCTACCGTGAAACAGTAGTGTGCAAACATTACTGTGTTTCGGTCTGAAGGGCACTGAGAGCTAGCGTAATCAACGGGCATATAATACTTAAGATCTGATGTCTCAAAGTGACAGGCCTAGTGTGGTACCATTTACTAGTGGTAAGATTCCTATGCAGGTATCCGTCTAGGTAGGTACCACCCCAAGGAAAGTTAATCGGCCGTGAAACAGTAGTGTGCAAACATTACTGTGTTTCGGTCTGAAGGGCACTGAGAGCTAGCGTTATCAACGGGCATATAAGACTTAAGAACTTATGTCTCCTAGTGATAGGCCCAGTGTGGTGCCACACAAATGTTCTGGGTGACATAGCATTTGTTATGGACAGACGTTGCACTTACCACCATGTGAACGCTTTGTTCGTCTCGTCACTATGCAAAGCTCTGTGTGGCATCGCACTTCTCTCGATATTCTAAGATGTTGTTAACAAGTCTCATTTTTTCTCTAATTATACAAATTAGAGTGCCATTCAAGCGGCAATAGCCTAATGGTTTAGGGTACGGACTGCGAAGCATGATGTCGCAGGATCGAGCCCGCCATCCGACTATTGTCGTGAACCATCTCCTAGCACAAGCTTTTACGCTTGGAGTGGTTAAGAGGAATATTAGTTATGTTAATATAGCATTGCTGGTATTCTTAAAAAAAAAATCAAACCGAAACAGTACTGCTTTACCGTAGAATAATTGCCAGTACCTTCCTTGGCAGATTTCTGCACTACAATCAATAAAATTGTTATAATAATGTTTGAACAGCCTTCTTAGGAATAAAAAAAAGCTTACAAAAAGGCGCTCTATACTTCTACGCTCACTTTTCATTAATTCTTGTCTATCGTACTCAAAAATGTTAAGAATATGCGCCCAAACCAGGTTTTCCTCTACCGTACATGACAACATTTTTAAACACACCATATTCGTCCAAAAACGGCAGGAGCATTCCTTTCCGCGGCCCCATTGATCCCGTCCATGAATATGAAGTTAATTAGGCACTTCCCGTCGCTTGCAATAGGGATGCCACAAAACATTTTATTTTTTACAGGCGTTGGTTTCACAACAAAACTATGATCGAAAGATCTTGGTTTGTTGAATTTACCTTGATGTAATTTCTGTGGATATTCAAAACTTTTAAACTTTTCGAGGGAACGTAGATTTCATGATGAATAATATTTAGAAAATGCTGCTACCAGCAAAATCTACGTTTTTAATTATCAATTTTTATACTCTTTTAATTTAAAAAGAAAAATAGACTTTATGTGAAGGAATATGTTTAGTAAAAAGTGTTTAGTTCCTTAACTTTGTAATTTGCTCTAAAAACAATCTGTAATACTCGTATTTGTAATAATATCCGTAATATTTATAGTTATTTATATCGTTATATATATGTGGTTTCTATTCTATTCTATTACCACCGGGGGAGGCACTGAGTGGATTACACTGTGCTTACAATTTTTGGATCCAATCCAATCTACGTAGGTACCACTGCAGGGTCAATTATTCTGCCGTAAAGCAGTAGTGTGCAAACATTACTATCTTTCGGTACCAAGGGCACTGAGAGCTAGCGTAATCACTGGGCATATGAGACTTAAGAACTGATGCCACAGGGTGTCGGGCGCGGTGTGGTGCCAAATATAAGTGTTCCGGGTGAGTTTCTAAGTATTTAATAACAGCATTTGTTATGGGCAGACGTTGCACATACCCTCAACTGTACGATTTGCTCGTCTTGTCACTCTCTTCAATAAAAAAATCGGTATCGGAAAATGTATATAAAAACAAACAAGAATTATTAGCCTGTTATTTAGTTATCTCTCTTAATTTATTACGTTATATGCATTATTTGAGTATTCCCATGTCCATCCGTGTTCCGTCTATATGGTTACACCAGTTGAAGAGCATCTGCTCCCTAACGAATGCTATTCCGGCCACTCGCCAGTTATCGCACTTAGGCTTTGTTATTTTTAAGTACACTCAAATTAACATCGCCTGAAGAAACATGTAGTGGAGTATCTAATTCCGTTTTGGTTTGTTGGTTTAGGATTACTGCATTTGGAAATGTTCTTTTGTGTCAAGTCTGTGATTTTTAAATTTGACATATCAATGTTTGCGTGCCTAATAAATTTTTCATTAGCTACTCCATTGCCGGACAATCTCCGGATTAAAACCGCTGTGTGATTAGATTGAAATGGCGGACGTCATTTCTTCACTGCAAAATTTGAGCTTTTCAAATTTTTGTATTACTTATTTTATTTGGACAGGTGGTATAAGGATTCTGCCCGTCTTCATATACTAGATAGCCACGTGGCTTAGTGGTCAGAGTATCTGATTTCTACTAGACGGGTTCGGGGTTAGAAACTCAGCCGAAAACAGCTTTTGTGAAAAAACACAAATTATTGGCTTTCAGGTCTGGTTGCGTTGGATCTGTCCCAATATCTCTGACATTGTTTCCTAGCGTACTTCCGATTTTAGCGTTATATCATGTGCCGGTAGGTTGAAAGCCTCTAGATCGTATTAGTATTTATTGCGACTTGTGATCACCATGTGACCGTAATTCGGCCAAAATTCATATTTTTTAAATTTGAAAGTTACTGAAGTTTGAGTAATTATTTGCTGGCAAAGTTTTAAAATTATTTGGCGACAATCTCTACTCTGTGCTACTTGCTGACCATAGACTATTAAAAGTTTTGACATTGGCAGTATGAACGTAAACAAACGACAGACGTATTATGTGTTTCACTTTGTCAGTATGAAGGTAAGTAATGAATGTTCTGTTTTATTCAATTTAATGTGTTTGTAACACATGTTATCTAGAAGTTTTAGTTTTCTCGCTTTATCTCCTTATAAACTTTGTCTATGCCAAATTTCACACTCCTATACACAATATAAAGCTTAAAAAGGGTACTAAGTTTTCTCTTCACGTATTAAAATATAGATTAACGCGTTTTGACATACAAACTCTTCAGTTTTATTATAGTAGTAAGATTATAGTATTTCGAATCGATCAGAACATCGTGGTCGAGCAGTTCGTGGTCTCTATAATAACTACGATAACATTTTTATAATATATTTCACAGACAATAAGTGCGTTATTGCAGTATATTGCGCATTAGAATTATAACTCGATTTATCAGTCAGCGATTTCTTTAGGTATTGCTCAGTTCTGATTACGCATAACTAATCAAATAGCTTCAACTAGCATTATTACAAAAGTGTTATATTTCATCGTATTTGTCAATTTGGCTTGTATTCCGTTTTGTTGATGTTAAAGTTATAAAAAGACTACGAGCCGTTTCTTTCGTAATAATGGTATGTTATTTTAGAGTTCATTGCCTTCAATATGCAGTCAGCTGCTTGATAAAAACCTGAGACATCAAGTCTTTATACGTATAATAGCTCTCGGCAACCTTCAGACTCACGGTGGCCTGTGTTCAGACCGAAACACAGTAATGTTTGCACACTTCTGCTTCTCCGCGGAAAGTGAGCCTTTGGTGGTACCTACCTAGACGGATTCCTGCATAGAAATACTTCCACGAGTTATAATCGGCAGCTAAATCAACCGTGAGATGGTGTGGTAGATTCTCTTTATTTACCGTTTTATTTACCAACCGTGAACGTATCGAAAATATCACACGTATACACAATATAGCCGTGTAGGCTATAGCAAACACCCCTCAAAATGAGGGCTACAAACTTTAGTGGCAATAAATTAGGGAGGCTTATGGTCAGCAGGACTAGTTGTGGGCTGAAATGATGATGATGATAATATCATCCGTGATTATATATCATGCTGCAGATATCATCGTTACGGATTCTATCTCGCAGACGAATACCGAACATAACTCTTTCCATTATTGTATATCTGTATTTATTAGTATATCTGTATTTATTAGTATATCTGTGTTGAAATACTTTACTTAGTCGAAGGTTATTTAAGTCAAGGTCTTTCTTGCCAAATATTATGTTGCTGTAATTACCTTCAAATTTAAAATATTATTGATATTATTAATTACTCTCGTAAATATTTTAGGGATAATTTGCGTTTTCATGTTACGATAGACGCAGTAGTTGGTATAAAACATCTTTAATTTAACTACTCGTATATTTACGGATTTTACTGCGTTTCTTTTAACTATTTATAACCAGACTTTTCGAACACTTTACAGTACCCATGTTTCCGGGAGTATTGAGACGTCTGATGTCATAGTTCCAGGGTACCTTCAGCTTTTTATTATTGTTTTTGGTCCGATCTACGCAGAATGAGTTTACTGTGTCTTGAAATCTTGGAATGTTACGCTTGGTTTATGATTTAATTTTATTAACATTAGGATCCCGCCCATTTCCTCTATTAAAATTAGGTTTAAAAAGTAAGACAGATGCGACAAAATCCGTAAATCTAGTTTTATCAAATGTGTAGTATTCGTATAAATATAGGAAAACATTATAAAAAACTATTAATATTATAATTTTAAATTTAACGCAATTATTAAAGATATCAGAAACGACTGCAGTTACTTGAAGCTTGAAGCGGGCCCGCGGCCATCGCTAACCGTGTGGTAGTGTTGCCATGTTGATATTTATATAAATATGGAACTTTAAATAAACGACAGTATATACCTAATTGTAATTCTAAAAATGATTTTAAAATTATGAACTATTGGTACTTATAAAATAAGCGATAATCATGTTGCAAGAATAACCCGCGACACATAGTGAAGTGGCTGCTTCTTTGCATCTTCTTGCATTATAGCATTGCGCCAACAGAGATGTTTTACTAGATTTTAGTAAATAGTTCCTGGACTCTCTGAAGGTGGGATTTGCCGTAATCGCCAAACTTGGTAGGTGGATTGGCCATCGCAGTATCAGACATTGCATACCTTAAATGCTGTTGTACTATCATCAGCCTAGATAGTTGAGTCTGGCATTATAGAGATGGGATTTATTTTTATTGGATAAAGTGACAAAACGAGCAAAACGTTAACGGTAACGAAACGTCTGCTCATAACAAATGCTGTGTCACCCAGAACATTTCTATGTCACCACACTGCACTCGTCACCCTGACACATCGGTATTAAATCTCATGTGCCCATGCTAGCTCTCAGTGCCCTTCAAACCGAAACACAGTAATGTTTTCACATTACTACTGCACGGCAGAATAACTAACTTTGGGATGGTATCTACCTAGTCATTTACAACACCACCGGTATGCGGCGCACCTATGTTGCCGTAGATTCTATAACGCCTCCACAACCGTCACAGAAGACACAACTTCGTATAATACTTACAGAGAAGGTAAGGTTATTACGTAATATTTTAAAAGTAACTTAATTAATTTAAATCGACAAAATTACTGTTATGGTAATTCATACATACATACATACATAAGATCACGACTGTATCCCATAAGGGGTAGTCAGAGACTGGGCAATCACTGCAAAAACAGATGACTGCCACAATCCACGTTTTACCAAAACAATATAATGCACTTGGTGTGATAGGTGGTGAGCCCATCGCCACCATGCGCCTTTGGGTGCACAGTGCAGTTTAATTCCTTACTCGCCTTTTACGAGATCCATTGGATGAGATGGAGTGGTAATATTCTTTTAACGATCCGCCACCAACATGATAAAACAATTGACCGAAATGGGATAGGATGGAGAAAAAGGTTTTGGTTCTCTTTCTAGTGATGTCAAAAATTGTAAATGTTTGTTTCTTCTAAAACAAAACGTGCTTTTACTTGTGTATGTTGTTCAAATCTTGAAGACCTGGGCTCGAATCTCAGCCGGATCCAACATTTGTGAAAAAACATATTGTTGGTTTTGGGTCTGGTTGTGTTGTCCATTTGAAATGTATGCATGTAAAACGCACCCACGATACAGGAGAAATGCTACTGAGAGGCCTCGTTTTTTTAAGAAAATAAAAATGTTACATGTTACAAGCAACAGCGAGTCCAGTAGCATTGAATTTAAAGTTTTATTTTTGTTATTTCGCGCCGATAATTGAATACAGTGTTACCATAGCAAGAAAACTAATAATATCAAATTCGGATTTCGAAATGAGCGAGTTGATCTTGTATCAAAATCTCTTTATTTCCTTATTATTAATATAATCTTTCAACCCGTGACATTTGGTGTCGACGAAGGTCAAAATCAACCAGTCAGGGAGCAAATTTTTAATAGTTCCAAATCCATATAAATGAAGAAATGTTCGGTTCAATAAAATAAAAGGTTAATGTTGAAGTTTTTCTTACAAATTTTAGTAAAAACAGTCTCACGCAGTACTGGACGACTGGTGTCCCCAGTCAAACGGCTCACGTTTCCTCCTTATAGAACCAACGACACATAAATCAAGCAAGTACGTAAAAACGTACGCTTTTTAAGGTAAAAAGACACCCCATCGTTTATGTAGACGTGAAGTGGGGGTCTAATTTAGTCACAATGTGAAGCGACGATCTGGAATAACTTTTTCAATTTGAAATTGAGGGGGTTTTTTATACTTTACAGCTCGGTAATTGACCACAACTACGTGGTCACTAGGCCTAGTGGTCCGCGTAACTGTGCCGCGTGTCCTTAGTTTCGTTGTGATTATCCCCGTGTTTCTGACACTGCATAATAGCCTATCTCCGACCTTATCGCACGACCGTGACATCGGGCGTGTAGGTCAGAAAGAGTGAGTTTCCCAAAGCATTTAGAAACTATCGCCGTAATCTTGAATTATATTATAATTCATTAGTTTTGGATCTGAAAGTGACTCTGTATTAATTGAGTTTTGTAAAAACAGTAAAATAACGTTATCGTTCTGAATACTGTATGCACAGTGACGAGAAGAACCGTCTACAGTGTGTGACTTTACATCTACATCTATACAATTACGCCATTTTCCGATATAAGGGGTAGGCAGAGAAATCATCCCTACGGAGTGGGCTGCCCCACTTTTCGCCCCCGCAGTCAACGAGACGTGAAGTACTTACGATACTTGCTCTGCATGACACCCACGAGTTACTAACGATGGCCACTGGCTTGGCGGACGGCAAAACGATTAGGTAGGAAATGAACTTGGGGTAGGGATTGGGAAGTAGGGAAAGGAACTATAAGATATGGGATACTACTATCTCGGAAGGAGCAAAAGGAGACAGCAGTAGCTCGGGTGGTATCCCTGGACAACTATATAAGTAGCTACAGAGTAACAGTCTATAAATTTTCTCGCGGGCCTTCTGCTCGCGAGTCTCTATAGACGAAGCAATAAAAGCCATAGGGCTATTTGCACACTACACACATAAAAAAAACCTATAAATGTCTCACTGCGTCACTGCTGAACACAGACCTTACTAATTTATTAAGAGGGCATTGGATCTGGGAAGAATTCGCTACGCTGCTCCAGCATGCGTAGGTGAATAATGCGGTGTGGTTCGATTTTTTTTTCATTTCCCATACATGCAGATTTACTCACGACGTTTCCGCTGAACATTTTAAATTTCAATAAACAATTTTAGTGCTGCCAGTGCAGGGGCTAGGTGCTGGCCTTAAGTTTCATAGTACGCGAGTGACCTGGGTTCGATTCCCGGTGCCGGCACCACTGAAATTGTTAATTGCAATTTTGAGTGCTGATTTACCACGTGCTCGGCGGCGAAGGAAAACATCGTGAGAAAACCTGCAAATATGGGAAATAAAAATATTTCGAAAGACATGTGCCGTCCGCCAACCCTTATTGGAGCAGCGTGGCGGATTCTTCCTATCTCCAGAGCCCTCTCAGAAATCAGAGGAGGCCTGTGCTCAGCAGTGGGACATTTAAAGGCTGAAACTTTACTTTGCTCTTTTTAGTGCAGGGGATGGAACCCGGACCGCTCGCGTCGTCGTTCGAAGCCCGTGAGCTACCACGGCTCAACGCGGAGCCGGATTTAGGGGAAGGCAACTGAGGCGAGAGTCCCATGGCCTTCACTAGAGCCCAGTCCCCACAATAGAAATTTCTAGATAAAATTAGGTTAACTAGAATAATATGCAAAAAATGTCTCAGGGTAACGAGTGCAGTGTGGTGCTACACAGAAATATTCTGGGTGACAGCATTTGTTATGGGCAGACGTTGCACTTACCATCAGACGTTTTGCTTACATACATACATACATACATACATACATACATACATACATACATACATACATACATACATACATACATACATACATACATACATACATACATACATGCTGCTACCACACGGTAGACGTTTTGCTTGTCTCGTCACTTTGACTAATTGAAAAAAATCCCTCGTCGCCCCGGGGCCTCACATCTCTAAATCCGGCCCTGGTTTAACGGAAGGCTATTCAAGGTCGCGATGACGAGTCTACAGAAACCTTATCATTTGCAGTACCGTTGCAACTGTATGCAAATTGAACGAACACGTGCTTCGAAAATGAATGATTATTTATTAGTAACAGAAACTCATGCTAATTGCCGCTTTTTTAGCACTTTCACCGTGTGATTTGTTTAATGAGTGAGCGCGAAATCGTTTAACAAGCCGATTGTGTTTGTGCGTCAACAGAGTTTCAACTGTTGACTTTCTTTGACGAGCACTTGGCTGAGTGGACAGAGTACCGACTCCTACGTCGCGGGCCTGGGTTCGTAACTCAGCCGGAGCCAACATTTTTTTAATTTTTTTTTTATTTGATGAAAGTAACGGAACAAGCAAAACGTTTACCTGATGGTAAGTGCAACGTCTGCCCATAACAAATGCTTTGTCGCTCAGAACATTTCTGTGTCATGTCCACACTGCGCCCGTCACCCTGAGACATCAGTTCTTAAGTCTCATATGCCCCGAGAACTAATGTCTCAGAATGGCGGAGTATGGTGTCACACAGAATTGTTTTGGGTGACACAGCATTATTTGCAGACATTGCACTTACCACCAGATGAACGTTTTGCTCGTTTTGTCATTAGCTCCAATAACAAAAAAAAAAATTAGGACCTACTCGCCAATACTCGGCGGCTGCTGTAACACAGTCATAACTCTTGATAGTGTCTTTACAACTATTTGGTTTTACTGGTGGAAGGATTCCTGTGCGGGAATCCGTCTAGGCAGGACCAGTTATTCTGTCGTGAAGCAGAAGTGTGTGAACATAACTGTGTTTATGTTTAAAGGGCAGTGAGAGCTAGCGTAATCACTGGGCATATGGGACTTAAGAACTGATGTCTAAGGGTGTTAGGCGTAATGGCGTCGCACAGAAATGTTCTGGGTAACACAGCATTTGTTATAGGGAGACGTTACACTTACCAACAGGTGAACGTTTCGTTTTCACTCTATCCAAAAAAAAAAATTGTTCAAACCTATACAAATGGGAAAGATGTTAACTTCTAGCGTGACAAAAACATTTTCACTTTCTTTTAATTAGCAGAGATTAAATTATTTAGGTGAAAGTGTTTTTCTGACCGTACTCTCGAGCTGGCTCGTTATTCGCGATGACACCGGTGTTGCGAGGTATGTTAAATGTTTTTTAACCCATTTCCTGATTTATAAAATGTGTATGTATGGATTATTCGCAATGGCATAGACAGCCTTTTTATTGAATTTATAAAAAGAACAATTTTATTATCATATGTACATGCGGAGATAAAATGCACGCATGTTTTTTTTTATATAAAAGTGTTTACACACTTCATCTAATGATTCGTCAGTGTTTTTTTATGGAAGAAAGTGATGAGACGAGCAAATTGTTCACTTGATAGGTTAGTGCAACGTCTGCCCATAACAAATACTGTGTCACCCAGATCGTTTATGTGTGGCACCGTACTAAGCTCGAAACTCTGAGACGTCAGTAAGTCTCATAAGCTTAGTAATAACACTAATGGTAGTAATAATTACACCACTGTGGATGAGGATTCCTATGCAGGAATCCGTCTAGGTAGGTACCACCCCAGGGCCAGTTGTTCTTCCATGAAGCAGTAGTGTGCAAACATAACTGTGTTTCGGTTTGAAGGGCACTGTGAGCTAGTGTAATCACTGGCCATATGAGACTTAAGAACTGATGTGTTATGAGTGCAGTAGGACACAGCGTTTGCTATGGGCAGACGTTGCACTTACCATCAGGTGAACGTTTTTCTCGTTTCATCACTTTATCCAATAAAAAAAAGCTGTCAGTACCGTTTAAAACGAAACAATAACACGATATTACTTGCACACTATTACTTCATGCCTACCTAGACGGATTACCTACCTACCTACCTGCCATGGCCATCTATATGTATAGTTAAAAAGTCATCTTAAAAATTATAAATAAATTAGTATCTTTGTTTTAGGTGAAAATAAGATGTTTTATTTATAAATACATAAAATAAGTACCTAACTAGACAATCATTCAACCACCACTGTGACCACTGCTGTGGCAGTGGTGGTGTGGTGTAGTGTAGTAACCACAAACAATATCAGTTTTCGTTAGCGACCAGACTGTAAACGCGTTCGAAGTATACCAGGAGATCATGAATGTGTCGTAACACGCTCAGTTGCATTTCATATGTGGAGCTATCACTTTCATACGTTTACGAGCCACTTGACATATCAGATATTGCTCAATGCTCGAAGATAAAGTGTGGATGCGTTATCGCGTGCGACATGTTCATTGAACAAGTGATTATTTACTCAGAAATCGAGATTGGTGAGAGTTCCCATAGTTATTATCTTGAAAGTCTGATCTCCTGGTATTATTGTTCAGTATTTATTAGGCGTGGTATTGTGATGAGGAAAAGATACTATTTTAATTTAGTGCTTTTTCGATAGTTTTTTTCCTTTTTATAAAAAAGGCGGCAAACGAGCAAGCGGCTCACCTGATGGTTAGTGATCACCAACACCTATGAATACCAGAGTGACTGCGGGTGAGTTGAAGTTTAAAGTTTGAGATAGGTTTAGGCTCTGGAACAATGTCTAGCGTTAAACTTTTGGATAACAACTTTTTATTGAATAACGTGACGAGACGAGCAAATCGTTCACCTGATGGTAAGTGCAACGTCTCCCCATAGAAAAGCTGTGCCATCCAGAACAACTACATGAGGGGCCATACTGTGTTCGTCTAAAATTAGACAATATTATTGCACACAGGCCATATAGGCCTCGTCTCATTTCTGGAGACGGGAAGAGGCCGCCGCCACCCGCCACGCTGCTCCAATGCGGGTTGGCGGACTTCACATAACCTCGCAATATTTGTTATTTTTCAAACATGCATGTATCCTGACAATGTTTTCCTTCACAGCCGAGGGTAGATCAGCACTTAAAATTGAAATTAACAATTTTAGTGGTGCACCGGGAATTGAATCAAGGTTCAAATTTAAAGTGAGTGACTAGCCCCTAATCTCCCACTAATTCCTCGTCGCGACCAAAGGGTAACAAAGAGAATTCTAAAGTGTGAGAAAGGTCAAATGGTTCCTAAGATGTCGCCAATGGGAAATAGCATCGGGCACTCGGCTAGTCTTTAATATGATTACTTAATTATGAAACATATATAAGCGTATATTCATGTCATTGCCTTTTACATATATTAAATTAATCACTAACTTACGGAGTTCAAATTACGGTATCGGTGCACAGCGACATCTATCAATACATATTGGATGCACCTTATATTAGTTTCTTAAACGTAACAACAGATGGCTGCGGGCAATAATTTACTTATAGTATTTTTTTAGCAGATTTGATATAAAAAGTAATTTTAGTTAAGAACTAGTAAGTAGTCCAGAGGAATTTTATTTAATTTAATGTTAATTATTTATTTTTGTTTTTATTATATAATTACTTTAAATAATTTCTATTTGGTGTGCCTATTGATAGGACAATGTACATATTAGGTACTCGTATATATGATTACATTTATTATTATATAAATAATAACTGTCATCATTATTATAGTCTATGTTCACGAAAAATATTTGTTTTAATTTAAATTTCAATTTTTGTAATGAAGGAAAGTAAGTTAATTTGCTAAGATCCGCATGCAAAATATAAAAATGGTGTACAATACTACCAATAGACTGGTGTATATTATCTAGTGGTAGTATTGTAGTGGTTGGTGGAGGGTATCTGGTGGCGGTTCCTGGTGGCGGTTCCTGGTGGCGGTGTTAGTTTGCTTGTGTACGCCACTGAGGGAGGGCGGGCGGTGCTCTTCTAAAAACTAGGTAATAAATACCATTTTTATATTTTGCATGCGGATCTTAGCAAATTAACTTACTTTCCTTCATTCTAAAGGAGTTCCGCAAAGTAACGCCTGATTCTATTAACTATATTAATTATTTTTTAGTAATCATATGATCAAGTCGTTCTGCGATTTTACCAAACCTTACTCTCTTAAGTTTAAAGATATCGAAAAAAAACTTAAATATATGGCGCCTCCATTGCCGGCAATTCTGGATGATGATAAGTGAATCTGATCATGATGTATGTACATCTCTCCCACGCTACTGCAATGATAAATGTCTAGACGCAATTGCCGTTTAGCGACCATTATGACGAAGGCGTTCAGTTCCCACACTTTGTACTTGAATTGTAAAACAATTATGTTCCGTTGGATGCTTACGATATCGTGTCGCACTCCTGAGTTGTAAGTTCGTATCCAAATACCGTGGCCCTGGGTCCTTATCCCAGCCGAAGCCAAGTGTTGTGTTTGTCCCCGTGTCTGATACTGCATTGTAACCTACCTCCAATCTTAACGTATGTGCGTTATATTAAGCGAGCTCTTGTGGTACTTTAATATCTCCTGCGCAGCGGATAGCTTATTAAATTCGCCGTGGTCGTATCACGGAATGACGGTCGACTAGGAGAATATCATACATTCGAATGAGAATTATAAGGCATTTCCCGTAGAAGACTCGTACGATGCGCACAGGATTATACTGGAGGTAGGATTCCTCTGAAAGAATCTGTCTAGGTAGGTGTCACCGCAGTTCCAGTTATTCTGCCGCGATGTAGTAGTGTGCCGACATTAGCAGTGTTTTGGTCGTAAGGGCACTGAGAGCTAGTGTCATTTTAGGGCATATTAGACTTAAGAATTGATGTCTCATGTCAGGGTAACGAGTACAGTGTGCTGCCACACAGAAATGTTCTACATGACTAAACATTTGCTATGGGCAGACGTTGCACTTACCGTCCGGCGTTTTACTCATCTCGTCACTTTCTCCCAAAAAAAAATAAGGCGGCAGATCTTCTTAAGCCGCCCATTCGCCTGAATAAATTTTTTTAGGGTGTCTCCTGTGTCGTTTGTGCGTTTTACAGACATAAATTCCATATAAATAAACACCCAGACCCTGGACAATTATGTGGTCCATGTAAATCTTTTTCTCATGCGGGAATCGAACCCAAGCCACTGCGTCGGTTGACGTCAAAAAATTGCGCATGCCGTAATAAATAGTTTTATGTTCTTTCTTACCATTAAAGGAGACAAGTGAAGGGAAAATTGTAATGCAGTCTAATTCCATAAATCACCACTACTTACCATATCATTATAAGTTTACACAGTATAAAAGAGAATGGCCAAAGGTCAGGATCTAAGATCTAAGACCACTTCTTGTAGTTGGGTTGATGTTAATATCGACCTATAATATACCTAATAAAATTAGCTATGATTGATAATCGAACAATTTGTCTTCTTGCTGACATGAAGCATCGGCGCTTTGGTCTATGACCGTGTGCTGGATCATCCCGACAATATAACTGGCTCATGGGGTGGTACCTACCTAGACGGATTCCTGCATAGGAATGCTACCACCTAATGTTCTTCCCTTCCCGCTAATGTTCTCAGTAGGCGACTCCTTAAGGTCATAGCATAAAGTTTTGCACCTAGAACTTACTTCTATAAACGGGCCATCTAATGCAAAATAATATTTAAAAATATATTTCAAATCGTCGAAGTTTTTCCCTAGAATAGCTCTCTCAAACATACAAACTCTCCAGATTTATTATAGTAGATAGAAGTAAGATAGGCATTTTTCACACAACCAGGTCCGTAAGCTGATAAACGCCTCTACAATCGTTGTTTCTGTATCTTAACGATTTTGACGTATCTGACAGAACCGCACGTTCTGAATTCTTATGATAACAGTTTGCAGATATCCGTGTTTTCTAAAGAAATGCGGAGATTCGAATTTTAAAATCGAAGCGCAGATTAAATATAATATTGGTTTTCGTGTTAATCGGGTCAGGCAGTTTTAGTTTGTGATAAGAGATTTAGTTTTTTTGACAATACAGGCTATGATTTAGGAGTTATGTAATTTTTTCACAAAAAGTTTTTCAGAAACTCATACGTCCTCCTAAACTCATACTCAAAAATAAATACGGCCTATAGAAACTCAGTATGACATGTATGAACGCCATGTGGCACGGATTTTTGCGTATTTACATTAATGATGACGTCTTATTCTCGATCACAGTGTCACCTTGAAGTCTTTTTGAATGAATATCTAAACGCCACACTTACTACTCCTTGGCGTGAATAAATTTCACATGCACAAAGCCCCCGGAACAACTTTCTGTAGTGCATATAAATAAATGTCCCGTGCGGTAATCGAATCTGCGACCCCAATATACCATGGAAGCAAATCGCTGACACTGCGCCAACAGAGTCTAATTTGCGATGTAGTGTCCTAAGTATTAGAGCAAACAATAGATGCACTCATTCGTTCTCACTTTTACCTTTTAAAATACATTAAAGGTTATAATTCATACATCGACTATTTCGACCATGATTTGAATAACCCTCTCAAATAGAGGAAATCAGTAGAGGAATATATAGGAGTGTTGCTACGAGCTGAAGTTCGGAACGCGCGGGACTATCGGACTAGGCTAGACGAAGTTGTAGCGGGGATTGTGGAATACGCCACGGTACGGAGCTTGTTCGGGACTACGTCCGCGTGGATACGAGCTGAAGTTCGGGACTACGTCCGCGCGGATACGAGCTGAAGTTCGGGACTACGTCACGTGGATACGAGCTGAAGTTCGGGACTACGTCCACGTGGATACGAGCTGAAGTTCGGGACTACGTCCGTGTGGATAATTTATTTTAAAAAACTTTGGAACTTCGTTCCCAGATAAAAAATCCTAGTACTAAGTCCGCCGTGGATAACGGTTTTAAAGGTAACAAACGACAGGGGACAAAGAGTAAAATATATTGGAAAACTCTGTCGATTTCCCCAGGAATAAAATCCAATGTCAATTCTCCAGTATGAACTATTTGCGGGATAAAGTATCTAAGTCGTTTGCATCTGTGAAATTTCGTCAAGATCGGTTCAGCGCCTGAACTGTCAAAAGGTAACAAACGGACAGAGGGAGAGAGAGAGTTACTTTCGCATTTGTAATATTAGTATGGTTATGGATATTAGTAAATACAAATTATAGTATGGATCACGTTACTTTTACATAATGTAATTAGACTTTGCCTTTGCTTGCTGCCGAACTGCATCAATATTAATGGCTCGTTCGAACATGGCCAATGACGGCTAAGGTCATCGGATACAGACCACGTAACATTTATAACATCCTCGCGTGGATCGACCTTATACTTGCTAGTTTTAATTTGATAGCACTTTACTGGCGAATGTATTTAAAAGTCGAACGAACCACCCGCACTCTTCGACTCCCCGACCTCTTTTAAAATTCTCACGCAAAAAATAGTTTCAACTGACAATTTCAATCCTCCACAATCAATCAATCCACATGTCATCGAAATATATATTTTAATTTTTCAGACATTCCAGGTTTTCTCGCGACGTTCCATTCACCGCTGAGCACGTGGTAAATAAGCACTTAAAATTGTAGAACAATTTTACAGGCGGCACCTTTAAGATTGAACTGATGTCCCTCGCGTACCATGAACTTATAAGGCGAGCGCCCGGCCCCTGAGATACCACGGCTATTGATAATTACGGCTATGTGTAATACAATAATCATGAAACATATTATAGTTATAGCTATTACAGTCTTTTAATTAAATATAAGGAACAGTAGGGTAAACTACATAACATTGTCTTCGTACATTCTACCCGGATGAGTGCCGTGCAACGGTATTGCAGGACCCACTTTGAAAGACGTCGTAGCTCTCAATGCAAATCGTCTCCATGCTGCGGTTTATGGAAAGCATCTATCATTTTAAAATTTCTACACGGTCTTGTTTACAGTTATTAAACGCAATTGTGTCTATATAAATTCAAATGCAATGAATGCCCTGTTCTAAGTTACTACTATGTTAAAAATATCATTGCAACATTCCTATGCAGGAATCCGTTTAGCCAGTTATTCTGCCGTTAAGCAATAGTCTGCAAACATTACTGTTTCGGTTTTAAGGGCACTGAGAGCTAGCGTAATCACTGGGCATATGAGATTTAAGAACTGACGTCTCGGGGGACGGGCGCAGTGTGGTGTCACACCGATGTTCTGGGTGACTGTGAGCATTTGTTATGGGCAAACGTTGCATTTACTGATGGTAAGTGAACGTTTTGCTCGTCTCGTCACTATTTCGAATAAAAAAAAATAGGAAAAAGCGATATAATAATCTATTTAATCAAAAACCCGACTTCAACGCAGCAGCTCAAATAATAATGCTGCATAAACTATCAATATCAAACATCAAAACTCAAAATATACACAGAAATTACAAAATTCAATAAAAACACTCCGCCAGTTTTCGAGTAGGCGCCAAAAGTCCAGCGAATACTCATCTTCATAACCATTCATCAGTCTAACAAATCTTGTAAAAAAATGTCATGCCGTGGATACCAGGACGGTATTTTTTTTATAGAGAAACAGACAATTTTAAGTTACGCATACAAAAAAGTAAAGTTCTATCTGTTTAGTAACTCTTTAGCTCTTTAGCTTGCCTTATATAAGTGCGGAGATTTGGCCAACCTCGTTACAATACAATAAAAAGTTACAAAACTGTCGGCATACATGCACTTGTGTGTAACTACCTCAAATTATAAAAGGATTTAAAGCCTTATTTGTATAGGAAGACGATCGACTGCAACATATTTACACCACAAGTCTTTTTTTAATTTTTTGTTTAATAATCGATAGATTTTGTATCCATATTCAAATTGAGATATTCGACTTTGCCCCATGAATGAATTTTGAACGTCTTATGATTATGAACGAACCGATTTAGTCAAAGCATCAAATAAGAAACACACATTCTCGATTAAAATCTCTTACAAGGGCATGTGTTTATTGTCACACTGGACCAGTGGTCACAGGTACAACTGTTAAAAAGTATGTTTCAATGCATATCGATTACAAATAAGCCGCATGGATAAGACAACTACTCCGTTTTCCATATTATGTATGATACCGAAGAGAACAAGGAGACATATCACATAGAAGAAGCGATATAATAATTATTTAATCAAAAACCGTCTTCAACGCAGCAGCTCAAAACATGCGAATCAAAGAGTTTGATAATTTTCTCATAGATCCCATAATCGGAACCTATAAGGGAATTGACCAAAACTATAAGGGTACCGGAAACCGGTAACCCGGTACATAAATAAAGAAATTGTACGTGGTTTCACAAAAAATATACGGATCGACTTGAGAACCTCCGATTTTTCGTCGGTTAAAAGTATGAAAACGGGTTAAAAAAATACTAGCGTATACGTTTATAAACAATGAAAAAAATACATTAAATTTAGCAAAAAGGGAAAGTTCGTTCGCTTCAATTGTGTTTTGAACGTGACGTCTGTCTTGAAAAATTTAAAGTCACTTATTTTTTAATTGTATTTGAGAAAAAAATATTGTTTAAAAATATAAATGCGTGGTTGTGACTCTTAGCTTAGTAGACGTTTAGTAAGTGATTAAGACTAGAATATCGAAAATATCACCAATATATTGCCAAAAACAACAGGGTAGACAAAGTATGTTCCGTTATGCTGTTTTCATACAGATATGCCCGCTACGCGTAGTGACGTTATCATGTCAACATTTGTATGTACTCGTACAACGTTTTACTTTCCCGCTTCAAGCAATAAATTACAATATGGCGGCACAGTTGCTCCACTGCACAATCGTATAGATGGCTCAGTTTGAATTTACCCAATAATTTGTGGTTGAGATTGCGCAGTGTGCGCCTTATTCATTTGTTAATGTAATTTGATGTTAGTTAGACTATGTTTGTTTCGTTTTATTGTGTATTGTTATACGTACATTCTTAGCAAATATAAGGTAATGTTTTTTGGTTTAAGAAACTACCTGATGTCCCCGACTTCGTCCGCGTGGACGAAGTTTTATTAAATATCCCATGGGAACTATTTGTTTTTAATGATAAAAACTATATTCGTCTCCATGTTGCAAGGTATCTCTGTGCCTAATTTCGTCGAAAACGGGTTAGCGGTTGAACTGTAAAAAGGTAACAAACAGACAGAGGGTCGGAGAGAGTTATTTTCGCATTTATAATATTAGATTGGATATAGAACGACAGTTTTTTATTGACATTTCAATACAAAAATACCATCCAAATTCCCGACTTTTCCGGTGTATTTTCCAAAAAAAATCTTTGATAGAAGCGTGTTCCTGACGACCTGAGAGGGACAGAGAGAGTTACTTTCGCATTCATAATATTGTCATGGATAGTTAAAATACTTTTCATATTAACATGGCATAGTCTGCCAAGCTGCCCCAATCGGCGTGCTTAGAAAATAGTTTTTCTCAGATTTGCAAGTTAATTGCGAGATTGGGTTTCATACTGGAAACAGAGTAACTTATTACTTTAATAGAAGTTGACAATTTTAGAAGTCCCGGAATATTTATCCGAAGTTGCGTTGAGCTGAGCGCACAAACCCGATGCGATTTGCCTTTTAAATTCTAAAACTGCTTTCAAAACAACATTTACGAATATAAACACAGTCTTTTGTTAGCATTTTTTTTTCAGAAATACAACATTTTATACTGGGCAACGATTCCTATGATGCTCGTTGTCTTAACTTCTGGATCATGCCTGCTTTCTATGACGTTAAAAATGGAACAGTCGGTCTCCTAACCACAGTGCTTTTTAAAAAAATACTATCGATAGATAAACAAAGCTAGTAATTTATGGTAACTTAGTAAAATACGACTTTTGTGGTCATGGTCAAAGCTTATACGACAAAACAGCGAACAATGGGACATTTCCAAGCGAGAGAGGAGCGGTGAAATGAATAGCCTGGGAGCGCCTTTGTGTCCTCACAGTTCAGTCAGATGGTCGCCAGCAACTTAAACACATGTAAATTTGTTTGTGGAAAAACCTCTTCTGTTCTTATGAATGACTACACCGGTGCGAAAAATAAGTCCTTTTCAGAGAAGAAACGGCAAGAACTCAAGAGTTTTATGGCGGTTATTTTTTTTCAATGCAATATTACATTGTCATTTATAAATTACTAGCTGATGCCCGCGACTTCGTCCGTGTGGATATAAGTTTTTTTTTAAATATTCCGTTTGAGCTATCTGATTAAAATATCCTATGGATGCAATCTATCTTTGTGCCAAATTTCGTCAAAATTTGTTCAGCGGTTGAACCTTGAAAAGGTAAAAACAGACAGAGGGACATACAGAGTTAATTTCGGATTTATAACATCAGTATGGATATTAATTTGTAACATCACATATGTGGTAGCCAGGGGGTTTGCATGTGCAGAATAAGAGTTTTTTCCATACATTTATATCCTCCTTGTAATGATCTATTTTATAATACGCTTTATCTAAAAATGTAGCCAGAACGTATCTAAAATGTCACGATTATATACATGTACATTGAGTAGTACTGGTTCTCACATTTATGTATGGTAGTGAATGTTTTTTTTTATTGGATAAAGTAATGAAACGAGCAAAACGTTCACCTGATGGTAAGTGCAAGGTCTGTCCATAACAAATGCTGTGTTGCTCAGAATATTTCTGTGTGACACCACACTGTGCCCATCACCCTGAGACATAAGTTCTTAAGTCTCATATGCCCAGTGATTACGCTAGCTCACAGTGCCCTTCACACCGAAACACAGTAATGTTTGCACACTACTGCTTCACGACAGAATAACTGGCCCTGGGGTGGTACCTACCTAGACGGATTCCTGCATAGGAATCCTACCACCAGTAAAGTCGGGGCTGGCAGGAGAAGCATGGAAGCAAGATTAATGCTGCGGAAATTAAAAGTTTGAGAAGGATAGCTACAGTGAATTTTATGGACAAAGTGAGGAACAGTGTCATAAGGGAACGTTGTGGTGTGGTAGAAGATGTAGTGACAAAGATATAGAAAATTTGGACACGGGAAGAGGATGGATGAAAACAGATTGACGAAACGGATTTATGAGACGAGTGTGAATGGGCAAGCGGGTAAGGGCCAACGTAGGCGAACGTATCAGATCGGAAACGTTTGAATGAAAGGCCACGTCAAAAGTACTCGCAACCGACGAGCTTGTATTAAAACGCGCTTGAAAGATGAAGCGAAACATCGTAGCAAGTGGAAAGATCTGGTCTCTGGCTACCCCAATGGGAATATATGTATTTAATAATGCCTTCTTGATGAAAATTGTGACAGTTCTTAGTGTAACGCTTTTAGTAAATATGTTCAGATGTACTTTTTAGTATAGGCCAACCTTGATTTTTGACGGTCAACAGATTATGGCCACAAATAATTTAATATCGTGTAATGTAAACATGTTCGTTTTCATCATCATTAAATCCCTTGCAAAGTCAACTGCTGAACCTAGACCTTCCTCATACAATTCCACAAAGCACAGTCCTGAGCCTTACCTCAAAGACTTCCCGCAGAATTAGAACGCAATGGAAAGTAAGAATTTTTTGACACGATTCCGAAATGGCGGCGAATTCTCGTTTCCCGCGAGGTTGATAAGTGGGCTACGTGTGTGGCCTCTGCCTACCCCTTATATGTGAAGAAGTCGTCAGTGTATGTATGTTAAAATCGAATCGGATCGAACTTAGGTTACACGGGTACTACAAAATTTAGGGCGGGCGCCCGGCCCCTGCGCTGCCACGGCTCGAATGTGAAACTTTTTTTTCGTTGCTGCGTTGTAAATTTTAATACTTTTTTATTGTTAATTGTTTGTTTTTATGTGTTTGTATTGAGCGTAGTATCGAATAAAGTTATTTTCTTTTCTTTCAAATCAGCGTAATTGATATACTATGTCGCTGATAGCAAAATATTTTCGATCGTCCGATGTTCGGTCACCGTAAAAACGTGGTCATGGTCGGTCTTCTGATAGTGATCGATTTATGTCCCTATAGCGCCCGTCGTATTAACTAATAAATCTTTAGCTTTCCAATTATTATCAACCTCGTATCTTTTCGTATTGTTTTGACCTGTTAAGTTGCTATTAGTAACTTTCATCGACCATTTCTCTCATAGTTTGCATATAATATATTCTATATAGTGGGCAGGCGTTGCGCTTACAATCGGGTGAACGTTTTGCTCGTTTCGTCACTTTATCAAATAAAAATTCTTAAATGTTTCTTGTAATTCATCGAGTGCTGCGTAAGACTATCCTTCGACAGTCTCCTCCCGTGGGTACTGTCTAAAATTTAATAAATGAAGTCTGACACACGACATAACAACTGTCTTAAATACAGTACAGGGCACGACTGCCCTTACCAGATGAATGATCTGCTAGTCTCGTTACTTTTGCCATAGAAAAACTATTATTAAAAACATTATATTCCAATGGATCTCGTAAAAGGCGAGTAAGGAATTAAACTGCACTGTGCACACAACAGCGCACGGTGGCGATGGGCTCACCACCTATCACACCAAGTGCATTATATTGTTTTGGTGAAACGTGGATTATGGCAGTCATCTGTTTTTGCGAGTGCATAGTCTCTGACTACCCCTTATGGGATACAGTCGTGATCTTATGTATGTATTTCTAGTCGGTAGAAAAGTTAGCACCGTTGTATAAATTATCTAAACGGACCTCTACATAGAATTCCGACTGCCAACAAAATCTTTATAACGGAACCGTGAATGTGTTAATGATATATCTTGGGCTAGGAATTTGTTCAAGATAATGCCCGCTTGGTGAAAACCAGCGCTGTAGTCTCGACTGCGGCATTAAGCTGTGTGAGACCCGTTTGCTCAATGCTCCACGACACACGTGGCAATATTTTTGTACGCGAGTTTTGTTAAATGTTCAGTTTTGTGATGTTATTTAATGTTTCTTTTTGTTTGTTAAATTTTGTTTGTTAAATTCCCGCTTAATTTTATGTATTTGTGTCTGTGGCGTATTTTCGCAATAAATGTTTATCTTTATTTCTTTCTTTCAAAGTTGTTTCGCAGCCCGAACAGACATACACAAAAGCGATTTAATAACACAAAGAAAAAGAAAATTAATTTGCTAGAATCCGCATGTAAAATTTTGAATGGTGTGTATCCTATCACCTAGTTTTTAAAGAGCACCGCCCGCCCTCCCTCAATATTGTGCACAAGCAAACTAATTCCGGCAACGGGAGCTGCCACCAGATACCAGATACCTATGCAGGAATCCGTCTAGGTAGGTACCACCCACGGCCAGTTATTCTGCCGTGAAGCAGTTGTGCGCAAACATTACTGTGTTTCGGTTTGAAGGGCACTGTGAGCTAGCGTAATCACTCGGCATATGAGACTTAAAAACTGATGTCTCAGGGTGATGAGCACTGTGTAGTGTCACACAGAAATTTCAGGGTGACATAGCATTTGTTATGGGCAGTTCCACTTATCATAAGGTGAACGTTTTGCTCGTTTCATCAGTTTATCCAATAAATAAAAAAAAAACACTACACTAGTTAATACGGTGTGTAACTAGTGGTAGCTAACTGACTACTGAACTGTAACTACTGAAGTCGAGAACACTTTCTTTCCCTGTTGTAAATTATTATTTTCGCCGCTCATCATCGTCGGTCATCATTTCACTGCAGGTGTCATGTGGTAAAGTATGTTTACTGATCACGCGGCTGCGCAATATTTACCCTATTTATTTACCCTAGTTATGAACGTAAACTTTACATTCTTTGAAGTTCAAAGTAAAGAGTAAACAAATTAAAACTGGACTCTGCTTAATATCCATTCATTAATATTATTTATTTAGCTATTATTATTTATTTATTTAGCTCAGGGGCTAGGCGCTCGCTTTAAATTTCATAGTACGCGAGTGACCTGGGTTCGATTCCCGGTGCCGGAACCACCAAAAATTGTTAATTGCAATTTCGTGGGGAAACCTGCATGTCTGAGAAATATTTTGGGGACATGTGCAGTCCGCCAACCCGCATTGGAGCAGCGTCGCGGATTCTTCCTAGCTCCAAAACCCTCTCAGAAATGAGAGGAGGACTGTGCTCAGCAGTGGGACATTTATAGGCTGAAACTTTACTTTTTTTAATATTTCGGATTTGCATCGTGTGTGTGTGTGGTGGCAGCGACAGAGAATTCGCCAGCTTATATCATCTCGTGCCAAGTGTCGGTGTCTGTATCTAGACACATAGATGCACGAGAATCATACAGTATATCATCATCATCATTTCAGACTATCGCTAGTCCACTGCTAAACATAGGTCTCCTCCATAGATTGCCAAAAAGGTTTGTAGCTCACACGGGTTGGCAACCGCAGTTTATTAAAAAAAAGATAAAGCGAGTACGTGACTTCTGCGCCGCAAGTTGGGTTCGAATCCCAGTCAAGGCCAACATCTGTGCAAAACTACAAATTGTTAGTTTTCTGGTCTGGTCGTTGTGTCCTTGCATCCTAGCCTACCTCCGATCTTATCGTAGGGGCGTTACATGGGTAGGTTGAGGCGAGTAGGTACCTCTGCGTTTGAAAGAAAGAAACAAAGAAAAAGTTTAATAAAAAAGATAAAGCGAGTACGTGACTTCTCCGCCGCAAGTTGGGTTCGAATCCCAGTCAAGGCCAACATCTGTGCAAAACTACAAATTGTTGGTTTTCTGGTCTGGTCGTTGTGTCATTGCATCCTAGCCTACCTCCGATCTTATCGTAGGGGCGTTACATGGGTAGGTTGAGGCGAGTAGGTACCTCTGCGTTTGAAAGAAAGAAACAAAGAAAAAGTTTAATAAAAAAGATAAAGCGAGTACGTGACTTCTCCGCCGCAAGTTGGGTTCGAATCCCAGTCAAGGCCAACATCTGTGCAAAACTACAAATTGTTGGTTTTCTGGTCTGGTCGTTGTGTCCTTGCATCCTAGCCTACCTCCGATCTTATCGTAGGGGCGTTACATGGGTAGGTTGAGGCGAGTAGGTACCTCTGCGTTTGAAAGAAAGAAACAAAGAAAAAGTTTAATTTAGCAAAAACCGCTGACGTACAAAACATGCATTTACAAACAACATTAACTTAAAAGTAACCATAAGAAGTTGAACCTTACCACTAATCTGTTATCTAAGCTGTACGTTTGGCTATTGTATGTACGTCGCGGGTCATGCCAAAGGGGGTCATCTCTCAACATATTGTCACGCTAACAAGCGCAATGCTGATTTTCAGTGATGACCGCTAGAGAATATCCTGGGGAACCTGGGCAGTCCCAAGACGAACGACAGAAAGTACTGAATTAATATATCATTCATTTACCACTCGGAACTGTATCCACCAACGACTGCGCGGACGTCAAACACGCACAAGCTGTCCCTATACCTAATCCATAAAAATAATAATACAAAACTCATACAATAAAAGTTATAAAACGAAAAAAAAGAAAAACGAAATATTACATTAACAAAGCTGTGCGTCATCTTATTTTTTTGTGTCTCGTACGACCAGTCAAAACAATGATTTGCTGATTTGAGCATGAATCATATTCACACCGATGGCAAAATCCCCCTCCAAAGACTCAAAAGAGAGCTACAAACTTGTGTGGCAATCTATGGGGGAGGCCTATGTACCTGATGCAGAATAATACCATAATATGCAATGCTGTCACTATACTGCTCGTGGGAACGCAATGAGGAGTAAGAATTGTTTGACTGGTGCCAAAATGGCGGCGACGTGGTTTGCCACCCTTCACGTTTACGGCACTCGTGGGGGCGAAAAGTAGGCTACGGGTGTGGCCTCTGCCTACCACTTATGGAAAAAAGGCGTGACTGTATGAATGTAAAGTACAGAAAAACATAAGTTTGAGACGTTAAGTGTACTTATGACGAAATCGAGCCGATTTTCAGACGCTGTGTCGCAATGGAGTCACTTTTCTATTGCACAGCGATTGCTATCTAATAAGTTCATTGTACTAAGTAGCTCGAGCCACAATTTTTAATTTATTATCTTTTGTGAACGACGAGAGGTTACGACTTTTTAAAAAATGTAGGCAGGAGAAAACTTAAGTAAGAAAAAGAATTGAACCAATAAAATAGTGAAATACTAACAAGGTATAAGAAGCAAATACCTACCCCGTTACGAAAATAATCGTGAAGATTTATAAATGAGGAATTTAATGTAAATAGTTTTTGCAGTTGTCAGTCAGTATACTGACCGTCTAGTAAGATCGGTGTTAGAGTCAGCGATACAGTGTGCAGTGTCGGAGACACGGGGACAATCACAATCAGACCAGAAAACCGGCAGTTTGTGTTTTTGCACAATTTTGCACAAATGTTGAATTCGGCTGGAATTCGAACTCGGGACCCGCGGATTAGAAGTCAGGTACTCTAAGAAGGCTCAGTCGTCGGCCACGCGCAAGCAATACAAAATTCAATACTTTAGAAACGTAAGCAAAGTATATTAGAACAATCAATTGAGTGTCCTTCATCATGAAATCGTTTTTAATTATCTATCTCTCTACATATAGCCGTGGTAGCTCAGGGGCTAGGCGCTCGCTTTAAATTTCATAGTACGCCAGTGACACGTGTTCGACTTCCGGTGCCGGCACCACTAAAATTGTTAATTGCAATTTTAAGTGCTGATTTACCACGTGCTCGGCGGTGAAGGAAAACATCGTGAGGAAACCTGCATGTCTGAGAAATAAAAAATATTTCGAAGACGTAAAGACCGTCAACCCGCATTGGAGCAGCGTGGCGGATTCTTTCCGGCTCCAAAACCCTCTCAAAAATGAGAGGAGGCCTGTGCTCAGCAGTGAGTCATTATAGGCTGTTACGTTGCTTTACTACATATGTAAACAAAAATCAATTGACGAATCTATGAAAGATCAGTTGAGAACGGCTCGACCGATTTGGCTGCTTTTTTGTTGTGTTCGAAACTGTAAGGAACACGCTTCTATCAAAGATTTTGTTTGGAAAAGTCCACCGGAAAAGTCGGGAATTTGTATGGCAGTTTTGTATTAAAACCTCAATAAAAAAGTGACGTTCTTTTTCCGCGCTGTATCTCTAAAATAAGTTATGGGAATTCAGAGTTTGATTAATTTTTTCATGGATATAATCATCAGAACTTGACCAAATACAAACGGCATAACCTCTGAGGTACCTTTCTAATAAAAAAGTCCTCGAAATCGGCCCACATGGATGTAAATTATCGCTGAACATACGTAAAGTGGTATTGGCACAGGGCCGGACGCTCGCTACAAATTTCATTGTACGCAAGTGACCTGACTTTGATTCCTGGTGCCAGCACCTTTAAAATTGTTCTTTAATTTTCAGTGCTGATTTACCAACTGCTTAGCGGTGAAGGAAAACATCGCGAAGAAACCTGCATGTGTGAGGACTAAAAATATTTCGACATGTGAAGTCCGCCAACTCGTATCTTCACTCTTACTCGGGTCCAAAACCCTCTCAGAAATGAGAGGATGCCTGTGCTCAGCAGCGGGACATTTAAAGGCTGTTACTTTTATTTATTTATTTATTCTTTATTGCTGACACGTTAAGCTAAGGCTCCCCCCAAAGGATTCTCGCCTTGTCGTGGCGGGGGGACTTAGTAATCGTGGCTTGGTCACCCACGGTGAAGCTAAGAGGGGCCTACATAGTCGGTCTGTGGCGACGGGCTGGCCCGAGGAGGTCGCTCCGAGTGGGCTACGCAAGCCCACTCCGGATGCGAATAGGTGGACTGCTGTGGTGAGCAGTACGAGGTGGAGTCGCGGAGGAAGAGGAGTGTAGGTGTATCGTTGCCTCTCTCCCAATCCTCCGCGACTCTGGCGGGGCCGTACCGTCGATGCGGTGATGGTGGACTGCTGGGGGGAGGAGTGAGTTGACACTGCTCACCCTGCCCTTTGCAACAGAGGTGGAGTCGCGGGGGAAGAGGAGTGTAGGTGTTGCGTTGCCTCTCTCCCTGTCCCCTGCGACTTTGGCGGGGCCGCACCGTAGATGCGGCGGTGGAGGGGCCGCGGAGGGAGAGGAGTGTTGGTGTGTCGTTGCCTCTCTCCCTATCCTCCGCGGCCGAAAAGTGGTTGACGGCGGAGCCACAGACCAGATCCGCTGCCGGGGCTAGGAAGACTGGTGCTTTCAAGTGCAGGTCTCCTGGCCCCGTGGCCTCCGCGTGGCGGACTCGGGGGGGTTCGTTGCGCGCACAAAGGTGGCCGTGCTGGAAGGCGCGTCATGTGTTACGGCGCGCCTTGCTGGGAAGGAGAGTGGGGAGGAGTTGTCCTCTCCCGAGAAGGGGCCGCCGATGTTAGGCGGCCAGCGCCTGTGGGGTCGCGGATGTGTGCGTGAGCGTTCCCGTGGCCCTGCCAACATGTGGCGAAGGCGGAACATCATGGTGTTTTAGTCGGTGCAAGTCCGACAGAACCCGTCCTTCCCCCCGTGAAGGCGGGTATGGGTTAGGCATTTCCCCATGTGTAAAAAAAATGTACATATACAAACACGTATCTTTCTCTCTTTTCTTTTTTTGAAGCCGAAATAAATAGGTTATTCATAAAAAAAAAACAATTCCACTGAATACACACTAGTGTTTGTTTTCAAACGGTAAATATGCGTACGTACATGAGACGTGGTGGTCGGTGGTCGCCGCTCGTTTATTTAACGTGTGTTGTAATACGACCCTGTACCACATGCACAGCGCTACTCAGCCGCCGCAATGAAATTTATTTAACGACGACTATAATAACAACTTACTTTATGCCACTTTAGCGACATGCAGATTTTGTTTTTGACCTTGATCATAATAAACCTATACTAATATTATAAAAACTGAAGAGCCGTGTTAGCTCAGGGGCCAATCGCTAGCCATAAATTTCACTGTACGAGAGTGAACTGAGTTCGATCCCTGCTGCCGAAGAACAAGTGAAGTTCATCTTCTCGCATAAGAGCAGCGGGACCGTCTTCCCAGTCCCAGTTCCCATCACAGAAATGAGAGAAAAAGAGAAAGGGGGGTGCTTAGTAGTGGAACATTTATAGGAGGTTACTTTACTTCTTTTTTGTGTGGGTTACGAAGTAGCATAAAGTCAGCATAGAACTGTTGGTTTTAGTTCTTCTCTTGCTGTGCATGCTACACTCCTTCGGAAAGCCCACGACCAGATAAAAACGCGACCGAACGCAAACGTCGCCCGCGGAACGTGCTAGACGACACGGATGTCTCAGCACTCCCTGACCACGATACGGTCAGTCACGATCCAGGCTACACTGTACACACAGTTAATAGCTTTAATATAACACGCACCACGACGCGCGACCGCCGTAGAGAGCGGCGCGCAGCAGTCGACAATCACACCGCGTACACACGATACACCCGTGTTCCAGGGCGGTTCTCACCGCCCAGAGTTACCGACACATAAGTCGACAGTCCGAATGGAGGCCCGCAGCCTCCCTCGGACGGTCATTAGACGACTTAAAATCGTATTGAGATATTCTAAATCGCGCAAGCACGCAGCGAACGCGATACAGTCCTAATTTCGAGGTTTTTGTAGAAGTTTATTTATTTATTTATGTTTGGGTCAAACCAAACCTGGCACGCGGGCCCCTGGCCCGTGAGCACAGCTTCCGATGAAGCTGTACAAGCCAAAAAAGGCTAACAGCAATTACATCACCGAAATTATATATATCGGAAAGCCCTATCCGATAATATTAAGAAAGCACATAAGTATTTTAAAATATTGATTCGAGAATACCCTTAAGAGAAATTACAACTGTTGCGAATTTTTACTCAGGGAGCTAGGCGCTCGCTTTAAATTTCATAGAACGCGAGTGACCTGCGTTCGTTACCCGGTGCCGGCACCACTAAAATCGTTAATTGCAATTTTAAGCGCTGATTTACCATGTGCTTGGCGGTGAAGGAAAGCGTCGTGAGGAAACCTGCATGTCTGAGAAATAAAAAATATTTCGAAGACGTAAAGACCGCCAACCCGCATTGGAGCAGCGTGGCGGATTCTACCCGGCTCCAAAACCCTCTCAGAAATGAGAGGAGGCCTGTGCTCAGCAGTGGGACATTTATAGGCTGAAACTTTACTTTTTTATTTTATCTGTTATATTTATTATTAAATATAATATGCGTAACTTAAGAGTTCAATGTGACTTGAGAACTAATGTCTCAGGGTGACGAGCGCAGTGTGGTGCACACACTACGCTTCTGAATGATACAACATTTGTTATGGGCTGACGTAGCACTTACCATTAGGTGAACGATTTGATCGTCTCGTCACTACTGCTTCACGGCAGAATAATGGGCCTGGGGTGGTACCGTGTAGGCAAGGCATCATGGTATAAAATAGGAACCTAAAATACAAAACCGAAATAACAGATCTTTAAATCAAGCCACCAAATATTTAACTAGTCTAGAGGTCATTCGTTGGCGCACGTATTTTGGCGTGACCGTAACTAACACCTGCACGAACCGGTTTAGCAAAGCGTCGCACAACTATCGTGTTTCTGTACATACAGACACGATAGTCAAACAATGGTAATGTTGCACTACCAAAATTTAAGGCGATATGAAAATGTTATCTCTATAAATAAACTCTTTATAACAAACAACAGAACACGCCAGACAGGTAATTATTAATGAAAGAATTATAAAGCCTCAGAGCCTACATTCAATGTGATCTGTAGTTTCTGATATTTTTTTTTTATTAATTATATTTTTTATGGAGCCGTGGTAGCTCAGGAGCTAGGCGCTCGCTTTAAATTTCATAGTACGCGAGTGACCTGAGTTCGAACTGGGCTGGGCTCGGCGGTGAACGAAAACATCGCGAGGAAACCGGCATGTCTGAGAAAAATTAATATTTCGAAGACATGTGCAGTCCGCCAACCCGCATTGGAGCAGCGTGACGGATTCTTCCTAGCTCCAAAACCTTCTCAGAAATGAGAGGAGGCCTGTGCTCAGCAGTGGGACATTTATAGGCTGAAAATTTACTTAACTTTTTATATTTTTTATTATTTATTTATGTCTGGTGGTAGGGTATGCATTGACCCGTCTATGTAGGTACCACCGCATAGTCATTTATTCTCCTGAAAGGCAGCAGTGTGCAAAGATTACTGTGTTTCGGTCTGAAGGTCACTGAGAGCTAGTGTAATAACTGAGCATATGAAACTTAAGAACTGATATCTCAGGCGGACGGGCGTCAACGTGCCACACAGAAATATTTTGGGTGACTATATTTACAATTTAATTTAAATCTTAACTTTCCGCTTTCATAACAAATTTTATACTAGCACAGCTAGTACTCCGGTGTCACCCGCGTAGTACCGACCCCGATCGATGATATACATACATATAATTCCCTATTTGAATCAGATTTTAGGATTTTAATTTTTTTGGGCGGATCCCTAACTGTTTTTTAAAAATTAAAGTAGCCTAAGTTACCCGCTATAATATCAGCTATTTGTCAGCAAAAGACCCGTCAAAATTGGTCCAGCCGTTTCGGAGATTAGCCGCAAAAAACAGACAGACATAAAAATAAAAAAATGATTTTTCATGTAAGTACCGTACATACTTTCATAAGCATTGAGTAAAAAGCTGTTATGTTGTTATTACAAACCCACACTTCAATTTTATTTATTTGTATAGATTTTGTCTCTCCGTGAATGCGAAGGAGGGAGGTGAACGGAACAGGCTGAAGTGATGATGAAGCATCTGAGCCTATCACTCGTCCCCTGGCGAGCATAGGCCACCCTGACAGATTGCCACAAAAGTTTGTTGCTGTAATTTTGCGGGGATTTTACCATAATCGCCACGCCTGGCAGTCGGGTTGGCAACCGCAGTTTACTTATTCACCAGGTTCCAGGAAGATGCTGCTGCATATCTTCTGGTTCAATTTCCCTTTGTCAACTTTAACGCCCACGGGATGAGATGGGGTAGTAGATTCTCTTAAGCAGCCACCACACGACAAATATTACCTACTCGTTATTAAGAATGAAATAGTTATATACACTCAGCGTCACAAAAATGCACCTCTCTGAGTTTGCGCGAAAAATGGCTGTAATGGCTAGAAACGAATTATATTTATATAAATATTGGTATGTTTGAAATGGGTATTTGAATAGTTTTACATTATTAATAAAAAAATCATGAAATCATTAAAACATTTATCATTATAGAGCGTCAAAAATAAACACTGTCAAATGCTCGTTAGTAAGGACGCTAGTTACACCACCTAAAAAGGGTATAAAAGGGTCGATCTGGATGAAATATGGGCCAGTCGTAATTTAGACTTTGCAGTGAACACACGTGAACAAGTAACCCAAGTAAGAACAAGTAAAGATGGACACCAGCTCTGAAGAAGCCGCTCAAGTGATTGCCCTATTGCAGTCGGGGATGCGGCAGTGTGACGTTGCTCGACAGTTGAACCTGTCCCGTTTTTCAGTTCGACGGGTGTTCCAACGTTTTCAGCAGACTGGTGGTTATGTTAGAAAACCGGGATCTGGAAGAAAACGGTGCACATCAGAAAGAGATGACCGTTTCATCGTTACGACATCTTTACGAAACCGTTTTACAAATGCTGCTGAGTTGCAACAACAGCTTCGACCAACTCGGAGAACATCTGTGAGTGTTTCTACGATAAGAAGAAGGTTACACGAAAAGAGTTTAACAGCCCATAGACCTGCTAAAGGTCCAAAACTTACTGCACAGCATCGCAGAGATCGCCTAGAGTTTGCTCGCAATCATTGCGAGTGGACTCTAGAACAGTGGCGGACCGTACTCTTCTCTGATGAGACGAGGGTCTGTCTCTTCTGCAATGACAGACGTAGAAGGGTCTACAGAAGACAGGGGGAGAGGTTCACACAACCCTGCTTCGAAGAATCCGTCTAATACGGGGGTGGCTTGTGTATGTTTTGGGGCGGCATTTCCGTCGACGGGAAAACGGAACTTGTGTGCGTTTCCCGGACTCGGGGTGGCCGTGGGCAAGGGTCATTAAATGCTGGTCGGTACATTACTGAAATCCTGGAGGAACATGTGGTCCCGTATGCTGGTTATCTCGGTGATGGATTCATGTTAATGCATGATAATGCTCGTTGCCACGCCGCGGCTATTGTACGGGATTATTTACAGGAGGTCGATATCCCTGTTATGCATTGGCCAGCACGAAGTCCAGACCTTAACCCAATAGAACATCTCTGGGATGACCTAAAACGGCGCGTGCGAGCTCGAGATCCAGCTCCAACCACTCTTCAAGAGCTCCAAGATGCGGTACTTGAAGAGTGGGAACAAATACCCCAAGAGGCTGTTGCGATCCTTGTAAGGTCCATGAAAGATCGCATGGAAGCCGTTATCAAGGCAAGGGGGGGTAACACTAGGTTTTAAGAACTTTTTTTGTATTTATTAAGTTTTTTTTAAATTATTAATTTGCAAATTTGTACATACCCTGTCTTTTTCTTTAATTTCTCTTTCGTCTCGTTATAAAAGTAAAATTCAATTAAAATTCCTGAAAGCTAATGAAATTACCTTTCGAATGATACCCTCAAACCACAACATTGCCCTTGGCCTGTTGTGTTAAAATAGTATTTAAATTATTTTTTTCGGATGTGCGATTTTTTTGACGCCGAGTGTATATGAACTTAAATGCAGATTATCAAGATTAACCATTTCTAAGATAAGTGCCGTGCAAAAGAGTTCAACGCAAATCGCCGAAAAGTTTGTGTAATTTTTATTATGGATATTCACAATTACTTAAAAAAATCTGTCATTTGTTACACTGTCATTAAATGCAAAAAAATGCAAAAAGATTACAATTACAAAGTCCCTTATTGTTTGACATCGTCAGTATAAACGTAAGCAGAGAATGTTTTATTTTATTCATACATAAGATCACGACTATAGCCCATAAGGGGTAGTCAGAGACTGGGCACTCACTGCAAAAACAGATGACTGCTACAATCCACGTTTCACCAAAACAATATAATGCACTTTGTGTGATAGGTGGTGAGCCCATCGCCACCATGCACTGTTGGGTGGACAGTGCAGTTTAATTCCTTAATCGCGTTTTACAAGATCCTTTGGAAAAGATGGAGTGGCTGTGAAGTGTTATTTTATTCAATTTAATGTATTTGTAACGACATCTATGTCGCCTCATAAGAAGCTCAAAAAATATTTTATACATTTCATAATCGCGCTATGGAAGTTATCTGAGATGCGAACTATATATACAACATCTAAATATTACTAGGGGAGAACATTCCTCCCCAGATCAGACCATTCGATCTGGCCAAATATTTGTTGCTCATATAATACACAAAGTTTAGCATGCTCGCTTCTTCTTTATACAAACTATGCCAAATCTCACACTCCTACGTGCGCGTGAATGCTTAAAAAGGGGTAGGAAGTTTTCTCTTCACGTATTAATATATAGATATGTGCACGTATGCTCCGCCGTGTGAGAGAGCTTATGAGAATCTACCACCCCATCTCATCCTGTGCGTGTCGTAAAAGTCGACAGAAGGGATCTAAACCAGGAGATTAGCAGCAGCATCTTCCTGGAACATCTGAATAAACAAACTGCGGTTGCCAATCAGCCTCCCAAGCGTGGCAACTGTGGCGAAATCCCCCAAAATAAGAACTACAAACTTTTGTGGAAATCTATGAGGGAGGCCTATGTTCAGCAGTGGACTACTGATAGCCTGAACTGATGTATACTTATTTCATATCCACATACATTATAAAGCAACAGTGCGATAGTTGTTAAACGTCCGCTCATCTGTACTAGAGTAACATAAGAGACTCCTCACGCTTCCATTACCCTCTCAAAAACATGAGAAGGCTTGTGTCCAGCATTGGGACAGTTAAAGACTGTTATTTAATGGATCTCCAGTATGACTCGCTGACGCACCTCAAATCCCATGGGTAACGTTTAAAAACAACGCCGCAACATTGCGGCGGCGCATGTTGAGTCGTTCTCCGATGTGGCTCCATATCACTCACACAGATTAGTTAGATAGATAAGTGAATTGCACGACTTCGTCTCATTTACTTGACAGATATTATCTACTTATCTGTGTGTGTGTGTGTTTGCCGAATAAATGTGTGTCATTATCATTCATTCAATTTACTTTAAGTGAGTATATACTACTGAGCTTATAGAAATAAAGTTCCTACCACACTTTATTATGTAAAATTTACATTAAAGTTTTAAGACCTGACCTATAACAAATAGAAACTCTTTGAAATATATATAACAAAACGTGTTACGTAATCCTCTGGCATGAATACTAAATCGCATTTCGGAAGTGCAATTTGAACCGACAATGTTTTCATACTACAAGTTATTGTACTTTATCACGTAAGGTTTTTTTTTAATTTTACATTAGAAACAAGTTTAAGCGTCTATTCAAATGCGATGAAGCGTGAATGACACGACACATTTGGTCCTATAAGATCATCGGTCAAAATATTATTCGAATCGTAATTCGAATGTGTAAGGAACAAATTTTTATGTAAACTAAATTCAATGTCATTATTAAAATTTCAGCATTGTTTTTATATGCTATTAGTGGAAAGAATTATAAAATAATTAATGATAACAAGTGGTATTTAACAAGCATAACATTTATTTAACAAAATTATTCTAAGCACGTTAGAATTTGAACTTCACACGTACAAATTCAAATACAAGTTTATCAATACTTCGCAAAATTATAAACAGTATAATTAATTGGCACCTATTACCTGTTGACTGATTGTAACAAAATCCTTGTGAGACAGATTACACAAAACAAATCAGTATTTAATAGCACAACACGTTCACAGAATAAAAAAGACAGTAACGAGATGCAAAAGGCCTCGTAACAATTCTGCAATTTGTTTCGGTATAACACGGAACTTGTTAAAATATCCGAACGGTGCGAATATTGTTTATACTTTTTAAAAATGGCGGACAACGGATAAAACGTCTCGCGCCATCGGAGCACGAAGAGTTACTGAAGAAAATGCTTATAGTGAATAGCGCTAAAGATTAAACGCTGCTTATGCAGATATAGTAGTTGCATGTAAGTCTTAACGCTCATTAATTACACGGGGAAGCCAATGACCCGATGCAATAATTGGATAATCTTCGATTAGCTTAAATAGTATCGTTGTTTAGAGATACATTCTTCATATATATGTTTACTTTAATGATTATTATAACATAAATAATAAATTAATTAACTACTTAGATTATCATCACCTAATTGCATTCGATGTCAGTGCCCCTCAGATCTAAACAGTAATGTTTACATACCACTACTTGACAGCAGAATAACTGGCGCTGCGGATTCCCTTGTATAGCATTTTTGGGATATCTCAGTCACGGTATCACGTCTCTAAAAACAATAAAATATTGTCGAATAACATCATTAAAAGAACCGTATAGGAGGCAGCCTGCTTGCGTTTTGTGGCAAGAAAGTACGTGGAGACCAAACTTGCCCACGCCGTTATCAGCGTAACTAGTTGGATTCTTACGGTTATGCGTAAGCTTTCGACGTCAAGTAATATGCCAAGATTACTGGATAATCAACCAGTGACCAGATTCCTCTGTAGAAACACACAGAAAGCGGGCGTGTTCTTTGCTTTTTCTGTATATTCCGTAACATAACATAACGAAATATTCGAGTGTTTTTCTTGTTTGGCTTACAACGGAATATTTTCGGTGGGACAAAAATTTTAACTAATTTTCCCTTTATTTCCGCGGCAAAGGTCAATTTCAAACTATTGCTTACAATAATTTAAATTAATAATGCAATTCAAATTTAACCCCATTGAGTCTAAAGAAAAGCTGACCAATTGTACAACATATTTTATTATATTAGGACATACTGGACTCGAGTGGAGTAATTGCGAAAATTAAGGCACTAGTCGTTGATATATTAGTATGGTGAGCAATAAGGGAATTGAAAAAGCGTGATATATTCACATAGTATAAAAATTAATCAAAGTTTATTATTTACTAACGATCCGCCCCGGCTTCGCACGGGTAGAATTAGAAAAATAAATTAATACTTTATTTGAACAAATAGAACAACTACAATTCCTTACTTTCAATTCCTTATACTCATCAGCGGCTCTGCAGCTGGTCAAGTAAGATTACGTTATTTTACCAAAATATTTTTGGTAAAACATCGTAATTGGGAACATAAGCCATGAAAATGTAGTGGCTCAGACCTTCCTTGTAAACAATATTTGATGTCGTGGTAGCAAAATAAAACGACAGCTCTCGACCGCTGCGCAAAGGCAGCCGCGCATCTCGATGATGCCCAAGTCGCATGAAGCCAGGCGGCGGCGCGGCGTTCGAGAGTATTTTTATAGAGCGTTTCAAAGAAAAAAAAAATTAAAAAAATATATATAATTAAAATTACAAACCACTTTTCAATAGTTTCTTGTTTACAAAAAATAATATAAGTAAGTAGGTAGGTAATTAATAGATCTTAGTCTATTAGGGCAAGCGTTCGGCTTTTTGCTCACACGCATTTTTCTTACTTTTAGCAAATTTATACCCGTCGTCACTTCTAAACGATAGGTCCGATTCGAATAATCTAAAAAGGAATTTACATGTACATAATCAACCTTGACTATGAAACTATTTAGTAGGATAAGAATTAATATCATGATACGAATGTCATCATCTTTCGATTCTGCCCGTGTTATGATTGACTAATTCTAACGAAACGGGGTTATTGTGACTTAACTATAATAGTTAGACATATAGCCCCGCGGACTTTTTTGTGATCAGTGATGAGTACTATGAAAATGTAGTATATTATTTTATTCATCATCAATAGTTTTTGCAGCGCACGCCAAATATTGACTTTTATGAGTAAATTTTTGATACCTTGAGTTACATCACAGCAATTTTTTTTTATTAAATATAGTTTATGTTACTCGCTGATGATGTAGTTGTCTATAGGTGAAAGAATTTTTAAAATCGGTCGATGAAACAAAAAATCAAATCTTTCTCTTTATAATATTAGTTTAGAAAGAGGTTTCATACAATTAACCGGAACGCGAACGGGGTAAAACGATTACGTGTTGTCAAGTCCTATTCCCAATAATTGAGTGGATATTAATCACAATCACCATCAGCTTTATAGCAGCCCACTGCTGGACACAGGCCTTTAACAAGTTTGGTTTGCCGTAATCGCTGCGCTTTATATGCGAATTGACATTCACAGTACCAGATAGTAAGTTGCTGCGCATGACTGGTATCAGAGACTTCTTCCGCTTCATTTTGCGGACCACGTTAGCATCTTCAGGTACAACAATATACTTTTTCAGTATTTATGTTGCTGCTGCTAAGTGGCTAAGTGGGCAACTAGGAAGAGCACTACGGACAGACAGAGGATTTACTTTAATATGGTCATAAGTGTACGCGCAAACTCAGAGGCACTCACTCGTTCCAACCTACCCACGCCCGAAGTAACGCCCATGCGAGAAAGTCGGACGTAGGCTGCGATGCAGTGTCAAAGACATTAGGGCAGGGCGGTTCTCACCGCCCAGAGTTACCGACACACAAGTCGCCTCCCTCGGACGGTCATTAGACGACTTAAAATTATTTTGACATATTCGAAATCGCGCAAGCACGCAGCGAACGCGACAGTCCGAATTTCGAGGTTTTTGTAGGAGTATTATTTATGTATTTATGTTTGCGTCAAACCAAACCTGGCATGCGGGTCTCTGGCCCGTGAGCACAGTATCCGATGAAGCTGTAAAAACCAAAAAGGCTACCAGCAATTACATCACCGACATTATATATAAAGACATAAGGACAATCACCTCGGAACCAGAATCGAAAACCAACAGTTTGTTTTCGCACAAATTTTGGCTCTATTACGATTCGAACCCACGGCACAGCACTCCTCTGACCACTAGGCTACGCGGTCGACATTAGAGTAGTAACCATGAAATAAACTTCGCCTTCATCATCTTCATCGTTTCAACCTATCTTAGTCTCCCGTGTGGTGGCGGCTTAAGAGAATCTACCACCCCATTTCGTCCCGTGGGCGTCGTAAAAGACGACAGAGGGAAAATGAAAACCAAGAGATGGGCAGCAGCATCTTCTTGGAACACCTAAATAAATAAACTGCGGTTGCCAACCCGCATGCTAAGCGTGGCAAGTAAGGCAAAATCCCCTCAAAATGAATCAAGTCAATCAAGACTTTCGTGGCAATCTTTGGAGGGGGCCTATGTTCAGAAGTGACTGAAATGATAATGATGATGATAGTCCACCGTTGAACATGGGCCTCTCCTATAGAAACGAAATGAAATGAAATGAAAATTCTTTATTTTTGGACGTATGAAATATAAATTTCGTTTGTCAAACGTATTTCTTTACAATCTACCGCCGTCTCGTAATGGCGTTTCTCTGACGGAGAAGAAACAGGCGAAAGCAACTCCGTAGGTATCCTCTTTTTTGTAAATACTTTTTTTTATGATTTCTTTTATTAATTTTTGTCGATTAATTAATCACTGTTTATATACTTAGCAGTTATTTTACACTGTCTAAAATTTTTGTTTATTCATGTTTATTTATATTAATTTTAATCAAATTACGAATACACATATTTGTCACTTCTGTCACGTATACTGAGTTGCACGCGCTCTTTTTTATACCTTTTATTTTTATTTTTTATGTTTTAAATTAATAAAGTGACGAAAAGAGCAAAACGTTCACCTGATGGTGAGTTCAACGTCCATCCATAACAAATGCTGTGTCAACCAGATTATTTCTGTGTCAGCACACTGCGTTCGTCTCCCAGAGACATAAGTTCTTAAGTCTCATTTGCCCAGTGATTACGCTAGCTCTCAGTGCCCTTCGAACCGAAACACAGTAATGTTTGCACACTACTGCTTCACGGTAGAACAACTGGCCCTGGGGTGGTACCTACCTAGACGGATTCCTGCATAGGAATCCTACCACCAGTAAAATAGTAAAAATACGATGGAATATTTAAAAACTAAGACTACTTAAGTTGAATATAAAAAATGTACTGTTTAAAAAAAAACGTAGCTACACTAGAATTTCTCCAGCCATCGTAGGTTAATTTACAAACGTAAATTGCACATACATACAGACACAACACACGAACAACTGTCAGTGAATTGTGTTCCATGTGGGAATTGAACCCGCGACCCGTGCCAGCTTAAACGGCTTAAGCTTAAGCTGGTCGGCTTCTGCGCTCATGACGCCAGCTAAGCTACTGCGCATACCGAGCCGCTGCGTGCCGAGATCGCATTCATATATTTTATTATTAGTTTTAATTTATCAAATTAATTATTAATTTACATCAATAAAGGTTGCAAATAAGTAAAAGAAAATAAGTAAAATGTCTGCGCTTGTAACTTCCAAATACCGCTTGAAGCGTTCTGTCAGAAAAATATGACTGTATTGAATAACATCGCAAAAACCATTACACGCCTGGTGGAATTCGCAACGGTCCCGCGGCATAGTAAAATAATACTTTGAACGTATATTTTTGGATGTAACCCTGTAATTTAGGCAAAGAGAAAGCATTTACATAAAGTGGTATCATTTTTTTTAATAAACACGATTGAAGTGGCAGTATTTTTATGTGAGTGATGGTCTGCTTCACGGCAGAATAACTGGCACTGCGGTGGTTCCCAGCACGTATTCCTACAGAGGGATCATAATGAAAATTCATTATCACAGAATCTCATACAGGCTTAAAAAATAATACAGACTTAGATAGCTACTTCCAGTAGTTTATTCCTGCGTACGTTTTTTTATTCGAATTTCTTTAGACTAAATACACTATCAATTTGAACGCCGCGTTTGTTTAACATTGGTTATCATATTACAAGATATTTCGCAACTTGATATAAAAAAAAATCGAATTTCAATTTAGAAATATAAAAAAAAGTAACCGTATTCGGTTCAATAGAGTCGTTTTTTTTGCTCGATTTTCGAATTGAAAACGTATAAGTGCGGCACCTAACAGTCTCAAAAACTAATCATTTGTGCTGTTAAAATATTAACTAATTTAAGGAGAAACTATCGTCAGTTCAATTCAGTTTGAATTGAAACGTTTTTGTGTTTATGTTATTTTTATATTATTAGTCTGTTTTATTTCATTTTATATATTAAGCAAACTACAAAAGGAAAGAGGGAGCAAATTAAATTAATTTTATTTAAAATATAGTTAAAACAAAATCGAAGCGATTAATTATCGCACGTGTGATCGCTACATGTGTATCAGGCTTTAGAAAAAGGTAACTGGCCAGTCGTAGAAGCCGTATAACGAGCAAATAAACAACTTTTACGAATACTTTCATATGACGCATTACTTAGGGAACCGCGTTTTTAACCTACAAACACTATTATTGCGGTTATAGACTACAAGCCAATGCTTGGTCGACGAAGCACGGTAAACGCGTAGCTAAGTGTAAAGAAATTGGGTCAGTCTATTAAATTTCCAAGATGTTTAGAACGAATGTAATAAATCTCATTCGTTTTTTACGTTCGATTTTTAATTAGCAGCAACACTTATAATTACTTACAATACACGCAGAATACGCGCTAGACGTAGAGTTGCGGAAACCGGCCCGTTGCAATCTACTTATCAATCGCGTATCATTACCTATTTTTTTATCCTTTTTTCCCCCAGCATTAGCATTTCTCCCGTTTTTAGGTGCCAGTCATACATTTACATGCGTGAAATTTATGTCTGTAAAATGACAGATCAAAGTCAAAAGTCACAGTCAATTAAAACCAGAAGATGTGAAGCAGCATCTTCCTGGAACATCAGAATAAATATACTGTGGTTGCCAACCCGCCTTCCAAGCGTGGCAACAATGGCAAAATTCCCCCCAAAATGTAGTCAATCAAAAGCACGGGTAGAATCGAACGATGATGACATTCGTATCATGATATTAATTGTTATCCTACTAAATAGTTTCATAGTCAAGGTTGACACATGTAAATTCCTCTTTAAATTAATCGAATCGGACTTGTCGTTAAGAAGATACGATGGGTATAAAAATGTTAAAGTGTGAGCGAACAGATCTGTTAATTACCTACCTACTCATATAATTTTTGTAAACTGGAAACAATTGAATAGTGATTTGTAATTTTAATTATATATATTATATAATTGAAACTAATTTTACGGATTTTATCGCGTTTAATTTTATTATTTATAACCCGACGTTTCGAGTGCTTTACAGCACCCATGGTCACGGGCGGACTGAGGTGACAGATGTCGTGTCAATAGTAGTAATTAGTTTCATTTAAATGTGTAGTGTTCGCGTAAATATAAGAAATCATTATATATTATATACTTTAAAACTTTGAAATGCTCTATAAAAAATACAGCGGCCGCGGTGACTCTCGAACGCCGCGCCGCGGCATGGCTTCATGCTACTTGGCGAAAAGGGAGCTGCAGAGCCGTCAATAAGAATAGTCGCTACAAAAAATGTTAGTGTAAGGAGTTGTTGTGGTCTATTTATCCTAATAAAGTATTAATTTATCTTTCTAATATCTATCTACCCGTGCGAAGCCGGGGGGTTCGCTAATATTATATATTTTCATTCCTTCTATTCCTGTGAAGTTAGTTGCCAGTAATAATAGATTTTGAGCGAGTTATTCACTAAGCATTATAAAATAATTTGACGTGAAGGATATTCAAAGTTTAACGCAATTACCGCTGTTACCATTATTATGTTTGAAGGCTTATAATATAAAGGTCACACAAGCACGTCGGCATTTAATTTGATAACTTGATTAATTTTTACATACACGCTGAAGGTCGAAAGCTAGTATAAATATAATTAATAAAGGGAGTCCGTCATAATAGTCCAGTTGAAATCATCATCATCATTATCATCACTTCAGTCTATCACTAGTCTACTGCTGAACATAGGCCACATATTGCCCCAATAGTTTGTAGCTCTCATTTTGGAGTGATTTTGCTATAGTCGCTACGCTTGGCAGGCGGGTGGGCCAACCGCAGTTTATTTATCCAGATGTTCCAGGAAGATGCTACTGCCCATCTCCTGGTTTTTCCCCCCCTGTCGACTTTTACGACACCCACGGGATGAGGTGGCAGATACTGTTAAGCCGCCACCACACGGCCACAGTTGAAATACTTATAAATAATTACTTAAAAACTGATACATGAAATCTTAGATTGATCAAGTAGTGACATGGATCAAGTAAGTTTGGTTAAAAGATTGCATTACATATTGGGAGAGTGAAGTATCCATGAAAAGAATCGGTAAAAGCGAGTATAACATTGTGGCTGCCGTATGCTGGCTGTATAAAACGGTCTTCATTTATAATTAAAAATAAAATCTGTCAACTTTCTTCCAATGCCAGTTTAATCATTATAATCTGTACTTCCTTCGAGTCTTTTGTTCTTTATTTAAATAGCGATAACGACAGATGTTGTGTTCGAAAGTATTGCGGCTGTCGGCGGAATAAACAGGACGCGACGGACGTCGCTCATTGGCACTCAAATTTAAAACAGTGTCGGTGAAAGCGAGGAATTTCACTTAATCAGTCAACTATATTTGATGAGGAATAATTCCTATATTATATTAAACATAACCCTCAGAGAATTTCTGGAAAATCATCTTTGACAGATGGCGAAATATCCATCTCAGTAATAAACTAATCGATGATAGTGATGGGCTAGTATTAAAATCGGCCAGCATTGGGGTTATGGCATATACCAACCATTTATGTGTTAGAGCCAGTTTGGAGCTGGAGGAAAAGGTAAGTATCCGCAGGGCCAGTTATTCTGCCGTTAGTAGTGTGCAAAATTACTGTGTTTCGGTCTAAAGGCCACGAAGAGCTAGTGTAACTACTGGGCATATGAGACTTAAGAACTGATGTTTTAGGGTGACGAGCGCAATGTGGTATATTCGCTGTAATCGCCCCGCTGTGCAAACGAATTGATCACGCGGCTGCCCGGCACTGGTCAAGATAATTTCGCATTGGCATATTTTAGATGATTATTCCGCCTATCTGTTGGAAGCCATCAGTTTTTATAACATTACCCTTAATCAACTTTTACTACATCCACGGGGTGTGATAGCGTGGTACTCTTACTCGACCAGTACAGTGTGAATACAACTCAACAGATATACTGCACTAGTTGACCAGCCCCGGCTTTGCGTCAAAGTTATTAATTATTATTATAAAGTCTGTATAAAATGGAATAGAATAGAATAATTTTTATTCAATATAGATTATTTGCATAATAGTTTTTGAACGTCATTTTATTAATTTTACACTAATTCGCAAAAAGCCTTTGTTCTGGGAAGAACCAGCAAGAAACCCAGGGGACAATTATTTTTCTTCTTAGTAATTATAAAAATAATGTACAATCACAGCAGTAACTATTATAAAGATGTAGAAATAGCTTGGCAGCGATCACCTCATCCAAAAGGGGTTGGTTGTCTTTAATTTTAATAACAACTCTTTTTATAAAGTCCTTGTTTAATAAAAACTTAGAACTTTTTGATTGCAAAAGCGTATGCATACCCCATTGAAGAATTACTTACTTTGTGAACATATTATTTTTTGCTTTTAGTTTATCTTTAAGAGATACGTGCCATGGGCCAATATTATCAATAACTCTTACGGCCCTCGTTAGCAAAACGAAAATCACCTATACGTCAATCGCTTTTCCCCATACCAAAATAACATAAGATATTATGCTATGGAAATAACTAAAAAAAAACAAGGTAGCAGTTTCATCTAACTTAAGTTTCAAATTTGTTTTGAAACATAAGCTGCAGTGCTATGTTTAATTGATAGTTTATATATATTTAACTTTCGTCAAAAGTTATTCCAAGAAAAACACTGTTTTTTTATAGAAAAACGGGCAAGGAAGGAAGGAATAAGCTCTTTTCCAAGGTCTCTAAGTAGTATCGATGCGGAAAAACCGCTGGCGGCAGCAAGTTTCACAGAGTGGTTGTGCGAGGCAGAAAATTCCGCGGAAACGCGCAGTGGTGGAATGCCAACCATCAAGATCATTTGGATGGAATTTGGTGCTGTGCCGTGATGTACGATGGTGAAACTCAGCGGCTGGAATCATTAATTAATAGAGACGCAACGTCTCTTCGCAAGGCCAGTGGATTTAGCACATCGGGAAGAACCTGGTCGTCGACGATTCGAACCGCTCTTCGCTGGATGCGGTCAAATGGAAGGAGCTGGCTGGGGTGCCCCCGCACAGAGATGAGAAGTATTCCATGAACACGCCGAGCTTTTATAATATAGATAGAAAGACAGTGATATTAAGTTTCCGATCTCGAGACGTTCAGGTCATACCTTTTTACGCCCTGAAATAATTAAGGTTGAAACGAAGAAAAGTAAGTTACTTTGCTAAGATCCGCATGCAAAATATAAAAATGGTGTATATTACCTAGTTTTTTGAAGTGCACCACCCGCCCTCCCTCAGTAGCGTGCACAAGCAAACTAACACCGCCACCAGGAACCGCCACCAGGTACCCTCCACCAACCACTACAATACCACCACTAGATAATATACACCACCGAAGCCGAGAACACGACACGTGTTTCGCCCCAAAACGAGGCATTATCAAGCGTAATAGACTCTACGACAGGCGGCTGGCGGGTGGTGCACTTCAAAAAACTAGGTAATATACACCATTTTTATATTTTGCATGCGGATCTTAGCAAAGTAACTTACTTTTCTTCATTATAATGGATTTCCGCAAAGTAACGCCTGATTCTATTAACTATAAGGTTGAAACTCCAATCACAGCTGTTATTCATGGAACATATTGTGAGAAACATAATTTTGGGTTCTTTATTAGATACGAATATTGAACTTAGATGCTTATCAAGTAAAATCGCTAACCGAACAAATTGACCTAAAGATAAAACTAAAAGTAGGTACCGGATTAACCAAGTATAAAAAAATGATAATTTAAAATTGCGTGTGTATTTTTCAGTTATCTCATCATCATCATTTCAGCCCATCGCAATTACACAACTGAAACATAGGCTGTAATATCTTCACCCTGGTCACCGACCCGTGATTTCGAATTTGTTTACAATAGAACCAAATTTGAGTAATCACTGAATGTATGTATTTCCCAAAAGATAAAATTTAAAAATCATAGCAATCCATGTTATACATATCCTAACGTAACATTGATAGCGGGAATTTTTGCGGCCCAGCGACTAGACTTCGAAGTGTGAGTTAAACAATATAAACGACAATAAATGACATTTAACATAGGCCTTCCGCATAAATTGACACGAAACACAGTCCTGAGCCTACTGCAACTACCGACTTCTCTGAAGACAGGGTAGATTGTTACCCCTTTTAATAACGAGTCGCCCTACACTGCGTACTGCGTACCGGTACGAGGTTGCCACTCAATACCTTCACTTCCCAATGGTTAACGGTTCTACGAGCAGAATGGCCGGCTCATTGCCCCTTCAGCTTGCTGATCCGTAGGGTTATGTCGGTTAATCTAGTTCTAATTCAGATATCACCGTTACGAATTGTATAATTATTATATATTAAACACCGATCACAGCTCTTTCCCCAGCCCGCTGAGCGACTTTGAGCTTCCTCATACGGCCTGCAGCGAAGGACCACGACAACGACTTAGTTCCGTATGTCATCACTGGACGCGACGAGTAGTTGTGACGCAGTTTCACATATCTACAGCCGTGTGGTGGCGGCTCGTTAAAAGAATACTACCACTCCATCTCATCCAATGGATCTCGTAAAAGGCGAGTAAGGAATTAAACTGCACTGTGCACCCAACAGCGCATGGTGGCGATGGGCTCACCACCTATCACACCAAGTGCATTATATTGTTTTGGTGAAACGTGGATTGTGGCAGTAATCTGTTTTTGCAGTGAGTACCCAGTCTCTGACTACCCCTTATGGGATACAGTCGTGGTTTTATGTATGTATATGTCTAGTGTAAAGTAAATTTAATCGAAACGGATGTTTGCATTACTATATTGAGCCAGAGTTTAACTTTCATTTATCATAACAAATCGATAGGCGGTGAAAACACTTTATGTTATATGTTACTCAAGTTTATGTAAGGATATAGTGTTAGTTGATGGACAATAAAGAATTTGTTTAGTCACGTGTTTCCAAAAAGAGAAATCTTTGTGTTTTGTAAGCTGATATAACTAAACGTGATAGTATTCGGCCCTCGACGCGTGGTGCAGAATTATAAGCGATAGCGATTATATCTCTGATTTAAGGGTTACAGTCCCAGCCGTAGTCGACGTTTGAGCAATAACACAAATTGTTAGTTTTCGAGTCCGATTGTGCTGTGCATGTGAAATTGTTGTCTGTATAAACGCACTCACGGTTTTTGTTTATGGAAGAGGGGGAGAACGAGCAAGCGGCTCACCTGATGGTAAGTGATCGCCGCCGCCCATGAACATCTACAATACCAGAGGAATAGCAGATGCGTTGCCGGCCTATGAGAAAGGAATAGGCTCTTTTCTTGAAGGTCCCTACGTATTTATACATAGGGACCTTCAAGAACGTATTTATACATTTTACGCGAAATAACGTATTTATACATTTTGCGTGAAAGGAACGTAGTATTAAAATGAAGTTGCAGATAATATTTTTTTCTAATTTTTTAAAATTAATATACGTACATACATTCATATAGTCTTCTTCTTCCGTGCTACTTCCGTAGCCCACTTTTCGCCCTCGCGGGAAACGAGACGTGACGAGTGGCGAACCACGTCACTGCCATTTTGTTAGAGTCGAAAAAAATCATGCTCCTATTGCGTTCCCACGAGCAGTGTAGTGACATACTTGCATATTATAGTGCTCTTTTGCACGAATAAAGGATGTCCGTACAATACCTTAGTTGCCTCTTACGACTTGATATTAGGTTTTCTATTCAATTATATATATATAATACGATATTTTTTTAATTTTAATCTATTCGTTTGTGTAATAACTTAGCATTTGGATTCTGCGTATATTTTTTTCATAGAAGAGGTTGAGAGTCACGCCTTTTCCTATATAATGGGGTGAGCGGATGCCATACATAGCCCACTTTTCGTCCTCGCGGGAAACGAGATGTTGTGGATGGCGAACCACGTCGCTGCCATTTTTCTACGAGTCAAAAAAAAATTATACTCCCCATTGCTTTCCCACGAGCAGTATAGTGACGGCATTGCATATTAATCGTGTTATTCTGCACGAAAAATAGCTGACCGTACAATACCTTAGTCGCCTACTAAGACACCTCGGTAGGAGCTATTCTACTCTGCCGGACACCTATCGGCATTCACGTATTAATATATATTAATACCTATTCTATATAGTATAGGTAATTGTAATGTCTTTGTAAGTCGCTGTCTGCTTGTAACTTCGACGAACGTCAAATAATTACGTAAACATTCACCTCTCTCGTAACCTTTAGGCCGAAGTTCCAGCCAGTTATTTCCGCTTAAATAACTGTTACCGGCACTATCTTCCAGGCGATAAAGTCGAAATTGCTCTACCACTAGTAAAGGATCTAAGCATTTTATGGTTTTATATTTTACGACTGATGGAACTTATTCGTCACAATGACAGGTCACTTTCGAAGCGAAAACGGTAATTACCGGAACATATTGTGCATATTTCAGTACAACGTGAGGTAAGCTACAAATTGGCTAGCGTATTATAAGCTGTAATATAACCGTAAGAGCTGTATGGAATCGATTACATCACATTCCGTTAATCAGTGACAGAGGAATGGGCACTGAGCGTAGGATTCTTAAGCAGTGCCAGTTATTCTGCTATCAAGCAGTTGCATGGAAACACCAGTTTGAAGGGTAAAGAAGCTAGTGTAAATACAGGGCATTAACGGACTTAAGAATTGATGACACACAGTGACAAGCTTGGCGTGTTACATAGAACTTTCCAGTGCAAAGTACTAGGTAATCTTGGTTTATGGCTCGGGGCTTACTATATTTTTTTTATAGAAGAGGGAGCAAAGAGCAAGTTGTCTACAATACCAGTGGAACGGTGGATGCGTTGCCGGCCTTTGAGAAAGGAATAGGCTCTTTTCTTGATGGTCCCTAAGACGTATCGATCCGGAAAACCGCTCGCGGCAGCAGATTCCACAATGTGGTTGTGCGTGGCAGAAAATTCCGCGAAATCAGTTGAACGACTTGCCCTCTCCCACTTGCTTCCATAAAGAATATTTAATATTTGATAGATAATTTTACGTCAGTGAAATGTCTGAAACAAATTGTTTTTGCGATATATTAATTTTAAATTGACTAACGCTCTTGTAGAACTATAGCTCTAGCTATAGCAAATTGTAGATCTGGCTGTATATGACTATACTTCCTACCGTCCTAAACTTTCTTCAACCTTTCCGATTTTTCCTTTTTGAATAAGGATCAAAATTAAACAGACGATACCTTTTCGTAACAACCGCAATATTATTGCTACAATAAAAAAGCTCAGACGGGTTCCTGTCTTATAAGTATTGACACTGTATGTAAAATAAAAAATAAAAAAACATGTACACAGAAACCATTATTCTGCTGCGCACATGTGCTTTATGTCACTGAATATTTCAAATGAGAAAGGATGTTATCGTTGTGACGCGTTAAAATCTAATTATAGCATATCATAATTGTCTCTACAATTTATTTTCGAACAATCGACAGGAAGGTATGACGCAAATCGATGCATCTCTAAACGTTTGAATGGACCTCTTATCACTGAACACTCAAAATGGCCGGCCAATGACGGACAATGCAAAAACGCACGGACTTAATTAGAAGGCACTCAGTTCACAGGAGTGCTTAATAAATTTTATTTTACGATAACTCTGTCGGCTCAAGTGTCCATCTAGAATAAGTAAAACGTTATTAAATTTAAAATTCCGATGCAACTTGCACAATAACTTCAACGTTGTTTTTTTTTTAAATTTCATAAGGCCACTGAAGACGAAACACACTGTCACCTAATAAATTAATTTGGATATCAGATATAGATCAGATATAGGTCTTTTCACTCGTTGAATGTTTTATTTATAATTTTGCCTTAAACGGAGTAAACATGATGGTGAACAAAAAATATTTCTTACATTTACAAATAGTTGTTTCGAGTCTGGATGTTCGTGAATGTGCAATTTATGTCTATGACTACGATACAGAAGCAATCCTTGTGGTTAGTACCTGACTACCAAGCCGCGGGTCCAGGATTCGAATCCCAGCCGGAGCCAACGTTCGTGCTAAAACACAAATTGTTGGTTTCAGGGTCTGGTTGTGTTGTGATTGTCCTCAAAGACACGATGTGTTTGTGTCTGACACAGCAGCGCGCGGCCCCCGTGCTGCCACTAGGAGTAATCTCATTAATATAATAATTTTAAGTTATTTGGTAATGACCAACAAATTCTTACCTTCAATGCAAAATTGACCATATAGTTTTGCTAAATGAAAAAAGTTTTCTTGAAAATTTACCAATTAACAATTAAGACACCAAAGGTATTTAAATTAAAAACAATTCGACATTAAATACATTCGCATCGCAATACTTCAAATGTCAAATGTAAGAAGCTAATAGCATCATTAAATAAATTGCCCATTGACACTTACAGGGCTGGCATACGAGTAGATGTACAAACATTTATTTGTTATACTTAAAAGTTTTAATTTATATAAGCTTTTCATAAACTAAGTCATACACGCCATTTTAAATTTTGCATGCGGATCTTAGCAAATTATATTTCTAATCTTCATTAATGAATATGACGGAATTTCGTAAGATGTTGTAATTATCAGTAAATTTATTTTGAATGCAGCTTCAACGACCTCTTTGTTGGGAATGGGAAAGAGCAGTCACGCCTCTTTCCCATTCCCAACAAAGTATGTATGTATGTGAAATTAATATTGACATTTAGGTGTCTTATTTTTTGACTTATGCAATTGAAATTAAATTCTGTATTGTTAATCATTTGAATAGCTTATTTTATTTGTTATGGGTATAATTATTGTTAATTTCATCTATACTAATTTTATAACTGCAAAAGTAACTCTCTCTGTCCCTCTGTCTGTTTGTTACCTTTTCACGGTTCAACCGCTGAACCGATCTTGATGAAATTTCGCACAGAGATAGCTTGCATCCTGGAAACGGACATAGCATACTTTTTATCTCGGAAAATCTAATGGTTCCTATGTGATATTAAAAAACCTATACCCACGCGGACGAATTCGCGGGCATCAGCTAATATATTATATTTGCACGCCATTAGCTGTGGTAGAATGTATAGAGCTACTTGTATAAATTGAACATTACGTTGTTTAATAGTAAATTCTCACAAATAAATGATTCATATTCTGGTCAGCGTTTTTGCCCCTAAATTATATTTCATAACTGGTAATCGGCTTTAGATGAATCGTGATTGTTTTCTCTGACATTACAACTCATAACATTATCGACCGTGTGGCCTGTAGCTCATGGCCACGCTTCCAATTTGGTCCAAGTGAGTTAAGTACCATACATTTCAATATTAACTGCTTGGATACATAGCCGGCGACGTCGCCATGGCGTTTTAATGAGGCAGAGCTCTAACAGACTCCTACGCCACGTGTCCTGGATACAAATCCCAGCCGAAGCCAAAATGGCAAAAACAGAATTTCTTTGTTTTCGGGTCTAGCCTCTCTCTGATATTTCGATCTCATCGCAATTCGCTTTGTATGATTTTATGGATGGCAACCCTATAATCTGACAAGTGGCGTCCACATGAACAAATAGGTCAACAGAATGTCGATCCAAATTCCAAACAATCAATCAAAGACGCCTTCGTCGCGCCGACCAGCGCCATCTTTTGGCGCCACTTTTAATTAAAGAAATATTTTATTTGCAGTCCAACTTCTGTTTTTATTATTTGTACTATATAAATGAAATAACCTCCATTTCTTTACCCTGTAGGACTTATAATAACACTGACTTATAGAATAATGCGAAATAATCCGATTGCAATATCAGAAGTTGAAGTGACAAGTGCGAGTACATAACTTGTTCTTGTCTGTGATATCTTTGTTTGTGGTGTGTAAAATATTTGTACTTTTAAATTATATACGTACAGTCACGCCTTTTCCCGTATAAGGGGTACGCAGAGACCGCACCCACAGCAAACTTTCTGCCCGCGGGAAACGAGACGTGACTGGTGGCGAACCACGTCACCGCAATTTTGGTACGAGTCAAGCAATTCTTACTAGCCATTGCGTACCCTCCAGCAGGTATAGTGTCACTATTCTGGTATTATTTTGCACGAATAAAGGCTGTCCGTAAAAGACCTTAATCGCCTCGTACGATCGGAAGGAAAGAAGTAGGTGCTATTCTACTTTCATGGACATATCGGTTAGTCTTCTAAATTTTGAAGATTTATTTATTAAGAAAACCAAAAGCGATGACAAAAAATACGATTTTTAATAATTAAACGTAAGGCCGGATAACGCCAACCCGCATTGGAGCAGCGTGGCGGATTCTTCCTAGCTCCAAAACCCTCTCAGAAATGAGAGGAGGCCTGTGCTCAGTAGTGGGACATTTATAGGCTGAAACTTTACTTTTAAGGCCGGATAACAGGTTTTCCTCTATAAACTAAAAGCATTTGTTGAAAGATACATTTTGTAAGTAGTTCTGTATTAATGTATTGTAATTATAGTTATGTGTATTATAACAAAGCAATTTAAGAACTAGCTGAAAAGAATATACCACCCCATCTCAACCCGTGGGTGTCGTAAAATAACAACCTGAAGATGGGCAGCAGCGTCTTCCTGGAATTTGAATAAATAAACTGCGGTTGCCAAACCGCCTGCCAAACGTGGCTAGTATGAAAAAATCCCCCCAAAATGAGAGCTACAAATTTTTGAGGCAATCTGTGGGGGACGCCTATGTTCAGCAGTGGACTAGTGACCCCACCATTATTCGACGAGTTATTCGATCGTCCAATCCCCTGGGAAAAGACAGTCAAATACTTAGGCGTCCTATTAGACTCGAGACTCAGCTTCGGTCCACATATTAACCGAGTAAGGAACCGAGCGGCGTTCGTCCTCGGCCGATTACATCCGTTACTAAATAAAAATAGCAAAATGTCCCTACGTAATAAAATTACACTTTACAAAGCCTGTATTCGGCCAATTATGACATACGCAAGCCCCGTATTTGCGCATGCCTCCCCGCGTCAAATTCACCGACTTCAGGTAATACAAAATCGATTCATGCGTAAAGCCACGGGAGCACCGTGGTTCGTGCGTAATGCTAACCTTCATATCGATTTAGGGCTTCCTACCATAGCCCAATATCTAAAGTTGGCCTCTCGCCGATACTTCGACTCTGCTGCCACGCACCCCAACCCACTGGTTGTAAGTGCCGCCACATACAACCCCCTCGCGATACACCAAAACTCGACCCGCGGAAAAAGGAGACCGAGGCACGTCCTCGAGGACCCTGACGACGCGACCACTAGGGCCCAAGCGCTCTACTCATCACTACGCAAACACACAACATCACCATCATACCGCCCCCGCCGTCGGCGAGGGCGTATCAGACAAAGTTATTCGCGATACCGCCGCATATCAGGCCGGTTCTCCCCTAGCAGTAGTATCATAAACAGAAGCGTCGTTGTAGTTTCTTGCGCCATTTCTTCTCCAGCGGAAACGCATTCCGAATTGGTGGTTAACTTATCTAATAATAATCATGATAATAGTAATAATAGCAGTAGTAATACTGCCCTCCCGATCGCAGTAACTGACCGTGCCGAGGCCGGCCCCCTTGGGCACCCTCGAGTCAGTTACTCACGCGAACAGAATGACGGTCCAAGCCGAGGTCCCCTCTTGTGGGCCCTTGCGCCAGACATCCATAAATAAAGGTTTCGGCTAAGCGCCCTCAGCGCTATGCCACCTTTCAATCCGGCGAAGCCTTTTTCCCTGTAATATTGTGTTGAATAGTATTGTGCTAGTAAGATTATAATAAGTCATAAATAAAGTTGTATATTAAATAATAATGATTATGTATGTGTGTGTATTATGTATTTAACAATCCCGTTTTATTGTTAAGTATTGCATTAATAATTTCTTTTTAAATATATATTTTGAGCAATAAGAGAGGTCTACGGGAATTCGTTATATCGGATAAAATGACGACAGCTTCAATTAATAAATTATCCATTTCCAATTTTTTTTTTGCATATAGTGATGAAACGAGCAAAACGTTCACCTGATGGTAAGTGCAACGTCTGCCCATAACAAATGCTGTGCCACCCAGAAAATTTCTGTGTGACACTACACTGTGCCCATCACCCTGAGACATAGGTTCTTAAGTCTCATATGCCCAGTGAATACGCTAGCTCACAGTGCCCTTCAAACCGAAACACAGTAATGTTTGCACACTACTGCTTCACGGTAGAATAACTGGCCCTGGGGTGGTACCCACCTAGACGGACTCCTGCATAGGAATCCTACCACCAGTATTTTCAATTTCCAATATTTTAAGTTCTACAGTTCATATGCAACGCAAATGCAAGTTTAAATTTCATATGGTTAATTGTATCACTAAATCACTACTGTGCGGAAATCTGTATGCAACGTACACACCATTTTAAATTTTGCATGCAGACCTTAACATTTTTTTTTACTTTAAATTTAGTAACAATATAAAATATATTGCGCTTATGCTGAAGGGTAATTCAAAACGCTGATTTCTTCGGCCAAATATTTACAGTTTTGGTATAGTGCTCGACCTTCGCCTAAATGTCGCAATTACCTTATTAACGAAAGTAACTCTCCTTGTCCCTCTGTCTGTTTGTTACTTTTTCACGGTTCAACCGTTGAAGCGATGTTGACGAAATTTACACGGGCACAGGGATAGCTTGCATCTTGGAGACGGACATAGGATTTTATCCCGGAAAATCAAATAAGATCTAACGGGATATAAAAAAAACAATTTCCACGCGGACGAAGTCGCCGGCATCAGCTAGTTTGTAATAATACTCAACATGAATACTACTTAAACACTAATTTAAACATTAAATTCAAGGTTAATTTGATACTTTCAAACGATTCTAAGCGATTATCTATAAATTAATATATTTTTATTATATATAAATAAGTTTTTTTAGTAGTATTAGTATTTCACAGTATTATTAAGCGATTCACTACTGAGTCATCACGATATCTCTGAAACTACTAGGCCTTTTGACTTGTAATTTGGCAAACATATTTCTTTCTCGACATAGACGCCCACTAAGAACGGATTTGACAGACACCAGCACCAGTCTGTTTTCATAGGAAGAACTCCTAAATTAGTAAATGGGCTGCTGTTTTTCTCTATGCAGACTTTAACATAACAATAACTTTAACATAACAATAACTTTAACATAACAATAACTTCCGTGCGAATCTGGGGCGGGTCTATACATTCGGGCAAGCGTTGACCTTACCATCTTGTGAATGTTTTGAACGTTTAGTCAGTTTATCAAATCAATAAAAAAGTCCGGCAAGTAGTCGTTATGATTTACGCTCGGCGGTATGAAGCAACGATGTGGTGGGTGAAAGGAACAAGATATATACAGCCCACGATAGAATTACTTGGTGCATTTTGGGAGAGGTTTAGGTTTCGCAGTGGATTCCAAATACAAAATTACATTAATTACATCTCTTTCGAATACGACCCGTATCACCCAATATGGAAAAATTATTGAAAGTAAGAAACCTGAATTGAAGAAAGAATTAACACTCAATATTAAGAGCTATTCACTTTTACCTTGAAAACTGCGACTTACGTTAATTTATAGACACTAATAAATCTATACAAATACATAAATTTGAAATGTCCGTTTGTAATAACAGCAAAACAGCCTTTTACTCAATGCATAAGAAAGTTTCAGCCTTTAAATGTCCCACTACTGAGCACAGGCCTCCTCTCATTTCTGAGAGGGTTTTGGAGCTAGGAAGAATCCGCCACGCTGCTCCAATGCGAGTTGGCGGACTTCACATGTCTTCGAAATATTTTTTATTCCTCAGACATGCAGGTTTCCTCACGATGTTTTCCTTCACCGCCGAGCACGTGGTAAATCAGCACTTAAAATTGCAATTAACAATTTTAGTGGTGCCGGCACCGGGAATCGAACCCAGGTCACTCGCGTACTATGAAATTTAAAGCGAGCGCCTAGCCCCTGAGCTACCACGGCTCTAATGCATAAGAAAGTATACATAAACCTTAAATGAAAATAACAATTTTTTTATTTTTTGTCTGTCTGTCTGTCGGTTTGTTCCGGCTAATCTCCGAAACGGCTGGACCGACTTTGACGGGACTTTCACTGTTAGATAGCTGATATAATAGCGGGTAACTTAGGCTACTTTAATTTTAGAAAAAAAATTAGGGTTCCGCGTAAAAAACTTAAAACCCTGAAGTCCGATTCAAATAGGGAGATACTAATATAGAATATGTATATCATCGATCGAGGTCGGTTTTTTACGCGCGTGAAACCGCGGGGCACAGCTGGTAAATTATATGTCTGCAATCCATAAATTCTCATCAACGAATTTATGGATTGCAGACATATATACATATAACGCGCGCAGTTTAGGTGATTTATTGTATAAACTTTACGTAGGCGCAAACATGCCGCAAACCTACTCAAATCGTCTTTACTTGTAATTGACAACCGCAACTAACTTAATCGATCGCTTTGATCTACCTACATCAGACAAATAATGCTGTATCTATACTGCTCGTGGTGAGTAAGAATTTTTTGACTCGTACCAAAACGGCTGCGACCTAGTTTGCATTGCGTTACGTCTCGTTTCCCGTGGGGGCGAGAAGTGAGCTACGGATGTGGTCTCTGCCTACCCCTTATGGGAAAAAGGCGTGACTGTATGTCACGTACATCAGATAATATGTAATTATTTCAAATTTATATTATATAATAACGATGTTGCTGTTAGCATTTTCGCTTTTACAGCTTCATCTGGATACTGTGCTTACGGGCCAGAGGCCCGCGTGCCAGGTCTGGTTTGACCCAAACATATACATAAATAACACTCCTACAAAAACCTCGAAATTCGGACAGTCGCGTTCGCTGCGTGCTTGCGCGACTTTGAATATCTCCAAAATAAGTTTAAGTCGTCTAATGACCGTCCGGGGGAGGCTGCCTGCTGTCAAATTTATATTAATGAAGTGCGGGAAGTAAGTCTACGTGTGGACGCGGCTCGTAACCTACGACTCTTGGACACTGCGCTCGCTTTAAATGAAATAACGCGAACAATCAGACTTCGAACCCCGCTACTGGCATGATTTTTTTGAAGTGAAAACTTCTTTAGATTCGTTGTGGTTGGAAACTCGATGAAACGAGAAAGCGACACTAGAAAGAGACAAATATACATTATTTATCTTCAGGATTTATCCTGCGAGAGAATGAGATCGAATACAGTATACAGTGTTTCCTATTATACTTTTATATTTTCGTATTCTAATCTGTATAATAAGTAACGTTGAATACAATATATGTAGAATAAAAAGTATGATAATTTTTAAACTTGGTAGCAATATTATAACAAATAAACCCTGCAATTATTCGCTCCTGAAGACGACTGCAGAGTATTCGTCTCATTCTCTCGAAGTTTAGTTTTCTGAAGGTCTCTCTTCTACCGCTTGTGAACTGCACACATGTTTTTTTTATAGAAGAAGGTGACGAGATGAGCGTACGATTCACCTACCGTAGAATACCGAGACGGCTTTCTGTTAACAGTAACGAGCAATTGTTAAAGAATGAAAATATCGAGGCAATTCTAAGTAAAAGAAAATCGAGGACCGTTGAGCCAGCCATTGACGGCAGAAGCATGGTTGACTCTCCACACTATTTCTTTTAACTTAAAAAAAATCCTCTCATTTTGGGGGGATTTTACATTAGACATTTTATATTAGGCAGCTTGGCAACCGCAATATATTTATTCAGATGTTCCAGGAAAATGCTGCTGTCCATTGCCTGGTTTTCATATTCCCTCTGTCGACCTTAACGACACCCACGGGATTAGACGGGGTGGTAGGTTCTCTTCAGCCGCCACCACACGGCAAAGTATGTCACGCAAGTTAAAATTAAAATATTTTTTTTATTGGGTAGAGTGACGAAATGTGCAAAACGTTCCCCCGATGGTATGTGCAACGTCTGCACGTAACGAATGCTGTATCACCCAGAACATTTCTGTGTTCTGCACCGCACCGCGCCCATCACCCTGAGACATCAGTTTTTAAGTCTCATACGCCCAGTGATTACACTAGCTCTCAGTGCCCTTTAAACCTACACACAGCAAGTTGTGCACTCTACTGCGTCCCGGTAGAAGGCCTGCGGTGGTACCTACCTAGACGGATTCCTGCATATGAGTCTTAGCACCAGTAAAATATATAGTTATTGTTTTTTTTTTATTGAATGTCTATATTATCATTTTTCTTTTTTAATATTCAGTACTGCCATCTACAGGTTCTACTATGTACTACGTAGATTATATAATTGATACAAGAACATTGAATGCGTTAACTGGTAGTACCCGAAGAATGCAGACAGATGGCAGGGTTAATACAGTTGAGTTCTTATTGTATTAATACAATATCATAATGAGTTAAAAACCATTTTAATTAAAGTAAATCACTATTATTATTATTTATGGTTATGTGGTAGCGGTTTAAGAGAATCTACCACCCCATCTCATTACGTGGGTGTCGTAAAAGTCGACAGAGGGGAAATGAAAATCCGAAGATGGGCAGCGGCATCTTCCTGGAACATTTGAATAAATAAACTGAGGTTGCCAACCCGCTTGCCAATCGTTACAACTATGGTAAAATCTCCCCTACATTAGAACTACAAATTTTTGGGGCAATTTATGGGGGAGGTCCATGTTCAGTAGTGGACTAGTAATAGGCTGAAGTGACGATGATGATGATTATTTATTGTTTTTTATTTAATTTCTTTATTAATATTCAATACTGCCATATACAGATACTACTATGTACAACATATACAATATAGTTTCTTAATTCTATTACAATCGATAACTATTTTACCACTGATGATATTTTTTTTTATTACATGGTGATAATTAAAGAAAAAAATCACCTTGCGATTCTGCCGTGAAGCAGTAGTCAACAAACATTACTGTGTTTCGGTCCGAAGGGCCACTGGGCATATGAAAATTAAGAACTGGGGCGGACGGGCGCTGTGTGGTACCGCACAGAAATCTTCTAGGTGACACAGCATTGCTATGGGGCGGACGTTGCACTTACCAGGCGAACGTTTTGCTCGACGTAAAAAGAAATATTTGTGGTAATTGAATCGAAAATACTTATATATAGATTTCGTAACGTCTGGGAAGTCGCATTCTACTGTAGGTATTTTACTGTCGAAACATCTGGATATTATATTCCGTCAAAATACGTCAAAACTTTCAAATCCATTTCAACGTAACATCTTGGTAATGTCTTCTATATATATATTATTGGATAAGGTGACGAAACGAGCAAAACGTTCACCTGATGGTAAGTGCAACGTCCGCCCATAGCAATGCTGTGTCTCATAGAACATTTCTGTGTGTCTTATATGCCCAGTGATTATATTGCCTACTGGTGGCAGGATTTCTATGCCGAAATCCGTCTAGGTAGGTACCACCCCAGGGCCAGTTATTCTGCCGTGAAGCAGTGAGCAAACATTACTATGTTTCGGTATGAAGTGCACCGACGGCTAGCGTAATTACTGGGCATTGGAGACTTAGGGCCTTATGTCTCAGGGTGATGGGCACAGTGTGGTGTCACACAGAAATTTTCTGGGTGACACGGCATTTGTTATAGGCAGACGTTGCACTTACCATCAGGTGCACGTTTTGCTCGTTTCATCACTGTGTACCATAAAAAAAGGGTATCAAAATAATGCGGTTATTTAAGAAAAGAGAGTTTTCTTAGAAGGATGGAACTGTATCGCTCTGACAAAGTTCCAAAAATGTATAAAGTCAATGTCTCGCCAGTTTAAGGCAGTAATTAAACACCGTGAAGTAATTATTAATTTCAGTATAAAATGTATACATTTATCTGTTTTAGTTTGCATTCTCTCACATCATTTATTTACTCTTAACCTCATTTGAAACAATTCTCGAACCTTTAATCGTTATTAATAATTTCTCCAGCTCCTATTGTATTTAAATTTGTTACTATTGAAAATAAATTAATTTTATTAAAAATACTGAGTGACTTTATAACTCTATTCCTTATTCAGTTTGCTTTACCAATGTGCCTTTTTCATGACGTATCTAAGAACGCATAATGAAAAGGAACGCAAAACTGTAACATGATTTTTATCAGAAATCTGTGGAACTACAAATCGTTCTTAATTATATGACCATCACTGTAAATTTTCCTTCAAGTTACTAAGAAGGATAAAGTTGAGCTATTTTTTTAAAAAAGAGGATATTTTATGTATAAAACATCAAACAATGTTTTTGGGGTTTTTTTATATTATTTTCACAATTTATATACGCAAAATTTGAATTATTTTTGACAATCACATCCGCAAAATATTCGCATGGTTTTCGCGAATGCGAATGTCAAGAAATATGCGAATATTCGCGAATGCGAAATACGAATATTCGTTACATCACTAGTACCTACGTGCGCTAAGTGTTAGGCTTAAGTAGACACTCCAATCAATCGAACACGTACGATATGAATGATAGAATGAACTGATAACAAAACTTCCGCAATGCTATAAAATCAAAAGAACATAGGTTTTTTATAGGAAAGGTTTTTTATTGGTTATAGTGGTACCTGATGGTAAGTGCAATGTCTGTTTGCTCATAACAGATGCTGTGTTACTCAGAATATTTCTGTGCATAGCATCCGTCAACCTGAGACATGAGTTCTTAAGTCTCATTCGCCTAGTGATTATACTAGCTCTCAGTGCGCCTTCAGACGGCAACACAGTTTGCACACCACTGCTAGACGGAGTCATGCGTAGGCATACCACCAGTAAAGTCTGGGTTTGTTTTATGTTTTTAAAGTGTTTGAATGTAGTTCTTCTTCAGTCTAAAATTGGTGATGAATAAGTTTCTCTTCCTGTTATATGTATAGTTTCGGATTTATCCGTACAGACCCGTTACAATGGGTTAATGATGACGTTCTCCTAGCCGATCCTAGCCGACCACGGCGACAACTACCGAATATTGTCGGGAGCTGTCATCAGCGCAAGAGATATGTACCAAAAGTGTACGCCCAAACACAGAGACATTCACTCGTCACAACCTACCTGCGTCCGATGTAATGTCCATGGGATAAGATCGGAGATAGGCTAGGAATCCGACTAGGTAGGTACCGCCCCAGGGCCAGTTATTCTGCCGTGAAGCAGTAGTGTGCAAGCATTACTGTGTTTCGGTTTGAAGGGCACTGTGAGCTAGCGTAATCACTGGGCATTTGAGACTTAGAACTGATGTCTCTGGGTGACAGGCGCATTGTGGGGTCACACAGAAATATTCTGGGTGACACAGAATTTGTTGTGGGCAGACGTTGCACTTACCATCAGGTGAACGTTTTTTTCGTTTCGTCACTATCTACTTTTAAAAAAAAGGATGCAGTTACAGTCACAACACAACGAGACCAGAAAACCAACAATTTGTGTTTTACCACAAATTATGGTTTCGACTGGGATTCGAATCCACGACCCGCGGCGTAGAAGTCAGGTACTCTGAAGGCATAATTGCCCTTTTGAACCTAAGGTTTTGTTCAAAAGGTTGTGTAAATTTTGAAGATAAGGTGATCGGCGAAATTGAGTGTAGCCTTTCAAATGTCTTAGTTTACTTTCAATCATCATCATCACCATCGTTTCAGCCTATCACTAGTCCACTGCTGAAGGCCTCCCCCATAGATTGACACAAAAGTTTGTAGCTCTGATTTTGGGGGGCTTTTGCCATAGTTGCTACGCTTGTCAGGCGGGTTGGCGACCGCAGTTTATTTAAGAAGATGCTGCTGCCCATCTCCTAGCTTTCATTTTCGACTCTGACGACTTATACGAAGCTAACGAGATTGATGAGATGAGATTCTCTTAAGCCACATGGCCTTACTTTCAATATTCCCACTTAAATCTCTACTTTGCATCATCTGTCTTCGCGTCAGCGCAGCCAAGGCGATAGGACAGCAATACGAAACGGGGCCGCTTCGCTCTGGTTGGCGTCGAAATAGCACGCAACCGCAAGACGGGTGCGTCCTAAGTGCGGTGTACTCTAGAGGAATTTCACGGAGTTTTGGCTCTGTAGAAATATATAATTAGAAACTGCGACCACTGTAGAAAATGTTATTGTAGTGCAGTCGTTTCTTTATTTATTTATTTATTATCAATTGTAACACCTCAATCTAAGGAACACAATGGGCGGACTTAATGCGTGGAGGCATTCTCTGCCAGTCAACCCGGGGAGACTTGAAAATAGATGACAGGTGCATTGTTTCGGTTTGAAGGGCACTGTGAGCCAGCGTAATCACTGGGCTTTTGAGACTTAAGAACTGATGTCTCAACGTGACGGGCGCAGTGTGGTGTCCCACAGAAATATTCTGGGTGACACAGCATTTGTTGTGGGCGGACGTTGCACTTACCTTCAGGTGAACGTGTTGCTCGTTTCGTCACTTTATACAATAAAAAAAAACTATAACATACTTATATATAATAATATAAATAATCAATACACATCCGCAAAATTAACATACATACAAATAATAAATATAATACACGAGTAATACGAATATTTGTTGTGGAACTATCATTTCTTCATATTTCTTTGAACACTTAACTGGTAATATTTCGTCTGGTTTCCTGAATTTCGTTGTTTTTATTGGATAAAATCATGAGACTATCAAAATCTTCACCTGATGGTAAGTGCATCTTCTGCCCATAACAAATGCTGTGTCACCCAGAACATCGTTCTTAATTCTCATATGCCCAGTGATTACACTAGCTCTCAGTGCCCTTCAGAGCGAAACACAGTATTTTTGGGCACTACTGCCCAAAAATACTGTTATATATACGTAATACGTAGTAAATCTACAGCAAACTGAAGCAGTACTGTGCAAACATTACTGTGTTTCGGTCTAAAGGGCACTGAGAGCAAGCGTAATCACTGGGCATATGAGACTTATGAAATTAATTCTCAGCGTGACGGGCGCAGTGTGGTGCTACACAGAAATATTCTGAGTAACGCAGCATCTGTTATGGGCAAACGTTGCACTTACCATCAGGTGAACGTTTTGCTTATCTCGACACTTTATCAAATAAAAAAAAACAATGACAGTGCAGTTCTTAAATTTTAGAATAATAGAACAACAAGAGTATCGTTATAGGTAACCTTAATTTGAATACATACATACATACATACAAAAGATCACGACTGTATCCCATTAGGGGTAGTCAGAGACTGGGCACTCACTGCAAAAACAGATGACTGCGACAATCCACGTTTCACCAAAACAATATAATGTACTTAGTGTGATAGGTGGTGAGCCCATCGCCACCATGCGCGGTTGGGTGCACAGTGCAGTTTAATTCCTTATTCGCCTTTTACGAGTTCCATTGGATGAGATGGAGTGGTAGTATTCTTTTAACGAGCCGCCACCACACGGCTTCGAATAGCAGTGCCTCTAAATGGATTGCAATCAACTTTGTTACAAAATCTATAACAGCGTGGCCTTTTAACTCTAATGTGACAGCCATTAATGAACGCACTTCAATTTGATTGCTTAATAGCAATAATAACAATCATGTAATTCGGACTTTGCATCCATATTACCATAGAAGTAGGAAGAAGTTACTACTGACTATTCCTTGTTAAAGAAATACAAAAAAGAGGATACCTGCGGAGTTTATTCTTCGTCAGAAGAACCTCATTACAAAACAGTGGTGGATTGGAAAAAACCTTTTTTTTTCAGTATTTATATTTCTTTCGTTGGAAAAATAAATGTTCTTTTCATTTCATTTTAGGCCAGGCTTGCTAATTATGACAAATCCTCCGTTCTTGGGGAAGATCTCTGTCCAGCTGTGGGCTATTATCAGGTTATGATGATATTGTTAAATGACTTAATAAAAACGAACATGCTTGATTGTCTAATAAACATCATGTTTTAGTTTTATAAAGAAAACGCCTTACTCTAGGATTTTTCACGTATCGTGAGTGTATTTTACTATATATACTATACATTTCAAGTGTGTAACTTAGACCTAAAAACCAACAATTTGTGTTTTCGCAGAAATGTTGAGTCCGGCTGAGACCCGCGGCGTAGAAGTCAGGCACTCTAATGTAAACGCTCGGTCACGTCTTATCTATACAAATAAATAAATAGAAGTGTCTGTTTGTAATAACAAAATAACAGCTTTTTACTCAATGCTTATGATAGTATATAAAGTACTTATATGAAAATATTATTAAATTTTTGTATGTCTGTCTGTTTGTTCCGGCTAATCTCCGAAACGGCTGGCCCGATTTTTGAAAATTGTTTTATTCTTATAAGTACCGTATATACTTTCATAATCATTGAGTAAAAAGCTGATATTTTGTTATTACATAGAGACAATTCAATTTACAACACAATTAATACTAATTTAAAAGACAATACGTGTTGTTGTCTCTTCGTAAAGCCATATTTATGCCTTTTAAATTAAAAAAAAATACTTTAGTATGAATGTTCGTTTACACTTATTTCACATATTGATCTGTTTAATTTGACTCCTGACCGGTTTCGACTCCTAAGACACTTTCAAAGGTCACATACCGATTCGATATTAGTAGCACCAATCGGTAGTATTTTGGTTTTAATTTTGGTTAATTCGGTTTTTACATATGTATGTGTTGTTTAAATTATAACATTTAAAAATGTCATGTATGGCGTGACAACTCGATGTTTCATGGTCGATAAACTGCTGTTGCCAACCCGCCTGCTAATATGCCAAAATCCCCCCAAAATGAGAGCTACAAACTTTTGTGGCAGTCTATGGGGGAGACCAATGTCCAGCAGTAGACTACTGATAGGCTGATATGATGATGATGATGATAAATGAGGTTCAAGATAGTAAACAAGTTAGCCTAGAAGATACATATTCACTTCTACCTTCTCATATGGTGAGGCAGACAGCACTAAAAAAATTTCGTCTGGAAATACAAATAATCCCAGGTTATTTAATTTCTGTCAAATGTTAACTATAAATAAATGTAAAAGAAAACTCCATCAATTCCCCTGATCTTCTTAAAATGTGTGAAAATAATACAACAATACAATGTTTTATAAACCCAATGACATAACGTAGACGATGGAAAATTTTCCAAATACAAGCACTGACCAAAACATAATACCTATATAATTTAAAAAAAAACTAAAATGTTTGGCCTTATTTCCATTTTTTTTTATATTAAAACCATTAGTGTAATTATTTACTTACGAGTAATAAATGTAATCAAATTCATTCAGTTGCATTTTACTGCACTATGTACACCTGGTGTTGTTAGGAACGCAATGCCCGTGACTGCTTTAAAAGTGAAAGTAACTTACCTCGAAATTGCCGCGCTCCCGAACCACCATGACTTTTTTGAAGAAAATCTGGGGCATAATGTCACCTTTGACACTGTCACCTTTTGATTTACAGACTAATATAAATTAATTCTACACGCAGTTTCAAATTTGACGATCTTTTCTTATTTACTTTTATCGACCGTAACACTGTACAACTTTTCTTTTGTCGGTTTAAGACAATGTCAAGGTCATCGCCGCAACAGTTTTTTGGCGCCAAATTTGGCGTTTAGTTTTTTTATTAACGTCACGTTTCAAATCACTTGGTGTAATGTAATAATTTTATTGAAATGAGTAAATCGGAACATATTGTTTATGTTTTAGTTCACTAACACATTTTTTTACTTGCGTAATGAAGTCAAAATTAAAAATAAACGAGCGGACGATATTATATACGTAAACCTTTGCCTCCTAGTGCTTCGTAGTCAACTAAACTACAAAACAAGTATAATGTTTAGTATGAAACGTTGTCTCGAATCGCGAACTGTATGTCGCAATGTACTAGGTAAAATCTTTAAAACTGAACATTGCTTCTCACGGAAAAGAGTATAAAATCAATCGGCATTGATAGCAATTTTAATTTTAAACACACAGTGCACAACATACACCACTGGTAGACTTGTTCATCGATAGATTCTTGTTTGAAATGGTCGACTGCAAAAATTAAGCTTTTATATAAATGTCAGGTAAATGCTTAACAGGTTTTGTGCGTCAAGCCTAGAAATATTTGGCAATGACATAGTTGATCACAGTATGCCTTCCCGTGTAGACTGTATGCCATTAAAAAAGGAAGACAAAATATGTGGTGTAGCTTATACTCGTACATATGCGTTGTTGTCTATCACAAGACCTGATATATAATTTACTATACACAGCCCTCTGCTCCGAATATGAATCTAGAACTTGATAATTTTTTCCAATTCGCAATTTTAAATTTGCCTGAAAGTGATCAATTGACCTATAATAGTCTGTGCTGAAAAGACGCGCGAAAAGTTTTACTTGGTGGTAACATTAGTATAGTGTTGATTGCTGAACATTGGCCTACCCATCCCTCAACGTAGGCATCTATCGGCTTTCCGTTAAATCATGCAGGTCGTCGCTCCATCTGGTGAGGGATCGCCGGAACGAGGTTGCCTCGCCAACCCTCCAACCCGGTTATCGATTCTACGAGCAATATGGCCGGCCCATTGCCTCATTAGCTTGCTTATACTAAGGGCTATGTTCCGTTTCGGATAACATCGTTATGGATTCTATCTGAAAGAGAGAAACACCGAACATAGCTATGTATGTATGACTCTGAAACGAGTACTGGTTTTCTATCATATACTGTGCCGTAATTGCGTCTCCAACCGGCGATTTGCTATTTTTAAACTGTTCGAGAGCCATACGAAATTCACTCAGACTGCCGTCCGGGATATCTTCTGTGTAGTGTCGTACGAGGTTTGCTCTTGAATCGTTATTCACACTAGTGTGTGGCTCCAACGACGATTTGTACTGCCGCCCATAAAACCTCTTATCCTTTAATCTCACTCAAAAATTGTAGGTTCAACGGAAATGACTGCGCCACTCTCGGTCTTCAACTTACTAGGCTCTTTTTGGTAGACGAATCTCTGACGAATATCTTGGAGCCCTGGTCACGCTCCATCGTTTTTTCAATACCGGCTGTATGGTATAGTGTTATAATAGCAAATACTGTCTCCCTCACAATATCATCATCATCATCATCATTTCAGCCTATCAGTAGTCCACTGCTGAACATAGATTGGCGCAAAAGTTTGTTGCACTCATTTTGGGGGGATTTTGCCATAGTTGCCACGATAGGCAGGCGGGTTGGCAACCGCAGTTTATTTATTCAAATCTTCCAGGAAGATGCTGCTGCCCATCTTCTGGTTTTTATTTTTCCTCGGTCGACTCTTACGACACCCACAGGATGAGATGGGGTGGTAGATTCTCGTAAGCCGCCACCACACAATAATATCTGTGTGTGATATCTCACTGTGCTCGTCACCCTGAGACATGAGTTTTAAGTCCAGTGAGTACATTAGCAATCAGTGCGCTTCAATCTTTTAAATTATCTTCAAAATTATCCGTATCATAGTAATGTTTGTAAGCTACAGCCTAGCGGCAGAATAACTGGCGCTGCACTACATACCTAGACATATTCCTGCATAGGAATTCTATCACCAGTTAACGCTAGACTTTATAGATAAGGGAATTTTTGGGTCAAGAATTCGATATTGTTCCATCTTCGCGAAAATTCCTTTTTAATGTTTCTTAATATAAATAAACATTTAACGCCATCTAACGTCAAGATCCGTTACTCATTTATAGATGGCGCTGATATACCAGTGAGTTAAAATTTTTAACTATAATTTTGTTTTAAATAATTTAATCATACCTCGTCATTTGTCATTCGAAGAAAAATAGCACTTAAAGAGTAAAAATCAATTACAGGACCTGAGAAGTTTGCCAAGAACTGAACTATAATCGTGATAGTAACCAGTAAAACGACCTACACTCTATAACCTGTCTGACCTATTTGACTGACAGATATCGCAATATGAGGGGTATTAACAAAAACTCAATATAAGAATACTTAAAGTTTACTGGTGGTAGGATTCCTATGCAGGCATCCGTCTAGGTAGGGCCAGTTATTCTGCCGTGAAGCAGTAGTGTGCAAACATTACTGTGTTTCAATTTGAAGGGTCAGCTAGCGTAATCACTGGGCATTATGAGACTTAAGAACTTATGTCTCAGAGTGATGGACACAGTGTGGTGTCAAAAAGAATTCTTCTGGGTGACACAGCATTTGTTATGGGCAGACGTTGCACTTACCATCAGGTGAACGTTTTGGTCGTTTCATCACTTTATCCAAAAAAAAAAACTTAAACTATGAATATGTATAATAACAAGTGACTTACATGCTAAGTGGCAGAGGTGTTGTTCTTACATTCCCTGAAAGCTTTTTTTCTGTAAGTTTGATAAAAGTATTTGTGATGAAAGTAGCGGCGTGCACCATTAACTAAACTAATTAACTAAAACTAATCATGGGAAATGTTACGAAGGTCTCGTAGGTTTCGACTGGCGTAATAACCACCTCAAATGTGGTACACCTAAAATATCCAGAATGGCGATGGAAGGCAGTGCCTTAAGCGTAACTTGTACTGCTATTAAAAATGCCTGCCGTCTCCCGTGTCAATTACAAAAATAAATTCTTACAAGAAAACTCTGTCTGACTATGGATACTTATAGTCTGTAATATATGTATTTATGTACCTGATACACTTTTCACGTCGATATGAAATAGTAGCGAACGTAAAATAGAGAGCGAAAAGCTTGAAAAATATTATATGAAATCGAAGTTCCCACGTTTTATTCAATCCTGGATGTTATCACTGTCAATGCCAACTTTCCCATGAGACTAATATACAAATTCATGGTTTTCACGTACATGTACTACTATTTGCTCCTTGTCTGAGACTGCATCGAAACCTCATTTAATCGCATCGCGTAGGCCTGAATAATGAATAAAAGTGGATTCCACTATCTATGGAACCTTAGCGAAAATATCACCTGCGTAGATTCTGGAAGGGATTTCATCTGAAAGACGTTAGGATCGTATCGAATCGTAAAGTAAGTCTCTAATAAACCAGTAGTGCTACTTTGTAATAAAGTTGAAAATAATACCTACACATAATAGATGCATTATATAAATAAAAAAAAACACGCAGTAAGCAATGTCCATATTAACAATAACATTTCTAATATGCAAAGTGGTTCATATAAGGAAATGTTTTGCTACGCACTAGAGCGCTTTTGTCGGAACCGAATTCGGACGAATCGTAAGCAGCGGGCGAAAGTGTCTAGCGGCGATTAGAATAATAATAGGTTGATAAAAATTGTTTGTCAGGTTGTGTGTTAATATATAGATGTTGTGCGTGCGTGCTTATCTATGTTCCATTACCATATATTTGAAGACCTTAAAAGTGGATAATGAGTTATGTGTGTTAGTGTGTTTTTGTTTCAGATCTATGCGTTAATGCGTGTGTGAATATGTGAATGCCAGAATCTTTCTTTAATACATTATACGTGGCGATAGGTTGTGTAAGCTTACGTACGTTACAAACTGCTTGAGTATTTAGAGCACCTTACTAGTGTTCGTCTTTATCGTGGGTATTAGAGTATGAGATTCAAATTCAGGGCGCATAACTCAGTAGGTACCCGTACCGTTGTACGTCGTAATAGTTCAACAACTGCATAAGTTGTGCACATACCATTGTTGCTTTTTACCTTATCATGTTATATAATAATATATAATTTATTAATATACCTGTCTCAAAGGCACGCAACGCATCTGCGTTTCCTCTGGTATTGTAGGTGTTCATGGGCGGCGGTGATCACTTACTGTCACGTGAGCCACCTGCTCGTTTGCCCTCTATTGTGTAAAAAATAAATAAAAATTAAGCGTGTCTAACGGCAGGATGATTAAAAAAAACATTCTTACAATCAAGTCCAGTAAGTTTTTCTCCTCGTGGCAGGAATCTTGTTATTTTGCCGCCAAGCAGTCGTGTGCAGTCATCACTGTGTTTCAGTATGAAGAGCGCTGAAGCTAGTGTAATTACAGGACATGTGGCGGCGGCTTAAGAGAATCTACCACCCCATCTAATCCCGTGGGTGTCTTAAAAGTCGACAGAGGGAAAATCAAAACCAGAAGATGGGCAGCAGCACCTTCTTGGAACATCTGAATAAATAAACTGCGGTTGCCAACCCGCCTACCAAGCGTGACAACTACGGCGAAATCCCCCCAAAATGAGAGCCACATACTTTTGAGGTAATCTGTGGGGAGGCCTATGTTCAGCAGTGGACTAGTAATAATGGCATGATGATGATGAGACTTAAGAACTGATGGGTCAGGGTTACGAGCGCAGTGCTGTGCCACGCAGAACTTTTCAATACTAAATTCTGCCACGCAGACCATCCTCTTGGCTGATTTGAGCAGGCGCGGCACTTACAATCAGATACATTACACAACAGACCCAAGCAGCACCTATTCACAGGTATGACGCATGTGGTAGCCATCGTCCTCCTCGACCATATTAAAAGGAAGTGGAAGACCCACAACGCGACGCCGCGCCGCCTTAAGCAGATACATTAAAGCAAGCACGACATACTCAATTTTACCAATGTAATAACTGGCTGGTACTCAGATTTTTTTTATGGGATAAAATGACGAAACGAGTAAAACGATTAACACCTTGAAGGTACAATGTCTGCCCATAACACGACCATTTTTTTCAAATAAGCTAGAACTGAACTACGATCCCTCCTGATGGTAAGTCGCGATGCAGTTCTGGATGGTAACACCGCAGTTAAGTAAAATGGTAAAAGCCTATTCACTTTTCTCTTGAAGACACCCACATTATAATCGGACAATTTCATTTACGACTTGTAAATGTACAAAACTAATAAATTTTTCACGTATCATTACTCCGCATAATTTGTTGGTTATCGTGCTACATAATTACCATACGTCTTGTGAAATAAGTCACGGAAAATCGATTAAACTAACGCAAAAACACGTCTAATAGTTTGCGTGCGAAAAGTGTGGTTATCTCATACTTAAATCTGTTTCGAAAATCATTCTCGCATTGTTGTTGATCGTGGTAGCCGAGCTACAATAGGCCGCTTGAGGATCGAACTCTGATGGCACCCCTGGTGGATCCCGGTGCCACTTTAATGGTTTTTAATTATTTTAACGGCCGACGGTGTGGTCAATACTCGACTGTTATATGAATAGAGGAAATCTGTTTAAGTAAAATATATTTCCTGCCTGCGATGGAGCAACGTGGCTAAGGAAGCCTGTGCCCAGTAGTAAGATATTTATAGGATATCTTTTTTATGAATTAGAACAGCTACGTCGCTTAGCGTTCAGCATTTCTACTGGTGGTAGGATTCCTACGAAGAAATCGTCTAAGTAGGTACCACCCCAGGGCTAGTTATTCTCCCGTGAAGCAGTAGTGTGCAAACATAACTGTTTTCCGGTCGGACAGGTACTGAGAGCTAGTGCAACCTCTGGGCATATGAGACTTAATAACTGATGTCTCAGGGTGACGTGCGCATGTGTTGCCACACACAATTATTCTGGGTGAAACGGGATCTGTTATGGGCAGACGTTGCACTTGTCATCAGGTGAACGTTTTGCTCGTGCTTGTCACTTTAAACCAATCAAAAAAAAAAATCCGGTCCACACGTACCACTCGTTTTCCGCAGGGGCGAAAAGTAGGCTACTAGAAAAAGGCGTGGATGTATGCAATACCCTATTTAGGAGAGTGCTCTGCGGGGAAGCACCAGGGGCACATTTATAGCCTATAATACACTTCTGATAGCTATTCGACTCATGATTTTGAACCTAAAGAGAATGTCAAACACTACGTTTAACCCACAAACAAATAACAAGGCCGCATTATGGTAAGTACGAAAAGTATTGTGCATGATTATTGGCTTTTCGGGTACTAGCCCCACGGTGATCGTAAATTCGACTAAGTTGAATGAGAAAATAAACTCTTGACCTACATACCCTAAAATACTCAGACCGATGATGGTCAGCGCGTTTAAGGTGCGAAGTATCTGGTACTACGATCTCCGAGCGTGGCGATTAAGGTAAATACTAGCTGTGTCCGTATGGTAGCGGCATAAGAGGTAGATTCTCTCCTCACTTCATCTCATCCTGTGGGTGCCGTAAAAGTCAAACCGGAAAAACCGGAAGATGCGACAAGAGCCCACAAAACGCGAGCTATAAACTTTGGTGGCAATCTATGGGCTGAAATGGTGATGATGATATAAAGCAGTAGACTACTTGCAAGCTCGTAATGTCCTTCTAAAACCTCATCACGTAAGCGTTATATGAGAAAAAGCAGATGAGTGACCATATCTATCTTTGCAGTCGTGCTTCATCATCATTTTAAACCCATCATTAGTCCACTGCTGAACAGAGGCCTCCATCATAGATTGCTTTACAGCTCACATTTTCGGGGGATTTGCCATAGTTGCCACGCTTGGCAGGCGGGTTGGCAACCGCAGTTTATTTATTGAGATGTTTCAGGAAGATGCTGCTGCCCATCTCCTGGTTTTCATTTTCACTCTGTCGACTTTTACAATACCCTCGGGATAAGATAAGGAGGTAGATTCTTTTAAGAGATGTCCTCCTCGCCCATTTTTGACCACGGGGACAATTTCCGAACACTGTCGGTAGCTATCAACTACGCAGTAGATGTAATAGTGCCACTAGTGTACACGCAAACACAGAGCGAGTGCCTCTGTCTCGTCCCAACCTACCCGCGCTCGATATAACGCTCATGTTATGAGATCGGAGGTAGGTTAGGATGCAGTGTCAGAAGAACAGGGACAACACAACACAACCAGAGCCGAAAACCATCAACCTGTGTAAAAGCACAAATGTTGGCTTCGACAGGTAGTCGAACACGGGAACTGCAGCGTAGAAGTCAGGTATTCTAACCACTAGACAACGTCAAATCGTCAAATCAATTATACTAAGCTAAGTATAATGCCTACCCATAAGAAATGTAGCCCAGAACATTTTTCTGTGGCACCACACTGCGCTCGTCGCCGTATAACATCAGTTCTTTCGCATCTGCTATTCCTCTGGTATTGTAGATGTTCATGGGCGGCGGTGATCACTTACCATCCGGTGAGCCGCTTGCTCTTTTGCCCCCCTCTTTCATAATATGCCCAGTAATTACACTAGCTACCCTAGTACCCTTCAGATCGAAACACAGTAGTGCTTGTACTCTACTGTTTTACGGCAGAATAAAAGTCACTGCGGTGTTACCAATCTGGGCAGATTTTTGAATTAGAATCATATCACCGGATTTTTTTCTACTTTTTTAATTATGTTACAAAAGACCTATTCTATTATAATTTAAAGAAACTGCGGTTTTGTCTACGCGAGCGTTGTTCATAGCGTTAAGCGTACATAAGAGATATACTTGTGGAGATCGCTGGCTATTTCAAAAAAAAAAATAGCCTTAGATGGACTGCAAACATGCCTGATGGTAAATTACGTTGCGGTTAATTAGTACATCAAGCTAATAGAAACCTTTTTACTCTTGCCTTGAAGTGCCTATAGTTTGAAAACCTCTTTTACAGCTGATTGGACTTAAATTATTCATTTTTTCACTCACAAACTATTTTTCCACTACAACTAGTCTGGCCGTAAATACTGTTACATAAAAACTTTTCTTTTTTTTCAACTTTTTAATTATTTTGAATTTGGAACACGTATATTATTTTAAAAACTTCTTTCGATTTTGCGCCATTTCACATATTTTGCGTGTTCATTATCAAATTACAATATGGAATGGGGTGTTAAAGAAAATAGGATTGCAGTGATCGCCTTGCACAAAGTGGGTTTGGAGCCGTCGGTCATATTCCAGACACTTCTAAAGCTTGGTATCAGCCGTATGTTCGTATATCGTACTATCAACAGATACAAAAACACTTCCTTTGTCGAAGACCAGAAAAGAACGGGGCGGCCGCGTGCTGTTAGAACTACAAAGGCTGTTAATGCTGTTAAAGCCAGAATTTTTCGAAACCCCATTAGGAAGCAAAAAATCTTATCGCGAGAAATGAAGATTCCCGCTAGGACTCTGTCGCGTATTATAAAACAAGCTCGGTGCTTATCGTCGATATACAGGACATGCCCTAAATCAATCTTTACAATTAAAGAGAGTGGATCGATCAAAACGCTTTCTGTCGCGATACGCAGGTGAAAGGCACAGAAATATCCTCTTTACCGATGAAAAAATTTTCACGATTGAAGAACACTACCATAAGCAAAATAATAAAGTGTACGCTCACAGTTCTAAAGAAGCTCAAGTGGTCGGAAAGGTACAACGTGGTCATCATCATGCGTCAGTGATGGTTTGGTGAGGCGTGTCTTATCAATGAGTCACAAAACTACATTTTTGTGAAAAAGGAGTGACAACTTCAGCCAAAGTGTATCAAGATACAGTCTTGAATCATGTGAAACCTCTCAGCAATACACTTTTTAAAAATATACCTTGGACTTTCCAGCAGGACTATGCGCTTTGTGACAAGGCACGAACTACCCAAGCCTGGCTTGAAACCAACGTTCCGGACTTTATAAGAACTGAAGACTGGCCCTCATTTAGCTCAGAGCTCAACCCTTTAGACTTCAAATTATGGTCAGTTTTAGAGGACATGGCCTGCTCTAAACGACACGGCGACATTGAGTCTCTTAAAAATCTTTGGAGCAAGCAGCGGCGAAATTTTCCTTGGAAACAGTGCGTAAATCCATAGAGTCGTGGCCAAACAGATTAAAAGGCCTGTATAAAAGCCAAAGGTGGCCATTTCGAATAGAATATTTTTTTTATTTTTTGTTGAGACTAATAAATATGTAGGTATAAATTTTAATAGTATTAGTATTACATTACTATTTAATAGTATTACATTACTTCATAAAAAAAGCATTTTCATTTGTAACAGAACTTATGGCCAGGACTAAGTATATTATGATACGTTTTTTGATAAACAAACTATTTATAGCTAATTTAAGGCGACAATAAATATATAATTTTTTAAGATTTAGATGAAAACCAGCGATGCATGATGTTTTCTGTAAACACCTCATGCTGAACACAACACATACATAGCCTATGCTAAGCGTAATACCAATTGTCATGATTAATTTTATTGCAATATTGCTTAAAGTTGTTTTCTTCCTGTTTATATAATTACAGTTTTAAGATATGGTAGATAAATTTAATCATCTTATAGACTGCAACCAAAAACTTACGTTTAAATCATATCCGCTCGTAATCCAGGAACGCCTGCTTAAGATACTATATTTCTTTCTCCATCTCGTCAGAAGCCCGTCATTGTTTTTACGTCGCTTCGAATGACGGCTCACTACGTAACGTTCCATTATTTCAATTTTTAAACACTCAATGTACACAAACAAATTATTCACAACACTACCGTCATTAAACTCGGGCGCGTTCAAACTAAACGCATACAGAAAACAAATCTCGACCGCCGGTGCAAATTAAAATGTTACATAAAATGATCGAGGACAGAATTAATTACACGTTTCTGAATAAATACAACTGTAGACGACTGGTGCCTTTACTTAGAAAGTTTCACAATTGTCTGTGGCAGCGTAAAATTAAGAATTAAAAAAAAAGTTTTTCGCGCGCTTCCCTGGCAGGAGCGATAGACGTCGTCCTGTGAGTAAACTCGTACGTTTAATAATATCGTTCGATTCACTGTATCGTTAGGCTGCCAAATATAACGCTTAGTGTGGGACAGTCCTACGATTGCATTTATAGTTCCGCATAAAGATGATTAAAGAATCAGTTAAAGTTTGACCTAAATTATTTTATTTTGAATTAATCACCTATATCCTATTAACTAGTGGAGTAATTGCCACTACAGCCACATACGCCGGATAGGTTGATTCCTGCATTGGAATTCTAATACCAGAATTTTTCGAATTGTTTTTTTTTTTAATGGGAAAGAGACGAGACGTGCAAAGCGTTCATCTTATGGTAAGCGCAAGCGTCAGTTCATAACAAACGAGGGTCATCCAAAAATATTCTAGATTATTTTTATATTTAATTTTTAATTATTTTATTTTTTAATTTTTCTCACCCTGAGACATCGATCAAGTGTCATATGCCTAGTAAGTAATCACATCTCAGTGCCTTTCAGACCGAAACACAGTAATGTTTGCCCACTACTGCTTCACGGCAGAATAACGGGATTTCATTTTTAAATCGTCTAACAGAAGCTTTATTGTATTATTATTTAAACAATATGTTTTGAAAAACGCGAGTTCCTTTCATAAAGTACACAAGAGATATCGTTAAGGAAGTCGCTGGCTATTTCAATATTTTCTTATCCATGGATTGACTGCCAACAAGGAAACTGAAGCTAATGTATACATAGAAATTTTCAATGCAAAGCTCCAACAACTGTCATGGCCTGGCGTGGGACTTACATCAGTAAAAAGGACTCGCTCATCTCAGCAGTAAAAGTACCATTTATAGAAAACCTGTCGACTGAGCCACTGGCTGGAAAACTGGAAAAGTAGGTACTTGTAATATTAATAGTAGGATTCCTGTTACGCAGAAAACCATCTAGGTAAGTAGCACCGCAGTGCCAATAATTCAGCCGTCAAACAGTAGTGTGCAATCAATACTGTTTTAACCGACTTCAAAAAAAGGTTTTAATTCTTTACCTCGTGACCGGTGTCGATAATTATTTTTTATTAAAAACCATAGAGATGGTCACGCTCAATCTGGTCACATGTGCGTGCATGGCATCAATTTGGTCAAGTTCGCCTAAGCTTTATAGGCAATACTACGTGGAAGTCTCGGTTGTTTGATAAAAAAAAGTTGTATATAATTAAATTTAACGTCAAAAATGAATGACTGCAAATTAATTTTGACAGAATTTTTTTAAATAATTAAAGTTGTGTAACAAAAATCTATTTAAATATTTAAAAACTTACTTACTAAACGTATACGTATACACTTTCACCTTTCTCTACCCCTGAGGTAATTCACCTAACCATCGACAAAACTGTCAACAAAAGTTACATAACGCAATTAAATAACTATTCGTTACGTAAGTCAACTTATGTAATATGTTCATGTTTATAATGAATAACACCACAGAAGACTGTGGAGTGATTGGAATAGCACTATAATTTTTGCTTTAAATATATATTTATATATATATATAATAATATACATTAGATACGCCTATGAACATTCGCAATACCAGACGTATTTCGGGTGCGACCTTTGAGAAAAGAGTGGACTCGTTTCTTTTCGTAAGTCGTATCGGTCCGAAAAATTAGCCTAACCTAGCGATTAATCGAGGGTCCTGTGGTTGTGCTTGGCCGAAAAATATACGAAAAGCGCACAGTGCTGGAATTTCAACCTTCAAGATGACGTAGATGGAATTTGGAGTTATTTTTCACACAATTACACATATATAACTATTACACATATATAATGTATATACATTAGAGTTTTTTTGCGGTATGCATACATACAAGCATACAGTAAAGCTTCTTTTCCATTGGGGTAGACAGAGACATCCGTAAACCACTTATCGTCCTCACGGGATACCAGGTGACGGGTGGCGAACCACGTCGCCGTATTTTGGTACGAGTTAAAATTCATGTTCCCCACTGGGTTTCTACGAGTAGCTTGCTAAGATGTTGTCCACCCAAACAGAGCCCCGCATGCTAAGGTAAGGTTAGATTTATTCTGGGACTACAGAGCAGATCGGCACGCTAACGTGCTAGGCTAGGGTAGAGGTAGGCGGAGAGGAAGGGGGAAGGATTAGGTAACAAATGGACTTGAGGTAGGGAATTCAGAAGTTTAGAAAGGAACTATAAAGTGTATAGATTACTACTATATCGAAATGAGTAGGAGGAGACAGCTGTAACTAGAGAAAGCAGAGCCACTTACCTGGTGCTGTACCCTATTTTCCGGACAAGGCAAGTACCTCTAGCACCTTTGCGGTACGACGCCATGCTAATCTGCTTCTAGAGATTGGGATAGACTATTTCAACTTTCGTTTTGTAACGGAAGTGACGAGACGAGCAAATCGTTAACCTGACGGTAAGTGCAACGTCTGCTCATAACAAATGCCGTATCATATGAACATTTCTTAGAGGCACACTGCGCTTCTTGACCTGACACCTCAGTTCTTAAGTCTCATATGCCCAGTAATTACACTAGCTATCAGTGCCCTTCAGAACGAAACACAGTAATGTTTTCACACTACAGCTTAGCGGCAGAATAACTGGCACTGCGGTGGCGCCTATCTATACGGATTCCTGGATAGGAATCCTACCACCAGTAAACCTACAACTTTTAAAGGATTAAATACTCACGATTTTGTACCTCTTCGCCGCTTGATATGTGACAGGATTGTAATTAAGCTTTGCTTCCTTCTCTAACCTTCAAGGAGTTCACTGCTGAACGTAGCTTTCTCTTCTTGGAATTACTTTCAGTTACCATAGTATCCACTTGGCCGATTTTAGAGTACGGTGACAAATACCGCAAACAGTTGCAATTTATCAACTGTGATTGATAACTTGTTTTTTAAATAATTATACATACATACAGTCACGCTTTGTTCCCATACAAGGGGTAGGCAGATGCCACTCACGTAGCCCACTTTTGGCCCTCGCGGGAACGAGGACGGAGACGTGACGGGTGGTGAACCACTTCGCCGCCATTTTGGTCCAAGTCAAAAAGTCTTACTCCCCATTGCCGTTCTCACGAGCTGTATAGCTGTCAGCATTGCATATTATAGTGTTATTCTGCACGAATAAAGGCTATTCGGACAATACCTTAGTCACCTCTTACGACCCCTCGGTATTAATGCGGTAGATGTTATTCTACTCCGCCGGACACCTATCGGTAATTATAACCTGTCTATATTAAACTTTTTTTTAGACCTTTTCATAAAAGCCGTGTGGTGGCGGCTCGTTAAAAGAATACTACCACTCCATCTCATCCATTGGATCTCGTAAAAGGCGAGTAAGGAAAAAAACTGCACTATGCATCCAACAGCGCATGGTGGCGATGGGCTCAACATCTATCACACCAAGTGCATTATATTGTTTTGGTGAAACGTGGATTGTGGCAGTCATCTGTTTTTGCAGTGAGTGCCCAGTCTCTGACTACCCCTTATAGGATACAGTCGTGATTTTATGTATGTATGTATGTATTTCATAAAATGTCTTTTAGGTCCCGTCATAGTTTCATATCATAGTCTTTATTAAAAAAAAATACCCATTATAACTTTTAACTGAAAGTGCGTTATACAGACTTCTTACTTCTTACTCAGACAATCCATGCATATTAAGACCCGTAATAACTATATGCAGGTTCTACAGACATTTGTCTCGTGCGGGAATCGAACCGTCTCATCGAGCGGTAGCCTATCTTAGCCACACAACACAATATTTTACTTAAAAGCCTGACGGAATTTTATATAAGGAGGCAAGAGACGCGTCCTAAAATTGAATAGAAAAATTGGGCATCCTTTTTTACCGTCGCCTTATTTGCGTTACGGTATGTTGGAACCAATACGAGCACGTGATACGAATGCTATGGTGTAATTTGTTGTGCCATACAACGGACAATGGGCACTCGATATGCGTCGCATCATTGCGTCCTCCATGTTAGTAGGTAATATTTCTAGCCTAAATACTTGATCAAGGACGTCTCTGTGGGAAAAAACATGTCCTCCTAAATGGGAGATTCACTATTCATATTTTCCGTCGTTCCTAATAATATATATTTTAATTGTTTATTTGAAATCTATAGTGTACACCATAAAATAAAGGTAAAAATAGACGGCTTTAATGCCTATAGGCATACTCTGCCTGTCAACCCATGGCGTGGTGGCCATGGCATACAAACAAGAACATACACATACACTCATATGATGGTAGCAAGTAACGATTCGATAATCACTATGAAATAGACAATTTTAGAAAATGTTAGTCTTAACTAGTTACTTGAATGAGTTCTGGTTTCGTACCTTCCTTATCGATTCGGGCAAGGAGTTCCCAGTGTTGTATTGCCTGAACAGTAAAAGAGTTGCCGATAAAGCAAGTGCGATATGATGGAACAGTAATATTGAGATTCGATGAACCCTATCATAATTTAAAGGAAAGAAATGAAATTTATCCTGAAGATAAGAAGGTGAAGATACATCATTTAAAATGGAAATAGAACCAATAAAAGTTTAAAGTGACGCCTCTGTTGGATAGTAAGCCATTTAAGGCGAATACGATGTTGTGAGATACGAGTATTATCATACACTTACGAAGACCGAAAAAAAATCTAATACAATCGCTGAGGAGGCGCTCTAGTTTGTTCAGTAGATTTTGATTCAGGTCTGGGTAACAAACATCAGGATTAAAATATCATTGTCATAAATGGAAAGCAAACATCAAAGATGATTTTTTATACCTTAGGCTACCTAAGATCATAGCTTGACAATTCGTAGGGTTGACAGAAATTCCGAAACGCGATGATCAGTCATAAACTGCTATCAGGTTATTATTCAGTTTCACTACTGCGTTATGTTGGTCATATAAATCTGATTCCACATAATTTTGAAGGTCGTCTGCATACAGATGGTACGCAAAATAAAAAGGGGAGGTGAAAGAGTTAATAAAAACTGAGAATAGTATTGGAGAAAGTATACCGCCTCGCGGTACGCCACAATCAAGATTTATCCACTGTGAGGTTTCATGGCCCAAGCGGACTGACTGCTGACGTCTGCGAAGATAACGATTCCAAGACCGAGGGAGCAAATCTATGCTGAGCGGGTCATGAGTTCTAATCCCAGCCGCATATGATATTTATGCCTGGAAAATGCATCCACGATACAGGAGAAATCTTACTGGGGGTCATCGTTTTTATAACTTACTGTTGATGTCTCAGGGTGACCTCTAAGAAGATGGGTGAGAACTGATGTCTCAGGGGTCACCTTGAGAGATCAGTTCTTAAGTCTCATATGCCCAATTACTTTAGCCATTAGTCTCTTTCAGACCCAAGAACAGTAATGTTTGTACACTACTGCTTCACGGCAGAATAACTGGACCTGCGGTGGTACCTACCTAGTCGGAATCCTGCATAGGAATCCTACCGAATCCGCATCATGCGGTGTTACACAGAAAGATTCTTGGTGACAGCACTTGTTATGGGCAGACGCTGACACACCTAATGATAAGTACCATCAAGTGAATGATGTGTTCGTCACGTCACTTTCTCCTATAAAGAATAAAAACGACCGAATGCCTTAGTAGTCAGAGTATTTGACTTCACGGTCGGACCTCTTTTCTCTACGCGGGTCTTGGGTTCGAATCCCAGCCTGACCAACGATTGTTGGTTTCTGGTTTAGTTATGATTTGTGTCTCTGATACTGTTTTACTGAGCACGGGTATAATAATAAAAAATATATAATAATAATAAAAAGTAGCTTAGCTTACTCTCTGATAAGTCCTCATACGAGTCCAATGAAAGTCATCATCAAACCATCAACATCGAATCTGCCGTTTCGGAGAATAACCCAGACAAACAAACAGACAGACAAGCAAACATTTTAAAAACGCAGTGTTTGGGTTTTGATACCCTGCATATTACCAAAGGAGATTAAAAAAAGTCTTTATTGCGAAATCACAGACAGACACTTCAATTTTATTTATTTGTATAAATGATTAACAAAAAATCTTGGATACGGTTAGTCATGTAGGAATAAATACCTTTTATGTATTCCTTGCTATTTTACTAAACCATTTTATACTGATATAAGAAAGTGCGGATTTTTTTTATAAAATGAGGTAAAATAAATGTCAAGACATGTAATACATGTTATAAAATGTCTGTTTGACATTCTTCATTAGCTACACTTATGATTTAAATCGTAATTATATGTAACGATGACTGTCTGTTAACATGGGACAGACGCAGACTTGGAAACCATTAACTTGTGAGTAGTACAAATATTTTCATCAACTGGGATTCGAACCACCGTGTGGTGGCGGCTTAAGAGAATCTGCCCACCATCTCATCCCGAGGGTGTCGTAAAATTTGACAAAGGGAAAATAAAAACCAGGAGATGGGCAGCAGCATTTACCTGGAACATCTGAATATATAAAGTGCGGTTCGTCAACCCGCCTCCTAAGCGGCAAAATCACCCCAAAATGAGAGCTATCGTGGTAATCCGTGGAGGAGGCCTATGTTCTGCAGTGGATTAGTTATATGCTGAAATGATAATTATGACCTGCGACTCAAGCAGGTGCGCTACCAACTGGGAAACGAGGCCGCTAAAATTTTTAAGGCATTGTATGTTAATTATTGTGAAAATTAATCTTAATTATGCTTAATATGAGAATCATAAAATAAAAAATCCAAAACGAATTGGCAGGTTACATCGGTTTATAATAAGCCATGATTTACGACTAAAAAAATGCTGCAAATGCAAATGAAATGGTAAACGTTTGTCCTTAATGTAGTAAAATAACAATGTTTTGTATATTAATTAACATTACTGTGTTACGGTTGGAAGGACACTGAGATCTGGTGTAATCACTGGGCATAGGAGACTTCAGTACTGATGTCTCAGGATGACGGGCGCAGTGTTCACACAGAAATGTTCTGGGCCACACAGCATTTGTTATGGGCAGACGTTGCACTTGCCATCAGAATAATGTTTTGCTTGTAGTCGTATCCAAAAAAAAGGAGAAGGCTTTTTTCACAAAGGTCTCGAAATCGTATCCTTAGTTTTAGTTAACATAATTACATACATACATACATAAGATCACGACTGTATCCCATAAGGGGTAGTCAGAGACTGGGCACTCACTGCAAAAACAAATGACTGCCACAATCCACGTTTCGCCAAAACAACATAATGCACTTGGTGTGATAGGTGGTGAGCCCATCGCCACCATGCGCTGTTGGGTGCACAGTGCAGTTTAATTCCTTACTCGCCTTTTACGAGATCCAATGGAATGAGATGGAGTGGTAGTATTCTTTATAGCGAGCCGCCACCACACGGCATAATTAACAAACAAACAAAATTAAAATAGTACTAAAGTGTATTATATCGATAGTTAATTATATTATGACTAGCTTTCCAAAATAACAAGGTCTGTGTTAGTATTCAGGACTGCTTCCAAATGAACACTGTCGCGGTCATACAAGGTTACGAAGCGTAATGCTCATCACATACCCATGAGTAGTAAACATTAAATCGTAATGTTTATTTGTACATATAGCTACAGTTATTCGTAAAAGTTCTTATAAACGCTATAATGACCACTAACGGCTTATAATTAAAAAAAAAGAACTCGCGTGCAAATCATTACAAATGACAGAAGTGAAACTTATATATATTTATTAGTACTAGTGCCAGTATTCGACCGTGATATTTTTTTTTAAGTCTGAATGTTATTGAGGTTTAAGTAATTATTTTTTGTCAACATTTTAAAATTCTATGGCGACGATCTCAACTCTGTGCGGCTGTTTGACCACAGACTATGTTGTGTTTGATATTGGCAGTATAAATGTGAGCAAACGACAGACTGATAAGTGATTGACAACTTTCATTATTTACGTTCATACTGACAGTGTGAACGTAAATAATGAAAGTTTCATGTTATTCATGGTATTTTAGTTTGGTGGCTTCACCTTCGAACAAACTCTGGCTGTGACGAATTAAAAGTCCCCCAGTATATGAAAGCTACAAACTTTTGTGGCAATCTACGGGGGAGGCCTATGCTCAACAGTGGACTAGTGATAAGCTGAAATGATGATGATGATATAAACAAACACACATAGAGTCACGCCTCTTTCCCATTGGGGTAGGGAGACACTGAATATTTCGATTATTTTACTTTCAGTTGTGTTTTCATGCAATCTCGTCGGATGCCAATTTGTTTTTATTAGATAAAGTGACGGGACGAGCAAAACGTTCACCTGGTAGTAAGTGCAACGTCTGCCCATAACAAATAGTGTGTCACCTAGAACATTTCTGTGTGGCTCCACACTGCGCCCGTTACCTTGAGATATCAGTTCTTAAATCTCATATGCCCAGTGATTACACTCGCTCTTCGTGCCCTTCAGACCGAAACATAATGTTTGCACACTCATGCTTCACAGCAGAAAAAACCTTTGGGCTAACAGTGACAATCAAAAACAGTAACCAGTCACAAAAATGGATAGGCTAACAGCGTGTACAGATTCAAAAATTCTTGTTGCTTATTTTTATTCGAATGTTATTTTTAATCTTCATTTTATTTATTTTTTAGACATTTTATATATACAATACATACATGGTTACTACAAATTCATACCAATTTCTAGTTTTATTTATTTTGTAGTAACAGGGGTTCACCAATCTATCATAGAGAAAATTGCCTTTGCTAAAAATTCATCCACGAGCAGTTTGGATTCCGTGCCAAACACTCATGTACCCAGCAGGTGCACCGCATAACGGAGCACATTCAATCCCTCTTCATACGCGGGCTTCATACCGGAGCGTTCTTCTTCGACGTGGCGAAAGCGTTCGACAAGGTCTGGCACAACGGGCTCATATACAAGTTATATGGACTCGGTGTGCCAGATCGCCTCGTACTCATCATACTAGATTTCTTACGCAGTCGAACCTTCCGCTACCGCGTCGAGGGGGTGCGATCCGAATCACATCCCATCCTAGCCGGCGTACCACAGGGCTCAGTCTTAGGTCCCGTGCTCTACACCCTTTTCACGAACGACATACCGCACACCAGCGGCGTCGAACTCGCCCTCTTCGCAGATGATACCTGCCTCTATGTGTCTGGACGTAATCCAGACACTATCTCTAAACGCCTCCAATCCGCATCCCGAACCCTCGGGAACTGGTTTCGGAAATGGAGGATCTAGGTCAACCCCATCAAAAGTGCAGCCATGTACTTCTCGCGGCGCATTACGCCGCATCTCCCCACCATAGAGTTATTCGATCGTCCAATCCCTGGGAAAATACAGTCAAATACTTAGGCGTCCTATTAGACTCGAGACTCAGCTTCGGTCCACATATTAACCGAGTAAGGAACCGAGCGGCGTTCGTCCTCGGCCGATTACATCCGTTACTAAATAAAAATAGCAAAATGTCCCTACGTAATAAAATTACACTTTACAAAGCCTGTATTCGGCCAATTATGACATACGCAAGCGCCGTATTTGCGCATGCCTCCCCGCTTCAAATTCACCGACTTCAGGTAATACAAAATCGATTCATGCGTAAAGCCACGGGAGCACCGTGGTTCGTGCGTAATGCTAACCTTCATATCGATTTAGGGCTTCCTACCATAGCCCAATATCTAAAGTTGGCCTCTCGCCGATACTTCGACTCTGCCGCCACGCACCCCAACCCACTGGTTGTCAGTGCCGCCACATACAACCCCCTCGCGATACACCAAAACTCGACCCGCGGAAAAAGGAGACCGAGGCACGTCCTCGAGGACCCTGACGACGCGACCACTAGGGCCCAAGCGCTCTACTCAACACTACACAAACACACATTATCACCATCATACCGCCCCCGCCGTCGGCGTGGGCGTATCAGACAAAGTTATTCGCGATACCGCCGCATCTCAGGCCGGTTCTCCCCTAGCACTACTGTCATAAGCAGAAGCGTCGCTGGAGTTTCTTGCGCCATTTCTTCTCCAGCGGAAACGCATTCCGAATTGGTGGTAAACCTATGTAATAATAATCATGGTATTAGTAATGATAGTAGTAGTAATATTGCCCTCCCGATTGCAGTAACTGACCGAGCCGAGGCCGGCCCCCTTGGGCACCCTCGAGTCTGTTACTCTCGCGAGGGCCCCCGAGGGCCTCGGGGGCCCTTGCGCCAGTCATCCATAAATAAAGGTTTCGGCTAAGCGCCCTCAGCACTATGCCACCTTTCAATCCGGCGAAGCTGTAAAAGCCTTCGGGCTAACAGTGACCATCAGTCCTAAAAAAAAAAAAGCTAAAAATGAGTGAACCCAGTACTTCAAAGTTTTTGAACATTTTAAAACCATTGTTATCCATAATTGAGAATACGTATGTAAGCAAATAATTTCACACACGCAGATACGCACACGGATACGTTCGCACAATGCTTAGTCAGTATTTAAATAAATCAGTCAGGAAAGAACGCAATGAAACGTATCGAAACAATTGTACAGCTGAAAATGGACTCTGGAATGTCGAAGGATAAATAAAGTAGTAAGCGTTTAATAAAAAACAATGGGCACGTCTTTCGGCTTTTTTGTTTCTTTTTTGTTACTTTAATTATCGGCACGGAACGGCGGAGTTTCGTTTTCATTACGTTACAGATAATAGACTATTTTTTATTAATTTATATAATTTTCTTCTTGACACATATACCAACAGTATAACCGTGAGCTTCGAGCCTAGTTAATTGTTTATAAAATGAACTTACAGAAATAAGCTAGACATCTACTAAACCAAAAAAGTGCAATATAGGAAATATGATGAAAGCACAATTAGAAAATTACTAATTGTATTACTAATTTTGTTTGAGTTTAATTTGTTACTATTACCTTCACTATATTTACCAGGAATCCTCCTACCAGTAGAAGTACCAACAGTATCGTGAAGCCGGCCACAACAACATTTTACAAGCCGCCAAAGAAGATTAGTTAGTTTTTACAATCCGACAAGTGTAACATTCCTTGTAATATTTACAAGCTGGATTTTCAATGTGGCTCTCTTACATGCGGCAAACAAAAGATCTATAAAACATATAGTCGACGAAAACATGGAAGGTCAAAAAAGTCTGCAGTCGGTGACCTTGTTCCATGAGGATAGTTTCAAACATTTCATCATATTTGATATAATGGACCACAAATCCAAGGATGATTCGCGGGGCCATTGAAATTGAAAAATATCTTAATTTCAAACCAGAAGATAGCCAGGTATCACTAAGGGTTTGGGATCCCATAATTAATAAAATTAAATCCTAAGCCAAGAAGACCACTGCAAGACTTTAAGACACTGTAAACTATAGATATACAGAAAAAAGTAAGTAAAGATATGCTTAAAAATAATTAATTAAAAGCTGAAGAACGTCATACACCTCAGCCTCGCTGTGACCATACTCGCATGTGCTGCAAAGCGCTAGAAATGTCGAGTTATAAATTATTAAAATTAAACTCGGGATTTACTCGTATTACGGAAGGGCGAACGGTGCACATACATATAATCACGCATTTTTCCCATAAAAGGGGTAGGCAGAAGTCACTCACGTAGCCCACTTTTCGCCCTTGCGGGAAGCAAGACGTGACAGGTGCCGAACCACGTCGCCGCCGTTTTGGTAACAATCTAAAAATTCGTACTCCCCAATCCCCGTTCCCACGAGCAGTATAGTGACAGCGTTGCATATTACATACATACATACAATCACGCCTTTTTCCCATATAAGGATCCCCCCATCCCATCCCGTGGGTGTCGTAAAACAACATACATCAACAGACGGAAATTATAACCAGGAGATGGGCAGCAGCATCTTCCTGGAACATCTGAATAAATAAACCGCGGTTGACAACCCGCCTGCCAAGCGTGGCAACTATGGCAAAATCCCTCCAATATGAGAGCTACAAACTTTTGTGGCTATCTATGGGGGAGGCCTATGTTCAGCAGTGGACTTGTGATAGGCTGAAACGACGACGACGTGGCCACACATGTATCCCACTTTTCGCACTCGTGGGGAACGAAACGTGACGGTTGCATATTATACGCCTTTATTCTTAGTCGCCTCTTACGCCACCTCGGTAGGAAAGACTAATCTGCCGGACACCAATGAGCTAAAAAAAACTGGGGATCTTAGCAAATTAAGAATTATGATATCAGGCTGTGCACATAAACATTGCGCCGTATAAAGTAAATATCCTTATTTTTTTTTCTTTTCTATACAATAAAGTGACCAGACGAGCAAATCGTTCACCTGACTGTAAGTGCAACGTCTGACCATAACAAATGCTGTGTCACCTAGAACATCTCTGTGTGGCACCACACTGCCTTCGTCACAACTATGGTACTATGTACTATCAGTCCCGTCCAACCAAAACACAGTAATCTAGTGTACAAAAGTACGTCTTGGTTGGTACACGGTGGTAGGAACCACTAGTGGTAACTCTGCTCTAGTCATTTTTATTAAGTAATCGTTTGTTATGTACTCGAAAATATATTAGTATTAATACAAAACAAGTATATTTACATATTTTATACCTCTCGCAGTAAGTAGAAAGTATTAACTACTATAGCGGAAAGTGGAGCAATTCGTCAGCCATAAGTGATTGCATAACAATACTATAATCAGATACAAACTTGTTTTATGACGAGTTTTTAGCGTCATTTCTGATTCAACGACTAAACAGTTATAAAACTACATTTACATACATTGTATTAATTTTGTACCAATATATAATTTACTTCTTTGTACTCGAAATGTAATGCTAGTGACGAGTTGTTGACTCGTTTATAAAAAATACAAAAAAAACAATTAGAAATGTCGCAGAAATGTGAGCAAACGTCGTGACACGTTCACATCATAGACATCATCATCAGCAGCTGCTGCAGTGCACAGTGTACTGCTTGGACACGGATCTGCTACCTCTGTACCTGACGTTTCACATTAGATGCTGCTTGTATTTCCGGCAGATCCATTTCCAGCTTTGCATATATAGAAAAACTACTTAAATCTAATATTGGTCGAAGATATAATATTATATGACATTTTACAAAGTTTTTTTGTCACCGTGTGTTGGCGGCTAAGAGAATCTACCACACCATCTCATCCCGTGGGTGTCGTAAAAGTCGACAGAGGGAAAATGAAAACCAGGTGATCGGTGGCAGCATCTTCCTGGAACATCGGAATAAAAAAACTGCGTTTACCAACCCACCTGCCAAGCATGGCAGCTATGGCAAAGTCCTCCTAAAATTATAGCTACACATTTTATCGCAATCTACAGGGGAGGCCTATGTTCAGTAGTAGACTAGTGATAGGCTGAAACGAACGAACGAACAAAGTTTTAATACTAATAATAATTTTCACCTATTGGCCACTACAAAACGTAGTGTTTGCATTCTCTTTTGGCCACTGACTGAAAATGTCACCTGGTGAAAAGACTCACTGTAATAGTTAAAAATTTTTGGATCTTTTTGGCGCCAACTTAAAAAGTGGCGGAGGTGTTTTTATTGAATTTTGTAATTTCGGTGTATATTTTGAGTTTTATATCTTTAATGTTGATAGCTTATTATGCAGCAAATGCTCGTGAAAGTGTACAGTGATTAGAAAATTCAATTCAAGACTAATATTGTACTTTTCGTTTTGTCTTCATCAGCAACTCTTCATCTATTAGTTCAGCACATCTACAACTATCATTTTAGTGTCGATTGAAATGAAGTGTTTGTTATAATTAAGTCGTCCAGTTTATTGGCAAAAATAGCTCAATTTTGTAGCTAATTGCCAGGATCAAAAAAATATGTAAATATGCAATTCACACGTCGTATAAGTGAAACCTTCACAAAACTAAACTTCGAGAGAATGAAATGAATGCACTCTGCATTATCTGATATCTGCTAAGGACTGTACTCAGTCACTTAGACTTACTACCCTAGCAATCTTGAATTTTGTTCACCCAGACACGCCAATGTGAATTAATTGAAGGAATATTTTGTAGCGATAAACATTTGTGTTATGGACATAGTTCATGCGTGGTCTCTAAGATCCTTTTCGTGCAGTTTGTGTGTTGTGTAATACATCGATGCCGACTGACAAAGACACTGTGAGGATAGTAATATTTTACTGATGGTAGGATTCCTATGCAGGAATCCGTCTAGGTAGGTACCACCCAGGGCCAGTTATTCTGCCGTGAAGCAGTACTGTGCAAGCATTACTGTGTTTCGGTTTGAAAGGCTCTGTGAGCTAGCGTAATCACTGGGCATTTGAGACTTAAGAACTGATGTCTCAGGGTGACGGGCGCAGTGTGGTGTCACACAGAAATATTCTGGGTGACACAGCATTTGTTGTGGGCGGACGTTGCACTTACCATCAGGTGAGCGTTTTGCTCGTTTTGTCACTATACACAATTTAAAAAAAAAATAGTACTTGAGTAGGTATAAAAAAATAATATAAAATAATTTTTGTTAGTGTAAAATGATTTCTTTGGTTAAAATTCTGTAATTTTAAATAGACTTGACTAGCGTAAACTGTAATTTTAATTTTTCAATATATACACACACTGGTGACAGCTGACAAAAAACTTGCCTTTGCTCTTTCCCAATAATTCTAAAATGTCAAACCGTTTCCCCGATAATGATGGTTTTCAAATAGTTACCTCAAAACGCTCCAATAAGTTTAAACAAGCCAAAGTTCCCTCAAAAAAGACGGGATTTATAAAACAAGAGAACTATATCAACGTTGAAGCGTCGTATCAGTAAGCATCAAATTTTCCATGAGCTAATGTAGTGTAGTTTATGGTTATGTTCAGTTGTTATTTGTTTTCAGGCGAATTTTGTCTGCTGTAACTGATTTGGAAGGCTCTGATTATTTTAGCAACATTCGCAATGGCGTGAGTACAATTTTAGACGGAAGGAATTTGTCAGAAATAGTTTGTTTTGGTCTCGGTCATATCGGAGAGTGCAATATTTCTCGATATCAGCTCGCGTTATTACTGTGTTTGAAAGATTTCTTTAAGCCACTAAAGGTACTAGTTCACGATCCTATATTTTATGTTAGTGAATGTGACGTACTTAAAAGATTAGAGCTGACAATAATTGAAGAAAATAATGAGGGAAGTTATGTAATATCCGATGAGTTCACAACTCTTGTATACCTTCCTCATTGTCCTAAGCAACTAACAAATAACTTTCTTTGGAGTAATTGGGGTGTTCAATTACAAAATTGCATTCTCCTTTGCAATAGCTTTACTTCCTTATTAGAAAATCAGCCAAATAGGGTGATATCTGAAACTGTACCATACATTTATAAAATATTTCCTTACATTGATGAAATTATATTAGAAAATAGTTTTCAGTATAAAGATATTTTTAATGACACATCTTTTCATTATATTAAAAAAGAAAAATTAATAGCTGTAGATTCAGATTTTTGGATAAACAATGAGAAGCCTAGATATGAAAATGCAGAAGAATTTATAACAATGCTTATGGTTGAAAAATTGAATATTTAACTTCTTTTAAGGGTTGAACAATGGCAACTATAACAACAAAACCTGCCCTGGTGACTCTGAGACAGCTTCTTTCTGAGCTGAGAAAGCAGAGTTCATCAAAAAAGTTGGCCGAGAACCAAATGGCTCAGTACATTTTGAAACAGTACCGAAGGTATCAGACAACAGACCAGCATCTGTGTAAGGCAATTGATGAAATGCATTTTAAAGCTAAGTCTTATTGTGACTATCTCAATAACTCTAGGAAATACAAAGATATCAATAAAGAATTTAAAGGAAAGGGAGAACAGAGCCTTGAAGAGACGGCAAGAATGGTTGGTTTTAAGCTTCCACATGACCCAAAGTAGTAAAAACAGAATCAGCTTGAAGTGTTAGTAATGATGATTTATGATGTAAATAAAAGTATTAAGTGGGTACAAATTCTTTTTCTTTCAACTCATGGATGTCCTAGTTGCTTCATCTTCAATATCAGCCTGCGGCTGTCCACAGCTGGACATAGACCTCTCCCAATATACATATAATAGCCATAGCCATAGAATAATTAAAATTGATTACGCTTTTGTGTGTTGCCATGTGGTAGCGGCCTAAGAGAATCTACCAATCCCTCTCATCTGGTGGGTGTCGTAAAAGTCGACAGAGGGAAAATCAAAAACAGGAGATGGGCAGCAGCATCTTCCTGGAACATCAGAATAAATAAACTGGGGTTGCCAATCCGTCCTGTCCAGCATGGCAACAATGGCAAAATCCCCCCAAAATGAGAGTAATAGCTTAGGGGCCAGGCAATGGGCTTAAATTTCATAGTATGTGCGTGACCTGAGTTCGATCCCCGGTGCGGGACCTCTAAAATTGTTCCTCGGCTTAAACTAACTTTGTTTTTATTTCATCTTAATATATAAACTAATAATACTATTTTGGTTTTGATTTAATAATTTAGTTTATTTACAAATATCGCATTGCACTGTATACCAATGTGTAGAGTACCACCATCTCTTAACATTTTATATCTATTAATGTAAAATCTGCATAAAGACAGATGTGGTACATTAGGGACCAGGTGCACACCTTCAATTTCATAGTATTTGAGATTGATCCGTGGTACTGGCACCTCTAAAATTTTAAGTGCTGATTTACCACATGCTGAGCAGTGATGGAGAACATTGTAAGGCAACCTGCATGTCTGTGGAATAAAAACTTTTGAAAGACACGTGAAGTCCACCAACTCACACTTGAGCATATATTGGACTTTTCCCAATTTCACAACCCTCTCAGAAACTAGAGGCCTGTGCTCGGCAGTGGCACATTCATAATTTTCATGTGAATGTCAACCTTAACCAAGCAAGTACAACCGCAATTATCTAGTTTGTGTGGCTCTGCTACTCTTGATCCAGGCCCACTTTGCAAAAAGGGGTCGGACAGGAGAGATCTCAACCGGTTTCACCTGTATCATTGTGCTGGCAGACATAGTTACGAGAGACACAATAATCCATTTTGTTATTGGATAAAGTGACAAGACGAGCAAAACGTTCACCTGATGGTAAGTGCAACATCTGCCCATAACAAATCTGTGTCACCCAGAACAACGAGTCTCATATGCCCAGTGATTACGCTAGCTCTCAGTGCCCTTCAAACCGAAACAGTAATGTCTACACACTACTGCTTCACGCCGGAATAACGGCCCTGGGGTGGTACCTACCTAGACGGATTTCTACGTGGCATATAATTGTTAATTGAACTTGTTTAGTTGCTCTTATGTTAATTATCTTATTCCATTTTGGTGTTACTTTTGCCGGAAATGAAATGGGCCAAAATTGGGCAACAACCCTTATTCTATCCTGTATGCATTTTGTTTCTTCTATGTCAGTCGTCGCTCCTTACCTCTACACTCCATAATCGAAACCATCGTTCACACAGACACTATGACACATAGCTTCTAGTTTGTCCCAGAATCAGTATCTATATATATATATATACGAGCGTGAGTAGGCTAGCGCTGCTTAAATTCATAGTATGATCGTTCGATTCCCGGTGCCGGCACCACTAAATTGTTTGCAATTTTAAGTCTGATTACCACGTGTCGGCAACATCATGAGAAACCTACTGAGAATAAAATTTTCGAAGTTCGCACCCCATGAGCAGCGTGGCGGATTCTCCTAGCTCCAAACCCTCACAGAATGAAGGAGGCTGTGCTCATCGTGGACTTTATAGCTAAACTACTTATATATATGCATTAGCATGGGGTGAATTGTTTTTCGTTGAGGTGGAGGACTGACACAAGATGTTGCACTTACCATCGGGTGAACGTTTTGCTTTTTTCATAACTATCTCCAATAAAAAAAAGGTTAAATCAGTTTGTACATACAGACATAAATTGTAATTCTATTTTACATATAAGGTCAACCGGGGCATTGGCGTCTTTGGGGCAATAGCGTTTATTCGAAATTACTGGAAAACTACTTGCGTTATAATATCATATGCAATCTAGGGAAATCTATTTGATGAAAACTTATTATATAAAATATCGATGGAGGGCATTGTGTGAAAAATATCCCAACCATGAGCCATTTTAAAAATTACATTGTTTCTGTGAAATCGTGACTCGTGCCGTGAGTGGACAAAAGCTTTATTAAATTAGTATTTTTAACGTTTATCCATTTCTATTTAATAGTGCACGTAAATAATATTTATTGCCTATATGTACAAACAATTATTTTTATTGTAATTGCTTTGATTGTTGAAATGTAACGTACTGAAAGTTTTGAGTTTGCGTTTGATTTGTTGAGGTAAATGCGTACACTCTTTTGAGGGAATTGCGTCTGTATGACGCATTTGCCCCGATCACCCGTCAACCTTTTTCTTGGTACAATTTTAAGTATAATCATATAATTAAGTATATCTCAAATTAATGTGATAAAAACTATTTTTTTTCCATTATATAAAGAGTACTACTGTTTAGTTTTTTTGTTCGAATTTATATTTCAGGTGACGAGCATATTCCACTATGGTTATATTGAAATATATCTATATCGATATATACTTAGAAAATATAGACTTTCATCAGTATATAGATCAAAAGCTTACCTGCCTATTCTATAAATTTTTATTTTGATCTATGTTATTACTTCTACCTAGATTGGCAACATGGCAGGTAAAAAAATTACAAGGTGAAATTTAGGTGTTTTACCAAATCTTCGCAGGATGTTCAGCTATTGAGTATGAATAACTTTTACTACGGTACCATCTCTGACGTCGCAACAAAAACGAGCTGTTATAATATAAATAATATTATTAAGCTTTTTCATGTAAAAAGTTGAGCACTTCTGAATTTTCCAAGGGATAAATGCGTCTATGAAAAAGTAGACGCATTTTCCCCGTGTTTATTATATCATCTATTAACACTTGAATATTTCATATTTTTCAGAAATATTTATAAATTCTAATAGACAACTATATCTTAAACACAATATCTTGATATCAGTTCTGGAAGCTAACCCATTTAATGTTCATTAAATAAAGACGCATTTGCCCAAAATGGTAAATATGTCTCAAATTCCCGTTTAAAAAAAAACGCAATTTGCTCTTTTTATGTCAAGATATCAAAGAAATTAACACATTCATCTTGTATCCAGATAGTCCTAAAATACTTTTACACCATAGCATTTTTAATCCTTCAATAACCAACACTTTAAGCGGCATTAAAAATGTGCGTGAAAAAAATTATAACGCAATTGCCCCGGTTGACCTTATGTATGATTTTTGCCGTCAATAACGTTTAGTGACAAAAGTTGATACTATTTCATGGAATAACAGTAATAAGATATTTTTTTGAAATTAAATTTTATTTACAGTGAAGTGTAATTTAATTTACACAATTTCAGATGTCAAGTGTTTTAGTGTTGCCAGCTTAATTATTAACTTTATTACTGTGTGTATTCTTTCTCAATTAGTTTAGCGATGGTTTGCAGTTGCATGTTGCTGGTTCCTTCGTAGATGGTGCCGATTTTTGCGTCCCTGAAGAACTTCTCTTGTGGGAAATCTCTTGTGAAGCCTACTCCGCCCATTAAGTCGATGCATTTCGATGTTAGAGTCTGTGCGATTTCTAAAAAAGAAAAAGGTAAAGCATTTAGTTAGCTTATTAAATATTTAGGACCACTATGTTCAGTGGACAGCGTACTTATCTACGGTGTGGGTCTTGGGTTTGAACTTTAGTCAAAGCTAATATTTATAATAAAATACTTACGGCACTATAATATTTTTACACCTAGACCAGGATCAACTCTCATATACTCGTAGGTCATACAAATATTTGTACCGTGCGGGATTCGGACCCGCGACCCGTGACGTCATCTGCTTGTTTAACATCGCCAAAAGTACCCGTATATCATCTCTTTTTCTTTCACAGTTACCACCGTTTCGTAATGAGGTTCCTCTGACGGAGAAGAAACAGACGAAAGAAACTTCGTGGTATCCTCTTTTTTAGTTATCTTAGTCAAAAATACATTATAAATAAATGTACAAAGAATAGTCTCATGGAAAACCAAAGTATAAGAGATTTAAGAACTGACATGTCAGGGTGACGAGCGCAGGGTGATACCCATATAGATAGACACAGCATTTGTTATGAGCAGACGTTGCACATACCATCAGTTCTCTTAGACAGCAATGACCTGATGAATTTGATGAGAATACTGGGTCATAGTCATGAAATGATTATATTGTCTCTTGGTTACGAGGGCGGTGTTGTTGCTGCAAAGATATTTCCAATTCAACATTCTTGGTGACACAGATTTGTTTTATTGGATAAAGTGACGAAACGAGCAAAACGTTCACCTGATGGTATGTGCAACGTCTACCCATAAGAAATGCTGCGTCACCCAGAACATTTCTGTGTGACACAGCGCTCGTCACCCTGACATATCGGTTCTTAAGTCTCATAGGCCTATTGATTACGCTAGCTCTCAGTGCCATTCAGACTGAAACACTGCAATGTTGTACGGCAGAATAACTGGCCCAGGGGTGGTACCTACCTGGACGGATTTCTGCATCGGAACATAATTATCCTAATGGATAGAAAGTTAATTTGCTAAGATCCGCATGCAAAATGTAAAATGGTGTGTATTACCTAGTTTTGAAGGGCATGGCCCGCCCTCTCTCCACAGCGTGCACAAGAAAACCAATACCGCCACCGGGAGCCGCCACCAGACCCTCCACCACTACAACACTACCACTAGGCAATTCACACCACTGAAGTCGGTGAAAACTAGGTATTTCACAACATTTTACATTTTGCATACGGATCTTAGCAAATTAACTTACTCTCCTTTACTATAATGGATTTCCGCAAAGTAACGCGTATTTCTATTAACTATACATAATTATTCATAATATACATACTATGAAATTTAAGGCATGTTACCTGATGCGAAATATTTTGCCATTGCCGCTTCTCTAACGAACTCTTGTCCATATTCCTTAAGTCTGGCAGCGTTGTATGTGAGAAGCCGGGCAGCTTCCAGATTTGTTTGGAGGTGAGCTATTTGGTAGCTAATACCCTAGGAAGTATAAAAACGGTATAGGTGAATGTACTTTTATTTCCATTTCAGATCTACAATTAATTGAAAGACAAAAAATTAATAACACTATGACACTTAGTGCTGGTACCACTCTAAAATGATTTATTTTTAATAATAATTGTAAATAATTTTATATAAATAAATAATAATAATTATAGTTTGACACTGGCGCTAACACTTTTTTTAATATATAGGAGTAAGTGACGAGACGAGCAAAAGGTTTACCTGATAGTAAGTGCAATGTCTGCCCATAAAAAATGCTGAATCGCTCGTAAAGTTTGCACAGAATTGCTTCACGGCATAACTGGCGTACGGTGTGGTAGCTCCCTAAGAGAATCTATAACTTTTTCTCGCCCCGTGGGGTGTCGTAAAAGGCGACAGAGAGCAATGTAAAATAAGCAAACTGCAGTTGCCAACCCTAACTATGGCAAAATCAACTAGAGAAGAATCTATGATGGATGCCTATGTTTAACATTGGACTATGATAGGCTGAAATGATGATGATGATGAGAACCACTGGCGAAGAAAGTGCGATGGTACCTAATGAGACTACCTACCACCAGTGTTGTTGCCATCTCATTGGTAGTGCATAAGGGCACAATAATATAAATAAAAATATCACTGCTTGTGTACCCATAGTAAAAAGACGTTACACATAAGTATGTTTGTCAGGATCGTAGCAAGTGGAAAGATGTGTTCTTTGTCTATCCCATTGGGAAAGGGGCGCTGACTTAATGAATGTATATTATACATAATACGCAATCGACAAGGCTTACATAATAATGTAGAAGTTGGAATACCTGGAAGGAGTAGATACTCTTGCCGAATTGCTTCCTTTCCAGCGTGTAAGGGATGGTCGCGTCCATACAACCTTGGCAGAGTCCGATCATCTGCGCCGCGATACCAATTCGCCCCTCGTTCAGGAAACCCGCCGCGTATTTATATCTATGGATGGAATTAGAAGTGAGCAATGGGAGCATTTTTTATGGAAGAAAACGACGAGTCGAGCAAAACGTTCATTTGATGGTAAGTGCAACGTCTGCCGATAAGAAATGCTGTGTCACCCACAACAGTTTCGTGTCCCGTCACCTAGAGACGTCAGTTTTTAAGTCTCATTATTATCATCATCATGTCAGCCCATCTTAGTCCACTGTTGAACATACGCCTCTCCCATACATTGCCACAAAACACGTTCCGGAGCCATCAGCATCCATCGAATTCCTGCTAAGCGATGCAGGTCGTCACTCCATTTAGTGGGGGGTCGCCCTACATGATGCCCCACAGTAGGATGTCTTCTGTATCGTGGGTGCGTTTTACAGATATACATTTCACATGCATAACACAACCAGACCCGAAAACCAACAATTTGTGTTTTTGAACAAATGTTGACTCTGACCGGGATTCGAACCCAGGACCCGAAGCGTAGAAGTCAGGTACGCTAACCACTAGGCGACGCGGTCGTCGAAACGAACACTGCGTTAGCGAAGTTAGCGTTAGCGAGTTAAACGAATCCTAAATTAGCATCACATCACTCCCGGCTTTTCTAATTATTGAGCATCGCGTGGCCAAGTGGATAGAGTACCTGACGACTACACCGAAGATTCTGGTCTCGAAACCCAGCCGAAGCTAACATTTTTACATAAAAACAAATCAATCAATCAATACATTCTTTATTGAACACCAAATACAGGAATAACCACAAAATAAAGAAAACAGTGTAAAAATATGTACAATAGGCGGTCTTATCGCTCTGAAAGCGATTACTTTCAGACAACCATTGTAATCAGAATTGTCGTAATTAATACATAAAGAAAAAAAAACGGGTGGGGGGAGGTGAACATAAATTAATATAAAGCACAGGATGAAGGCGTTCGTAGATAAAAGCATTAGACTAAAGTTAAGGGATAAATAATAGGAAAAAAGGGAACCGTAATTCCAAGTAATGAGCTTTTACAAGTTTTTAAAGAAAAAAGGAACTTCCACAAAAGCACAGCTGTGACCTTAAAAGATTTCGTGAAGAAAGAGTAGGAATGTGTAGGAGTTTGGAGGGAGAAATTGACAGAAGAACGAAGGAACCTTTCATGGAGAGGGAAATATCTTTTTACACGCTTTATATTAGCTTCACTTGTATGTTTGTAACCGACTCCTTAGGGCTCGATTTTCATCTACTTCGAACGATCCGAATTAATTCAAATTTTGCACACCTGTCAAAGACCGATGACAATGCAATAATTCGACTAAAAAATAATAAATAATAGTTTAAAAAAACACGATTTTATAGAAGATCCAACAAAATTACTCAATACATGGCGCTAATATATTCCTATTATAAAGGGCATCGTCTTAAATTAGTTTGTAACAAAATAAATTATAGATTTAACAAAACACGCTTTTATAAATAAACCAAACTAAAAAATAGAAAATAAATTTTAATAAATTTGAATTAAGAATAGTGTAAAAAACTCTAATAAATATAAATGAATAATAGTGTAAATAAGAAAAAAAATGTTTTATTTTAAAAAAAAGCGTGGGGTGCTTTTTAAGATATCATCGAAATGATAATCCTTCTTCTCATATCTGTCAATGAAATATTTATAACTATGGTCACCATGCACCCCACTCTTTTTTTAAAATAAAACATTTTTTTTCTTATTTACACTATTATTCATTTATATTTATTAGAATTTTTTACACTATTCTTAATTAAAACTTATTTTCTATTTTTTAGTTTGGTTTTCTATATAAAGCGTGTTTTTTAGTTTTTTCAAACTATTATTTATTAGTGTTTAGGTGTGCAGGTATTTAACAGCACGTAGTACAAAGCAGAAAGAATATGAGTATTCCTGCTACGATGGATTGGGAGCCTCAGAAGCTGTTTACAAAAATCGGAAACATTATCATATTTGGGGTGGGTCTGGTTGTGTTACTCGTATATTTGTCCCCGTGCCACTGCATCCTACCGTCTCCGATATTATCGCATGAGTCTTACTTGGGGCGCGGATAGGATGAGTGGGTGGATGTGTGCTTGGGCGTATACTTGTGGCACTATAATATCTCCTACGCAGTTTATAGCTTTGAACAGTGTCCGGAAGAGGTCGCTGTGGTCGAAAATGGGCCAGGAAGACATCCCTTTTTATATGTTACATAACAATGCTTTAAAAATAGTTTTCCTTCCACACCTCATTCCTCAAAATTTATTACTCACCCCTTTCCATACTCTCCGAGGATATTTTCTTCGGGAACTCTCACATTGTCGAAGTGCACCATGCAGGTACCCGAGGCTCGGATGCCGAGTTTGTTCTCGGGCTTCGCAACACTCAAGCCTGGTGTCTCCCGGTCCACTATGAAGCACGTAATGCCTTTGTAACCCTGTTCCGATTCAACATTTATGACTTATTAAATAAACATTTGTGGTCAGTGAAAACAGATTAAACGGACCGTAAACAGAACATTAAACCTGAATCGTGTTAGTAAAGGAGAGAAAGTTAAATCTGTGTTAAAACTTGTTGAAAAAACCCAATTTTTGAAGAACATCTCGCTCTCGCTATAGCGTGCATGCGGATCTCAGAAAATTAACTATGTTTCACTACTGTACTGTACCGCATTAAGCGCGTGATTCTATTATCTATCGGTTTCTAAAAAAAAATCTCATAACCCATACGTTTTATCGGAATCGTTACGAGTCGTCTAGTAAAAACCAATAACAAATATATAAACACCACAAAGAGGAACAAGACGATAAAGTATTTATCTTTGATTTTTATATTTTTAGGCTGCGTATTTGCTCAATGCTTTGTTGGAACTTGTTTATATCTTTATTTACTGAAGCAATCGACAGATTATCATCAAAACTGTACGAGTATATTGTATATAGCTCTCGGCGTTATAAAGTTTATTTATTCACTAATTTTTCACTATCATACAACATCGGTTCTTAAGAGAGCACCGAGCAAAATAAGCACAAACGGTAGTTATGGTTAAGTAGATGTAAGCAATAATATATGACTAATAATACAAATATACATTTAAAATGAAAAATTTAATTACAAAATTATCAAAAATATTTCGAGTTTAATAAACAAAACTGCGTAAAGTTAAACTGAAACCTAAAAATGGTTATCGCGCTGGTGTTATAAATCTTTTCTCTTTATAATATTGTAGTAGTAGTATTTATAATATATATATAATATTATAAAGAGAAAAGACTTGATTTTTTGTGTTTGTTTGGTTGTAATGAATAAACTCAAAAACTACTGCACCAATTTTAAAAATTCTTGCACCTAACTATATACAACTACATTAACATCGACTAACGTGGGCTGTATTTAGATTTTTAAAATAATGAGATCTCTACGAACATTTCTATGATTTAACTCAAGGTATCAATAATTTACTAATAATAGTCATTATTTGGGTGCGCTGTAAAAACTATTGATGAGAAATAAAATAATGTACTACATTTTCATAATACTTGTAAGTCAAAATGGCGTAAAGCGTCGTATGTTAGGTGAAGAAAAGAGTTTGTATTTAAGGTTCTCAGTCTTTTTCTAATAGTCCACGACACAATGCACAGTACAATAAGAGTTCAGAAGAAAATAAGCACAATAATAGTTACAAAGAATAGCACAAGTAAGAAAGCAAGAGATAGCATTAACATAAAAACTGTACGATATTAGCCGCGGGCGCAAAGGTGTTACAAGGGTCTAGTCGCAGAGGTGATCAGCAGGTAAGCAGGTAACTAACTCAGTAACTTAATATAACAGAATATTCGCGAGCGCCGCGGTTCAATCCCCGGCCGCTCTTGCGTTGACGTCACACGTACATGAGGCTAGCGGTAGAAAAAGGTTGATCTACAATGGTCGCAATGTGTAAAATGTTTGTTCTACAGTGGTTATGAAATATATAATTAAATATGTATAGTGTAGGTGTTGTATGTGTCTATATGTAAATATTACTGTTTTTCTGTGTATATATATGAGGTCTGTGTATGTGGAAGAATCCCCACTGTACTCATCATTACCCATAAAAAAAGTCCGCGGGGTTATATGTCTAACTATTATAGTAAAGTCATAATAACCGCTTTTTGTTCAAATTAGTCAATCAAAACACTGGTAGAATCGAAAGATGACGACATTCGTATTATGATATTTATCCTTATCCTACTAAATAGTTTCATGGTCAAGGTTGATTACATACATGTAAATTCCTCTTTAAATTATTCCATTCCATTCATTGTAGAATTTACGACAGGTATAAAAATGTTAAAAGTAAGAAAAATGCGGCGGTGTGAGCAGAAGGGCTGTTCGCCTTCGCTAGGCGCGAATAGACTTAGATCTTCTTATTACCTACCTACTCATATTATTTTTTGTAAACTAGAAACAATTGAATGGTGGTTTGTAATTTAAATTACATATAATTATTTTTTTTATTTAATACTTTGAAACGCTCTATAAAAAATACAGCGGCCGGCGTGTTTTCTAGAACGCCGCGCAGACGCCGAGGTCAAAGGGAGCCCTTTGCGCAGCGGTCGAGAGCGATCGTTTTATTTTGCTACCACGACATCAAATATTGTTTATAAGGAAGCTCTGAGCTAAACTTTCATGGCTTATGTTCCCATAAATAGAACATAGCTTTGGTAAAAAAAAACGTAATCTGTCAGAGCAGAGCCGCCGATGAGAATAGTCGATACAAAAAATGTTAGTGTAAGGAATTGTTGTTGTTCTATTTGTCCAAGTAAAGTACTACTTCATCTTATTTACCTATTTACCCGTGCGAAGCCGGGCTGGATCGCTATTTATAAATAAATTTACAAGAAACAGTCTCATAGAAAACCTAAGCACGCTCCATGACAAAATGTCAGACAATATTCAATATTCGACTGACTATTCGGTTCAAAATGTACCGAACCGAATATTCGGCCGAATTATTCGGTTCGCGCTTGCGCCGTAAACAGTATTATATAATTAAAATACTTAATAAAACTTGTTGATTATAGTTGTTCTATCTAATGTCCCACTGCTGAGTACTGGCCTCCTCTCATTTCTGAGAGGGTTTTGAAGCTAGGAAGAATCCGCCACGCTGCTCCAATGCGAGTTGGCGGACTGCACATGTCTGCGAAATATTTTTTAATTTCTCAGACAAGCAGGTTCCCTCACGATGTTTTCCTTCACCGCCGAGCATGTGGTAAATCAGTACTTAAAATTGCAATTAACAATTTAAGTGGTGCCGGCATCGGGAATCGACCCCTGGTCACTCGCGCACTATGAAATTTAAAGAGAGCGCCTATCCCCTAAGCTATTACGGCTTTCAAACCCAATAATGGATAAATTATGTTGCGCAATTACACAAAACCTTAAATTCGGCATTATTTTTCTTTTTTCTTTTTTAAAAAAACGAAGCCCCACAGTAGGATTTTCACCTGTATCGTGGGTGCGTTTTACAAACATACATTTCACATGCACAACACAACCAGACCCGAAAAGCAACAATTTTTTTACACAAATGTTGCCTCCGGCTGGGAATCGAACCCGGAACCGGTGGCGCAGAAGTAAGGTACGCTAACTACTACGCCACGCGGTCGACATATTCCATTGATTTTACCTTAGAACACTCGACTTTGTCGTTACTTTTATGGTATAATTAAGAGGCTTAGAACATACCTTACTAGGATCAGCATTAGCCATGACGAGGAAGACGCCGGCGACGTCCGAGTTGGAGATCCACATCTTGGAGCCGTTGATAACGTAATGGTTACCATCCTTTTTCGCTACCGTCTTCAACGCGAACGCGTCTGAACCGGAGGTAGGTTCCGTTAAGCAAAAACTGCCGGCCTGCAAAGTAGCAGATCCATGTCAAATACGGATCTCTGTCGTCTATTAACGGGTTTCAATATTCGATCTATCCATGATCCGAGATAGAATTTGACATAACTCGTATAAAGCTTCCGTCAAATCTACCTTCATTCGGCAAATCCCTGGACAGATTGGATATCACAAATTTTCAGAAATGGTTCCCTTAATGGCGCCAGGAGTTGTGGAGACTGCAAAGCGCTTTTATCTTAAGTGTTGATTCCCGCTCGAGTCAACGTAATCTCCATTTTTTTTAATTATTTATGTTTGGTTATTACCAAACCAAGAATTCAAGATCAGAGAGCGATGAAGCTATAAAAGGCAAGAAGGCTAACAGCACAAACATCACCGAAAATAAATATATTCACGCGACCGATGACACGGGTACAGCTATGAATTATTAATGCACAAGACTGTACATTAATAAATTCACAAGTATTGCATTTACAAGTATTATAAAAAGATGCAATGCTAACAATTTTCACATCACGAAACCCTGTCATAGGGCACTCCAAATCATACATACATACATAAGATCACGACTGTATCCCATAAGGGGTAGTCAGAGACTGGGCACTCACTGCAAACACAGATGACTGCCACAATCCACGTTTCACCAAAACAATATAATGCACTTGGTGTGATAGGTGGTGAGCCCATCGCCATCATGCGCTGTTGGGTGCACCGTGCAGTTTAATTCCTTACTCGCCTTTTACGAGATCCATTGGATGAGATGGAGTGGTAGTATTCTTTTATCGAGCCGCCACCACACGGCACTCCGAATCATATTTAGGTTAAAGTTACTTAAACATATATACATAAAAATTAAATTTATTAGAAAAACCACAAATGAACGGACTTGCAGTGTGATAACAATAACATACTCGTACATATACTCGTATAAACAACATTTAAACATTGCATAAATATTATATTAGAAAAAAGTAATGTTTCAGCCTATAAATGTCCCACTGCTGAGCACAGGCCTCCTCTCATTTCTGAGAGGGTTTTAGAGCTGGTATAGTGTAATCACTGGGAATGTCTCAACGTGCAGAGTGAAAACAAACAATTTGTTTTTTTATACAAAATTTGACTCCGGCTGGGATATTATTATGCGGCGTATACGTCCAGCGACTACAAGGTTATCAATGTAATTTATTGCAGATAGCAACTATTTGATATTTTTCATTTGAACACATTTTTTTCAGATTTCGCAATGTCTTTTCGTTGGACTTTTGTCGCCAACACGGAAAGTGGCGTTGTTTTTTTTATTGAGTTTTGTAATTTCTGTGTATAGTTTGAGTTTTGATGTTGATTGTTGTGTGATTTTTTTGATTAATATTGATAGTTGACAGTAAGTGCTCGTGAAAGTGTACAGTGATTGGAAAATTCAATTCACGACCAAAATTGTTCTTTTCGTTTTGTCTCTATCAGTCCAGCAAACCTTCATCTCCATCACAATTCATCAGTCCAACAAATCTTCAGTAAAAGTCAACTATCATTTTACTGTCGATCGAAACGAAGTCCTTATTATAATAAAATTATAAGTCGACATTGGCAAAAATGGCTCGATTTGGCAGCTGATTGCCAGGATCAAAAAAGAAGAAGGAGATATTTCGTTGATTAGGAATATATTCAGCCTATCACAAGTCCACTGCTGAACATAGACCTCCCCCATAGAAAGCCAATAGGAAAAATATAATTCATTAGAATTAGTCAAAAATTATTAATTATATACGATCATCAACGCCGAACACTATTACGTGACTTACGTTTGCTTATGCAAGCCCCGTACACGTCCAGTAAAAAAATAAGTAATAATATTATTATAATTAAAATAATTTATATATTCTTATTTTAAAACTAAGCAAAGATACCAAACCAAATTAATGCCTTATGGCCGCAACCCTGATTTTCAGTAGAGCTTGAAAATTACCTCATTAAAACTTGTAAATAGCTATACGCAAGCAAAGAACAGAAACAAATATAAGCACAGGCACCACTAAAATTGTTAATTGCAAATTTAAGTGCCGATTTACCACGTGCTCGGCGGTGAAGGATAACATAGTGAGGAAACCTGCATGTCTGACAAAACAAAAATAATTCGAAGACATGTGTAGTCCGCCAACCCGCATTAGAGCAGCGTGGCGGATTCTTCCTAGCTCCAAAAAAAACCCCTCTCAGAAATGAGAGGAGGCCTGTGCTCAGCAGTGGGACATATATAGGCTGAAACTTTACTTTTTTTTAAATAAAAATAATTCAATACGTTTCAATAATGGCTAATAATAAAGATTTTTGGAAATTAAAACCAGCGGAAAACTTGCCACAACTGGCAATTTGCTTGCAAGAAGAAAAGCTTGAAAGAAGAAAATGTTTATTTATAGGAGAGGGGGCAAACGACCAAGCGGCTCACCTGATGGTAAGTAATTACCGCCGCCCATGAACATCCGCAACACCAGAGGGATTCCGGGTGTGTTGCTGCCGGCCTTTAAGAAAGGAGTAGGTTCCCTTTCTTGAGTCGTATCGGTGCGGAAAAACCTCTGGCGGCAGTTTCCACAAAGTGGTTGTACGTGGCAGAATATTTCTGGCCAAGCGCACAGTGGTGGAATGCCAGTCGTCCAGGTGGTGCTGACGAAATTTTGTGCTGTGCCGCAATGTTAGGGGAATTTAGCAGCAGGCATTAATTCGAACAACTCCTCGGAACACTCCCCATCATAGAAAATGCAAAGAGACGCAACGTCTCTTCGCAAAGCCAGTGGATCGAGCTGATCAGAAAGAACTCAGTCGTTGACGATTCGAGCCACTCTTCGTTGGATTCGATCAAATGGAAGGAACTGGCACTTACGTGCCCCCGCCTAGAAATGAGAACAGTATTCCATATGAGGCCGAACTTGCGCCTTGTATAGCTGCAAGCGATTGGCATGCGTGAAATACTGTCCTGCTTTACTGAGAACGCCAATTTCATTTCTTTACTTACGTATTCGGTGCAAAGCATCGTCAAATACTTCTTCTTCTGTTCCTCCGTTCCAAGCTTCATGAACAAAGAGTTGACCAGCGTGTTGTGGATGTCCACGTACGCGGCCACCGCCGGGTCCACCCTGGATAACTCCTCCACTACCAATATCATCGTGAGGAAACTGCAGCCTGAACCGCTGTATTCTGCTGGTGTTTCTATTCCCATAAGCTGTTGACGAAATTGTCAAGTCAAAAAACTTTGCAATTTAAAACTTAGGCTTTCTTTTCAAAACGATTTGATATGGAGTAGTTTTAAGAGCTGGTCATTTTACTGGTCCTATGAAGGAATCCGTCTAGGTAGGTACCCATACCACGGAAGGACCAGTTATTTTGCTGTGAAGCAGTAGTGTGCTAGAATTATTATATTTCTGTCCGAAGGGCTCGGAGAGATGGTGTAATTTATGAGCATATGAGACTTAAGAGCTGTTGTCTCAGGGTGATAGCGGCAGTGTGGTTCCACACAGAAATGGTCTGGGTGATATAGCATTTGTCATGGGCGGACGTCGCACTTGCCATCAGGTTTACCAGGACCTTTTGCTCGACTCTTCGCTTTCTCCTATAAAAAAAAAGAAACGGAGAAGGATCTAAGAAGCACATTTTCGCCAACGATTCTTAGACGGCCTTTCGCTAGCAAGTTCCTGAATTAAGAGTTCTCTCAAACTGTAAGCTTAAGTCACCTTAGCGTCAGAAACAAAATGTAGGTAAGGGCTTTTAAAATCTTTCAAGGGTCACTTAAAATTTGTAAATAGTCGGTAAAAATGGTATAAGTGTTACACTAAGAATCCTTGTATAGTGCAAAACGCACCGTAGTACTCTTTTGAATGGATATTTAAGCATATTTTGCTTATCATCATCATCATTTCAGCCTATCTAGTCCACTGCTGAATATGCGCTCCCCCATAGATTGCCACAAAAGTTTTGGGTCACATTTTGGGGGGATTTTGCCATAGTTGCCACGATTGGTAGGCTGGTTTTCAACCGCAGTTTATTTAATGTTCCAGGAAGATGCTGCTGTCCATCTCCTGGTTTTCTCTGGACTTTCCCTCTGTCGACCTTTACGACACCCATGGGATGAAATGGGTTGGAAGATTCTCTTAGGCCGAACTTTGCTTGAAGAAGTACAAAAGTAAAAAAAAAAAAATTCAGCCTATAAATGTCCTACTGCTAAGCACAGGCCTCCTCTCATTTCTGAGAGGGTTTTAGGAGCTAGGAAGAATCCGCCACGCTACTCCAATGCGGGTTGGCGGACTGCACATGTCGTCAAAATATTTTTTAATTTCTCAGACATGCAGGTTTCCTCACGATGTTTTCCTTCACCGCCGAGCACGAGGTAAATCAGCACTTAAAATTGCAATTAAAAATTTTAGTGGTGCCGGCACCGGGAATCGAACCGAGGTCACTCGCGTACTATGAAATTTAAAGCCAGGGCTACCACAGCCACAAATAAATGCTAAATGAACCATGAAAATGAAATGTGTTCATTTAGCATTTACTTGAAATAGAGACGAGCTGCCTTCTCAAGAAACTAATTTTGTACACAGCAGTGCAACAAAAGTAGGTTGCTAGTATGCTTCTAGAAAACTAACATAGCGTGTTGACGACTAGACTATTTAAATGAGATTCGAGGTTAAGCTTGGTTCACAATTCCATTGAATTGCTTTATTTGTGTTGTAAACCAAATTACGGGTAGGAAAGTAGGGCAGGCAAATATAATTCGATTTATATCTAAAATCGAATCAGCGAGCTGCAGCGTAGAAGTCAGTCGCTTAGCCATAGAGCAAAGCGACCTGTTAAATATTCCTTGTTTGTTGTTTAACTCCATACCTCTCGATAACCGCTTATATGATATACTGATATCTATAGGTAGTTGATAACACTGGAATCATTACAAACATGTGCTTAATAATAACAATCCTATGCAGTAATCTGTCTAGGTAGGTACCACCCCAGGGCCAGTTATTCTGCCATGAAGCAGTAGTGTGCAAACATTACTGTGTTTCGGTTTGAAGAGCACTGTGAGCTAGCGTAATCGCTGGGCATATGAGACTTAAGAACTTATGTCTCACGGTGATGGGCACAGTGTGGTGTCACACAGAAACTTTCTGGGTGACACGGCATTTGTTGTGGGCAGACGATGCAATTACCATTAGGTGATCGTTTTGATCGTATCATCACTTTATCCAATAAAATAAAAAAATCAAAATTGTTATTACAACGTACCCCGTTATCAAACAGCATCTGTCTAACGCCGTCGTCGATTCGATGTTCATCTTCCATTTTTTTCACTACAGGCGCGATTTGTTCTGTTGCAAGTTTTCTTACTGAAAGAATATTAAAAATGGACAACACAATTCTTTAGTACTGTCGCATAGTAAAATTATAAATCGCACAGATCTTTAATGTTATGTGGCATTTTTATTTTGGTCCTCATGCTTAAAAACATTTTTAAACTTTTTTTTATAGGAGAGGGGGCAAACGAGCAAGCGGCTCACCTGATGGTAAGTGATCACCACCATATCAATCCAGTAAAAAATGCAAAGATTGATGATAGAAAATGCAACATCTCTTCGCAAAGCCGATTGAAAATAACCTGGTCATCGACGATTCGAGCCGCTCTGCGTTGAATACGGTCAAAAGGAAGCAGCTGGCACTGGGGTGCCCCCGCCCAAAGATGAGAACAGTACTCTATGTGAGGCCGAACCTGCGCTTTGTAAAGTTGCAAGCGGTGGACCGGTATGAAGTACTGTCCCGCTCTAATGAGCACTCCAAGCTTTTTAGAAGCCAATTGGCCTTCCCTTCCAAGTGACCGCAAAACTGAACTTCACTCGATATGTCTACGCCAAGGATTCCGATACTGGCTGAGGCAACGAGGGGAGTGCTTCCAAAACGAGGTGATAAGACGAATGGCTTTTTTTTAGTGGTAAACACGCAAACCTGTGTCTTATTTGGGTTAAACTGCACTAAATTTATTCGGCCCCAGTCCGAGATTGTCTAACAAAATCTCGCCTTCGGACACAAGTTTGTTCCGGCACTCGACGACGTGTTCCCGAGAAATATTAGCACGGCCGGTGTACAAGGCATCACCAGTGCTGTCGTCTGCATAGCAATGAATGTTACTAATTTGCAACATATCATTGATATGCAGAAGAAAAAGGGTTGGCGATAGCACGCACCCTTGTGGAACACCGGCACCCCCAGACTTGTAGCCCGAGCATGCACCGTCTACTACAACCTTGATGCTCAGATCTGCGAGGAAACTGGTGACCCAATTGCATAATTTCTCGGGAAGCCCATAGGAAGGAAGCTTCGAGAGAAGCGCTTTGTGCCAAACCCGATCAAAGGCCTTCGCTATGTCCAAACTAACTGCCAGGGCCTCCCCCTTGCTCTCGACTGCCTCCGCCCATCGATGCGTAAGGTAGACTAATCAGCTGGTGCTCTTCTAGCTACCTCAAGAGCTGGCAGTTTAAAATGGACTCCATTATTTTTGAGAACAAGGAGTTGATGGCGATCGGTCTGTAGTTGGACGGATCCGAGCGGTCGCCTTTCTTAGGGATCGGTCGCACCAAAGCCGTCTTCCATGAGTTCGGGACGGCGTATTTAATAAATACATGCTTAAAGTCACGCCTTTTTCTCCAGATAAGGCAGAGGCCACTCACATAGCCTACATTTCGCCCTAGCGGGAAACGAGACGAAAAAAATCTAACTGATAAGTTCTCACGAGCAATATAGTGACAGCATATTATGGTGGTAATCTGCACGAATAAAGTATTTCGTACAGTACCTTAGTCGCCTCTTAATACAACTCGGTAGGAAAGAGGGAGGTATTATTCTTCTCTGCCGACCACCTATGGGCAATAAACGGTAACAAACGGCAATTAGCAAAGTAAGCGACATAGCTTTAAAGATCGGCAGGCAAAAGTGGCAATGGGTCGAATGCCGATATCGGAAAATCGGAGATCCGGGGCTGCTGTCACGGTTAGATTAAGAAAATCCAAAAACGACACAATATGTCCGGCGTTTTACGTTGTCAGTCTGCCTTTTATCTTATGATTGATAACAACATCATATTTTACTATGTTGATTTACTTATATTTATGAAATGACAATATGCTAATGAGTTTTCTTGTTTATGCTTATATAATGGTAAATGATGTGCTCAATATGATGAAACAATTTCATTACGATGTCTCGATAACAAATTAATAATGAACAAGCACACAAGCAGTGTTCTTATTGCATTTTGTAATTTCTGTGTATATTTTGAATTTAAATATTGATAGTTTATTATGCACCGTGACATGAGACTTAAGAACTGATGTCTCAGGGTGACGGGCGCAGTTTGGTGCCACACAGAAAGGTTCTGAGTGACACAACATTTGTTATGGGCGATCACATCCATAATTTCCGTAATTATTTTCTAGTATGAGCACATGAGTCCTCTCATTCTTGAGAGGATTTTTAAGCAGTACGAAGAGTAGAGTACGTGACGCTGCTACAATACGAGTTGGTGGACTTCACATTGCCACGAAATTTATTCTTCAAACAGGCATCATGATGCTTTCCTTTACTAGAAGCTCTAAAAATTGCAGAACATTTTCTGAGGTGCCAACAAAAATTTAATGAGAGCTACCGGCGCCTGAGCTATTAGGTGTGGGCTGATTTTTTTTTTTATTGTATAAAGTGACGAAACGAGCAAAACGTTCACCTGATGGTAAGTGCAACGTCCGCCCACAACAAATGCTGTGTCACCCAGAATATTTCTGTGTGCCACCACACTGCGCCCGTCACCCTGAGACATCAGTTCTTAAGTCTCAAATACCCAGTGATTACGCTAGCTCTCAGTTCCCCTACAAACCGAAACACAGTAATGCTTGCACACTACTGCTTCACGGCAGAATAACTGGCCCTGGGGTGGTACCTACCTAGACGGATTCCTGCATAGAAATCCTACCACCAGTGATGATGATGATGATGATACAATGTTAATCGGCTAATAAAAATAGGCTCCTAATACTCCCGTCGTTCGTTCTATCAACTAGTATATCAAATAATAGACTAATGAAATGAAATGAAAGTTATTTATTCTTCTACGTAATAAATATGAATTTCGTTTGTCATACGTCATTTGTACATTAAGGATTTTTATAACTTTATGAAGATTTTAATGCTGTAGCAATACAGCAAACACACACACACGCAGTGTTATCGTTTTTAAATTTCGTTCGTGACATTGATACCAAATTTTATCTACAACAACTTCGTGTATTTTTTGGTATGAATTACAATGATAAGAAACTGGAATTGGGGACATTTTTTCATATAAGATCTTTGGTAAGTGGACGACTTACCAAAGATCTTATATGGATCTTATACTTTGGAAATAATCATTATTCTTAATTTAATGACTGTTACTGCCTTCTTATATAAGAAAGCTGACAGTTTGAGATATATTTAAACCATCGATTGAAGAACAAGGAAAAATATGATCTAACAATAATTAATAGGCTCAGGCGTTACTGTGCAGGAATCCATTACAGTAATGACAGCAAAACAAAGTAATCGCATAAAATGGCGGTTGCTTGTTACTATTTTTCGAAGAGCACCTTCCGCCATTCCGTAATGCTGGGGTTCCCAAAATTTTTCTACAATGGAACACTTCACGAACTCGAAAATTTTTTTGGAACACTTAACTATCAACCGGATTTATTACAGCTATTCCGCCTTTCGATCTAAAGTAGAAGATCTTTAAATGTGTATCAGTTTATTTACTTTCCAATTTATCGCGGGACACAAATTCAGATACAACGGAACACTTGTGTTCCGCGGAACATAGTTCGGGAAACCCTGCCGTAATGGCTTACAGTGTTACAATGTAAGCTTTATACAATCTGACTTCAGACACTATTAGCAATGACCCGAACATCCTATATCTCTTTCTAGTCTCTTTTAATTAGAGCTACACATTTACCCCCCTGAGACTTCAGTTCCTAACTATCATATGCCTAGTAATTACACAAGCTCTCAGTGCTCTTCGGACCGAAACAAAATAATGTTTGCACCCTACTTGTTCACGGCAGAATAACTGGCCCTGGGGTGGTACCTACTTAGACGGATATGAATCGACGGCTACTGAGACGGCATATGAATTCTATTACCACTAAAAATTCTATTTCTGCACTTCAACTTCTTTTATTTATATGTTTTAGTGCAACATCGACATCTTCAACGATTAATAAACTGGCCTACTAACAAAGTGTGCTGGATTCGAATACCAGAGATTTCGTCTACATAATGTTAGCCCATCATAGATCTGGCTGAACATAGGCCCCCCCACAAAGATTGCCACTAAACATGGCAAAACCGAGCAGGTCGTGCTAAATGTAGTATGGGACGGTAGTTGACGGTACGAAGTTACCAGTTGCCACCCAATTATAGTTTAAAAACTAAAGGTTATGTCCTTGTTGCCAGTGATGGCATGTGGATGCGAGACGTGGTCATTCACAGCAAGCCAATAAATTGTTGAGTCTCTAAGGTTATCAGTTTCGAAGGAATGATGCAGAAAGATTTCAACTTCATGGGCGTGCTGTCAACTGGACCATCTAGACAGCAACGCGGTAAATTGCCTTTTTCGAATTCACACCACGTTCAGTAATATTCTATGTTCTTACTAAGTCTTAGTAACAACAGTTACAGTTATTATTAATTTTATTTCTTATCTGTAGGAATTTAGTAATTGTTGAATGTTTAGGAGAATGACGGTGAATTAAGAAGATATAATGTCTTTGAATTACATTATAATTATACCTAAAATTATTATCATTGCTATCTAAGATTACGAAAACAACACCATTACTAAACAAATGAACAAATACTGATAAAAAGATTTACCTGTCTCCTTCATGGCCAACTCATCTTCTGTCAACATGGTCAACGGCCGTGGTGTCGTTTCCGAACTGTTATTTCTTTTCGGTATCATGGCTGCTACCGGCGCCCGCCATTGTTCCAGGATCTGTGAAATGCAAATTTAAAATAATGTACGCCTTCAGTACGGATATCGTGGATGATGGTGCCTACTTTTTTGTTTCATATTTCATGGTGTTATTACAAGACATGTTTAAATGAAGTCGACACATTATATACCGCCTACCGTGTTTGGCCTTTTTTCTATAGAATTAAAAACCTATTATGTATAATTTGTCAAGTTCGAATATGTCAAACTAATTATAACGGTCTCGAACGTTATACGAACCTGCTGTCTTAGGTGCTTGAAATGAGTATTTTAACCTTGTATTTAGCAGTTTAGGAACAATTATTAACAAATAAAACTTGACTAATAAACCAACAATCGTCTGTCTTTAGTAAAAAGATAAATGTACCTACCTATATTTGGTAAACCTTAATCAGATACAATAAATATTAATAGGGCATGGTTTACAATAATAAAAAAAAGCAATAACATGTCCTCTGTTTGATCACAAGGCAATTGGCCTTTTAAACATATAGGCATATTTAACAGAACTCGATCATTGTTTAAAATTTATTTGATTGGAATTTATACGTATTTAGACGCTCTTTAAACAGTTCGGTTTCATTCACAGCCAATAAACACAAATATTATGTTATAATATAAATAACTTCTACTATAAAACCCACACACCTTTTTACCAACGCGGCGCAGTGGGAACATTTTTTTTTAATTTTGCTATAATGGTTTTCAAGCTCTGCGTCTGCGCCGTTCGAACCCGAATACAGACTGAACTATGAACGGCTGACGTGTCGTACGAGTACGTAAATCGGAGCTCGGTTCGGAACGGAGGCCTGTTTTAATTGATGTTGTCTTACTCGCACTGCGATAACCGACTACTCGCCAAATAGCGAACAGCTGTGGCGTACCAATATTTCACATTTATAAACGTATGCGATACTCGTGGAACCAGATGACCTACACATCATATAGTTACTGATGTTTATGCGAAGGCGACCGTTACAATCATGAAAGCGGCCAGACTGCTGTTTTATCAATCGTCTTCATTTCATCAGGCAGTTTCGTTCGTCGAGTCATGACATTACACGACTATTTATCTGTTAGTTAAGACGCACCTCACCAATGTAAAACTGACAGTAAGCGTCCAATGAAAACTAAAATTGCCTGCAAAGTTTTGAGTGTAGATCATCCGGATATTGTATGTAAATAAATACAAAAAAGTTACGTACGAAATGTAAAATATTTATTTTATGAGAACAAATGTAAACGTTCGCGTAACACTGTTGTATGTAAACAAAACGATAGTCTTTATACAATTTCGTCATCTGTCATGTTCTGAATACCTTGATCACCAGTAGTCATTATCGAGTCACTCTTTCATAATCTTCCATTTAAAACAACAACGATACGTAAGACAGGGGCGGGGCCATGTATGGCTTTGCTAGGCGCGTTTGGAAGTTCGGATAATCGCCAATCCGCTTAATTGAGGTCCGTAAATTTTTTTTTGTATGTATAGTATATGTAACGCTATCAGCCTTCTATAGTCGGAGTCGGAAGAGACTCGCCACCAGAGGGACAGCGCGTAAGCAAGGTTCGGATTTTTTATATGTGTAGTACTCTATTAGCCTGTATTGGTGGTAGGATTCCTATGCAGGAGTCCGTCTAGGTAGGTACCACCCGAGGGCCAGTTATTCTGCCGTGAAGCAGTAGTGTGCAAACATTACTGTGTTTCGGTTTGAAGGACACTGAGAGCTAGCGTAATCTGGCCATATGAGACTTAAGGACCTGTCTCAGGGTGATGAGCACAGTGTAATGTCACACAGAAATTTTCTGGGTGGCAGAGCTTTTGTTATGGGCAGACGTTACACTTACCATCAGGTGAACGTATTGCTCATTTCATCACTTTATGCAATAAAAAAAATAGCTTATTAAAGTCGGAGTCGGAAGAGACTTGCGACCAGAGGGTCCGCGAGTAAAGAAGATCAGGATTTTTTTAATGTGTTGTATACTAGTAGCTCCGTGGCTTTTACAGCGTCATCGGAAGTGACTTGCGAGAAGATGGCGCGCGTGTAAGAAGTACAACTGTCGCTGCTGACTAGAGACGGTAGCTGCCGCCCGCTTCTCCACTATACTCCGACCCCTGAAAAACAAATAAAGTAGTATCCGACTAACAAAGGGGGGCCTCGAAGTGATTCAAAGGCCCCTCTGAAGGAGGTACGAAACCTCGGCTTGAATCACTGTCGAAGGGTAGGTCCAGATAATCGAGGTTTCGCTGTATAGGGCAGACCGGGGTTGGTTTGGGACTGGGGTAGGTAGACAAGATGCTCCTAACTTCATGCAGGTTTGAGTAAGAGAATTAAGGTTGCACTCCAATAAAACCTGTTGCTTGACCGATCATTCGCACAGAACGCGAGACACGAGGAAATGTCTCACTGTCAGTTAGAGCGCAATATCAATAATTGTGATACCTAAGTAGTTTTTGATCAACACATCTTTTTTGTTCTTACATTGTAATTTATAGTGAAGTTCACACAAACTTAATTTGAAATGGAAAGCAAATTATTATAAAAGGTATACAAATACGTATCATGACTGTTATGCAAAGCATTTTAGTTTAGTGAATTTTTGAAAGCAAAAGCTGCGGTCGGGGTTGGTAGGCCAATTGCGTATCGGTTGACTGACTATGATCCATATGGTCCCATTTTTTCGAAAATATTTATGGTTTACGAAAGAAATCAAAGATTGGGACAAAAATTAATCATTAAATTATAAATAAACCCATCTGGGTAGAATTCTGCAAAACTTATGATTTTTTTTTTATTGGATAAAGTGACGAGACGAGCAAAACGTACACCTGATGGTAAGTGCAACGTCGGCCCATTGCAGATGCCCTGTCACCAAGAATATTTCTGTGAAATTTTTATTACACATTAAATTTTGTCATCCCGTTATTCAAGCCGCCCCGCAACAGTTGAGTAGTCTACCTACCCCGGCATTGGGGCAGGTTGACCATCGCGGAGAGGTTTCCTAAAACTGAAAAAATCCGGATTTTATTAAATAATATCCACATAGAACCTTTTTTTTATAATTGACTATGAAATTTGGCACAGTTTACAATTTTTTTTATAAACACAAAGACAATAGTTTTTTTTTAAAAAAAATATGACCAAAAACGTGGTCAACCATCCCCGGTCTGCCTATATACTTAGACATCGGTGAAATCTCAATGGCGCTATTTAAGTCGTATGGGCTATTCCTTAAGCTTCTCATGTGGTGACATAGATGTCACTACATATTTCTATAAAGGTTGATAGCCTTTTTGTAATTAAACGCTTTTTGTAGTGCCTAAGCGATGGGCTTCTGCGATAAGGGTCGCTGAATTGAATACCGCTTGTGACAATTTTTTGCATGACTTACAGATAGGTATTCTGATTCTGGTTTATTTTACAGGAGAATTTGACGTGACGAGCAAAAAGTTCACATGATGGTAAGTGCAACATCTGCCCATAGCTAATGCTGTGTCACCCACAACGTTTCCATGTTGAACACTGAGACATCAGTTCTTAAGTCTTATATGCCCAGTAGCTCGCAGTGGCAGTCGGACCGAAAAGTAATGTTTGCACTGCTGCTACACGGCAGAATAACTGGCCCTGCGGTGGTACCTACCTAGTCGGATTCCTGCATAGGAATACCACAAGTTTGTGCATGTGAAAGTTATGTGTGTGAAACGAACCCACGATACAGGTTAAATCTTAGTGCGGGTTATAGTTTTGCCTCCAAATAAAAATAACGTCTTTATACAGACATACGAATGTATATACATATAGAGAGGTGGTCGAGCGCATGCTAACGCGGTCACGTATCCAATTGCAAACCGCATATACTCTTTGCAGACCGCGTGCAACGTTGCTTTTTGTGGCTCGTTTTAGTCACATCAATTGTAACTCAATAACTACATAAGGTCTCGATAAAGGACTTCTAATTTCAAGAATGTCACACATCAATCACTTAACAAATAGATCTATCTTTTATTATCTGTGCAATACCGCTTTTATATTGTACTGTTATGTTAAAGTCTGCATAGAGAAAAACAGCACCAGCCCGTTTTTACACTTAGAAGTAATGTTCGTAAAATTCGTTCTTAATTCAAATTCAAAATTTGTAAACAGGTAAAGCAGTTGTAAGATAACATTGTTGTAGGTATTTTATACTACTATAAGGTTTGCCACTGTATGACATACAAATCCATACTAATATTATAAATGCGAAAGTAACTCTCTGTGTCCCTCTGTCTGTTATTACCTTTTCACAGCTCAACCATTGAGCCGAGCTTAACGAAATTCGGCACATAGATAGCTTGCATCCTGGAGACGGACATAGGATACTTTTTATCCCGGAGATTCAAATATCTCCCACGGGATATTTAATAATCCTGTATCCACGCGGACGAAGTCGCGGGCATCAGCTTGTAATACATATAATTTTATTATTATATCATTTACGTCAGCAACAAGCAAATTAAACAACCGACAACAAATGAACAAAGTAAATTTTACGATAACTTCATCATCATCATCATTTCAGCCTATCACTAGTCCACTGCTGAACATAGGCTTCCATCATAGATAGCTACAGAAGTTTTCAGCTCTCATTTAGGGGATTTTCACATAGTTGTCACGCTTGGCAGGCGGGTTGGCAACCGCAGTTTATCTATTGAGATGTTCCAGGAAGATGCTGCTGCCCATCTGGTGGTAGATTCTCTTAATCCGCCACCACACGGCTTATTACAACTTAATTACATAAAGGAATGATCAGGTACAGTTTATAATGTCAAATGAAATTATAATATGTATTAGTAATAAGAATAAAAAAAATAATGGCGCATTTCTTTTTTATTTGATAAAAGTGACGGAACGAGCAAAACGTTCACCTGACGGTAAGTGCAACGTCTGCCTATAGCAAATGCTGTGTCACCCAGAACAGTGTGACACCACAATGCGCCCGTCACCCTGATACATCAGTCCTTAAGTCTCATATGCCCAGTGATTACGCTAGCTCGCATTGCCCTTCAAACCGAAACACAGTAATGCTTGCACACTACTACTTCACGGCAAAATAACTGGCCCTGGGGTGGTACCTACCTAGATGGATTCCTGCATTGGAAATATCAATAACATCAAAAGATATTTGTTAATGTTTAGTCGTCATTTATATGTCACTAACAGATTTGAGTTATAGATTCATCATCATCATCATCATCTCAGCCTATCACTAGTCCACTGTTGAACATATGTCTCCCCCATAGATTGCCACAAAAATAGTAGCTCTTATTTTGGGGGGATTTTGCCATAGATGCCACGCTTGGCAGGCGGGTTGGCAACAGCAGTTTATTTATTCAGATGTTCCAGGAAGATGCCGCTGCCCATCTCCTGGTTTTTATTTTCCCTCTGTCGACTTTTACGACACCCACGGAATGAGATGGGGTGGTAGATTCTCTTAAGCCGCTACCACACGGCCGGTTATAGATTATCCTCATAAAATTCATCAGTTAGTCTTAGTCTGTGTCTATGTCGAAAAAGGAATGTGTATGCCAATTTTCAAGTCAATATGTTCTTTTTAGTTTAAGAGACATCTTGATAAGTCAGTGGTAAGTCGCTTATATATATAGATACTTTATCCAATTTTTTATAAGGAGTTCTTCAGTAGACTGCCGTGGTAGCTCAGGGGCTGAGCGCTCGCCTATAGTGCTGCCGGCACCTGGAGTCGAACCCAGGTTACTCGCATACTACGAAATTTAAAGTTGTGAAGGAAGACATCGTGAATAAACCTGTATGTCTGAGGAATAAAAATATATCAAGGAGCTCCAAAGATATCTCAAAAATTAGAGGAGGTCTTAGTTCAGCAGTAGGAATTTTTAATTATCTCCGTTCATGGCAGTTTAACGCGGCGTCATTGTGGCGGGAAAAAGGTACACTGTCGTTCAGGAGTCGACGGCAGAGAGGTCTATTGATATTCATTGTTTTAAACAAAAATACCTATTTTATATGAAAAATCATTCACTATTTATAAAACGTATGTACTTGCCATTAAAATGGTTTCTAAATTAAACAATATTAGTTAAATATAATCAGTTTTAATAAAATTATTCATAACAAATTATATTTATGTAAAAAAAAATTAGCCTTCTTTTTGACTTTAAAGAAAAAAAAACAATTAAAGATTTTTATCAAAATAACACTTAAATATAATCTACTATATGGCACTTTTGAAATAAAATCACAGAAACATTGGGAACTTTCCTAAAATCAATATTTTATATTTTTTTTTCACTACAGTTATAACAGTAGGAAATCACATGTTAGCTTCATATACATTTATGACAAGTGTTACAAACATGACTAATTCGATGACGCTCACGCTCCTCTGGATCCATTTTATATATGGATTCAAAATATTTAAGAATACATATGTAAAAATACATAAAAGCTCTAAATGATTTGTGACATAAAGTAGCAACGCCGTTGTTAAGCAGCGTCATAATTACTCGGTCGCAGGTTTACTTTATGGCAAGTGTTTTATACATGACTAATTCAACGACGCTCACGCTCCTCTGGATCCATTTTATATATTGATTAAAAATATTTAAGAATACATATGTAAAAATATATAAAAGCTCTAAATGATTTGTGACACAAAGTAGCAACGCCGTTGTTGAGCAGGGTCATAATTACCCGGTCGCAGGTTTACGTACTTGTTACACCTTACAAGATAACCACAGGACTGAAGTGAGGGACCCGGTGAGAAACTGTGGTCCTTATTGCCAGCTATTGAGATTCACGGTGGTGTATTGTAATTATTACATAAAAATATTTCAAATTCAAAATGCCGGGATAAATATTATTGTTATTTCTACTTAATATTATAAATGCGAAAGTAGTTCGCTCTGTCCCTCTTTCTATTTGTTACCTTTTCTCTCGGTTCAACTGTTGAACCGATCTTGACAAAATTTGGCTCAGAGAAAAGTTGCATCCTAGAGACGGACATGGGATACTTTTTATCCCAGTAAATTAAATAATTTCTATGGAATATTTAAAAAACCTATATCCACGCGGACGAAGTGATGACACCAGCTATCTAAACTAATATTATAAAAAGAAAAGATATGTTTTTTTTATTTTTGTTTGGTTGTAATGAATAAACTCAAAAAATACTAAACCGAAACAATTGAATAGTGGTTTGTAATTTTAATTAAATATTTTTTTTAATTTGATACTTTGAAACGCTCTATAAATAATACAGCGGCCGCCGTGTCTCTCGAACGCCGCGGTGCGGCCCGGCTTCATGGTACTTGGGCATCATCGAAGTGTGCTCTCTTTGCGAAGCGGTCGTTTTATTTTGCATTATCAAGTGATATTGACTCTACGTTAGTCCGCCGCCATTTTATATTTTGCATGCAGATCTTAGCAAATTAACTTTCTTTCCATTATTAAAGTATAAGCGGTCTTAAGAGAAAAATTTAACTTGAGTAAATTGGAACATGATTTATGAACATTTGATGATGCATTAACAACACATGCATAGGAATCATCCAAATAATCAGTAAGCTAGGCGTCGCTATGTGTGCAGATCTCTCACCGACGCGACGGCACAAAATGGAGAGAGTGCAGAAGGCACGCTTCTTATAAACGCACCAGCAACGCATCCATAGTTTCTTCGCGAGGTTTTTGTTTTCATGCAGGCAGTCGAACGTGCGATTACCGACAGAAATGGAGTAAAGAAAGAAAACTTATTATTACTGCCAATGAAATGAAATAAAAATTATTTATTATTTAACGTAAGAAAAAATACGTTTGTCAAACGTCATTTTTTACAATCTACCACCGTTTCCTAATGAGGTACCTCTGATGGAGAAGAAACAGGCGAAAGAAACTCCGTAGGTATCCTCTATTTTGTCATTTTTTTTTATCCTCGTCAAAAGTACATTGTAAATGAATGTACAAAGAACAGTCTCATAGAAAACCAATGCACGCTCCATGACAAAATGTTATACAAGATTTAATAACAAATGAATAAATGCATCGCAAACTCGAGCAGACCAGCCTCCACCAACAGCACATGTTCACAAGTATGACGCGTGTGGCAGCCATCGCCCTCCTCGACCATATTCAAGGGAAGTGGGCGACCCGCCACACGACGCCGCCGCAAGCAGAAGCGTTTAAGCGAACATGACATACGCAAGTCTACTAAAAAAAAGTAAAGTTTCAGCCTATAAATGTCCCACTTCTGAGCACAGGCCTCCTCTCATTTCTGAGAGGGTTTTGGAGCTAGGAAGAATTCGCCACGCTGCTCCAATGCGGGTTGGCGGACTTCACATGTCCTCCAAATATTTCTATTCCTCGGACATGCAGGTTTCCTCACGATGTTTTCCTTCACCGCTAAGCACGTGGTAAATATGCACTTAAATTTGTAGAACAATATTTGAGGTGCTGGCACCGGGGATCGAACCCAGGTTACTCGCTTACTATGAAATCAAAGGCGAGCACCAGGCACCTGAGCTACCACGGCTCAAGTCTACTGTTTGGAACTAAAAGAATCTGCATTTCATTCTACAGAGCGCACATATAATCTTCCGTAAGACCGTCCATTTACAATGTTTTTGTTTATAAAAATGTTACATTTTAAATACCTAGTTATGTCACATCATTCCAACCCTAGTACTTTGTTTATAACGCCTACGTAAGCATTGGCCACCCGGATTAGACGGTAATTAGAGTTTAGCGATAACGATTCCCATGCTATCCGGTTACAGTATTGTCTTTGTTTTAATAACTAACATAGAATAAGATTCATTCTAAAATTAACCACCTTCGAGAGAACATTAAATATCTTTTAATAAGTTTTAATTGTTTTTTTAAAAAGACTAGCGAGGTCCGTCGCAATTTAAGTGGCGCAGCCGGTAGGATATCCGTATATATATCTCGCTGTTGCATTAACGTCTATTAGACCCCAAAATCGGTTTAAGGGTTAGTACAGCCGGCAGGTTCGGATATCCTCGAACCAAATAAATAACTCCCGCGACGCACGCGCATCCGTTTCCAAATCAATCGAGAGCTCGTGCTGGACCTGCGACGTCGCCGAAGTGGTCAGAATCACCAGGAGGACATGGGGTTGAACAGACTGTGAGTAAACCTTTTCACTTCCTGTTTACATATATCCCGTTCTTTTCCAAATCTTCTGAACTAAAATCGTCAGATCTAATTAATTGAATTTATTTGATTTTGTTGACTATAATATTCTTGTGTGTAATTTGCGTAAGATCAGTAAAAGTAGCGTAAATATGTCGGTCACGGTTATTCCAAAAGACATTTTAGATTTAATTCCAAAATACGATGGAGATGAAAAGTTATTAAACTTATTCATTTCAAAATGTGAGTACGTTTTAACATCTTCAGGAGGCAACGAAAATTTGGCACAAAACTTATATCGGTTTCATGCCTTAAGTAGTAAGCTTATCGGTAGAGCCGCGACTCTACTAAGCGACAACCCGGATGTTAGGACGTGGGAAGCTTTAAAAAATATTTTAACCCAACATTTCGGCGACCCCCGTTCAGAAGAGTGTATTGCTATTGAGCTTGAGTCCTTAAAAATAAAACACGGGGAATCGTTTATTCAATTTTGTAATAGAATACAAAATATAAGAAGTTCATTATTCGCTAAAGTTCAACGGATTCGTGACGAAGGAATTAAGGCTGCAAAAATTATAATTTATAACAACACAGCCTTGAACGTGTTTTTATATAATCTTCCAGAAGACTTAATAAGAATCGTTAGATTGAAGGGAACCTCCACCTTGGAGAATGCGTTAAGTGTAGTTACAGAGGAACTTAATTTCTTCACACAGTACAATGCAAAAAACAATAAAATTAAACCCGTACAACAATTAATTCCACAAAATATTTCTAAACCCTTAGCGTTCCAAAATTTAAATCCAACGTCAAATAACTTTAAGTTTGGTATTCCTCAAAATCAAGTAGGGCCAAAATTTTTGCAGCCTAGCACATTCGCTAATACTCCACAAGGTTACCGTTTTGGGCCACAGCAAAGTAACACGATGTCACGTAATTTTAACCATCCGTTCGCCCAGCAAACACGAACACCGTATCAAAGCGGTGGATTTAGATTTGGCATCCCTCAAAAGCAAGGTTCAGGATTCGGCATGCAAAATCAACAGCAACCCAATCAATTTAAGTATGGCATGCACCAACAACCCAACCAAATTAAATATGGCTTTCAACACCAACCTAACCAGTTTAAGTTCGGCATCCCACAGCAACCACCTAAAAACGTTATTGACACGGACGTCTCTATGCGCACTGCGCCCATTAGGCAGAATATGACAACAAATGACTTATTCTATAATGAAGAACCATCGACGTTCTGTCAAGATGCTCTTCAGTACAATTCTGAAAATAATTACTACGATTACTGTGACAATCATTTAGAAGAATTTCCTTTGGACAATTATTGTTATGAAAATCCAAATGAACCCGATAATTGTATCGAAGATAATGTAGTGCCTGTAAATTTTCAGATGACAACCCCCGACGACACAGTGAAATAATTCATTTGAATTATTCCGACAGTATTTTGAAATTACCTCACATTATAATTCCAGAAATCAATTCAAAATTTTTGATTGACACTGGCAGTAGTCGGTCTTTTATTAGTCCTGTAAAGGCAAATGAATATTTCGAAAAATTTAAATATCACGAACCATTTACAGTCGTAAGCACTCATGCACAAAGCGTTCATAACGAAATAATTTTTATACCACTATTGAAAACATTTAAATGTAAATTACCACATAAGTTTTATATTTATGACGTAGACGGTAGATATGACGGCCTTATTGGAGCAGACCTATTAAAGAAATTGGCAGCTAATATCGACATGAAACATCAAATATTGCGGACATCTAATGCAGAAATTCAAATAATTTATAATCCACCTTACGAAATAAATTTAGAACCAAGGTCTGAGACCCGCGTAAAAATTCCTACAAACTTACAAAGCGGAGACGCAATAGTTAATTTTACACAATTTAGTAAAGGATTGCGTATGCCCAGTGCCCAGTTAAATGTGAAAATTTCTTTGCTGAAACTGTCATACAAAATATCTCTAATGAGAAGGCTACCATTAAATTTACAGATCCATTTAATGTTACTCTGTTTGAAAATATTGAATGTGAAGTAAATGTGACGATGTCTGAATGCGAGATTGATAAAATTCTTAAGGAAAATCTAAACAAGCTTCGTTTAGACCATACCAATGAGGAAGAACATATGGCTATTACTAAATTATGTTATGAATATCGCGACATATTTTATAGTGAGAAAATTCCACTTTCATTTACAAATCAAGTAAAACATAACATAAGAACCGTTAATGAAGATCCGACATATATAAGACCTTATAGACATCCACCTTTTCAAAACGAGGAAATACAAAGTCAGGTAGACAAACTCCTTCAAAATGACGTTATCCAAAATTCCCACTCACCTTGGAGTGCGCCCGTTCATTTGGTACCTAAGAAATTAGACGCAACCGGTCAACAAAAATTTAGAATGGTTATTGACTATCGGCGTTTAAATGAAAAGACAGTAGACGATAAATACCCTTTACCTAACATAACGGACCTTTTCGACAAACTGGGTAAATCAGTATATTTTAGTACTATCGATTTGGCAAGTGGTTATCACCAAATAGAAGTTAACGAAGCCGATAGGTCGAAAACTGCTTTCACAACACAATCAGGGCACTATGAATTTAAACGTATGCCCTTCGGTTTAAAGACAGCTCCAGCTACGTTCCAACGTGCAATGGATAACGTCCTAAGAGGTCTTCAAGGTCTTCATTGCCTAGTTTACCTCGATGACATAATTGTTTATTCATCCAGTCTTCAAGAACAGATTGAAAAATTACGAAAAATTTTTGATCGTCTCAGAGAAACAAATTTAAAAGTAACTTTAGATAAGTGCGAGTTTTTGAGAAAAGAAGTTTTGTATTTAGGGCATACAATCACTAAAGAGGGCTTGAAGCCTAACAATGATAAGGTCAAATCGGTATTAAAATTCCCGTTACCTCGAACATCCACCGAAATAAAGAGTTTTCTCGGACTAGTAGGCTACTACCGAAAATTCATCAAAGACTTTGCTAAGCTCACACAACCGCTCACATCTTGCTTGAAAAAGAAAAATAAAATTGAAATAACCCAAGAATATATAGAGGCCTTCGAAAGGTGTAAAGAACTTTTAACGAATGCCCCGCTTTTGCAATATCCTGACTTTTCTCGACCTTTTGTCCTCACTACGGATGCATCAAACTTCGCTCTAGGTGCAGGCCTATCTCAAGGGCCTATTGGTAGTGATAAGCCAGTTGCCTTTGCCAGCCGTACGTTAAACGATGCTGAGACCAAATATAGCACGATAGAGAAGGAACTTTTAGCAATCATTTGGGCCGTCAAACATTTTCGTCCCTATCTATATGGAAAAAAATTCACTATATTTACTGACCATCGCCCTTTAGCCTGGTTAAATTCTATAAAGGAGCCCAATAGTAAACTTATCAGGTGGAAATTAAGACTAGCAGAATTCGATTACGAAATTATTTACAAAAATGGAAAACAAAATTGTAACGCAGATGCTTTATCTCGTATTAGAATTAATGTTTTAGACGAAAAAGACGACGTATCTATGAAAGTTAATTTAGACAAAAAGGAACAAAAACTACAAAGATATTTAGATAATGTTGTCACTGAAATTGTACAGCTTGGGAAACAGAAAAAACCATTACAACCCATAACAATTTCATCTGATTCTGAAACTTTAAGCATTTCCTCTTTAGACGGTAGACGTTCTCCGTATTCAATGCCCTCTCCGAATAGTAGCACTGCCACCGCCTCCGAAGGGCAAAGTAGTATACATACAGTACATTCGGCTAAAGATGTAGACACAGCAGGTATCCTTATTCTCCATGAAGCTATAGACACAAAACCAAACCAAATACTCGTACATACCTGGAATAGAAATGAATGTTCAGTAAAAAACATGTCTAGGGATAAACAAAAAATATTAGAAGTACACTTACCTTTGAATAATTATGAGCTAATTAAAGGTTTTCTAAAAGAATACATTAGACCTAAGATTAAATATTTCTTTTACTTTGAAGATAATCTTCACCGTGATCAATTTTCAAAAGTTACAACACAACTATTTAAAAAGGATAGTGTTAAATTTTATGAATGCACTGAGAGGATAATATACATAGAAGACGAAAACGAGCAACGTGAAGTAGTTCTAAAATATCACTTGGGTAAAAATTGCCATAGAGGAATCAAAGAAACATTAGTACATCTAAGACGAACGTTTTACTGGAATAACATGGGTCAAACGGTAGCAAGCATCATTAATTCATGCGAATTGTGTAAGAAAATGAAATACGATCGTAAACCTTTAAAACCAGAAATACAATTGAGTCAAACTCAATCGAAACCATTCCAGGAAATATTTATCGACACATTTTCAATAGAAGGGAAGCATTTCCTTACCTTAATTGACGCATTCAGTAAGTTAGGACAAGCTATTGAAATAAATAGCAGATCTACTCCCGAGGTAATTAGAGCCTTAATAAAATATTTTTCATTTTATGGAACTCCTACCAAAATATGTTCAGATCCCGGTATGGAATTCAATAATGTACTGATGAAGGAAATGCTAGCATTATACAAAATCAATTTACATATTAGCACCCCGCACAGTCCTAACTCTATGGGATTGGTTGAAAGGTTCCATTCAACTATTACCGAAGTGTACCGTATCGCAAAATACGAACACAAAATCACCGATGCAGCATCTGTAATGACATATGCTGTTATGTCTTATAATCACTCTATTCATTCCACAACAAATCTCACGCCATTTGAAGTAGTATTCGGACACACAGAATCCAATAGTACATTTTCTGTAAATTTCGATAAGCAGTACACTCAACAATTAGTAAAGGAACATGCTAAAAGAACTAAACATTTATACGAGTATTTAACCAATAGGATGATTGATAGAAAGGTTACGGTAAAAGAGAAACGTGCAGGTGAATCGCAATTTGATATAGACGTAGGTGATACTGTGTTCATAAAAGGTGTCAATACAAGACGAAGTAAAGATAAACCTCGCTATCAGAAAGCTCATGTCACTGGTACTGTTAAAAGAAATGTAGTTAGAGTTGTAACCAATAAAAGAAGCACTACGGTTCCTATTAAAGATATAAAACGCCCTTCACAGGTTAATCCTTCTGGTGATCCAAACAATGGGAATCCAGGCCCTTCATCTGCTCCGGATTGACAAGAACCCGGGATTGCTACCAGTTAATGAAGGTCAAGCCTTCGTCACCTATGACAACTGGAGAGTGATTAAGATTTTAGATTTAAACTTAATTTACGAAGAATTAGAAACAAGTGTACATAGATATAGGTCACTTAAAAAGCATGTTCAAAGTTGTTTTAATATTAAAATATTTGATTCGGATTTTACTGACGTTGAAACACAAACAGATTACGCTATGAATATTACCATTGAAAAGTATAGACAATTGTTCCCTTCAATGCGATTAAAAAGAGGCCTCCTCAACCCTTTAGGCTCTTTGATAAAAACTATTACAGGTAACTTAGATAATAATGACGCTATAACATACGAAAGGTTAATAAATGAAATGCACACCGAACAGGACGCGATTAAAAATAAAATAACAATAGTAGCCGAAATGGTGGGTTCTTTTACGAATATTGCAAATTCTACTAAAAGTAATTTTATACGAATAGAGGAAAGCATTCAGAATATAAATAAAGCTTTAAATGAATCGAATTTCCGTCAAACTAGTACTAAAGTCACTAACTTCTATAACATTTTTCTTGATAATTTTCAAAACTTATACATTCATCTAAACGAAATTGAAACAGCTATTGCTTTTAGTAAAATTAATGTATTACATCAGTCGATAGTCGATACAGATGAACTTATGCTACTATTAAAAGAAATAGAACAAACCGAAAAATTAGTATTTCCTGTAAAATATGAAAATATTGTAAAATTAGAACAAACTATAGAGATAAAAGCTTATATAAAACAAAATCAAATAAAGTTCATTATGGGTATTCCACTCATAAGAAAAGATATTTTTACCTATTACAAATTAATTCCTTTACCGATCTTCCAAAATGGCCAGACAACCCTTATCCTTCCTAAAAATCCATACTTACTAGTGAAAGGGTTGAAAGCAACGCCGCTCACAGAGTCATGTCGGGAGATCGACGAGCATCGGTTCCTGTGTTACGAGAACGACGTGCCACCTTTCATCGACGACAAATGCGTCATTGAAATCATGCAGTTTCATACTAACATTTCCAGCTGCCACCCGATTCCTGTAACTGTGGAAAATGTAAAGATATACCGTGTACAGTCAAATCGTTGGATTATTTATTCATATCCTGAAACAATAATGAGTCAGTTCTGCGACAATGAAGTAACTCAAGAAATTATACAGGGAACTTACCTTTTAACAATGGATGATAGTTGCAGAGTGGAAATCAAAGGATATGTTCTGAAAAGACATCAGACTCTAGGAAAGGATGTAACCTACCTGAAGCAGCCAGTAATCAGCTTACCTAAGATAACGACTGACTCGCCAAGTATGCTAATGAAGCCCATCAACCTCAATGGAATCGACTTAGCTGATGTCCAGTTTCTAAATTTATTATTGCAGAAAAGTAGGAGTGAATTTAGTAACGATAGTGAGTTACGTAATAGTAACAAAAGTAAAATCGCCTTTAGAAGTGTTAGCTTAGTGAACATTGTAATTTTAATTATAATACTGATTCTTTTATTTGTATTTTTTAAGCATAAACTGATTAAAATTTGTATAAAGGAAAAGCGAGATAATCCTTCAGATAATCTCGAACTAGCGGAGGGAGGAGTTATGTCACATCATTCCAACCCTAGTACTTTGTTTATAACGCCTACGTAAGCATTGGCCACCCGGATTAGACGGTAATTAGAGTTTAGCGATAACGATTCCCATGCTATCCGGTTACAGTATTGTCTTTGTTTTAATAACTAACATAGAATAAGATTCATTCTAAAATTAACCACCTTCGAGAGAACATTAAATATCTTTTAATAAGTTTTAATTGTTTTTTTAAAAAGACTAGCGAGGTCCGTCGCAATTTAAGTACCTATCCCTGCATAAAAAAACATGTCACGTAGCTGCTTACAAAACAGTTGCATCGTGTGGTACGTTACTTGATGTCTCCTTGGATGGATACTTTCCAAGCTTCCTTATCATTGTTATAATCATTTATATTATAATATGCTTTAGAGCACAAACATTTTTTTATATAAGTTTTAAATGTAGTTTTTGAAAACGAAAATCAGGGGATCGGTCGCAGCATCTTCCTGGAACATCTGAATAAATAAACGGAACGGCAGGGCAGACGGATCCGGTCCCGCGCGGCCGTCTCGTTCTCCACTCTACCGTTGACACGACGTACCTGCCTCCAGTTGAGCAGCGTGAGGTTAACCAATTAATACATAACTTAAAATGTAAATAAAGTTTCGGAATAGATGAATTACCTCCGTCGGTTATTAAAAAATGTGCGAGTGAACTAACATTACCGTTGACAACACTCATTAACCAATTGTTCTCCCAAGGTATTATTAGTATATTTGTTAAAAAAAGCTATTGTTAGACCAATCCATAAAAATAACTCCAAAAACGATCCCAATAATTATCGCCCAATTGCGCTATTACCCGTCTTTTCTAAAATATTTGAGAAAGCAATGTGTAACCGATTACACTCCTTCTATGAGGGGTATCATATCTTCGATGATTCCCAAAACTTTCGCATATATCGCTCCACGACAATAGCTTTTTATAAATACACTAGCTGTTGCCCGCGACTTCGTCCGCGTGGATATAGATTTTTTGTTGTCCCGTGGGAACTAAAAGATTTTCCGGGATAAAAAGTATCCTATGTCCGTCACCAAGATGCAAGCTATGTCTGTACCAAATTTCGTCAAGATCCGTTCCGCGGTTGAACCGTGAAAAGGTAACAAACAGACGGAGCGACAGAGACAGTTACTTTCGCATTTATAATATTAGTATGGAAGTATATTATAGTATATAGTAGGCAATATGGATTTTGAACCATTCAAGCTCGGGATCGACCGCTCGCCTTAAATTTCTCAGTACGCGACTGACCTAGACTAATACAGGTTAGTCGCGAGTGCCATTACAGGTTTAAAACAGTTAAAATGTTAAATTGATTTTTAGTTGCTGATACGAGTTAACTATTGAGAATAATTCAATAGTTATGAAATAATCGACGCCTCAGCCCCAAACCAGGGCCAGGAATCAGAATCGAATGAAGTTGGCTATTAAAGTTAGTGTGGTACATAAATATAAAAAAACTAAATAAAGCTTACGAAAGAGTAACATTCGATATATTGCTTCATAAAGGCATGGGGGTGCGAGGCTTGACATAAGAATGGTTCAGATCTTTTTTGTATAATCGCGAGCAATATGTCGAGATTGAACATATAGACAAGAACTCGGGTGAAGTGCGCTCCGTAAGATCACAGGTGCGAATAATGCAGCGTAATCGGATGCCTCCTCTTCATAATTTACATAAACGTCCTGCTTAAAACTATTAAGGAACCGTGTGTTATGTTTGCGGACGATTTTCACTTCTATTATCTGTTCCTAACAACATAAACCTAAATGATGACCTACGTAATAATATAAATATAGTTAAAAGCTGGATGAATAATCACAATTTAGAGATAAATTTTTCGAAAACAAAAATAATGCAATTTAGGCCTCATCAAAAAACTGAATCAAATATTAACTTTTATTACGACTGTATCCCACTCTAAATAGTTTCGACGTTTTCATTATTCGAAATTGTCATTGATTCAAATATAAATTGGAAAGCTCTTGTACAGAAAGTCAAATCGAAATGGTCACAAACACCTTCCCTGCTGGACCTTCTGCTGACCTCTCATCCGGACAGCTCTCTGGTCTCCGTTGATGCCCCCTTGGGCTCTTCGGACCACTGGCTGATCCGGAGTACGGTGCCTAACACGCGCTCATTGCAGTCTCGATCTGCAGGTTTCCGCCGTTTGTGGCACTAGAAGTCGGCAGGTTGGGATGGGACGCGGTCTTTCTTGGCATCCTACACACGGAGGCAGGTTTGCTTCTCGCTGGGTGATCCCAACACCGTTGCAGAGTCTGTCGCCGATGTGGTGCTTAAGTATATGGAACTTTACGTTCCGTCCTTTGTGGTGCCTATCGGAGGTAGATTCCAGCCTTGGTTTGGTGGCACCTGAAGAACGGCATCTCGCCAAAAGAAGAAGAGTTACCAGGCCTGGGCCAATGCATTGGCGTCCCGAGGTATAAAACCCAGCGATTTCAAGAAGAAATACAACTCTGCCTCCATGTCCTTCAAAAGATTTATTGTCAAGTCAAAGTCAGAGCACATTGGCAGAATATGCGAGAGACTAGTTCGCCTTCCTTCGGGAACCCATGCGTTCTGTTCTCTTGCTAAGGCTGTCCTAGAGAATTTTTGTCAGCCATCCCTTCCATCTCTGCACAGGGGAGACCACTCGGTGGCCCTCGCCGCAAAAGAGAAAGCCGACCTTTCAGGCTCTCTTTTTGCGTCCAACTCGACTCTGGATGACAGGGGGAATTCACCGCCGACCATCCTGCGTTGTGAGTATTCCATGCCTGAAGTAACGTTTCTGCAGATCTCAGTGCGCAAAGCACTCTTCTATCTGGACATCCACAAGTCGAGTGGGTCAGATGGAATCCCCCTAATTGTGTTGAGGATGTGTACTCCGGAGTTGGCTCCGGTTCTAACGCGTCTTTTCGATACTCCTATTCCCGAGATCTTGGAAGACAGCTTCAGTGAACCCGATCCCTAAAAAGGCGACCGCTCTGATCTGTCCAAGCTCAGGCCGATCGCCATCAACTCCTTGTTCTCCAAAAAAGTGGAAACCATTATAAACGGCCAGCTCTTGAGGTTCCTAGAGGAGCACCAGCTGATTAGTGACCGCCAGTACGGTTTCCGTCGACTCAAAACCTGTGAATGCTGGTGTTTCACAAGGGTGCGTGCTATCCCCAAATCTGTTTCTTCTGCATATCAATGATATGTTGCAAAGTAACATTAATTGCTATGCAGACGACAGCACTGGTGATGCCTTGTACAACGCCCGTGACAATATTTCTCGGGAACACGTCGACGAGTACCGGAACAAACTTGTGTCTGAAGTCGAGATTCTGTCTAGCGAAATCACGACTGGGGCTGGGGACTGGGGCAGACTAAATTTAGTCAATTTAAACCCCACACAAGAAGACACAAGTTTCCGCATTTACCACTAAAAAGAAACCCTTCGTCGTGTCTCCACATTTTGAGAGCACTCCCCTTGTTGCCTCAGCTAGTATCGGAATCCTTGGAGTTGACATATCGCGTGACGTTCAGTTCCGTAGTCATTTGGAAGGAAAGGCCAAATTGGCTTCAAAAAAGCTTGGCGTGCTCACTAGAGCGGGACAGTATTCCATGCCAGCCCACCGCTTGCAACTTTACGCAAGTTCGGCCACGCATGGAATACTGTTCTCATCTCTGGGCGGGGGCACCCCAGTGCTAGCCCCTTCCTTTTGACCACATCCAGCGCGGAGCGGCGCGCAAGAGCGGCTCGAATCGTCCACCACCAGGTTCTTTCCGATCTGCTTGATCCACTGGCCTTGCGAAGAGACGTTGCATCTATTTGCGTTTTTTATCGTATGTACTTTGGGGAGAGTTCCGAGGAATTGTTCGGAATCATACCAGCCGCTGAGTTTCACCATCGTACATCGCGGAAAACCACCAAATTCCATCCACATCACCTTGATGGTTGTCATACCACCACTGTGCGCTTTTCGAGGAACTTTCTTTCAAGCAAGACCACTTTGTGGAACTTGCTGCCGCCTGCGGTTTTTTCGGACCGATATGTATATATGTGTATATACAGAAAAAAATGTGTTGGCATACTAACCAACATTAAGCAAACCGAAAGCTGTAAGGCACATTTTAAAAACTTATATTTCCTTACATTACCGTGTGATACCCAAATTTTTATTCTTCTGTGAAAGATTTACCTCGACGTTACGTTTCGCGCCGAAAACATGACTTAGTCCAATCATCATCTAAGTTAAAATTGCATAGTTCTGGTCTATAAAAATATATAATAAACTAGCTGATACCCGCGATCAGCGATAATACAGTAATCTGCGTAAAATGAAATACTTCAGTGTTGACATCCGGAAATTAACGTTAACATCGGTTGGTACTTCGGCTTCTAGAAACATACAGAAACTATCAATGTTGCCAAAGCTAAATTTTTTACACGTATGTAAGAAAATGTATCGTATAATGCATCGATTAAGATTAACCAAATAAACCGCTTCGCTTTAATGTGAATATCTAAAAACTCTAAATTTTAAGGTTATATTTCAGTGCTTAAACAGAACTGTTTTTTTTAATATATTTCATGAATTTATTCTGTATATTTTCTTAAATAATTAGTAATAAATGAATTAACTATGTTGATTAAACGACAAGAATTAACTTCTGTTTTTGATTTATATAATTTGTGCGTTTTTTGCACTTATTTAAATTAGTGACGGACCGTTTACATACCGTTCAGTTTTTAAAAGAGACTGAAAGTAATTATAATTCCTCAAATATTTGTTTTCACTGGAGATAATTCTACTACCATAAACATTTAAACAAAACAAGGCAATTATTTTTTATCAGGAGATATAAAGTTCATAAATGGTTACATTATATGCGCTGTCAGTTTTACCCATAGAGTAAGGCAAAACGAACCAATAGTTTTACCTACTGTCTTCTATCGTGGTTTTCTTTGTAAGACGTTTCTCGAAAATTACGAATTTTCGACGGCTGACGTCTAAACGTGAAAACATAAATAGTGATTTGTTCTAGAGTCTGACTTCATGTTGTAGTGATATTTGTTGGAACAAGGATAAAATACTCTTATATTTCATCTATTTTGTCACCAGTAGGAACGTTACCTTGAACTCTTACTGTTAAAACCGCATATCACTGGCCTCGTGCACAGAAAATGGCAAAATGGGGCGAAGGAGACCCTCGGTGGATAGTAGAAGAACGACCAGACGCTACTAATGTGAATAATTGGCACTGGACCGAAAAAAATGCTGGACCTTGGTCGAAGGACCGTCTTAAAGAATTGCTGAATAATTTAAAAATAGCTCAGAATGGTGTGGACTGTAAAGTAACAGAGGTAGAAAAGATTGATGGAGAAGCTTCGGCGAATAATAGGAAAGGAAAGTTAATATTTTTCTATGAATGGGATATCAAGTTGAAATGGGAAGGACATCTTGCAGGTACCGCGGACATTGTAAAAGGCGAGGTGCAAATCCCGAATCTGTCTGAAGAGAATGACGTCAGTGAGGTTGATGTAAGTAGTAAGGTTTTTTTTTCGAAATGAACATGGTCTTCCGACCGGTTTTCGACCACGGCAACAACTACCGAATATTTACGGAAGGTATCAACTGTACAAGTGTACATGCAAACAGCATCATTCACATGGTCCAACTTACCCATACCTGGTCTGGGCCCACATCTGATAGGGTCAGTGGGCTAGGATGCAGTGACAGAGACACAAGGACAAACACAGCAACTAGTCCTGAATGCCAACAATTTGTGTTTTTGCACAAATGTTGGCTCCAGCTGGTATTCAAACCCAGGACCTAGGCCTAATTACTAGGCAATGCAGTCATTTAATATCTACATTAATGTAACTACTCAATTTCATAACATATGAGTGTTAGTTGTTAAAGACTGTTATTAATGTTAGGATTAGGAAATCAACTCTCTGTCCCACTATCTGTTTGTTACCTTTTCACAGCCTAACTGTTGAATTTTTGGCAGATGACATTGCCTTGAAAAGGGTAGCCTGCCAGATTGGGTGGTCTGATTTGAGGAGGATGTTGACAATGTTCCCATGTGGTGACATCGAGGTCATTACAAACTGATCTTGACAAAATTTGGCACACAAATAGCTTGTATCCTGGAGACGGACATAGGGTGGCTTCTACGGAGAGCTGTATCTCCAGCTGTTGACTTATAATATCCTGACGAAGAAGCTTCAGTACTTTATAATTGATATTTGTTTGGACAGACAGTATATACATCTGGTGTAATAATTTGTATTTTTCAAAAAATTATTAGTTAAGTCTATATTGCAGATGACTGTTACAATCAAGGGTAGTGGTGAAGAAGCACAGAGGTTAAAAGCTTTTATGCACAATGTAGGCAAGGATGAAATCCGAAAGCAGCTCAAAGAATATGTGAGAAGTTTGAAAGAAGAATTCTCTAAAGGCCTAATATTACCGAAGAAAGGAGAGAATACTGTGAAACCAGATAATATCTCAACAATAACAAGTGGGTTTAATAAGAAGATAAACATGGAACCTTTGGTATCCACAGAAAATAAGCAGATTGGTTGTAAACTTGACACAAAAACAATTGAATTATCAGAGACCTTCCAATGCAGAGCTGATGAGTTCTACAATGCAATGACGAGAATAGAAATGGTGACTGCTTTTACTCAGGGTCATGTCAAAATGGAAGCGGAGAAGGGAGGGAAGTTTGCATTGTTTGGGGGTAATGTGACTGGGGAGTTTAGGGAGCTGGTGCCAGGGAAGAAAATAGTTCAGTTCTGGAGATACAAGCAGTGGCCTGAACAACATTTCTCTGAGGTCACCTTCACCATAGAGGAGAAGGTAAGACAAGATTCAAGATCAAATTCTAAGTAACTTTTTTTTAAACTTTTGATTGTAAGGTAAACATCTACATATCTCTTTATTGTTAAATCTGAATTAGTATGAAGGTTATATTAATATTTCATTTATACATAAGTAATATCTTATTCTAAAAAAGCTGGAGAATTTGTACACTTGAACATGCTAATCTCAAGAAATACTGCACCAATTTGAAAAAATCTTTTTACATTAGATAGCCCATTTATTGATGAAGGTTTCTAGTTAGTTAATAGTTAGTTCAACCAGACATTACCGTAAAGGGCCAAACTGAAAATGCAGGTTAGCAAAGTATGATTCCAGCTAGTTTTTTGTGTAGCTACAGGTCATATAAGGTTTTTGAACTGATGTCTCATAGTGACTAACACAGTGCAGTGCTAAAGAGAACTTTTCAAGACAAGGTTCGGATGACTGCACTGTTATAGACACAATTGGGTGGACGACTGGCTCCTTATGTCAAAGTCAAAGTCAACTACTAAGAGAATCAATACAAGAATCTCTACAGTACAACCAAACTGGAAACAGACTGGCTATTTGTCTTGAAGAACCGATGATTGCTGGGAAGTAATGTTTTTGAGTAAAAACTTGTACCTCATAACATATAGGGACAGATGCATTTGGTTTACTTGCTCACTTTCAGTAGAGTAAAAGTAAATATTAAATAACTCTTTTTACATTGAACTATTTATGTTTTAGGAGGACCACACTGTAGTTAAATTAAAACAGGACTTAGTCCCCACTTCTGAAGTGGATCACACCCGTGAGAACTGGAAGCGTTATTATTTTGAGAGTATTAAACGTGCGTTCGGCTTTGGAGCGTTCCTGTGATCACTGCACCGAGCCTAGACAATTAATAGGTATGTATTGATACAATAATATTGAAAGCCTAGACAATTTGTAGGTATGTATTGAAGCAATAATATTATATTTATTGGCATAAAATGATTTGAAGCAACATATAAGTTGCGAAGTGTTTAATGCGGCAATCATCACTATGAATTAATAAAAATGAAAAATATTTTATTTCACAACAGTAAATTTATTTAGAAAATTATACTTATGTCAGGGGACCCTGCTCTTGGTAAACGAATAAATTATATCTTTATTATTGTGAAATAAACTTAAAAAAATATGTAGCTATTTAAACAAAATTAGTCAACAAAAGTAAATGTTTTGTAATAAAAAACAAAAAAAAACAGTAATAGTAAAGAATATTCTATCTTAAACTTTTATACGAGGGTGGATTGAAAAGTACTCGGCCTAACACAGATCCATTCAATTCTAAAAATCAAATCTACCCACATTATTTAGTTCAGTTCAGACTAGTTCATTGTGTGAAGTTCGAAACGTGTGCGATAATTAGTTGTGATTTTATAAATTTATTAACAAAGTAATCGGTAATAATTTCCGCGAATGGAGCAAATCGAGCAGCGTGCCGTCATTAAGTACCTCCATAAGAAGGGGCTATCATCAAAAGCCATGATCCATGATGACATGGTCAGTACATTAGGCGATTGTGCTCTGTCATATTCATCCGTCAAAAAATGGATAGCAGAATTTAAGCGTGGTAGAGAGAGTGTGAAAGATGAACCCCGCTCTGGAAGGCCTTCGACGTCAACTACTGACGAAAATATTAAAAAAGTACTTGATTTAATAATGGGAGACCGCAGATTAAAAATTAGAGAGATAGCCGAGATTATAGGCATCTCTTATGAACGAACTCAAAACATCATTGTCAACGAGTTGGGTTTCCACAAGGTGTCTGCGAGGTGGGTTCCGCGACTGCTTTCAGTTGAACAAAAAAGGACGCGATTGACTATTTCACGCGACTGTTTGGAGTTATTTGAAGCCGATGCAGATGATTTTTTGAATCGTTTTGTTACTATGGACGAAACATGGGTTCATTACTGTACACCGGAAACAAAACAACAATCAAAACAGTGTAGAAGACCTGGTTCACCACCCCCTAAAAAGGCTAAGTCGATTTTGTCGGCAAATAAGGTGATGGCTTCAGTATTCTGGGACTCGAAAGGTGTGATTATGATTGATTATCTTGAAAGGGGTCAGACTATAAACTCTGATTACTACTGCACCTTACTACGTCGTTTACAAGAGGAAATAAAAGAAAAACGTCGAGGAATGCTCAGAAGAAAAGTCCTTTTTCATCAAGATAACGCCCGTGTTCACACGTCAGTACAGTCAATGGCTGGAATTCACAACTGTGGCTTTGAACTGTTACCGCATCCGCCGTATTCACCTGATCTGGCACCATCAGACTTCTTTCTGTTCCCTAACCTAAAAAAGCACTTGGGAGGTCAAAGATTTTCGACAAACGACGAGGTCAAAGCAGCTGTAGACGCATATTTTGACTCTAAGGAAGAATCATTTTTTTTTAACGGTCTAAATGCTTGGAAGGGAGGTGGCAAAAGTGTATTGAACTTGATGGTGATTATGTAGAAAAATAAAAATATAACTGATTTAGTATGTGTTTATTTTCTTGGTTAGGCCGAGTACTTTTCAATCCACCCTCGTATAATATGATGTTCTATAATTAAAAGTGGAACACTTATTTTTTGCAAACTCCAATTAGTGCATTGTAACACTTTATTAAAGTTACTGTATATGTACTGTATGATATTGGTCTTAGGTTCGGATCCCAGATGAAGCAAATACTTGTAGGATTCTTGTGTAAAAAACCATCCAGGTAGGAAGGTAATTCACATATTGCGGGGCCAGTTATTCTTTTTTTTATTGGACAATGTGACGAAACGAGCAAAACGTTTATCTGATGTTATGTGCAACGTCTGCCCATAACAAATGCTGTGTCACCCAGAACATTACTGTATGACTCCACATAGCGCCTGTTACCCTGAGACATCAGTTCTTAAGTTTCATATGCCCAGTGATTACGTTAGCTCTCAGAGCCCTTCAAACCGAAACACAGCAATTGGTGCATTTTACAGACATAAATTCCACATGCACAAACTGTTGATTGGTAATCTCAGATTATGCATACTCTTTTGATGTCAACTCTGACCTGTTTGGTTTATGTATTATGTTTGAATTGCTTTGGTTTTAGAATGATGTTTGAATTATTTTAAATTTGGAATGTCAATCTTATTTGTTCAGATTGAATTGTCATATTTTATTAATTCCGTGAAAATCACTAGAAGAAGTAACATATGTATTTTCTATAAATTTTATAATGATTAGGTTTCATCTAAAGGAAATTCAAAAATGTTTCAGTTAAAATAAATAGTTTTCTTATCAGTCCATAAGTGTCTTTTTGGTTTTAAAGTGACCCCATTAGCTACACCTACCATTCAAGACAAACATCCAGACCCGGAAAAACTGTCTGTAGGCCATACAAATATTGGTCCCGTGCGGGAATCGAACCCGCGACCTGTGGCGATGATGTGCGATGCGATGTAGTCAAGGGCTGAACCACTGGGCCAACTGAGCCGACAGAAGTTTGCACATTAGCAGAATAACTGGAAATTGCATATGAGATGTAAGAACTGATGTCTCAGAGGGACGGTCGCAGTGATGCCACATAGATAACTTCTGGGCGACACAGCATTTGTTATCCATACCATCAGCTGAATGTTTTGTCCATCTTGTCACAAACTTAATATATATAATAACAAAATATTTACACAACATACAAGTCCACTGCTGTACGTAGACCTTCCCCTATAGACTGCCACAAACGTTTGTAGCTCACATTTTGGAGGGATTTTGCCATAGTTGCCACGCTTGGCAGGCGGGTTGGCAACCCCAGTTTATTTATTCAGATGTTCCAAGAAGATGCTTCTGCCCATGGTTTTCATGTTCCCTCGGTCGACTTTTACGTCACCCACGGGATGGGATGGGGTGGTAGCTCTTAAGCCGCTACCACACGGCGATTAGCCGGAACAAACAGACAGACGGACAAAAAATTGTAAAAAATGTTTTTTTTTTATAAGTATCATATATACTTTCACAAGCATCGAGTAAGAGCAGTTATTTTGTCATAACAAACACACACTTTAATTTTATTTATACGTATAGATGATACCTATTATTTTATAATGAAATCTAACAATAAGCTTTCTATTTCAGATTAAATTGAAATGCTAAAGAAATGTCCTTATGAAATGCTGTTTGCTTGTTCGCGTATTTTATTTGAAAGCTGTTTTTTTTTTAATAAAACGTGACAATTATTTCTACCATATGAACTATTCTTTTAAGAGCAGCCATTAAATAAAAAAGAAGAAAAATCAAACAATCTTAGTGTGCACTGATTAAAAAAATCGCCTCGAATTGTTAATTGCTATTCTGTTTTTTCTGTAGTTGATTGTGTAAAACGGTTAATTCATGGATTTTTCCAATAAATTATGTTAGGTGTATCAGCGTTTTATTTTTTCCCCTAGCTGTAAAACTTAGTTTTTTTTTATTGTATAAAGTGACGAAACGTGCAAAACGTTCACCTGATGGTAAGTGCAACGTCCGCCAACAACAAATGCTTGTGTCACCCAGGATATTTCTGTGTGACGTCACACTGCGCCCATCACCCTGAGACATCAGTCCATAAGTCTCAAATGCCCAGTCATTACGCTAGCTCTCAGTGCCCTTCAAACCGAAACACAGTAATGCTTGCACACTACTATTTCACGGCAGAATAACTGGCCCTGGGGTGGTACCTACCTAGACGGATTCCTGCATAGGAATCCTACCACCAGGAAAATTAATAAAAAATGATGGCTGTTTTAGTGAAACAGATTTTATAAATTGGTTCTTAGGTGGTATTTTTTTATGGAAAATGTGGCAAGACAGGCAAACAGTTCAAAAAAGTGCAACGACCGTGCCAGCCAGAACATTTCTGCTTGGCACCACACTGCGCTCGTCACCCTGGGACTTTCTTAAGTCTCATATGCCCAGTGATTACACTAGTTATAAGTGCCCTTTCAAACCGAAATATTTACCTGTTTGCTGAATAGCTGGCCCTACGGTGGTACGTCACGTCTCGTTTCCCGCGAGGGCGAAAAGTGGGCTACGTGAGCGGCCTCTGTGCGTACGGGAAATAGGCGTGACTGTATGTATGTATGTACGGTGGTACCTACCTAGACGGATTCCTGCTTAGGAATCCTACCATCAGTAAATGAACAAAATCCATACTAAGATTATTAATGCGGAACTAACTCTCTCTGTCCCTCTGTTACCTATTCAAGGTTCGACCGTTAAACCGATCTTGAGTCATCATCCTAGAGATGTACATACGAATATTATACTTTTTATCCCGGATAATCATATAGTTCCCACGGGATATTTGAACTACCAATATCAAGGCGTAGGTAGTCGCGGGCTTCAACTAGTTTCCAATACTACCTTATCCTGGATACGCTATCTGGATTATTTCATAGTTTCCGGGAGGTGGTGCGAGGCCCATTACGGACAGTGTCTATGCAAGTGTGGTATGATCACAGAACAGAAAAATTTTAGAAACTAACCGATGAAATTACATATTTATTTCGGATTATTGATCTACGTAGCCTATACTACCATTATATTTGGGTTTGGTTGTTTTTGAAACACAAAAAAAAAAATTTACGTTATTTTATTTAATTTATTTTATTTTTGAAAAAAGAAGTTTTTGGATATTCATCCGCGTCGTCAACAACTTGTTTTTTCTGTTCTGTGGGTATGATCGCCAATCCGGTTGTCAAACGGAGTCACGGCAAATATTCCCGCTAAAGACACATGTCCAGTGTAGAACTTTGGTAGCACGATGATAGAAATTAAAATTTCAGAATGTTATGATTACGCACCTATATAAGTTTTAGTGAATTGTAAGTATTAGCAATTATAGTTTTAATATAAACATTTTAATTTTCCTTTTGTCTTTTTTAAAATACTAAAAAACAAAAGAAATACTAAATTAATTATGTGTCCTAAAATTATAGATTCGATAAATTAGAATTTTACGACTTACTCTACGTCACTATCCATACTCTATAATAATATTATAAATGCGAAAGTATCTCTCGCTGTCCATTTGACTGTTTGTTATCTTTTTCCGAATCAACCGCTGAACCGATCTTGATGAAATTCCGCACAGATATATCTTGCATCCTGAAGACGGAAATAGGATACTTTTTGTTCCAGAAAACCAAGAGTTCCCCACGGTATTTAAAAAAAAACCTAAATCCACGCGGAGAAAGTCGCGTTAAATTTGTCAGTTTTTTGCGTCAAGCAGTGGTATTCAAACACCACATGCATTGTATTACCGAAATATGTAGTTTGTTCGAATAATTTTAAAAGTACAACAATGTTATGTTCATAAACCACATCCGGAAACAGAATTGATAATTTTAAAAATCTATAGCTTATGTCTATTTTAGACTTTTGCACAAAGCGTAGCGAATATTTGGCTACACAATATCTAAATAAAACTAATTTTACGCATTTTATCGCGTTTAATTTTGTACTATTTATAACCTGACATTTCGAGCAAAAGAACACCGATTCCTACCAAGGATGACTCGCGAGGCTATTGAAATTAAAAAAAAACATCCTAATTTTAGTAGACAAAATGGTTTTGTACTTGGCCACTTACCAGCTTACCAGCTTGGGATCCTGTAATTAATAAAATTAAATGAAATACCAAGCATACCACTGCAAGACTTCAAGACCCAGCTCTTTCTGCGTAGATCGGACCAAAAAATAATAATTAAAAGCTGATGGTACCCCGGGTTTTACTATGACATCAGGACATCTGTCACCTCAGTCCTCCCGTGACAATGGGTGTTCTAGAGCACTCAAAACGTCGGGTTTTAAATATTACAAAAATAAACGCGATGAAATCCGCAAAAATTAGTTTTATTTAAACGTGTAGTAGTATTCGCGTAAAGAAATGATTACACAATATTTATTAAATACTAGCTGATGCCCATGACTTCGTCCGCGTAGATATAGGTATTTTAAATGTCCCGTGGGAACTATTCGATTTTTCGGGATGAAAAGTATTATATATCCGTCTCCAGGATGCAACCTCTGTGCCAAATTTCCTCAAGATCGCTTTAGCAGTGGTTGAACCGTGAAAAGGTCACAAACAGAAAGAGGGACAGAGCAAGTTACTTTCGCATTTCTAATATTAGTATGGATGGTGTTAGAAAAAAAAGTGGCAGCTATGGATATATATTGATTTTATTACTTTTTTTTTCAAAATAAATAAATTTTGGGGATTTTATCATTGAATGAGTTTAACTTTTCGTGTACTGACTGCCGAAGCATACATCATCACAAATCCAATACCTTCTAAACGTAACCTATTTCGATAATATTAAAGTCTAAGCAAGGCAGCGAAGGTGTGTAAAGTACATAGTAAGATGGGCGAGCTGATCTGGGAAGAACGTCTCCTCCAACCAGTAATCTTAAGGTGTTGTAAATATGGTTCGCATCTCAGAAACTTAATAGCGCAATGTTAGACATTTGAAAATTTTATTCAGGTTCTCATGTGGTGACATAGATGTCGCTACATCACTCCCTCGCTGAGACTGGAAGTCGTAGTTAGCGTAGTGAGATCTTGTGACGTTAGGCAATGATGTGCAGTCTGATGATGCGGTGAAGCTGTGTCCAGGTCAGTGCGTCGAAACGTATGAAGACAGTGTCGATGCCGCAGGAGTCAGCCTAAAGAGAGGGGTCACCCCATCGATGATTATTAGTGCCCGAGAGACTGGGAAGCACGCGTTGTGCCGACAGTAATCTGGTGCTGTGGACTGCGATGGCTGCCGATGATGTTGTTGCTGTGATTGAGAAGTGGGCTGCGAAGTTCATATCACTTCGAGGTCACCATTTTGGCAAATGATATTGCCAAGGAAAAGGGAAGCTACCCGCCAGATTGGATGGTTTGATCTGGTAAGTACGTCTCCACCAACCAGTAATCAGTAATATAATAATAATAATAATTTAGATGTTGTGTATGTAGTTCGTATCTCAGAAACTTTTACTTTTATAATAGTACGATGTTGTATATATCAGTGATTTCTTGAGCTTCTAATGTGGCGACGTAGATGTCGCTACGAAGGTGTAAATTAATTCCGCGAAATGTAAGTGTGGATCGGGATGATACCTAGATTTGACAATCCATCTAGGTAGGTACTACCGCAGGACCATTTATGCTGCCGTGAAGCAATAGTTAGCAAACTTTACTATGTTTCTGTCTGAAGAGCAATGAGAGCTAGTTTATTTACTGGACATATGAGACTTAAGGACTTATGTATCAGATGACGGGCGCCGTGTGGTATCACAGAATGGTTCTTGGTGGCAGCATGGGCTGACGTTGCACTTACCATCAGTTGAGAGTTTTGCTTGTCTCGTCACTTATTCCTATAAAGAAAGTATAATATTCGTAAAAATATAAGTAATCTTTATTCAGTACTAATTACCCACCCTCGATTCGCTGAATTGTTAACTTTCTTAACGTAATTTATATAACTGAACGTAGCATTGGTCTATTTAGAATAGTATGGCTTCTTAATAGCGAAAGAGTAAGCCGCTGGAAATAATTCTTTTAAGCTAAAATAATAGACTTATAAAATATTAACGAATAAACATAACGAATTCATATAGTTTTCAATTCCCTTATAAGATTTGTAAACAAAGCGGTAACAGGTAAATGGAATAATAAGTTTGTATTTTGTTACCGAAGCAACTTTGTGGTTATTTATTATTAGTTATAATTATAGTTGCAGCATGTTTCAGACTTACATTAAAGAACGAAAACAAATTATTGTTTATTAATCTGCATAATTACGGCTAGGCGATTCTGTACTTATGCTGAATAAAATCATAAAGTTGGCAAGTATTCAATGGCTCTATAAAGGTTTGCACAAAAGCATACTATCGTACAATAATATCGAACTAACATGCCAAATGGCACTGGCACGTTTGTTCCTTTAGTCGCCTCTCAAAATATCTACGAGGTATTAATTTTACTGCCATATCCACAAAAGAAAATGAAGTCAGTGGACAAAGGTAATCATCATATCTATAATAATACGAAACCGAGGGAAGTAAAGGTGACACCACACCTCTCCAATGGCGGTCCCATAATGGCTGAACGTATGAAATAATGCTGTTTTTGGTTTTACCGCGCAAATTAATTTTATTATTTTTTAGAATTGGTTAATTTGCTAAGACCCGCATGCAAAATATAAAACGGTGTATATTACCTAGTTTTTGAAGAGAAAATTAACACCGCCACCGGGAACCATCACCAGACACCGTCTGTCTGTCTGAGACACGTCGTGTTCTCCACTTCCGTGCTGTGTATTTTCTTACTGGTAGTGTTGGAGTGGTTAAGGATTCCGAGTGGTATCAGATGGTAATTTAGCTGCGCCCCGCTGTTTCATACATATATGTAGTCACGCCTTTTTCCCTTATGAGGGGTAGATGGAAGGCACTCACGAAGCCCACTTTTCTCCCCCGTGGGAAACGACACGTGACGGGCGGCGAACCAGGTCGCCGACACTTCAAGCCGCAGTCAAAAAATATTCTGACTCCCCATTGCGTTCCCACGACCAGTATAGTGACAGCATTGCATAGTATGGTTGTTATTCTGCACGAATTAAGGCAGTTTGTACAATACCTTAGTCGTCTCTTACTGTACCTGTTATTCGATCGTCCAATCCCCTGGGAAAAGACAGTCAAATACTTAGGCGTCCTATTAGACTCGAGACTCAGCTTCGGTCCACATATTAACCGAGTAAGGAACCGAGCGGCGTTCGTCCTCGGCTGATTACATCCGTTACTAAATAAAAATAGCAAAATGTCCCTACGTAATAAAATTACACTTTACAAAGCCTGTATTCGGCCAATTATGACATACGCAAGCCCCGTATTTGCGCATGCCTCCCCGCGTCAAATTCACCGACTTCAGGTAACACAAAATCGATTCATGCGTAAAGCCACGGGAGCACCGTGGTTCGTGCGTAATGCTAACCTTCATATCGATTTAGGGCTTCCTACCATAGCCCAATATCTAAAGTTGGCCTCTCGCCGATACTTCGATTCTGCCGCCACGCACCCCAACCCACTGGTTGTCAGTGCCGCCACTTACAACCCCCTCGCGATACACCAAAACTCGACCCGCGGAAAAAGGAGACCGAGGCACGTCCTCGAGGACCCTGACGACGCGACCACTATTGCCCAAGCGCTCTACTCAACACTACACAAACACCCATTATCACCATCATACCGCCCCCGCCGTCGGCGTGGGCGTATCAGACAAAGTTATTCGCGATACCGCCGCATCTCAGGCCGGTTCTCCCCTAGCAGTAGTGTCATAAACAGAAGCGTCGCTGGAGTTTCTTGCGCCATTTCTTCTCCAGCGGAAACGCATTCCGAATTGGTGGTAAACTTATCTAATAATAATCATGGTATTAATAATTATAGTAGTAGTAATATTGCCCTCCCGATTGCAGTAACTGACCGAGCCGAGACCGGCCCCCTTGGGCACCCTCGAGTCTGTTACTCTCGCGAACAGGATGACGGTCCAAGCCGAGGTCCCCTCTCGGGGGCCCTTGCGCCAGTCATCCATAAATAAAGGTTTCGGCTAAGCGCCCTCAGCGCTATGCCACCTTTCAATCCGGCGAAGCTGTAAAAGCCTTCGGGCTAACAGTAACAAAAAAAAAAAAAAAAACAAAAAAAAAAATTACGGTACCTCGGTAGAAAAGAGATAGGTGATATTCTCTTCTGCCGGACTTCTATCGGCTAATTAGAAGTCGAATAAGTGTTTTCAGTGATAACTGAAATTAATAGTAGCAAAAATAAGATTAAGTAATTTATTTCAAAACACTTGTAGGTATTCGAACGAGGTTACATTGGATACGAAAGATAAGACCAGTATCTCTTTATTTGATAATGATGTCCTCCTGGCCGATTGTGGACAACGGCGACAACTTCCGAATACTGTCGGAAGCTATCAACTGCGCAGGAGATATTATAGTGCCACAAGTGCACGCGCAAACAGAGGCATTTACTCGCTCTAACCTACCCGTGCCTGATGTAACGCTTATGCGATAAGATCAGAGGTGCGCTAGGATGCATTGTCAGAGACACGGGACAATCACAACACAACCACACAGGAAAACCAATGATTTGTGGTTTTTGCATTAAAGTTGGAGAAGAATGCTTGGCATAACCTGGACACAGTTCCGAACCAACGACTGAATCATCCTCGGCATTAAACAGCGTCTTTCTTCCATCGTTCAATGTCGTATTCTCACTCTCTTCGGACATATCACACGTCGAGAAGACACTGCTGAGGAACGAATTGCGGTGCAGGGGAAAGTCGAAGGCGCGCGGTAGGTCACCGATGCGATGGACCGACCAAGTCAAGACTACACTCAATGGTCCACTCCACGAATGCACAAGAAGAGCTAGAGTACGAGAGGAATGGCGACGGATTGTAAAGTTTGCTACCACCCCTAATGTGACGACCACGACCACTCTTCCAAGAGTGTGACGAGAAATAAGAAGAATTAAAGTTGGCTCCGGCTGGTATTCGAATCCAGGACTCGGGGCGTCAAAGCCCGGTGCCCTTACAAAGGCCACTTGGTTGACAAATGTCAATATTAATATTATGCTGATGGAAGGATTCCTATGCAGGAGTCCGTCTAGGTGGGTACCACCCCAGGGCCAGTTATTCTGCTGTGAAGCAATAGTGTGCAAACATTACTGTTTCGGTTTGAAGGGCGCTGTGAGCTAGCGTAATCACTGGGCATACGAGATTGATGTCTCAGGATGACGGGCGCAGTGTGAATACTCAGGTGAACGTTTTGCTCGTTTCATCACTTTATCCATAAAATATTAAGTGTAAAAGAAAATTGTTAAGAAAACAGATACTTGACGTCGTTCGGCAAATACTGTAGAGTACCGGGTAAGCGACCCCGGCGTCCAAAGCTACTGCCCGAGATAGTAGTATGCTATATTGTAGTTTCTTTCCCAACTTCCCATTCCCTGCTCCAAGTCCATTTCCTACCTAATATTTTTCCCTTCCTCTCCGCCAGGCCAGTGGTTGCCGTGCCGATAGCTAGCTACTCGAGGGAACGCAATCGGGAACAATAATTTCAAAGCGTACCAAAATACCGCTCGTCACGTCTCGTTTGCTGCGAAGACTAAAAGCGCGCTACCGATGTGGTCTCTGCCTACCCCTTATATGGGAAAAGGGCCTGATTGTATGCATGGTATAAGAGAACATATTTGTGTTACCATTCCGTCACCCGAATCGTTTAATTTAAAAAGTTATCACACACAGTTTGACCTGCTGACGCGTGAAGGCGCCTCTTTATCAATATGAGCCAGTGATTCTTGAACCTTATGTCTGTGAACATGCGGATATTGTGGCTTTGTGCTTTGTTTCACTACGTAAGTGCGTTTTAGTGATAATTTTTTTGTATTTGTTATAAAATTTCTGTTCTTTAATGTAATAAAACTGTAATTTCAAATAAAAAAAAACCTTAAAGTTAAATGTAGATTTTTTTTTGATAAAGCGACGAAACGAGCAAAACGTTCACCTGCTGGTAAGTGCAACGTATGCCCATAACAAATGCTTTGTCACCCAGAACATTTCTGTATTCACACTGCGCCCGTCATCCTGAGACATCAGTTCTTAAGTCTCGTATGCCCAGTGATCATGCTAGTTCTCAGTGCCCTTCAAACCGAAACACAGTAATGTTTGCACACTACTAATAACGACCATACATACCATCAGATGGTAGTGTCACTACTGACCATAATCAACTAGACAATACAATTTGAAAAATCGATAGGGTTGTCAATCTCTGAGACTTGATGCAATGTCTCTTTGACTCCTAGAGCACAGGTCGTCAAAGTAACTTTTTTATCATTAGATAAAAAAAATATTTTTTTAAAAATTTATTTTCATTAGTTGTTGTATATGTGTTTATATATGTACAGCTTATTTATTATATATCTAAATTATATATTAGATATAAAAAATATCATAAATTTATTTTCCTCCTATTTATTATTATTATTTTTATTCTTTAGTTAACACCTGCCTTCTACTTTTTACCATAACAAAGGTTGACTGGTAGAGAATGCCACTAGGCATTAAGTCCGCCCATTGTAGCTCTTAGCTTAAGGTGTCATCAATAAAGGATAAATAAATAAATAAATAAATAAATAATTCGCCCGCGTTTGTTTAAGGAAATTATTTAAATATAACTTAATATTTTATGTTTTTTTTAAACAGAATCTTTGTGCGCGATGACAGAACATTTTAAGATCGAACTTAAGTGCAACGTTTTCGCGTAACGCTTCCAACTTAACAGTCTTACAAAAGTATTTATCTACAGAGCAGTTATTTTACAATGAGTTATATATTTGTTAATTCATGTTTACTTATTTATTTTTGTGTCGTAAAAGTCGACAGAGGGAAATTAAAACGAGGTTATGCGTCTTCCTGGAACATCGAAATAAACTAACTGCGGTTGCCAACCCGCCTGCCAAGCGTGGCAACTATAGCAAATCTCCTCCCAAAATTAGAGGTGCAAAATGATGATGATGTTTATTTATCTTAAATTTCTAATATATACATATAAGTTTCAATTGAGCCGTGGTAGCTCAGGGGCTAGGCGCTCGCTTTTAATTTCATAATACGCGAGTGACCTGGGTTCAATTCCCGGTGCCGGCACCACTAAAATTGTTAATTGCAATTTTAAGTGCTAACTTACCACGTGCTCGGCGGTGAAGGAAAACATCGTGAGGAAACCTGCATGTCTGAGAAATTGAAAATATTTCGAAGACATGTGAAGTCCGCCAACCCGCATTGGAGCAGCGTGGCGGGATTCTTCCTAGCTCCAAAACCCTCTCAGAAATGAGAGGAGGCCTGTGCTCAGTAGTGGGACATTTATACGCTGAAACTTTACTTTACTTTTTTAAGTTTCAATTATGTAACGTGACAGAGCTGCACGCACTCAACTAACTGATGCGGGGCGAAGGCTTCTCCCAAGTTATAGAATGGCAGTATGGTAATGGGTTAATAAAATCCGTCACACGTCTCTATCCGTGTCAGTTGTAAGAGGACTAAGGGAAATAAATCTCTTCTTGGGAGATGCTTATGTCCAGCAGTGGGTTGTTAACAGACTGATGATGACTATAATTCCTGCATTGATGACCGCGTGGCCTAGTGGTTAGAGTATCTGATAAAGCCGCGGGTCCTCTGTTCGAATTCCTTGGTGACACGAAATTTGTTATGCTTATCAGCAGGTGAACGTTTTGGCTTTTTCGTCACTTTATGAAATAAAAAAAAAAGTCTCGTGGTGATATCACACAGGAGTTGCTTCGGGGTGAGACAGAACACCCAGACAGACTATATAAGTAAAAAATATCGTGTAAACAAATTCACAACTGCAGCTTGTCACGAACATGTCCTTGGGACGGACGATTACTTTGTTTGTGAATCAATATTTTTGATAAACAACGCAACACAATAACATTAAGAAACGTGCACCGTTTACTTAATTTACTTATCGGGTACTTACGTATTAACGACACCGCAGCAGAAGTTGCGCTAATGCGCCAATTAGGAGCAATCTTGTTGCTCGATCGACTACTTCGTTTTTAAATAAAATGTTTCTAACCTTTTTTTTTGTACGTGGGGAAATCCTGCATGGATACCCTGGACTGGCCAGGGGGGCAGCCGGGTTATGTCGGACTCTTACCGACTAAAACCCCACGGTGGTCTCCATCAGCGCTTAGTGACCCCTCTCACGGTATCTCCGTTCGGAACGCAACCGTGCCTCCTCCATCGCTTCGCTAAAATTTTAGCCCGACCCGGGGGCAATTCTCACTGCCCCCAGCACTCCCTCGGTGCTAATACGATGACTCGAGACCACTTCGAGTCATCGTCCTCCCCGGAAAATGTTTCTAACCTAACCTAACCGTAGATTGGCGGCACTCTGTAGCTGCGTTATCGTTTATTATGCTTATATTTATTATTGTAAATGTTATTCATTTTGTATACTAAACAAAATAGATATAACGACGAGACGATCAAAACGCTACCCTGATGGTAAGTGAAACGTTCGCCCACAGCAAATGCTGTGGCACAGTGCCCGTTTGCCTGAGACATCAGTTCTTAAGTCTCATATGCCCAGTAAATAACCTAGCTCTCAGCGCTTTCAAACCGTAACACGGTAATGTCTGCACACTACTCTTTCACGGCCGGAATAACTGGCCCTGCGGTGGTACCTACGTAGACGGATTCCTGCGGAGAACTGCTGCCACCATTAGTTTATATAATTTAAATTTATATATATTAACGTTTTAGGTATTACAATGACACAAAGTCATGCCTAAGACTAGACTGGACCATTGTTCGGTGGAATTCCTGGACCACCACTCCCTTTAGCAGAAAACACATTACAACGACCCTTAGTCCATGATAGCTATTTTTTTTGTAAAATACTGTTGCAAATTATCTGTACCTATTAAAATCTAAAGTGTCTAAATTTAATCCGGCCAAACAGGTTTAGGCGCCGTGTGGTGGCGGCTTAAGAGAATCTACCACCCCATCTCATCCCGTGAGTGTCGTAAAAGTCGACAGAGGGAAAACTAAAATCAGAAGATGGGCAGCAGCATCTTCAGGGAACATCTGAATAAATATACTGCGGTTGCCAACCCGCCTGCTAAACGTTGCAACTAATGCAAGATCCCCCCAAAATAGGAGCTACCAGCTTTAGCGGTAATCTTTGGGGGAGGCCTATGTTCAGCAGTGGACTAGTGATAGACTGAAATGATATGATAATGACTCCCTTCAGCAGAAAACATATTCTGACGCCCCCATGATAGTAATTTTTTTATAAAATATTAAAATGGTGTTGCACATTATCTGTACCTAATTTATCAGTTTATTAATCTGTTAAAATCTAAAATGTCTAAATTTAATCCGTCCAAAAAGGTTTATCTTTTTTTTATTTTATAAAGTGTCGAAACGAGCAAAACGTTCACCTGATGGGAAGTGCAACGTCCGCCCACCACAAATGCTGTGTCACCCAGAATATTTCTATGTGACACCACACTGCGGCCGTCACCTTGAGACGTCAGTTTAAGTAAGTCTCAAATGCCCAGTGATTACACTAGCTCACAGTGCCCTTCAAACCGAAGCACAGTAATGCTTGGACACTACTCCTTCACGGCAGAATAACTGGCCCAGGGGCGGTACCTACCTAGACGGATTCCTGCATAGGAATCCTACCACCAGTAAAAAGTCTGTTCGAAGTTAAATAAATCACATCCGTTTTGTTCATTTGTATCCATGATTTTATTTATTTATTTTTATTTATTTAAAAAAAACGAAGCCCCACAGTAGGATTTTCTCCTGTATCGTGGGTGCGTTTTACAAACATACATTTCACATGCTCAACACAACCAGACCCGAAAAGCAACAATTTGTGTTTTTGCACAAATGTTACCTCCGGCTGGGAATCGAACCCAGGACCGGTGGCGCAGAAGTCAGGTACGCTAACCGATACGCCACGCGGTCGACAAACACGCGGTGGACATGATTTATTGATAAATAAATATTACCATACTTTGCAGGCTTTGGCACAACCTGGCTTTGGGACTTCGTATTTAAGGAATTCTCGCTTGGTAAGTACTGTTTAAACTATTTTACGTTCATAAAATATAAGCAATTAAAACTTATACTTATTTTGCATACTGATAAAGATTTATTACTAAACGTAGTTCGGAACGCGAACGATGCGATTTCTAGCCTTTATTGATGTGAGCAAAAGATTTAGATAATTGTAATAGTTCGTGTGGTGGCGGTTTAAGAGAATCTACCACCCCATCTCATCCCGTGGGTGTCGTAAAAGTCGACAGACGGAAAATAAATACCAGGAGATGGGCAGCAGAGATGCTTGCCAAGCTTTTCAACTATGGCAATATGAGAGCTACTTACTTTTGTGGCTATGTTTAGCAGTGGACTAGTGATAGGCTGAAATGATGATGATGATGACTAGCTCAGGTTCCCCCCATATGAGAGCTACTTACTTTTGTGGCTATGTATAGGGGAAGCCTATGTTCAGCAGTGGACTAGTGATAGGCTGAAATGACGATGATGACTAGCTCAGATTCCCAGCGCTCGCTTTAAAGTTGTGAAAATCGCGATTGTCCTGAGTTCGACCCGGATTCGACACCACTAATTGTTAATTGCAACTTTAAGTGCTAACTTATCACTTGCTGACCACGGCGACAACTTCCGAATATTGTCGAGAGCTATCAACTGCGCAGTAGATATTATAGTGCCACAAGTGTACGCGCAAACAAACATGCACTCATTCGTTCCAACCTAGTCACGCCCGATGAAACGCTGATGCGATTATATCGGAGGTAGGCTAGATTGCAGTGTTAGAAACACGGGGACAATGACAACACTACCCGACCCGAAAACCAACAGTTTTGTTTTTTAGCACAAATGCTGGCTCCGGCTGGTATTCGAACCCACGACCCGCGGCGTAGAAGTCAGCTACTGTGGGCTAGTGGTCAGCACTAGGCCACGTAATACATTCGTGGACTGAACCGATTTCACCGTTCGCTTTGGAAATCAAGTTTAATAAAACCTCGTTTTACTTAACTGTGTTCAAATGTATAATATGATCTCGGTATTCATCTAACTGATTTCACCAGCTCCATTTTGATCGCGTTAAGCAAAACGAAATTTACATGAAATATCGTCACAATAACACAAATACTCGATTTTCCGTCATCAAGCCGCAGGTTTTTATACATAGCTCACATAGGTATGAAAACAGTAAGCATTACGATATCAAAATAATTTTTGGGTTTACAAAGTTGTGCAATTGACAATGACTGTTCTCTAAACAATTTAATGGAGCTAAACGTCGAAAATTGGGCGTCCAGAATTTGAACCGCGTACAGCTTTATCTGCGTTCATTTGATTTTGAAATACAAACTGTAGCATTGAACTCAGTTAAACGCTTAAACTTCGTTTCGCTTGAACTTATCGCGTTTATTTTCGACGGTGAAATCCGCCCTTAACCTGTCTCCATTTATCACTTCATAGGGTCCAAGGGTCATGTCTCGATTACATGATAACTTGTCACTTCACTCAGCAGGCTTTAATATACTATATATACCAAAAGTCAGCGTCATCAAAATAAGTTTCTCTTTCATACAATCCACGTTATCCAAATATACATGGTTTATCAAAACAAAAATAGATCCAATTTTTTAATTCAAATTTAGTCATATAAATTCTTTTCGTATATTAGTCGATGTCGTGTATAGATAATAATTTAATTAAAAAAACCGAATTTCACCCAGCAGTTTCTAACATGCTTATCCGAATTTATGAGTTTCATGATTTTGTCATGGATGGAGAATTTGACTTAATTTATATGGGACCACTATGGTCGCATCTTTCTATTAAAAAAAATGTATACGGATTAAATGAGATATTTTCTAAAGTCTGTTAAAAAGTCTATCATCCATACTAATATTATAAATACGAAAGTAACTCTCTCTGTCCCTCTGTCTGTTTGTTACCTTTTCATCTAGTTCCACCGGGATATTAAAAAACCTATATCCACGAAGTCGCAGGCATCAGCTAATAGTTTATAAAGTATGCCCCCAGGGTGCAAGCTATCTCTTTGCCAAATTTCGTCAAGATTCGTCAAGCGGCTGAGCCGTGAAAAGGTAACAAACTACAGAGGGTCAGAGAGAGTTACTTTCGCATTTATAATATTAGCCGTGGTAGCTCAGGGGCCTGGTGCTCGCCTTTCATTTCATAGTAAGCGAGTAACCTGGGTTCGATCCCCGGTGCCAGCACCTCTAATATTGTTCTACAATTTTAAGTGCTGATTTACCACGTGCTTAGCGGTAAAGGAAAACATCGTGAGGAAACCTGCATGTCCGAGGAATAGAAATATTTCGATGACATGTGAATTCCGCCAACCCGCATTGGAGCAGCGTGGCGGATTCTTCCTAGCTCCAAAACCCTCTCAGGAATGAGAGGAGGCCTGTGCTCAGCAGTGGGACATTTATAGGCTGAAACTTTACTTTCTTTTTTATAATATTAGTATGGATGGTTGGCTCTATCTGTGATATTTTTGCACTTTATGCAGATATAAAACATTATGCGAGGACATAGCTTTCCCACCGAAAGTTTTGACGATGGATATCATATGTTTCGAAGTGCGCTAATTTTATATTACCTTTGGTCCCAGTGTCATCAATGGAACTGCTTAAACGTGAAGCTTGGTCTACCTGACTTGCTCCCACCAAGAGAACAATACACCACCGCCATAAAACCCCTTCTACATAGCGAATGGCATGATGTGGCGGACACGGCCTTGGACGTATGCTATCGGAATCGAACTCGGAGGTACACGAACACGTGTCCCGGACAAGCGCTGATGCACTGCGTCGTGGATAACTTGATCGCTGTACGTATGAGTATATGAATGTTATGAATACGATTCTATTTCAGCAGCAAACTATCTGAAAACGATTCATATAGAACTTGGTGAAACTCTCCTTTTCCCCAATTCAATATTTTGCTTATATGGTAGTGTGCGCCAAGACTGGCAAGTCATTAATGGTAGTAAACATTCACCTGACGGTAAGTGTAACGTCCGCCTACCGCTGTGTCACCTAGAAAAATTCTCTGTAACACCACACTTTGCCCATCACCCTGAGACATCAGTTCTTAAGTCTCATATGCCCAGTGATTACGCTAGCTCACAGTGCCCTTCAAACCGAAACACAGTAATGTTTGCACACTACTGCTTCACGGCTGAATAACTGGCCCTGGGGTGGTACCTATCTAGACGGATTCCTGCATGGGAATGCTACCACCAGACAAAAATATATAATATCTCATGTGATGCCTACCTAGACGAACATCAGCACAAAACTTTACCAGTTAGTAAAACTTTTTATTCAATGACTTAAAAAATTTATTCTTGTCTAGATGCAAAAGTCACAATAGTTCCAATCGGTATTTATATAAATATTAAATGATTAATTTGACAGTTCACAATTATGACATTTGTTCAATATTAGCTATTCAACATTATTATGAACAGCAGCTTTTAATGAAGACGCACTATGCTTCGAGTCTGACTTCTTCATTGGCATCTTCTTCTTCATAGGAGGGTCCTACAATCTAAAGAAACAGTTAATCAACTAAAAGCAGTGAATAAGTAGTACCGTGTGGTAGCGGCCTAAGAGAATCTACCAAATTTATATATATTAACGTTTTAGGTATTACAATGACACAAAGACATGCCTAAGACTAGACTGGACCATTGTTTGGTGGAATTCCTGGACCACCACTCCCTTTAGCAGAAAACACATTACAACGACCCTTAGTCCATGATAGCTATTTTTTTTGTAAAATTTTGTTGCAAATTATCTGTACCTATTAAAATCTAAATTGTCTAAATTTAATCCGGCCAAACAGGTTTAGGCGCCGTGTGGTGGCGGCTTAAGAGAATCTACCACCCCATCCCATCACGTGGGTGTCGTAAAAGTCGACAGAAGGAAATCAAAACCAATAGATGGGCAGCAGCAGCATCTTCCTTGAACATCTGAATAAATAAACTGCGGTTGCCTGCCAAGCGTGGCAACTGTGGCAAAATCCCTCCAATATGAGAGCTACAAACTTTTGTGGCTATCTATGGGGGAGGTCTATGTTCAGCAGTGGACTAGTGAGTGGCTGAAATGATGATGCTGATGAAAATAAACACGTTTAACGGGCTGAAACGACGAAGTAGTACAATCAAATATGTGTAAAGTTGTGATATAAAAAATCACTTCGAGTTTAAAACACGTAATTGACACGGAATTAAGGATTTTCGGTATAAAAGCCACGTTATCTAATACAAATCAGATTGTGGAAATGTTCTTAAAACACTTAAATTTTGGACACAGCCCTTCTTTTATAGGCAGTAGGCATTATTTCGGCTTTATTTGAAAAAAAATTGTATTAACTGTAATCTGTCAAAACTCTCGAATCCATTTGACAGTTTTAAGATGCAAAGTAGCTTATTGAGATTGCCAATACGCTTACCAAGCTAGGCAATTATGGGGAATCCTTCCGGCTTGGGAGAGGGCTATGCCCAGCAGCTGAATATAGATGATTATAAAAAAGAAGGGGATCCAAAGCCTAAAGTAGATCTTAAACGCTCATTTACAGAACTGCCCTGACGACAAATGGCAGAAGGAAGATGGATGCGCTCAAGTTTCATCGCTAGCTGACAATAAATACATGTTTTCGCAAAGGTAATTCAATTAATATTTAGAATTATCGTTTACTTTTTTCGTATTTTTATGTTCGTTCTGTTCATAATTGTTTATGTCCGTTGTTACTTTTAAATATACTAATTTCTTTAAAAAAATACAAAAAAGTTAAAAACTATCATGAGGTGAACATTTTCAACGCTATTTACCAAGTAAAAACAAACCTTTATAGTAACATAGATATAATATTGTTACGCGCTAGTTCTGATTTGGACCAATAAAACGATACCCCGAAGATAGATAATATATATTAATCTCAAATGTAAAAGATCTGATTAATCAACTTGTCACTATCTCTAAATTTGTCCTGTAGCTCGTCGAAACTCAGACTTATTTAATTTGCTCTTTTTTATTGGATAAAGTAATGAAACGAGCTATGCGTTCACCTGATGGTAAGTGCAACGTCTGCCCATAACAAATGCTTTGACACTAATAACATTTTTGTGTGGCACCACACTGTTTCCATCACCATGAGACAACAGTTCTTAAGCCATTCAAACCGAAACCCAGTAATGTTTGCACACTACTGCTTCACGGCAGAATAACTGACCCTGGACGGGTTTCTGCATAGTAAATCTACCACTAGTAAGATTTACCTGCAGTCGCACTTATACTATATGCCTATCGAATATTCTAGAGTGCCGAGAAAACTCTAAAATCCCGATATACAAATTTCGTGTTTAATCTAGAAACTTCGTTATTACAAATATAACGATATAACATTCTAGGGAAGACATACCTCTCTAGAAACTTCTCTATTTGCTAAGGGGAAGACATAACGTATTAGAATGTTCGTAACAATATGACTTGTGCTAATTCATTACAATACGTCAATTCTGTCATTCACTAGACTTACTACTCTATCTAGGAGAGTTCTAGTTAGAAGCGTTTTTGCCAGTACATTTTGTGTTGAGTTTGTGGCGAAGGCACGACCAACAGTGGCGGGCACCTCAGCCTCCATAATTGTTTTTGTTGTTGTTGATTAGCTATAGAAATTCTGACGATCCTCTTCTTTCATTTAACTTTCTTCTTTCATGTACTTAACTTGAAATGTATCTTTATTTCAGCCGATATGCAAATCTTAAGAAGAATTTAGAGTCTGAGCGTCGACCTGCTTGGTTCCTACAACACGTAAGTTTCAAAATATTTGTATTAGAAAAATTGTCAAGCGCGAGTACGAGCCGCGGACCTTAGTTCCGTTCCATTATCGCGTGTAGTTATCGAAAATACGTAATTTTTCAAGTGATCTCTCTGTTTATTAAAGTTTTGGAAATATGTAGTTAAATTTTTGGCATTAACTTGATATTTTTAAGTGTTCCTGAGAATCGAACAGAAAAAGTTTTTACGTAATGTTTTGGTGTAGGAAATTAAGGTCAATTCACCGCCCGCCCTCCCTCAGTGCTCATCAGAAAACTAGGTAATATATACCATTTTATATTTTGCATGCCGATCTAAGTGAATTAACTTACTTTCCTTCATTATAATGAAGTTACGCCTGATTCTATTAACTATGTAATAAAAATTGATTCCTCTAAAAAACGCCACTCTGGGATTTCTGAATCGTGCGTTTTGAAGACATACATTTCACATGTGCAGCACGAACAGACCCGAAACTCAACGATTTGTGTTTTAGCACAAACACTGGCTCCGGCCGAGATTCGAACCCAGGTCTTGCAGTGCAGAAGTCAGGCCACGTAGCCGTCATTTCTTTTTATTATTTATCCCTTACTCATTTATTTATGTAAGTAAGTAAGGATGACATACGATCCAATGGTCCATCTGTTAGTATGTGTAAAACACTGTGTAAAAGGTATACACTTCAATTCATAATGAACTAAACGAAATATAGATGTGTTGTCACGCTCGATGACTAAACCTAAGCTGAATGACTAAGCAATGCCTCGTCAGCATCACCGTCGGAACAGTTCTTTTTTATTGGAGAAGATGACTAAAAGAGCTTAACGTTCACCTGATGGTAAGAGCAACTGCCCATAACAAATGCTGTGTCACCCAGAACAATTCTGTGTGACACCACACAGTCCGTCGCCGTGAGACATAAGTTCTTAAGTCTCATATGCCCAGTGATTACACTAGCCCTCAGTGCTCTTCAAACCCAAACACAGTAATGTTTGCTCACTACTGCTTCACGGCAGAATAACTGGCCCGGCAATGAAAATAACTGGCAGTAAATTAACGGATTTCCCCGAAAATAATTTTACTATTTATCGGTTTTCAACACTCATATTCACGGGACATAGATATGGTCAACATTAATAATTAAAAGCTGAAGGTAGCCCGGATTAACTATGACATCAGGACGTCAAACATCTCAGTATGGATGCTGCAATGCGTTCGGAACATATAGTAAGAAATTTGAAATTTATTACAAGGAAAATTCTTGTATCAGATTTTTTTAATTTCAAATAAATATAGATTACTCATTTAAAGTACGAAGTGCTGCAATTTTATATATTTTAACTCTAATAAATATACAATTATCTCATAATGTAATGAAAATTGTGATAAATATGGCCGGAACCGGTTGAAATGATGTTGGCATCAACTCGTTTGTATAGCTCCATTGTTTCTTCGTTAAACTGATAACATTATTATTAAAATCGACTTATTGCTAAAGCGATCGCCATATTGGTTTTATTTTGGTTCCGTACCAAAAACATTTTACGGTGGTTAAACAAGCTGTGGTGCACTTGTCAATAGGGCTTAGAACCGGTTTCAAAAAACCAGTTAGTTTCGGTTAAATTTCGGTTAATAAGCCGTTCATGCATTTACCGGTTAAAGGATTAACCGGTTAATTTGACGGAACGAAACCGGTTTTCTTATTAACCGGTAAACAGAAACGAAATCGTACCTTAACCAATAAACATTTCGGTTCGGGTTCAATGACCGAAACCGTTTATAAAATTTAACCGGTTTCCAAAGTTGACAAAGCAGCGTGGCGCGGGATTAGAAGAGGTCAGCGGGTGGCCGGATTAGAAGAGGTCAAGGCTCTGGAGCAATAAAGGAGTGGAAGCACTTATTATTTTTAAATATATGAGGGGGCAAACGAGCAAGCGACTCACCTGGTGGTAAGTGATCACCACCGCCCACGAACATCTACAATACCAAAATAATAGCATATGCGTCTCCCGCCTTTGAGAAAGGAATATGCTCTTTTCTCGAAGGTCCCTTAGTTGTATCGGTTCGGACAAAGCGCACAACAGCTGTTATGTAGTGGTTGTGCGTTGCAGAGAATTCCGCGGAAACCGCACTGTGGTGATACCGTCAAGGTGGTGACGAAGGAATCCGTCTAGGTGGGTACCACCCCAGGGCCAGTTATTCTCCCGTGAAGCAGTAGTGTGCAAGCATTACTGTGTTTCGGTTTGAAAGGCACTGTGAGCTAGCGTAATCATTGGGCATTTGAGACTTAAGAACTCATGTCTCAGGGTGACGGGCGCAGTGTGGTGTCACACAGAAATATTCTTCGGACGTTGCACTTACCATCAGGTGAACGTTTTGCTCGTTTCGTCGCTTTATACAATAAATAAAAAAAGTAATTTTGAGTTGTGTAGCAATGTGTGATGGTGAAATTCAGCGGCTGGAATAAACCGGACCATTCCTCGGAATTGTCTGGTTGAGGGATTTTATTGCATACAATCGGGTTAGGCTTAATCGACAATCGCTTTTCAGGGACCACGCTCCCTTCGAAAAAAAAAAACCTACGATAGGCTAGATGTAGTAATGTGATCTGGTATGGTACACTACATTAAACCACGTGGTCATTTTGTCTTCTTGTATTTGTTTTGCCGCAATTCACACATATTTTTATACAAGTCGATAGTGTCGAAGGTTTCGTGGTCCCGGTACCGGTATGAACGTTACGAGAAATAACAGAAGCAAAATTTGGATCTGGTTTATGGCGTCTAAGCAAAATTGAAAGTTAATATTGTTTCGTTATTATTTTCACAGTCACCTTCTTTTTCTTTTTTCAGTACTTTAGTACAAAATGCTGCCAGGTACCTGATCTGTTCAACGAGACGGCTGTTGAGCGAGTGTGGGTTCGAATCTTTCATGTTTTATCACTGGCACGACGCACAAACAGATTCACACAAAAAGTCTAATAGATTCGTGAGTATATTGCTATTGTAACGTAAGTGTTAAAAATTACTTCTGTTTGTTGTTCTTATGCCTTCTAAGTTCCGCGTGGCATTGTGGCCAGGATATCTGACTTTTAGGTCATGGGTCCTGGGTTCGAATCCCAGTCCGAATCTATAAAAAAAATTGTTGGTTTTTAGGTCTGCTTGTGCATGGGCATGTAAAATGTATATGTCTAAAACTAACTCACAGTAATCTTAGTGTGGGTCATCATTTTACAAAACTAACTATTGAAAAAAGTCAGACGAGCAAAACATTTACCTGATGGTAAGTGAAACGATTTCCCATAACAAATGCTGTGTCACCCAGAACATTTCTGTGTGGTACCACAATGCGCCCGTCACCCTGAGACTTCAGTTCTTAAGTCTCATACGCTCTTTAGACTAAAACACAGTTATGTTTGCACAATACTGCTTTACAGCAAAATACCTGACTCTGTGGTGGTACCTACCTCGACAGATCCTTCCATAGAAATCCTACCACCATTGCCAAACCTCTCTTAAATTAGATTATTCTGGTATTTATGAGATGGTTATTCCGCCAAGAGTCATTCTTTTAGTCGAATTTTCAACACCCGACGGATAAAATGCCCAGATTTTTTTACGCAGATACCACACAGCATCGATTACCAGTAGTAAAATATGTTTTAATTACAGTCAGGAATTTCTTCGAATAAACTTAGAGCGAATTTGTCACCTAATTTACAAAAGATGCGCGACAAAGAAAATGGCGCAGATGCTTTAAAGAAAGAAAAAATCAAAGTAAGTTTACGTTAACTTTTCATATTGAATTATGAATGAGAGTGAGGAGTATACTTAATCGCATACTAATTAGCCGATAGGAGTCCGGCAATTTTAACTCGTATCAAATAGGCGGCGACGTGGTTTGCCACCCGTCACGTCTCGTTTCCCGCGATTGCGAAAAGGGTGCTACGTGAAAGGCGTGACTGAATGTCTGTATATATAAAATCATATATCCTCCTGGCTTATTCGAGCACGACGATAACTTCCAAATATTGTCGGAAGCTATCAACTGCACAGGAGATTCTATAGAACGACAATGTAATATGATTTCAAATATAATTATTATTAATAAGATATATTTTAGTCCCATTAGTGTGTAAAGCACCTATAACAATATCTCTCTATGCCTTGGGTTGAGTGGGAGAGAATGCCAAAAGGCATTAAGTCCGCCCTTTGTAATCCTTCTTTTTTAAAGGTGAATACAATAAAGAAAAAATAAATAAATAAATAAATGTACGCGCAAACACAGCTCGCGTAATCTTAACCTCATCACTTCAGCCTGCCACCAGTCAACTGCTGATTATGGGCCTCCCCCATGGATTGCCACAAAACACGTATGTTTTGGGAGGGTTGAGACCTACCCGAAGTATATTTTATGGAGATAAACTTAGACTGGTATGCAACAGGACACGGGGACAATCACAAAATACAAATGTAGCACAAATGTTGACTACGGCTGGGAATTCAGGACCCGCGGCGTAGCAGACTGGCCGCTAGACCACGCTGTCGTCAAATTGAAACATAATTATAATGTAAAACATACATACATATATAGAGTCACACCCCTTTCCCTTTGGGGTAGTCAGAGACCACATCGTTCCACTTGCTACGATCCTGACACACATCTTTCGCTTCTTGTACTTTCATTAGTGTTTTCATACAAGCTCCTCGGTTGCAGGTACTTTTGAAGTGGCCTTTCCTTAAAACGTCCTCGATCTGATCGTGATACGTTCGTCTACCGGCGTATACGTACCTTACCGGCTTGCCTATTCACACTCATCTCATAAATCTGTTTCGTTGATCTTTAATAGTGTAAAACACTGATGACATTTCCTTTTTCAGGCAATCAACGATCCTCTAGATTGCTGTGAATTAGGAGAGTTTATAGCACCACGCTGGCGATCGGAATGTGGTTTCCATTTGTCGTGGAAATTACCGGAACGGCTCGTTATAAATGAAAACTTGAATTCCGTCACTGAACAACATACAACTACCGAAGCAGGGAACGTCAAGAAAGTTGTGAAGACCGATGTCAAGATCGTGCCCCTCTCGGTGAGGTTTATGTCACTTATGCCGTGTGGTGGCGGCGTAAGAGAATTCACCACCCAATATCGTCCCGTGGGTGTCGTAAAAGGCGACAGAGGAAAAATTAAAACTAGAAGATGGGTAGCAGCACCTTCCTGGAACAACTGAATAAATAAACTGCGGTTCCCAACCCGCCTTCCTAGCGTGGCAACTATGGCAATTCCCACAAAATGAGATTTACAAATTTTTGTGGCAATCTATGGGGGAAACCTATGTTCAGCAGGTGACTATAGGCTTAAATGATGACGATGATGATGAATCGTCACTACACTTCTAGTGAGTGCGTGCGTTCGTGAGTGCGTGCGTTTGAGGGCGCGCATGAGTGCGTGTGTGTATGTGTTGTTGTTGCAACTTTCTTTTCTGAAATTTCGATCTTATTCGAAGTCCGCCAATCCGCGTTGCGATCTGGAACAGCGTGGCAGACTCTTTCCTATGGGCTCTGAAACCGCCTCAAAAGTTAGAGGAGTACTGTGTCCAGCAAAGAGGATATTTACAGGCTTTATGTATAGAAGAGGGAGCAAATGATCAGACGGCTCATTAATGGTATATAGTTAACAACAGCAGAGGATCTGAGGGTGCGTTGCCGGCCTTTGAAAAACGAGTAGGCTTTTTTCTTGAAGGTCTTTAAATTGTATCGAAGTTGTACGGTTGTTGGGAAAACCGCTGGTGGCGACAGATTCCACAGGGTGTTAGTGCGTGGCAAGCTTTTTATATACGTTTTTAGAATTTAGTCCAATCTGTTTTAGTGGCGTTAGAACTTAACATAAATAAAAATATAAAAATAACGATAAAAAGCTACTCAGTGTTATCCTAAGCAGCGGGAATTATCCCAGTGTTTACCTGAAACGTCATTTTCATACGTGAGAAATCCAGCTTGAATTTCGAGCTATTGGCTAGAGAGGCAGCCGTGTTATGTCGGCCTCTTCGATCTCTCTCTTACTACTTAACTGGTACTCTTAAGAGGTTTCATGACATCTCCGTTCTGTTCTCTTCATCTCGAAAGCTTGGCTAACGGTAGCCCATCCCGAAGCAGACTGCCCCCAGCACTCCCTCTATGCTATCACGATGACCTCCCGAGTTTTTCGAGTTGTTCGGAGAGTTCTGAACTCCATCCCGATAGCCCGCAATCCCAAAGGACCCGTTTCAGGTAGTGAAACACCGTTTGTTGATAATATACTGGAAATCTGCCCCAATATCGCAGCCACCTAAAAACTGCTTGGTCTTTGTTGAACAATTTTTTCCGATTACACCAATTTTCAGTGCGAACAAGAAACGTGCATATTCAGTAAACTCGGTGTAGTGTTGGAGTCGGGCATGGTGGACAGGCTGGCGCTGTCTCGACTGCTTGACAACATGACGGCAGCGGAGCCTGCTTGGACGAGAGCGAAGGCCCGCGTTGATACGAAGTGCCTCACCCCACCCAACCTGGTGTACGAGGCGGAATGTGAAATTAACAAAGTCCTATCGTGCACACTTGATGTTCTTACTGAGGTAAGCTCTATGATTAACTACTAACAGTATGATTATATTTATAGGAGAAAGTGACGAATAAAACATTCACTTGATGTGCAATGCCCGAAACAAATGTTATATCACCCAGAAGATAACTGTGTTTTTGATGGTAGAATATGGCTGGAAATGTTGGTACTTAGTAAAAGAAGCTTGCAACATATTACAGTACTCGTATTCAGTATTCGTTCTCATCACCCCTAATATGATGGTATATCGAAAGATACTGGACGACGGTTTTAAACCAGTGCTGATTTTTTTTATTTGATAAAGTGACGGAACGAGCATAACTATCAAATGATGGTAAGCGCAACGTCTACCCATAACTAATGCTGTGTCACCCAGAACATTTCTTTGTGACACCACACTGCGCCCGTCAGCCTGAGACATGAGTTCTTAAGTCTCATATGCCCAGTGATTACGCTAGCTCTCAGTGCTCTTAAACCGAAACACAGTAAAGTTTGCACACAACTGCTTCACGGCAGAATAACTGGCTCTGGGGTGGTACCTGCATAGGAATCCTACCACAAGTAAGCCCTGGCCTGAACATTTGTCTTAATCGTACATGGGTGGTCTGGGATTGGATTCTAGGATTCTGTTAGTGCTTGCAATACATGTTAACTGTTTATTTGATTGAAATTTTTTATGCTTGTGAAAATACTAATGAATAGTACCTTAGATTACTTGACGTGACAGTTTAATTAGCGTACTAGCTTGTTACATAACGAGTTCTGGGTGAAACATTTTCTTTATGCAAATGTTTGTGTACAGACCGATATCGCTTCTAAGCCGCGTCTACGTGCTGTTTTCGAGAGTCATAACGAATCGTCTCGCAGACTTAATGACTTCCAGCCTCCCGAACAAGCCGGATTCCGAAAAGGCTATAGTACCATAGACCACATACATACCCTTCGCCAGATTGTACAAAAGACCGATGAGTACAATCTTCCGCTATGTCTGGCGTATGTGGGCTATGAGAAAGCCTTCGATTCCGTCGAAATTTGGGCGGTGCTAGAGTCGGACGAATATGTATACCTAGGACAGATTGTCCGACTAGGTAGGTCCAACTTCGACCAAAAGGTCAATCGACGGATCCAACTCGGCTGGGCAGCGTTCGGGAAACTGCGTCACATCTTCTCGTCGAGTATACCTCAATCCCTCAAAACAAAAGTGTACAACCAGTGCGTGTTGCCAGTGATGACATATGGAACCGAGACGTGGTCCTTCACTGCAGGCCGCATGAGGAAGCTCAGAATCGCTCAGCGAGCTATGGAAAGGGCTATGCTCGGAGTTTCTCTGCGAGATAAAATCCGTAATGATGTTATCCGCAGCAGAACTAGAGTAACCGACATAGCCCTAAGGATTAGCAAGCTGAAGTGGCAATGGGCCGGCCATATAGCTCGGAGAACCGATAACCGTTGGGGAAGAAAGGTTTTCGAGTGGCAACCTCGTACCGGCAAACGCAGTGTAGGGCGACCCCCCACTAGATGGGGCGACGACCTACACGGTTTTGCAGGAAGTCGATGGATGCAGGTGGCTCAGGACCGTGTTTTGTGGCAATCTATGGGGGAGGCCTATGTTCAACAGTGGATTATGGTAGGCTAAAATGATGATGATGATGAATGTTTGTGTAAGTCTAGGTAGGTGCCACCTCATGGCCAGTTATTCTGCCGTGAAGCAGTAGTGTTTGGTTTGAAGGGCACCGAGATCTAGTGTAATCACTGGGCCACTGGGCATATGAGACTTGACTTATTGAGAACTAACAGTAAAGGAGAGAAAGTTAATTTGCTAAGATCCGCATGCAAAATGTAAAATGGTGTGTATTACCTAGTTTTGAAGAGCACCGCCCGCCCTCCCTCAACAGCGTGCACAAGAAAACCAATACCGCCACCGGGAGCCGCCACCAGATACCCTCCACCACTACAACACTACCACTTCCACTACAACCGCCGAGTCGGTTACTCGGCGGTTGACTGTCGTAGAGTCAATATCACTTGATAATGCCTCGTTTTGAGGTGCAACACGTGTCGTGTTCTCGACTTCAGTGGTGTGTTTTGCCTAGTGGTAGTGTTGTAGTGGTGGAGGGTATCTGGTGGCGGCTCCCGGTGGTGGTATTGGTTTTCTTGTGCCCGCTGTTGAGGGAGGGCGCTCGCGGTGCTCTTCAAAACTAGGTAATACACACCATTTTACATTTTGCATGCGGATCGTAGCAAAATAACTTTCTCTCCTTTACTATAATGGATTTCCGCAAAGTAACGCATTTCTATTAACTATATTAAGAACTAATGTCTCAGAGTGATAGGCGCAGTGTGGTGACACACAGAAATGTTCTCGGTGATACAGCATTTGTTATGGGCAGACGTTACACTTACCGTCAGGTGAACGTTTTGTTCGCGACTTTATTCAATGAGAAGTGGACGTAAATTAATACATACATAACACCCACAAGGGATCACAGATTTTCTTAGTCGTAGTAATGTCAATTATATTTATATTTAGTCTGCTTCCTCACTAGCCCGTATAAAATAAGTTTATAGCATATTTGAGGCTTACTTAGGCTCATTGTTAGGACTAGTTATTGACGAGGTGACGAGGTGACGAGGTGACGAGGTGACGAGGTGACGAGGTGACGAGGTGACGAGGTGACGAAGTGACGAGGTGACGAGGTGACGAAGTGACGAGGTGACGAGGTGACGAGGTGACAATCATTCATCACACTTGAAAACCGATTTTTATTTTATTGAATAAATCACGAAACGAACAATACCTTCACCTGATGGTAAGTGTAACGTCTGCCCGTAAATTCTCATGTTTTCCAGTAGGTAGTAGACTAGCCATCCCGAAACATGTCCTGGTCCCATCTTTAGTCCTGGCATTTTACCTGGCGCTCTACTGATAGCGTTGCAAGTGCAAAGTGCTCCGGTCCTGTGATCGCCTGCCAAACGACTACTAGTGGTCTGAGTAACTGACCTCCACGCCGCGGGTCCTGATTTCGAATACCAGTTGGAGCAACTGTGCACACACTTGTGCAAAAACACAAAACTCTCCCGTTTTTAGGGAAAAAAGAAAAAGGGCAGTCACTGCAAATTCTTGGGAGTGGCCTCGGTCCCAACCATGAACTGCTTAAAGATCAATGATGATGATATAATTAATAGCACATACAAACTTTTCAATGGACAATGGAGTAAGATTAAAATTTATTTTTTATACTTTTCAGAATTGCCCTGACGCTAAAAAGGAGGACCCATGCAAGTAAGAAGTTTGACATTTATACATAAAAAAATTATAATACTTGTTAAACCCATTACAAGTTCACTGCTGAAAAAAGGCGTCCCCCTTAGGTTGGCCTCAAAGGCGGCCCTCAGAGACCAGCGGCCATCGACCTCCAAACCTTGTTGCCACTCAAAAACATTTTTTCCCCCCACGGTTATCGGTCCTACGAACTGTATGGCGGCTCATTACAACTTTATTTTCATCCATAAAACTATGCCTAGTGGTCAAGTACCTGACTTCTACCCGCGGGTCCTGCGTCGATTCCCATCCGGAGCCAACATTTGTGTTAAATTATAGAATGCGAAGTGACAACTCTCTATACCCTAGGTATTCGGATCCCCACGCCAGTTAATAACAATTTTTAGTGCTGATTCAAAACGTGCTTTGTGGAGAAGGAAAACATCGTGAGAAAACCTACAAGTCTGAGACATGTGAACTATTCAAAAATTTATATACAGCAGCAACTGGCAGAATTTCTCCAGCTATAAGACCTAAAAAAAATCAAAGGAGCACAACAATTTTTGGGTAGTTAAACAAACCATTTCTGCGAGATATATACCGTGTAAACTTTTAGATTTTCCAAGAAAAAAAGTACCCTATATCCGTCTCCAGGATGCAGGCTATCTCTGTACCGAGTTTCGTTAAGTTTCTTTGTAATGGTTGAGCTTTTTATTGGATAAAGTGATGAAACGAGCAAAACGTTCACCTGATGGTAGTTGCAACGTCTGCCCATAATAAATGCGGTGTCACCCAGAAAATTTATATGTGACACCTCACTGTGTCCATCACCCTGAGACATAACACAAGTTCTTGAGTCTCATATGCCCAGTGATTTCGCTAACTCTCAGTGCCCTTCAGACCGAAACACAGTTATATTTGCACATAGCTTCACGACAGAATAACTGGCCCTGCGAAAGTACCTTTCTAGATGAAATCCTGCACAAAAATGCTACCACCAGTTCAATTCAATGGATATTGTTAGAGCCGTGGTAGCCGAGAGCCAGCCGTTGGCTTTTAATTTCATAGTACGGGAGTGATCTTAGTTCTATTCCCGGTACCGGCACATATAAAATTGTTCTTCAATCCCTGCTCTAACAACATTACAAGGGACTGTTTTCAGCATAGTATATAAAAAATATTTTTACAAGTTGAAGTATTACATAATTTTTTTTTCAGGCACTCGAGGGGCACACAAAATAACCTAACTTGTCAAATAAGTTCGTCTAAGTACAGACCAGTAAGTATACATTTTATTGGTATTGTATTCTCAAAATAACACTCAAATCATTTAGTTTTTATTACAATCTTTTATTTAACTTGCAATGTACATATGTATGTGAAGTTAAGATCTTGCAACTGAATTTTAGACAATCGAATGAGCTGAAATTTAGATCACATATGTAACATCGATGACGCTGCAATTATATGGTACCATAAAGATGGTCTCATGATGGAGCCGGAAGGTGGCCATAGATTACTCCGTAACATCTCAACATAACTCTGTAGACCTAGATGATGTCCAGAGTCTCATGATGTAGCCGGGAAAGTGTCATAAGAAATCCGCAAGTACTCATCATAACTCCGTCATGTTTGGGCTTGTTGGATTTGTCTTGATAAGCACTATAGACCTAGATGCTGTCCAGGGTCTCATGATGAACCTGGACAGTAGTCTTAGGAGTTCCTTAAGTACTTACGATAATTCCGTAGTATTTGGGCTCGTTGGGTTGGTCTTGACAAGTAGTATAGACCTAGATGATGTCCAGGGTCTCATGGGGGAGCCAGGAGGTGGCCTCGAGTACCTATTACCACCTCCTGGCTGGTCAAACCTCTGTCAAAAACTTGACGGAGGTTTGACGGGCCTAACTCGGCCTACTCGACGCCTAAAACCAAACTGGCGGGTACCATCGAAACCTAAAAACCGGTTCTTAAAATAAAGGTCCGCTTCTATACCTCCAAATACATATAATATAACCTATTAACTTAAAGAAGCGTTTTGGGCATTTCGCGCCAACACGAAAAGTGTCGGTAGTGTTTTTTTCTTGAATTTTGTAATTTCTGTGTATATTTTAAGTTTCGATGTTTAATATTGATAGTTTATTATGCAGCAAGTGCTCATGAATTGTACAGTGATTGGAAAATTCAATTCAAGACCAAAATTTTACTTTTAGTTTGGTCTCCATCGGTCCAGCAAACCTTCATCTTTATCATGATTCATCAATCCGGCAAATCTTCAGTAAAAGTCAACTATCGTTTTGCTGTCGATCGAAATGAAATTATAATCAAATTATTACTTGACGAAATTGGCTCAATTTGGTAGATAATTGCCAGGATCGAAAAATAAGAAGAATAACTTTGAGAAAATGTTTTTTAAGTGACAATTATTTTTTTAGAGAAACAGACGTCAGTTGTGCAACGTACCGGATTTTGTTGAATACAAAATACTAAAAGAGTGTGGAGTGGAGTCGATCACACGCCTTGAGTACGCGCCCGTAGCTCCCGCGCCTAAACTCGGTTGGTCGGATGATAGGAAGGTAAAGATATTTTTTAAATACGTTTTATGATGATTTTTTATTTTCCCGGAAATCGTTGAACTACAACTGTGTTTTTGGGTAGACATGGCATTAATATATGTATTGCATATACGTTGTGGAGACACACTGCAGCACAGGAAAGTATCACGGGTCCTGAAACAAGTGCGATCACTACTAACTGCAATGTGGCGTGGTGGCGGCTTAAGAGAATCTACCACTCCATCTCATCCCGTAGGTATCAAAAGTAAAAGTCGACAAAGGGAAAATTTAAACCACAGATGGCGAGCAGCATCTTCCTGGAACATCTGAATAAATAAACTGCGGTTGCCAACACATCTGCCAGGGGTGGCGACTATGGCGAAATCGTCCCAAATTGAGAGCTAAAAACTTTTGTGGCAATCTATTAGGGAGGTCTATGTTCAGCAGTGGACTAGTGGTGGGACTGAAATGATGATGATGATGATGATGATGAACAAGTAATCGGCTCAGTGAATTTAGCAGGATTTTATTTATATATGTACAAATGGCTTAGCCGTGTGGTGGCGGCTCGTTAAAAGAATACTACCATTCCATCTCATCCAATGGATCTCGTAAAAGGCGAGTAAGGAATTAAACTGCACTGATGCACCCAACAGCGCATGATGGCGGTGGGCTCACCACCTATCACACCAAGTGCATTATATTGTGTTGGTGAAACGTGGATTGTCGACAGTCATCTGTTTTTGCTGTGAGTGCCCAGTCTCTGACTACCCCTTATGGGATATAGTCGTGATCTTATGTATGTATGTATGTACAAATGTTCAACAGTCATGTACATGTATGACAGCAGTTGTGATTCGAATACAGTACTCTGTCCAGCAGGTAGGGGCACTTATTACAGTCGTCGATATTGCCGTAATCGGAATAAAAGCTATTTCTTTTTACTAAGACTTTAAAAAGAACTTAAAGCCAAAAAGAATGGTTATATTATTACCAGTTTATGTGTATGTATGTTGTGTACATTTATTAGTTTATGTATGTTAGTATTTAAGGATGTTCCACCGTAGCGCATAAAGTACTCATCCGATTTTGATGAACGCGGTGTCAATCGATTCGTTATTATGGCCCGAGTGACATAGGCTACAGTTTTTAAGAACAAAACCAATATGAAGAATTTTACATCCAAAAAAGTGGGGTTCATTTTTGCTATCGTATTGTTTTGGCAGGGACCATTTTGGTTACCCGTTGAAAGGGTTTTTGATATGGTTTTTCTAAAGTGTTTCTGAAAAAACTACTGCATATTGGTTACACTTAATTACGGTAAGCAGCTTCAATAGGTAATCTATTCAAAACCCTTTCATTTTGGTTACCTGTTTATAGGGTTTTTGCGATAGAATTATGAAACGGTAACCCGGTCCGTATGGGTAACCTCTTCAACCATTGTAACAGGGTAACCTAGCACTGTAATTTGATTTCTCGCAGCTTTGCATTAGGTGCAAAACTGAATGCATTTGGTAGCACGTGTCGAGTCACCACAGCGTCAACTAGACCCTAGTTGCCCTATAACCACGCGACTATAGTAGTCCCCCGTCCCTACGGCGTAAGTTAAAATCATAGGTAACCCGAAGGTTACCCTGAAAAACCCTATCAAGAGAGAAACCTCTTCAACTGGTTACTTCAATGAAAGTTCAATAAGTTGCCCAATGAAAAGGGTTACCCTTTACACTAATGTTATGAAGAGGTTATGGGTAACTAAATAAATGAGTAACACTTTCGAAAGAATTAACTCATAATCGGGGTTGTACGGTCCCTGTGTCTTGCATGTTTACAACTACAAAAAACAAAGATTATAACTCGATAGACAATTAAAAACAATGGAGATGCTGTCAATCAATAATAAAAATTAGGAACAGCATACGGCATTGAATTGTAACGTTATTAATAGGGGTGAAAGAAGATTGACGAAACGGATTTATGAGGCGAGTGTGAATGGGCAAGCCGGTAAGTGACGACTCAGGCGAACGTATCACGATCAGATCGACGTCGTATTAAGGACAGGCAACGTCAAAACTACCCCCAACCGACGAGCTTCTATGAAAACATACATACATAAGATCACGACTGTATCCCATAAGGGGTAGTCAGAGACTGGGCACTCACTGCAAAAACAGATGACTGCCGCAATCCACGTTTCACCAAAACAATATAATGCACTTGGTGTGATAGGTGGTGAGCCCATCGCCACCATGCGCTGTTGGGTGCACAGTGCAGTTTAATTCCTTACTCGCCTTTTACGAGATCCATTGGATGAGATGGAGTGGTAGTATTCTTTTATCGAGCCGCCACCACACGGTAATTGAAAACACTAATGAAATAAGGAGAAGCGAATAAAGTGTGTCAGGATCGTAGCTACAGAAAAGATGTTGTCTCAGCCTACCCTAATGGGAAAGAGGCGTGACATTATGTATGTATGAATTGATGTGAAACTGCTAGAAGACTTCAATAGAACTAAATAAACAGTGTAAATGAACATTTCGTACTTGATTTACTCAATAAGACGATGATAGCAATCAGCATCTCGTTTCTTTTTTACTTTTTAGTTTATTTCATTTATGCCAGTCTGGTTAAATTTTTTTTTCTTCAATTATAGTTTTTTTTTTGAAGTTGGGTTACAGTTTTCAAAATTTCTTCTTTTATTCACCAGTGTATAGGGGAAACTCCATCGACGACGTGCATCATGAGGAAAATGGGCGTTCTCAACACATACAACTTTATTGACTACTTCAAGATGAAGGATAATCTTCGGGACTTCTGCCAGGGAGAGTGGTACCCGATGAAGACGGCGTACACGACTGCTTTTAGTTCGGCACTTTTTTACAAGGAACATTGCAGCTCGCAGCAGAAGCTATTGAACGTCCTAGACGTAATGTTGACTGTAAGTAAAAGAACAGTTCTTTTCACCCGGGACAGCAGTTCTCAAGTCAGATATATTTCTGTGTAGTGATTACACCGATCTCAGTGCCCTTCAGACCGAAACGCAGTAATGTTTGCGCACTACTGTTTCACGGCAGAATAACTGGCCTGGGGTGGTACCTACCTAGACGGATACCTGCATAGAAATCGTACCACGAGATTAAATAAATATGTAAGAATAGATTAAGAAATGTTACAATATCGACGACAGCAAATAAAACACGGACGTCTGAACTTTTCGTTTAAATTCGTTTTATTTAAAAAAAAAGACAGGGAAAACTAGTTTCCATGGAACCTATCGTATGTATAACCGTATCTAAAAGAAAAAAATAAAATAGAAGTCAATAAAGACTATTTTAATTGTTCTTTGAATTTGGCGACAAACAAAATGAACATTTAAAATTATTAAATAAGTTAGGAACTACCTACATCCTCAGACTAAACACGACAGTTAAAAAAAAAGATGTTTTTCTCTAAAATCGATCTTATATGAAAAGTTGTCATTTTGCAAATATCCATATTTACTTTGCGATCTTTGTAATAGTTAACAATTTACAATTTCATCGTATTTAATTTTTTCCAGACTTGCCCGATATCGAAAAGAAGACACAGCGCTCATTGCACACAAATGTACACGGATCTCTTCGCCTCTATACCCGGTTATCATCCGAAATCGAACAACGTTACTGTAGAGGAATTACTGAGGCAGAACCATGGCGTCTTGTCTGGTCAAGGTTCGCGTCTGAAGTATCCTCCGAAGGAAAGGACGATCGATTATCCGAGATATAATTTCAATTTTGGATTGTTGAGCTCCAAGGACGAGCCTTTGGTTCGTCTAATAGATGTAAAGCCAACGTCGTTGCTAAAGTTAGAGCAGAAGCCTCTGGTACTCTTGCCTGTGTATCAGCTGATGAAACAGAAACCAACGACACAAACCACACCGATATTATAAGACGACTTTTTAAGAGAGGAAAGGTTTGCGCTTGAAATGACACTTGTTTTGGGGATAAAGTATCAATTTTTAAAAAATAAACATCGTAAAAACATCTTGTTAATACGTCTCGCTGTGAAAGCATTATCAAAATAAAATCGAATGGATTACTAGATTTTCGTGCTGGTTTCGCTTTTTTGTGTTAAAAAAAATTGCGAGTGCTGTGTTAATTTATTCGAGGTACCGCCTGCACCATTAAAGTTTAAAAAACAAATTTTATTTATATTTCGTAACTTATTAACATAACTCCATAACACACGTGAAGTTCTTCGGCACCTGACTGAAATAGTAAGCGCGTGACCTGGGATGTGGTCTCTGCCTACCGCTTGTTTGGTAAAAAGTATATATATATGTACAACGTTTCCCTTAGTCGGCATGAAATTGGGTGAAAGATGTTTTCGAACGCCGCCACAACATGCCATTAAATTATTTCATTTTCAAAACAATTTCAGTCATTAGAAGACAAAATATAATACGAAATAAGTAGGTATGAGAAGAGAAAAAATTAAAGAAAACGATTTGAAGCAATATTTCAATTTATTTATAATTATTATGTATACATATTGTCACAGTATTTATTGTACTTACTTAAAGTTACAATTTAAAGTAAATGTTGCTATTAATTATTGTACCAAAACATCGTTCGTCAGTCTTTCAAAATGTCGAATGTTATAATCGTTTTTTTCGTTCCTTCAAAAGAATCATTCGCTTATAATTATTTATAAAGTATGTCCTTATATTAAAACATTTACTTTAGTAGTATTTGAAAAAGGTACATATTATTTTTCAATAAATTCATATATAATAAATAATTTTTTTGAACGTCACACGTGATATCTTTTGAACTGAATATAAATAAAACACTAAATTTATGTAATTTTTAGAAGTTTGCGTAAAAAACCTTCTTACAAAATAATGAATACGAAATTTTAATAAATTAAGAAAAAAGCAAGACAATGGGCACGCGAGTTTAACTCAATTTTCATCCTAAAAGAAAAAATAACAAAATAATACCGAAAGTATATATAAATTAAAATACAATTGATTCACCTAAAAGGCAGCCAGGCATCACTAACGTAGAGTAATTTGAAAACTATACATCGGTGATCTGTAGGGATTTTTAGAGTCCATTTAATTCATAGATTAATTCATAGATTAAGATCATAAAAATCAACTGAGCTATTCGAGAGCAGGAGGTCTATTTTGTAACTCAGGTAGGCTTCGGTTGATTTGGTTCTCAGCTCATTCAATAGTTTATGGGATCAAATGAAACCGATCACGAAACCAACCAGAGTTACACAGTAGACCCCCAGAACACTATTGTACATTCTGTTAACAATTGTAATTCTACATACAGTCACGCCCTTATTCCCTAATAAGGGGTAGGCAGAGAGTAATTCTACCGATTATATATTTACATAGTGTATCATCATTTCTTCACATACAATAAAACTTAAAAACAATCACAAGCTAAAATATAAATTATATCTCTCACTCGGGAGTGATCTCTTTACAAGTTTGTATGAAGCGATAACTATTAAAATATTAAGCTTATAAATACATACATTTTTATTAAGACACATGGACAATAGTATTTTTTATAAAGTGAAAACTGATCACTTCTGCAAAGTATACAATTTACCGGATCATATATAATAAGTAACAAAACATAATTTTGTCAAATTTCCGAATACCGTCGGAAGCTTTCAACTGCGCAGGTGATATTATAGTGCCACAAGTGTACGCGCACACACGGAGCACTCGTCCTACTAACCTGCCGCCCCCGTTCTAACGCTTCCATAACATCGGAGGTAGGAGGAATGCAGCGTCAGAGACGGGAACGGGAACAATCACAACAATTGAACAAAACTTGAACAATCAAACAAAATCAACAATTTGTGTTTTGTACAAATTGTTGGCTCCACTGCCGAACTCACGACCTGCTGACAACTAGGCCACACGGTGGACTCTATATTGGTGGTTTTGCGTATTTTGCAGTTAGGGCATGTAGACTGAGGGTGACGTAGTTGCCAAGGCCCCAGCTAGGTGTTGAGGCTGACGGTGTCATAGTTGCGACGGACCCAGCTAGTGTTTATTGCGACTGACGGTGTACTAATTGTTATGGTACTAGCAAGGGCCCGTTGAGTCTGAGGGAGTTATAGTTACTAAGTCCTCAGTCAGGGCATGTTTAGGCTGAACACGTCGTAGTTACGGCCGCAGTAAGGGCATACTGTGACTGTTGGTGTTTTAATTGGTATAGCACAAGAAAGGGTCAGTTGAGTCTGCGGGAGTCGTAGTTTTTAAGGCTCCAGCTGAAGCTGACGGTGTCCTGGTTGCTAAGGTTCCTACTAGGGCATGTTGAGGCTGAGCGTGTCGTAGTTGTTACCGCCTCCGCTAGGTTCCAGTGGGTGCAGTAGCAGGCGGGGCTAGGGCATGTTGAGGCTGAGCGTGTCGTAGTCGTTACGGCCTCCGCTAGGTTCCAGTGGGTGCAGGAGCAGGCGGGGCTACGGCATGTTGAGGCTGAGCGTGTCGTAGTCGTTACGGCCTCCGCTAGGTTCCAGTGGGTGCAGTAGCAGGCGCGGCTAGGGCATGTTGAGGCTGAGCGTGTCGTAGTCGTTACGGCCTCCGCTAGGTTCCAGTGGGTGCAGGAGCAGGCGGGGCTAGGGCATGTTGAGGCTGAGCGTGTCGTAGTCGTTACGGCCTCCGCTAGGTTCCAGTGGGTGCAGTAGCAGGCGGGGCTAGGGCATGTTGAGGCTGAGCGTGTCGTAGTCGTTACGGCCTCCGCTAGGTTCCAGTGGGTGCAGGAGCAGGCGGGGCTAGGGCATGTTGAGGCTGAGCGTGTCGTAGTCGTTACGGCCTCCGCTAGGTTCCAGTGGGTGCAGGAGCAGGCGGGGCTAGGGCATGTTGAGGCTGAGCGTGTCGTAGTCGTTACGGCCTCCGCTAGGTTCCAGTGGGTGCAGGAGAAGGCGGGGCTAGGGCATGTTGAGGCTGAGCGTGTCGTAGTCGTTACGGCCTCCGCTAGGTTCCAGTGGGTGCAGGAGCAGGCGGGGCTAGGGCATGTTGAGGCTGAGCGTGTCGTAGTTGCGCACGGAGCGCGTGTCGTGGTTGAGGCGCGCGAGGATGTCGGCGTGCAGCGCGCGCAGCGTGGCGGCGGCGGGCAGGTCGGCGGGCGGCGCCAGCAGCAGCGCGCGGCGCGCGTGCGGCAGCGCGTCGGCGGCGCGGCCCAGCGCCAGCGCCGCGCGCGACATCGCGTACGCGCACTCGTACGCGTTCGGCCGCAGCGCCGACGCGCGCGCCGCGAGCTCCAGCGCCTCCGACGGCTCCTGCACACGCACACGGTCATCGTCATCATCGTCATTTCAGCCTATCACTAGAAATGGGCCTCCCCCATAGATTGCTACAAAAATTAGCTATCATTTAGCTTATTTAGTCCGATCTTCCAGGAAGATGATACAGCCCATTTTTTTTTATTGTGTGATAAAGTGACGAAACGAGCAAAACGTTCACCCGATGGTAAGTGCAACGTCCGCCCACAACAAATGCTGTGTCACCCAGAATAATTCTGTGTGACACCACACTGCGCCCGTCACCCTGAGACATCAGTTCTTAAGTATCAAATGCTCATTGATTACGCTAACTCACAGTGCCCTTTAAAACGAAACACAGTAATGCTTGCACACTACTGCTTCACGGCAGAATAACTGATCCTGGGGTAGCACCTACCTAGGCGGATTCCTACATAGGAATCCTACCACCAGTCAAGTTTTCTGGTTTTAATTTTCCCTCTGTCGACTTTTACGACACCCACAGTATGAGACGGGGTGGTTTCTCTCCACTCAGATTGTCTTAGGCCGCTACCACACGGCACACGGCATACGTACACAGCGCGACTTTTTATTTATTAATGGAAACAGTCACGAAGTATTTTCCAGTGTCAAATAAGGTATCCAACTATACGATCTTCCAGCAGAAACACTTCAAAACTTTAATCGACAGTAAAATAGTTAAATTTTAGTGAAGATTTGCTAAATTAATGAAGACAAAACGAAAAGCTCACTTTGATGTTGAATTGAATTTTCCAATCACTGTAAACTTTCAGGAGCACTTGCTGCATAATAAGCTATCAATATTAAACATCAAAACTCGAAATGTACACAGATCACTTGATAATGCTTTGTTTCGTTTTGAGGTAAAACAAGTCGTGGCCTCGACTTCAATGGTATATATTGCCTAGTGGGAGTGTTATAGTGGTGGAGGGTATCTGGTAACGGTTTCCGGTGGCGGTGTTAGTTTGCTTGTGCACGCTACTTTGGGAGGACGGGCGGTGCTCTTCAAAGGCTAGGTAATGTACACACCATTTTATAGCAAATTAACTTCTTTCTCTTCAATATGATTTTTTATCTTCAACGATAGAGATGTATAACCCACTCGTTAACAATTTCATACTATATTCCTTAGATCTAGAATGTAAACTAAAATTAGCTGGGGACCAAATATCAAACCTTGGGTTACCCCAGGGCTTTGAATGAGTTCTAAGGAGGATGTCAATCAAGAGAATCCAAAAGAATTTACTCACATTCAGTTTTCGTTTGCATCTGGACAAGTTGAGCAGCAAATTAGTCTTCAGCTGCACAAAGGCAGAGACGTGCTCGTGTGGGACGGGCTGAGTAGACGGAGTGGTGAGACCCTCGTCGCTGATGAGCGGGTTGATCTTCTTCAAGGCGTACTGGTAGCGGTGGGCTGCTTCTGATGGTCGGTTCTTCCTGTACAACATGTTCCCGTCTTCTAGCAACTTGTTCAGCAGTATTAGCCTGAAAAAAATCGACGATTGAGTAATGATACGATCCTTCGCCGTGTGGTAGCGGCTTAAGGGAATCTAACAACCAATCTCATCCCGTGGGTGTCGTAAAAGCCGACAGAGGGAAAATTAAAAGCAGAAGATGGGCGGCAGAATCCTCCTGGAATATGTGAATGAATTAACTGCGGTTGCCAACGCGCCTGCCAAGCGTGGCAACTATGGCGAAATCCCCCCAAAATGAGAGCTACATGCCTATGTGGCAATCTATAGGGGAGACCTATGTTCAGCAGTAGATTAGTGATAGGCTGAAATGATGATGATGATGATCCTACCAACATTTATTTTTGATCCCATTTTTTTCAATATATACTAGACTACTTACATAAATTCTGGTTTGCCTGACGCCATAACCCAAGTGGTTGGGCCAAGTTTTGCTCCTTTCCTCAGAAAACAGTTTACAACCTGAAATAAGTTAACGATCTTAGTAGTTAGTAAGTTAGAATCGCACGTTTTTTTTTTAATGTAATAATCAGCAATCCATTGACAATATTACTTGATCTCTTTCCTAAGGATAGGGGTAATTTTTACATAGATTGTGCATTAAAAACTGGTATATTACGTGATTGCAGAAACGAGCAGATAAGAGAGAGTGAGTGTGAGTGAGAAAGATTGTGAGAAAGAGAAAGATGAGTGATAGATAGAGATATTTTTTTTTGTTTTTTTTTTAAAGTGACGAGGAGAGCACAACGCTCACCTGCTGGTAAGTGCAACGCCTGCCCATAACAAATGCTGTGTCACCCAGAACAGTTCTGTGTGGCCCGTCACTCTGAGACATGAGTACTTTAGTCTCATAAACCCTGTGATTATCCTGGCTCTCAGTGCACATCAGACTGAAACACAGCAATGTTATCACACTACTGCTTCGCGGCCGAATAACTCGCCCTTGGGTACCTAGCTAATAGTTGTAACAAAAAAAAGATATGAAACGTAGAAAAAATGGGTCAGCAATCTTTACACTGATTCTGCATTTGAAACTGGTATATTAGAGAGAGAATGTTCGAGTGGAAAAGATAAATTTTTATTGGTGGTAGGATTCCTATGCACTAAGCCGTCTAGGTAGGTATAACTGGCTGAATAACTGGCAGTAGTGTGCAAGCATTACCGTGTTTCGCTTTGAAGGGCACTGTGAGCTAGCGTAATCACGGGCATGTGAGACGTCACTGTATCACTGTAAGAACTGATGACTCAAGGTGGGTGATGGACGGCTGTAGGTTGGTGCCGCACAGAAATATTCTGGGCGACACTGCATTTGTTATGCTGACGTTGCACCTACCATCAGGTGTATGTTTTGCTGCGTTTCGTGGGAAAGAGAAAGCGAGAGCGATAGAGAGAAAAACGTAGAGGCAGAGTGCTTACGGGCACGTTCCGCTGTCCGATGGCGCGGTCGAGCGGGCGCAGGCCGCTGAGGTCGACGCGCTCGAGCGAGGCGCCGCGCTCCAGCAGCAGCTCGGCCAGCTCGGCCGGCCCGCCGCACGCCAGCGCCAGCGCCGTCCGTCCGCTGCCGTCCGTTTGCTCTGCACACATACATACATTAACGCCTTTTTCCCCATAAGGGGCAGGCAGACCATAGAAGCCCGCTTTTGGACCCCGCGGGAAACGAGACGTGATGGCGAACCACGTCGCCGCCATTTTGGTGCGAGTCAAAATACTGCAAAAAGCAGGATGTTCTGTACGAATAAACGCTGCCCGTATAATACCTCAGACGCCTCGGTTTAAAAGAGGTAGGTGCTATTCTACTCTCCACGTGGTTAATAAGCTTCTAAAATTGCAGATTGAGATTGCATCCGGCTTCTGAACTAACACTTGCTCATCGGGGTTAGTCGGCAATAAGGGTTGGTCACGTGGTCACCTTATTGAAATATCGCAGTGTCGCAACGGATATATTGCTAAGAAGTTTTCATAGCAACATATCCTCATCATACTTTGCGCATATCCAAAGAGGAGATAAATTTATTAATTGACTTGGTTGCCGAAGTGGCCAAATACCTTAATTTTTGATGAAATAAGTAGTATTCCATGATGAGTACAATTCACTATATTATATTATTATATATTCAATATAGATTAACTACTTATTTGGGTCTATACAAAATGTATATCAACAAAATACTTAATAGTACTTTTTGTAATTAACATTCAGTGACTGCCGTGTGGAGGCGGGTTACGAGAACCTACCACCCCATCTCATCCCGTGAGTGTCGTAAAAGTCGACACAGGGAAAATTAAAATCACGAGATAAGCATCAGCATCTTGCTGGAACATCTGAATAAACAAAGTGCGGTTACCAATCCGCCTGCCAAGCGGAGCGACTATGGCAAAATCCCCCAAAATGAGAGTTAAAAACTATTGTGGTAATGTATGGGAATTATTCTGCCGTGAAGCAGTAGTGTGCAAACATTACTGTGTTTCGGTCTGAAGGGCACTGAGAGCTAGTGTAACCACTGGGAATATGAGACTTAAGAACTTATGTCTCAGGGTGACAGGCGCAGTGTGGTGCTACACACAAATATTCTGAGTAACACTACATCTGATGACTATAGAACTACAAAAATATATTTACCAATAGAAGCGCCTTTATCAAGTAAGACCATGACAGTCGGAATCCTGGAACGGAGACTTGCCCAGCCAAGAGCTGATATACCGTCAGCATCAGCCGCATCCGGATCGGCACCTGAAAATAGTTTATATGTAGTTCATGTGTATTTAGAATTTACATATTTTAGTAATTTACATATTTGAAGCAGTAGTGTGCAAACATTTCCGTGTTGTAAAATTGGTCATTAATCTTTACACTGATTGTGCATTCGAAACTGGTATATTGAGTGGCTGAAAGATATGAGATAGAAACACACACACACACACAGAGAGAGAGAGAGAGAGAGAGAGAGAGAGAGAGAGAGAGAGAGAGAGAGAGAGAGAGAGAGAGAGAGAGAGAAAGAGAGTGAGTGTGAGAGAGAATGATAGAGTGGAAAAGAAACTTTTATTGGTGGTAGGATTCCTATGCACTAAGCCATCTAGGTAGGTACCACACCATGGCCAGTTATTCTGCTCACAGCAGAATAACTGGCCATGGTGTATAAGTGGCTGAATAACTGCCAGTAGTGTGCAAGCTAAGGTGGGGCACAATGCGGCCTTTACAAACGTCATCTCAATTAAGCCTTGACTTTTAATGAAATTGAATATCTATACAAATAAATAAAAGAGTCTGTTTGTAATAACAAAATAAAAGTATATACAGTACTCATAAGAAAAAAACAATTTTTTAAAAATTTCGTCTGTATGTTTGTTCCGGCTAATCTCGAAATGGCTGGACGGAATTTGACGCCACCCACCTCATCCCGTGGGATGTCGTAAAAGTCGACAGAGGGAAAATTAAAATCAGGAGATGGGCAGCAGCATCTCCTGGAACATCTGAAAAAATCAACTGCGGTTGCCAACACGCTTGCCAAGCGTGGCAACTATCCCTCCAAAATGAGAGCTACAAACATTTGTGGCAATCTATGAGGAGGCCTATGTCCAGCAGTGGATTTTTGATAGGCTGAAATGATGATGATGAGGTGAAGCCGCGGTGAACAGCTCGTTATAATTGTTGTCGTTGAAGTTTATTAAAGTCACTTTAGGCGTGTCCGACACAAACTCTTGAATACCGCAAGCGTATACGTATCTTACGGCACTAGATTATTTACACACTGGACATAATTTGTTTGCTAAATTCGTGTCCGATTCTCCTCACCATTTTCGAAAATCATCGTAATCTGTTGATCAGCCAGAGTTTGGTACTTCCTCAAGCCGATCCAGTTTCAATAAAGTGGTAGGATTCCTATGCTGGAATCCGTCTCGGTGACAACCACCCCTGGGCCAGTTCTTCTGCCGTGAAGCAGTAGTGTGCAAGCATTACTATGTTTCGGGGAAGGGCACTGAGAGCTAGCGTAATCACTGGGCATTTCAGACTTAAGAACTCATGTCTCAGGGTGACGGGCACGGTGTGGTGTCGCACAAATGTTCTGGGTGACACAGCATTTGTTATGGGCAGACGTTGCATTTACCATCAGGTGAGCGTTTTGCTCTTTTCGTCACTTTATCCAATAAAAAAAAATTGTCCTTACTTAAAAAACACCTACCGTGAGCCAAAAGCATCTCCACCACATCAGAATGGCCCTCGGCGGCGGCCAGTATCAGCGGGACCTTGCCGCCGGAGCCCATCACGTCGGCGCCGGAGTCCAGCAGGCGCAGCAGCAGCGCGCCGCGGCCGTTCTTGGCCGCCAGCGCCAGCGGCGACATCTGGCGCGCGTTCAGCGAGTAGGGCGTCGCCCCCCGTACGAGCAGCGCGTCGGCGATGGCGGCGTTCCCGGTCGAGCAAGCCGCCGTCAGCGCCGTTTCCCCCGTCACTGGGCAGATGCCGTCCGGCTGCAGGCGACAAAAAGTAAAAAGTAAAGTTTCAGCCTATAAATGTCCCACTGCTGAGCACAGGCCTCCTCTCATTTATGAGAGGGTGCAGGCGACATTCACTTATTTATTTTAAACTGCTACTACTTTTTACTACAAGCTCATGGGCTAGGCGCTAGGGTTCGATTCCCGGTGCCGGCACCACTGAAATTGTTAATTGCTATTTCAAGTGATGATTTACGACGCGCTCGGTGGTGAAGGAAACATCGTGAGGAACCTGCATGTCTGAGAAATAAAATAATATTTCGAAGACATGTGCAGTCCGCCAACCCGCATTGGAGCAGCGTGGCGGATTCTTCCTAGCTCCTAAACCCTCGCAGAAATGAGAGGAGGCCTGTGCTCAGCAGTGGGACATTTATAGGATGAGACTTTACTTTTTTTATACCTTTATTGCTTCCTTTACAATAAAAGGATACAATCGCCGGACTTAGCCTTTAGCATTTTCTCTCAGTCAACCCATGGAGTGGTGAGATTTTGATGAAGTGAGCAATAAAGACAAGCGGAAGAAAAAAAACCTAAAGTAACTCATAAATAAAGATAATTTACAATGTACTTTATTGTAGTAAAATAGACTACATTTTTAATATCATTTCTATTATCTACATCAGTGTATGCCGATAGGTGTCCGACATTTTAGAACAGCACCTACCTCTTTCCTACCGAGGTGTCGTAAGAGGCAAGTAAGGTATTGTACGGATAGCCTTTATTAGTGCAGAATAATACCAGAACATGCAATGCTGTTCTGTATACTGCTCGTGGGAACGCAATGAGGAGTAAGAATTTTTAACTCGTACCAAAATGTCGCGATTGCGAAAAGTGGGCTACGTGAGTGGGCTCGGCCTGCCCCTTATATGGGAAATAGGCTTGACTGTATGTATGTATATCCGTTTGAGTGTGTTTATGTGTATGTTATACATCTGTTATGTTGTTGTTTGGTGTATATATAAGAAAGAAGCGATCGCCATTAGCGATAAGGCCACCAATTGTACAATTAAGCAATAAAGATGACTTACAACAATACAATAAAGCAATGATGATGAGAATGTAAATAAAAATATATATTTATGGAGATTACATGCAATTAGAAACCGTGAGATTAACTTTGTTCATGGTTATGTTTGAAAAGGTTCTGAATTTACGACACCCACGGGATGTGATGGGGTAGTGGTAGTATGATGGTAGTGTAGTGGTAGTATGGTGGTAAGTATACAGCTACAGCTTTAAAGTTACTACAAAAATACTAAAAAACAAACAAACTCACGATCAACTCTGCGGTATCCAGGAGATATTCGACGATGTCCAGATGTCCGTTTTGCGCCGCGGCTATGAGGGCGTGTCGGGAGCCCGGAACTAGTTGCTCGATGTTGCTATCGTCTATCTCTATGGAGTTTCTATCGTCCTTGCCGGTCTGGCAACCCAGAAGGTAAATAACCGTATCCCGATGACCGTTCTTCGCCGCGTGGACCAGCGGGGTCTGTTCTGCAGTGTCGGTGTGGCTGAGAGATGAACCTATGGATAACGTTAACGTTATTTAGTGAGGATATAGAAACGATATTTTTTTTGAAATTAATAATTTATTTATTTTTCTTATACTATATTATTTTGTTTAAAAAGTTTAAACTTTGAAAAAAATTCACTACGAATAATCACCAATTTTTTATTGTGTTATTTTCCGATGAAATAAGACGTTAAAAGACGTATTTTGTAGTTTTGCTATCCGGATAAGATATAAACTCATACACTATTAACAACATAGAAAATAAAAATTATTATTATTCTTACCGGCTGCGATAAGTCGTTTCGCGACATCTGTATGTCCCCTTTGACAAGCGAGAGAAAGAGCCGAACATCCTTGGGAGTTTCGTCATCTCCAAATCAGCTCCGAACTCTATCAGCAATCCCACCATTGACAGAATCCCTTGGTAAGCGTACATGCAGAGCAACGGCGCGCTCCCGAGACACTCTGTGATTTGGTTGGAGGAACCACCAGCAAGAAGCATCAATCGAGACACCTTGACGTTTGGAGTGTAAATGTTTCTCAAGTTGGCTATCGATTCGCCAACATTAGCTGAACTGGTCGCCACCATCATCGCCTGCAGATCCCGCGGACAGAGTCCCAGTTGCGCCGGACCCAGATTCCTATACATGTGTGCTTTCAGAATATGATGCCCCAACTCCATCGTCTTCTCCGGGTCCAAAGGCGCCTGGACCCTCGACAGACGGTACGCTATACTGCAGTGACCCGCCCTTAAGTCGCAGAGGAACTTCGGACTTTCGTTGTCGTCGCGACGTATCAACCATTCCCTGAACGATGGATGGAAGAACATGTACGTGTTATCGATTCTTTTCACGAGGAAATCTGTCAGGCTATCAAACCGATGGCAGAATTCGTCCCAAGGCAGGAACGTGTCCACGAGCAGGGAGTTGACAGAGTAGTATATTTCCACCAGGGTCAATGGATACAAAGCGGCCAGACAAACGCTCAAGATGTGCGTCACTTTCTCGAACGATTGAACAGTTGGGAAGCGCAGATTGAACTGCAGGAGAAATATCTGCGCCAAGGATATCGGAACAACCTTATAGTTTGTCGATTTAACGACGATGTGACTCCTTTCGAGGAGATCCAAGATGAGCTTGAGGAACAGGAAAGAGCCTTGACTTAAATGAAGAACGTATTGTGCGAACTTCATCACCGAATTGTGAGCGCCTTCCGACTTGCCCGTAGAGCATTTAATGTTTGTTTCTATTATGGGCGCTGCTTGTAGCCTCGTGTTGAAGTATTTGAGTAGATCCTTGTGGACGTTATCCGATTCGTCCAAGGTCAACCTTGTGTATGGAAGTTGTTTGGTCAACTCGATGAACTGGGTTCTGACTGTGGCTACAATTTTGAGCCACGTCGGCATCTCGGCTATGTGTCTCGCTATGAACGACGCTATGGTGTACCCGTGGTCTGGTCTGTGGTATTCAGCCTCGCAAAGCCCGTCGATGAGTATGATTCCGTTGGTGGAATCTATGCTTCCGTTCCGTCGTAGAATGATTAGGGGTTCTATGATGCCCCTTATGAAGGCTAAATCGGGGTCCGCTATGCATTCTTTTAGTGACAGGCAAGCGAGTAAATGTGCCTCGCTGAGTAAGTATTCTCGGTAGGCTTGCAGTCTCGGGGCCTGACAAAGCTGATGCGGCGAGTGAGTGGACGAACTCGCCCACTAAGCAGGTACTGTTATTATCCGCCTGTGAATTAACACTCATAGTTATTTAGATTTAATTTATTTATATTGATCAAAGTTATTAAGATTTAATGTATAGATATTAATTTTTTGCCGTGTGTTGGCGGCTTAAGAGAATCCCCATTTCGTCCTATAGGTGTCGCGAAAATCGACAGAGGGAGTAATGAAAACCAGAAGATGGGCAGCAAAATCTGCCTGGACAATCTGAATAAATGAAGTGTGGTTGTCAACCCGCCCGCCAAGCGTGGCAATTATGGTTAAATCCCCCAAAATGGAGGCCAACTGTGCCAATGGAGGTCAGCAGTCGACTAGTGATAGGCTGAAATTATGATAATGATGATAAAAAAATCTGTTGTACATACCTGGCAGAAATGATAAGCGACAACTTGCGACGCAAGATGTGTGAACATTCCTTCTACCAGTTCCTCTGGCATAATGTCTCCCATATCTGATTGTTCTCTCAGCTCTTCGTACTCGAAGTTCCGTTTCCTACCGAAGCAGGAGTGCTCAACCAACTGCAATATTAATGCAGTTTTGCCGGTACCTGGGCTGCCTGAGATTAGGATGCCTAGAATTGGGAGAACATAATAGGTTACATTATTTTTAAAAACGATTAATTTGGTGTTTTTGAGAGCACTTCGGATGTGGCTTATAAGGACCATCCAAGCACATTTGCCCAAAATTTGCGTTAGTAAGGAACTATGATCCAGAAATCTTATAAATTAGTGTAATTATAAATTCTGTCTGTTACTCATCGACTAAGGTTCCACTGTGCAAACATAACAATTTTCTAAACTTTAAACACAACAATATCTGTTATAATTTTATTTAAAAGTTAAGGGGAGGGGGCGAACCCCACTTTTAAGCTACATATTTAGATCGGAACAAATACCTGATGAAGTTGACTCCAACGCCTTTTCCATGTCTTTCAATAGCCACTGACGACCGGAGAAGCAATCTTGATTATCAGTTGATGGCACTTCGAAGAATAACGGTCTGAGATTTAGTTGCGGTGTTGGGTGTACTGTGGATGAAGTATCGACGTGAGATCAGTTGTCCTATATGTTTTCATTTTCTTTACATTATGTTGAAATTATATAAGTAATAAGAGAATCTCCTCGAGAACTCCATCTCGTCCCGTGGGTGTCGTGAAAGTCGACACAGGAAAAATTAAAACTAGAAGATGGGCAGCAGCATCTCAATAAATAAACTAGTACGTGAGTGACCTGAGTTCTATCATCGGGGCAATTTTTTTCTGAAACTCTAAGCGCTGATTTACCACTTACTCAGCGGTGAAGGAAAACATCGTTTTCCTTACGCCTGAGGAATAAAAATATTTCAAAGACACGTGGAGTCCGCCAACCCGCATTAAACAGCGTGGCGAACTTGGTCGAAACCCTCTCAGCAATGACATAACCTGTCCTGACAGCTGCGCCCAGCTATGGGACATTTAAAAGCTATTACTTTACTCTTAGACGTTGAAATAATGCTTTGTGGAGGCGGCATAAAAATATCTACCCATATCGTCGAGTGCAACAATTTGTATGCAAAATGCACCTTATAGGTATTTCTTTGATATGGTTGGAAGGTTTTCGAATGTCTGTTTATATTCATGCTAATGACTGTACACTAAAAGTACTTTAAAGGATTGTTGAGGCGTCATGAGACACTTATTTTTTTAATTGTAAATGGGACTAGACAATCAAAACGTTCAGCTGATGGTAAGTGCAACGTCTGCCAATAAGAAATGGTGTGTCACCCAGAATATTTCTGTGTGACACAACACTGCGCCCATCTCTCTGAGACGTCAGTTTTCAAGTCTCATATGCCCAGTGATTACGCTAGCTCTCAGTGCCCTTCAAATCGAAACGCACTAATGTTTGCAAACTCCTGCTTCACGCCAGAATAACTGGCCATGCGGTGGTAATTAACTAGACGGATTCCTAACAATAGTAAAATGACCGATCTGACAACCTGGTGGTCTAGTGGCAAGAGAACCTCACTTCTCCGCCGCGGATCCTGGGCTCGAATCACTACTGATTTCTTAATTTGTGCCAAAACACGAATTGCTCGTTTTCGGGTCTAGTTGTGTTGTGCGTATGAAATTCATGTCGTAAAATGCACCCAATACAAGTCCCCACACTTGTATTTCTCGATTAAAAAAAAAAAAAATATGTAGTCGTATAAAAAGAAGTAAAGTCAAGACAGCAATGACAAGTGAGCTTCGCGAACGGTTTCCATTACAAACGATGTCTCTCTTAATGAAATACAATAAGAACTAGATACCGCTTGACAACACACTCCTGTGTCCCGGAGGAAAAACTTTTCCGGTATCAACTTTTTAGTGTTGAGATCGGACCGTTGCATTTTTTGCGACAGTAAACCGTTCATGATACTTTCTGAGCTCGGTTTTGTGAGTCGAATTTCAGAAAGGATTTTTAAACTAGATTATAGTTTAAAGATAAACAAGTTTACTGTGATTATACAACATTATTCATAATTGGTATAACATCCCGGCACCTACCCATGCTACTTTGATCTGATAAACACAACAGTGAAGCTTTAATGACAAAATTGAATACTAAAAATGTACATACAAAACTTTAAAATTATTTGTTTTTTAAACTTTACGCAACCTAACTCAGAAAGTCATTGCCCCGAACCAGACAAATTTAAAATACTTTTTCTTCTCCATTTCAATTTACGTTACTCTACTACGGCGTCATACTAACAGATTTACTTCGCAACCGATTTCCTTAAGCTTCATGTTATCCTAGTACTTGCGAGTTCTTTCGATGGCAGCTCAATGGAAAAACGCCAAAAATCAATTTATGAATTCATTGCCTCGATCAGCTGTATGATAGGGTAGTCAGAGTCACCTATGAGTTTTAAGCAAATTCTTTAAGTCGACATATCTCTTACAGGTAACACGCTACGAGGCTCATTATATTTTTGGGGCACATACAAATCGTCCCTAAGCTCAGCCTGCCGGGATGTATAGGACATTACGAATGACCCTGTATAGGCTAAAATAATTATAAAGTACTTTTAGTGATTCATTTTTTTTAGTTTTTTTTTGCCAAACTGCTATACTATTATTTATTTAAGATCAGATTCTATACGAACTTTCAACAACATTGCCGTAATGTAATCCAAATCGACAAATGAAAAATTTTGTTTTCCAAATGAATTTTACTGAATTAATAATAACGCACGGTTAAATTATAATTCAGAAAAATTATTTATTAATGATTTTTCTTTAATGGTGTAACACTTCCAAATAAGGTTTAATTTTATTTGTGAGCTGTCGACTTCAAATGTTCCTAGCAAAATATTGTGAAAACAGATCTAACAACCCCAAACAACTGAGCTATCTTGCTTATTTGAGGAGTTCCTATTACCAATTTCCGGCTTCATCATCAGACCAGTTCCAGGGTACATATTATTGCATTGTCACCGAAGCTACATATGTATGCCAAAAATTAGCTCAATCGAATTATCAGAAAGCAGGTCATATTTGGCTTGCAAGATTTTAACTTCACGTACATTGCCAGTTGATTAAAAGCTTGCAAAAAGGTTGTTAAATGAGTTTATTCCTAAAACCGTGGAATTAAAGTACATAATTGCTAAGCTATACCTTTCTTGAGCTCAGAGGAAGTTGACGGATTTGCTGCTGCTGACTCCGCGCTGACCTTCGGGCGGCTGTTTTGCGATTTTTGAAAAACCCACTCGACATACGAGTCAGTTCTTCCGGTCGACTTTGTAATGCTGGAATAGATAAAAATAGAATTATAGCTCATTAAATAAAAATAAAGTGAAGTAACAGCCTGTTAATGTCCGATAGGTGTCCGGCAGAGTAGAACAGCACCTACCTCTTTCCTACCGAGGTGTCGTAAGAGGCGACTAAGGTTTGTACGGACCAGCCTTTATTCGTGCAAAATAACACCATAATATGCAATGCTGTCACTATCTATCGTGGGAACGCAATAGGGAGTAAGAAATTCTAGACTCGTACCAAAATGGCGGCGACGTGGTTCGCCAGGCGAACCGGCTTTATTAGTATCCTACCCCTTATATGGAAAAAAGGCGTAACTGTATGTATGTATGTAATGTCCCACTGCTGAGGTTATTCTTACTCCCCACTGCGTTTCCACGAGCAGTATAGTGACAGCATTGCATATTATGGTATTATTCTACACGAATAACGGCTGTCCGTACGATACCTTAGTCGCCTCTTACGAGACCTCTGTAGGAAAGAAGTAGGTGATATTCTACTATGCCAGACTACAGACCTATCGACTAAGTAAGATTATGCGAAAATATCGTCCAAATGAAAATCGGCTAGAAGGCCAAAATCGTAGGCTGTTTTTTTGATTACGTGGGTGCGCCAACCATACAATGGTTCGGGTTTATGGACCTTACCGTTGACAGAGTGTCGCCTGCTTCCCGGACTCGATGATGAGCAGTTGCTGGCGGCAGACAGTGACATCGACGCCAGGGATCCGAGCGAGTCCCGACCAAGTGGCGTCGCCGCGTCCACTTCAGATGAGCCCGTAAGTGTAGATACCTGGAAAAGCATGATATGAGGTTGTATTTCTTATACGTTTCCTTAATTCCTCGGCTTATAGTCGGCTATAGTAAGAATATGCAGGGAATATAACTCAATACAAAGCAAAATCCGCGACATTGACATCTTCCAAAATTCTTATAATGAATTTAAACGTATGATCTCGAAATCATTCCTTGCGTCCGTTTAGTTTCATGTATTTGTTTTTTGTCGGTTTTAGGGATAGAGATTTTTTTTTGTATAACTTCTTATCAGATTTTCATTTACGCTTTACTTAACTGTTTTATTATTATAAGGTAACAACTACTTGTAGTAAGTGATGTGTTCATCTGTAATTGGTATGCACATCAGAGTTTATTATGTAACTTAATTTGTAGGATAGACAATGTGTGTACTGTTGACGTTCCAAATTATATAAATAAATAAATTCCAATGAGATTCACAAGTATATATGGTGGTGGGTGGCGGCGTAAAAAGTAGGTGTATGTTAGTGGCATTGAAGAAGTAATGTCTCTCTGCTCAGTATGGTGCTACGCAAAACTGCCAATACAAAGTTCTGGTTGATATCACTACTACTGTTGCTTTGATTCAACTGATGGTAATTGCAACGTCGGTCCATAACAAATGCTGTGTCACACAGAACAATTCTGTGTGATATCACACTTCGCCCGTCCCCCTGATACATCAGTTCTTAAGTCTAATATACCCAGGAATTATATAAGCTAACAGTGCCCTTCAAACCGAAACACAGTAATGTTTGCACACTACTGCTTCACGGCAGAATAACTGGCCCTGGGGTAGTGCATACCTAGACGGAGTCCTGCATAGGAATCCTACTACCACCGCAGGGTCAGTTATTCTGCCATGAAGCAGTAGTGTGCAAACATTACTGTGTTTCGGTTTGAAGAGCAGTGTGAGCTAGCATAATCACCTGGCATATGAGACTTAAGAACTGATGTCTCAGGGTGACGGACGCAGTGTAGTGTCACACAGAAACTTTCTGGCTGACATAACAATTGTTATGGGTAGACGTTGCACTTGACATCAAGTGAACTTTTTGCTCGTTTCGTGACTGTTTCTAATAAAAAAAAACCTACCTAGACGGATTCTTGTAGTATTTACAATCAGGTATTTTTCAGCTTCCTCGTATTGTCACTTTCATTAAAAAAAACCTAACTTTACGATAGAAGTGTAAAGATGTACAAACCGGACTAGTGTTATGGGAGGCGAGGGTATGGGCATCAAGGGAAGCCAGGGACGTGCAGCTGTCACGGGACTTGTTACGCGAACCTCTCCTCTCGCCAAGAAGCAGACCCAACCGCATATACAGGTCATTTTGTCTTCGAGACTCGAAGCCTTGCTTGATGTGACCGCCCTCGTCATCTGAAATCATGAGATTGTGTTAAAGTCAAGTTCAAGAACAATATCAGGTCCTTTAATGGTGCTCAAAAATGATCCAGTGCTATGACATGCTCTGTTTGAGTGTTTAAATAAAGATCATAATGTATAGACACACATTATAGACATTCAATGGTTCGATCTAAATACCTTTGAAGGCGACAATTCTATAGTGCCTTTCATCCACGAATCATTTGTGACATAAGAAATATTATTCTCAAGGTTCAGTAATTAAATATTTCTTACCAGTCGTCAAACTGTTCAATATACTTGAAAATCAACAACACACCATGCTAAACCAAAAAAAAAAAAACAAATCAAAATACTCCCTTCGTTGTTCTATGTAATGTAGTTCTAGTAATCTAAAATGTAATTTTAATTTTAAAAGATGGATATACTTGTAGTAACAAGATAGCATTGCCGTGAGCACGTTATATTACAGTACGTGAATTAATTACAATGTGGTGTAAGTTGGTTCTGGTGTTTACATTGCATTATATGCCATTTGGATATTTGTGCAAAATGATAACATGCTAATTAACTTTTATGTTAAAGTATAATACATTTGGTAGCGGCTTACGAGAATCTACCACCCCGTCTCATCCCGTGGTAAAAAAAACATAGGTGATGGGCAGCAGCATCTTCCTGGGAAATGTAAATAAATAAACTGCGGTTGCCAACCCGCCTGCCAAGCGTGGCAACTATGGCAAAATTCCCCTTAATATGATAACTACAAACTTTGGTGGGCATACTGGGGGGACCCTATTCAGCAGTGGACTAGTAATGACTGATTTGATGAGTATACATATACCCTATTATAGACATACCTTATTATCACGTCACTGATGCTGAACATTGCCGACCAAGGCAATTACAGTAAATGCATCCAAGAAAACTACGTTCAATGAGTAATATGTAAATATTCTATTTACATATATATATATATATATATATATATATATATATATATATATATATATATATATATATATGTAATACTCTATTTACATAATACAGTTATATAACAATACAACAATATTACAGTACAAGTGGTTTACAGTTGCTACATTTCGCTTAAGAGATGATGTCTCTGGGTGACGGGCGTAGTTTGCCATGCAGGAGTAAATGTTCTAGGTCACAAAGTATTTTTATGAGCAGACGTTGCACTTACCAGCAGGTGAACGTTTTGCTCGTCTCGTCACTTTAACCAATAAAAAAAACATACGTTCTTTAAACAAATGGTACAGTATAGGAATTTAAATGAAAATATAGTTTGTAATGAACATTTACTATATGAGACCAATCGTGAAATTGGCGGACTGTTCCTCTTGTCTCTCTCTCCAAAACTTTTTCATTAAAGAGTATTACCAGTACTACAATGTATTTCAATCCTAAACATTTAATCCATACTAATATTCTAAATGTGAAAGTAACTCTCTCTTCTGTTTTTTACCTTTTCTAGGTTCAACTGCTGAAGCGATCTTGACGAAATTGGCACAGAGATAGCGTGCATCCCTAAGACAGACATAGGATACTTTTTATCCTGGAATATCAAATAATTCCCGTGGGCTATTTAAAAAACCCATATCCACGCGGACGAAGTCGCGGGCATCAGCTAGCAATTTATAATGCAAAAGTAATATTCGCTTGTTTCTCGAAAGCGAACCCCGACGATGTAAAAAAAGGTAAAAGCAGGAAGTGGCTTGTATTTAAGGTTCCCATGACATTTAATGGGAAACCGCCGTGGATAAAAGATACAGGGCTCTCATATTTTGCACTGTACACGATTAATTTACCAGCTTCGTGTTGCATGTAGGATTTCTATTAAGAAATTCTATTGTAAGCTTTAAATACAACATTGTTTTCAGAAGGAAGATAAGTTATGTAATTGTCTGACTGTGCGTACTTTATCGCATTTATGGGATCAATTGAAATATAATTACATCCGAATGAAAGAGGGTTTTTACTCTTCGGATTTTTTCGTTTGGTATCATTAAATTCTTCTAACATATCAGTTTTTACGGTGGTTGTTGTTCGAAGGTATTGCATTAATGTACAGGTGAAGTTGAACCATCGAAATGTTCGAAAAAAACGGCCCTTTGGACTACAAACTGGTGGTGGTAGGATTCCTAAGCAGGAATCCATCTAGGTGGTTACCATCGCAACGCCAGGTATTCTGCCGTCAAGCAGTAGTGCGCAAAAATAACTATGTTTCGGTCTTAAGGGCACTGTTAGCCAGTGTAAGTACTGGCCGTATCAGACTGATGTTTCTGGATGGCCATCGCAGTGTGGCGCAAACACAGAAAATATCCCCTTGACACAGCATTTGTTATGGTCAGACGTTGCACTTACCATCAGGTGAACAATTTGCTCGTCTCTTAAGTTCCGTTATAAAAAAATAATACTCCATATTTATATTGTTAAAATATTAAAGAGATGAATCAGAATTATCTCCAATAAAAAAAAATGAAATCGTTTCCAAAGACAGTTTAAAACTTTATCTATTTGATTAACAGCCCCAACTGAGCAAATTTATGAATAGTCCAGTCCACCTTATAAACAATTTTCGTTAGGATACTGTTGTGATCGTCCCGAACTATGCTTAACAGTGATACCACTCTATTGCGCCTTATATCTTTTTCCATCAAGCGCAAGTCATCAGCTTTTTAGAGAGCCTGATGCACTAAGAAGTCGAAGCATCCTGACAACATCCTGAAGGTATTGTTGTTTTTGGACACTAATTGCATTGAAGGCATGACAAGCATTCGATGTCAGTATCAATGATAGAAGTTTTTTTTTAGTTTTTAAATAAAACGAAGCACCACAGTAGGATTTCTCCTGTGTCGTGGGTGCGTTTTACAGACATAAATTCCACATGCAAAAACACCCAGACCCGGAACAACTATATGTAGGCCATACAAATATTTGTCCCGTGCGGGAATCGAACCCGCGACCCGCGGCGCAGAAGCCAAGGGCTTAGCCACTGCGCCAACCGAGCCGACAATGTATAATCGATGTTATTTGTTTTAATTACAACGTTTTACAATACTCTCATATACTCTAATATAAATTCAATCATATTTTTGGCCCTTGTCTTTTATTTTTTAGGCAGTTTTAGTCCATCGGAAAAATTGTTACATGCGATTTAACAACGTCGTTGTTGCAAAGTAATAGCCTGTTGGGCCGTGTGGTGGCGGCTCGTTAAAAGAATACTACCAATCCATCTCATCCAATGGATCTCGTAAAAGGCGAGTAAGGAATAAAACTGCATTGTCCACCCAACATCGCATGGTGGCGATGGGCTCACCACCTATAACACCAAGTGCATTATATTGTTTTGGTGAAACGTGGATTGCGGCAGTAATCCGTTTTTGCAGTGAGTGCCCAGTCTCTGACTACCCCTTATGGGATACAGTCGTGTACTTATGTATGTATGTATAAATGTCCCACTGCTGAGCACAGGCTTCCTCCCACTGAGAGGGGTTTGGAGCCGGGAATAGTCTGCCACGCTGCTCCAATGCGGCTTGGCGGACTTCACATGTCCTCGAAATATTTCTATTCCTCGGACATGCAGGTTTCCTCACGATGTTTTCCTTCACCGCTAAGCACGTGGCAAATCAGCACTTTAAATTGTAGAACAATTTTAGTGGTACTGGCACCGAGGATCGAACCCAGGTTATAAGCGTACTATGAAATTGAAAGCCAGCACCCGGCCCCTGATCTACGTTTTTATATATAATACTAGCTCATGTCCGCGACATCGTTCGCCTGGGTAAACGTTTTTAAATATCCCGTAGGAACTGTTTGATTTTCCGGAATAAGTATGTGTCTTATGCTCGTCTCCAGGATGCCAGCTATCTCTGTGCCAATTTTCATGAGCCGTGTAAAGGTAACAAACAGATGGAGGGACAGAGATAGTTATTTATAATATTAGTATGGATTTGAATTAAAGTCACATTCTACCAATTAGGGAGAGGCTTATGTCCAGCAGTGGGCTGTTTAGAGGCTGATTATTATCTTGATGAATATTTAAATTCATCATTTTGCTGTAAATCTTAGTTTCCTTAGCTTAGTGCAGTGGATATGGTCCCATTAAAATGTAAAGTTTCTAGTCTATCCATCACGTATGGAAACGAGGTCAGGATGCGCCTGATAAGGTCTCTACGGTGTAAGACGAGAGTACACCTGCGGAAGTCGCTCCGATGCCACCGTGGGAGCGTACCGACGTGATTCCGCGATTTTAATACGATATAAGGCCGTAGGCCATGCAACAGCAGATAGAAAGCACTTCTATCTGATGTCTTATATCGCGATAAATATACAAAACTATGAAAACTTTTTAGTAATCCTCATATTTAAATTAAAAAATCATTTCTAAACAAATTATATTAATTTAAATCTACAATCTTTTAAATAAACTTTTTTACTGTCTGTGCTTAAGTATAATAACTTTAGAATTAATTTAATTTCACTTTTTGGGACATTGTAATTATGACTATATAAGTCCTAGGGTTACGTTTACAGACTGTACAAACAACTGTACAAATCCAATATCGGTCTTTAATTAGATCCTTCGGAATGAAAAATGACGAGTGTTTTAGGGCTTCACAAAACTCTCGTACTCGTGGAATTTCGTACTGTCTGAATTTTCTAATGTTACGCATTCATAATTACTAGATTTTTTAGCTGCCTTACATATAACTTTAGGAGTGTGAGAAATTATTTAAAACCTATGTTTTTTTTTGTTCCCCCGTTGCGTAAAATGTAATGCAAAATATAATTTATTACGATTTTATTAATATTTATTATAAACCTTAAAAAGCAATCTAGTTTGTTTAAAAAGCAGTAGTTTTTTTAATTACCTTTTTGTTAAGTGACTAAATATTCGGTATATATATATATATAAGGGATATCAAGCATTTTATATACATTATAAAGTTGGTTCATTTTATTCCTAGTGCCTATGACTTTGAACTTTATTCTATGATAAATACTTAAAATAAAAATTCTTTAGACGAGTGGATTTGAACCAGGCACGTCAAGTAAAAGTCAGGTACTCTGACCACTAGGTCACGCAGTCGTCTCTTGTATCTTTGTAATATAAAAGGATATTTTTTTTATACAGCTCATTTCCAAGTAGTCAATTCCAATGGTTTAAATCATCAATGATAAGATCTGTAATCTTAAACAAGGCACCATATCGCATATTTATAATTTCAGTGACGTTCAATGATGCATTTATATCGTGGAGATGACAATCGTCACCCGACCGTCAACTATCATAGGGGCGGGTTCAGAATGGATTTATAGCATCGCTCAGCTTTAAACAGACCGCTGATATAAAACGAATGGAAGCGATTTCGACGATTTTTTTTCACAGTCACGGTATTCGACTCAGATTGGATGCAAGCCTGTAAAAACGAGGAAATATTGTTGAATAACATCAGTAAAAGAAGCGTAGAGGAGCCAATCTGCTTGCATTTTTGGCAAGAATCCGTGGAGATCACACTTGACCACGCCGTTGTCGGCGTACCTAGTTGGATTATTACGGTTATGCGTAAGCTTTCAACGTCGTGTAATATGCCATGATTACTGGATAAATAAGCGTGTAGCCAGTAAGCCGATAGGTTTCCGGCAGAGTAGAATAGCACCTACCTCTTTCTTACCGAGGTGACTAAGGTATTTTACGGACAGCTTTTTTTCGCGCAGAATAACCCCGTAATGTCCAATGATGTCACTATACTGCTCGTGGGAACGCAGCGGAGAGTCAGATTTTTTTTTTAACTCGTACCAAATTGGCGGCGACTTGGTTCGCCACCAGTCACGTCTACGAACTAAACGAGTTTTCGTTAAATGGTATTACTTAAAATAAAAGTACTTTTTTTAAATATTCATATTATCGTAGCATTTATTACATGTCCTTTAAACAACTCTAACACCGATAACACAAATAATAGTGATTGCCCTAAAGTAGTCGACATATATTTTTTAAGAAAGCTATACACGTCAACAAACAAACATTAATGTTCAATGAGATGGCGTCCTGAGAGGTGACCACTGAGTCGTTTCCAGTTTATTTAGAGGCACGTCATTAGGGACGCGTGTAGGATGAAATGTATACAAAAAGTGGGCTCTCCCACGCCACCGGAGCAGGTTCGTGTGCCGGTTCAGTGTGGCACAACAGAGATCGCCGTCTGTTGTTGAATGGCGATAAACGGAATAGAATACAGCGCCAGCGACCATTTGGTCAGAACATCTATCTTTTTATGTGCCATGTTGTAGATGTGAACAGGACGGACAGCACTGACAAACTAGTGTTTCGTGTGTGTAAATATTAATATAAAATAATTCATAATCCTGTATATTTTACTTTTTTGCGGTCCTTACTATTTATTGTACTTAAGAATCGAAGACGTAAGATGTTTTTATAAGTCTTTGATGATACAGATTAAAAGTCGATGCAGTACTTTTAAGTCGTGTGATTTAATATGGCGGGGAAGCTAATATCTGATAGTTCTCGGTTCAGCTAACGCGGTTTAATAAGGTATAGGTAATGTATCAGGTCCATTTGGATTTCAAACATCGTGCATATTTGGTGAATTTTTTTTTATTATTTTTTATTATTTTTTATTGACGACAGACGAATTTAGATAGTTTGTCTATGGGACAAAGCAAGCAAGGTTTCATATTTATACCAAAAATACATATGAAATTGAATGATTTTTTGTCAGCTGACAATATAGGGAAAAAATAGGTTTTTTAATACAACGAATTTTAACGAATTTTTTTTTTTAAAGTTATAAGTAGTTAAAAACTAAACGCGATAAAATCCGTAAAATTCTTTTAATCAAATGTGCAGTATTCGCGTAAATGTAAGAAAAAATTAAAAATGTTTTTATCAATTGTTATTTTTTCAATCTATAATATGAATAATAACCTTTATTTGCTCTTGAATAGGGTATTACAGTGATGGTTACAGCTAGGATCTCCTAATTCAGCCATTTATTACAGCATGCAAATATATTAATTAAATCACATTTTAAAAATTAAAAAAACAATTAAAAGCCACTTCAAATACGTCGATAGCAATTTCGGAACGAGCTTCTAAAGTAGAAAAAACATGCCGCAGTATCCACTTTTTTAAAAATTAATAAATACTAAAGCTGGAGAGTTTGTATGTTTGAATGCGCTAATCTCAGGAAATACTTATCCGATTTGAAAAAATATTTTTGAATTAGATAACCCGTTCATTGAGGAAAGTTCTAGGCTATCAAACGTTATGTTACGGCCTTAAAGAGCCACTCAGGTCAGCGAGGTACCATGCCGTACCACGCAGTTGAAATAATAGGCTAGTAAAGATTATTAAGTTATATTTAAAAAAAAAATCGAAGTATGCTTCACGATAAAACTTCACAGAATCCAGCTAAATTGATTCGACTCTGGCATCGAACCTGACGCCTCCAGCGGCAACCCAAGCACCGGAACATCACGCATTGAGGCGTAGCAGCAAAAAACATTGACCGTGGAAACCTTTCACATCCCATTGTGGTTTCAATTGGAAATGTCAGTGAGGCCTCCCGGCGGTCGACTGCACAACGTTGCTATGGTCGGCCACTGTCAAGGTTGGGTTTATTATGCGTGAACTCACACAGTCGTCAATAGATCGGGTGTAAAATTGTCCGGTCTTATGTCTATGGTCGTACGCTTGAGTTGCGGTTGGCTGCACTCGAACGAACTGACATATAAAAATTATACGGCTGAGGTAGTATAGATATTATTGAGATGGCGAATGGTTTTTCAAATGATTTGAATATGACAAATAATTTAAATAGGTTTTCTAAATTGACACGTTTGAAGAGACTTTAAATAGTATAGAACAAAATTGAATAAATTTTTATTCAATATAGATTATTTACATAATACTTATTGAAAGTTATTTTTTTTCTGTTTTAAACTACACTGGTTCGCAAAGAATGCCTCAGTCCTGGGAAGAACCACTGAGAAACCCAACGGGATCTTTTTTCAGTCATTTTTAAAATAATGTAAAATAAAACAGTATTATAAAGATGTAGAAATAGCTTGGCGATAAATTAACGCTTATTAAAATGTTCGCCATTTCGACCATGACTTTCTTCATCTAGCTAACCGACGTTAACAATTGCGCAGGATATTTTACAGTGCCTTAAAGTATAAGCGCTTATTAGGGTTGCCAGATCAAAGTTCATAATTTCTTTCGATTTTAATGAATTTGATTGAATTAACGGTTTTGCTGGAAGTCGATGGATGCAGGTGGCTCAGGACCGTGTTTTGTGGCAATCAATGGACGAGGCCTATGTCCAGCAGTGGACTTGTGGCGGCCTCAAATTATGATGACGATGGTCAAATTAAACTTGTACTGTAATTTTTGATATATTAATAAAAAAGAAAAATACAAAAGATTGACAAAATACTCTAATTGACTTATTTCTAACTTACTTATCGGAAATAAGTAATACTTTATGCAAGTTTTTAAGTCAGCTTGCTCAACAACGGCACTCATTAGTTCTCACCTCTTCGCGCGCTCGTTCGACATCTTGAGCATCACGATCGAAGGAAGGTATAGATTGAGCATCAAAGGAACCTTCCTGATGGGATTCCAATACAGAACTCACGAATCGGGTTTGTTGGCAATTGAGCTAAAGTAAGTGTTTATAAAATAAATTGCTATTGATGATGATGGCGACGACTTTTGAATATTGTCGGAAGTTATCAATGCACTTGGGTCCGCGCAAACACAGAGACAGTCTCTCGTCAACCTCCCCGCGCCGATGCAGTGTCAGAATCACGGGAACAATCATAACACAACCAGACCCGAAAATTATTCACCCAAAAAGATTGTTGATTTTCGGGTTGTTCCGAAAAATATCCCAGCCGGAACAAAGAGCCGCGACGTAGAAGTCAGGTACTCTGATCTCTGGTCATGCGCTGTTACATTTCGCATTAAGCGATTGCATCACCTGACTGAACATTGAGGACATAAAGATGCAAATTCATCAAAACGGGGGCGTCTTTAACCTTGTTTCGCAAACTGTACGCAGTAACTTGATATTGTTTGACGATATTAAATCAGATCTCCAAACGTCCACAGTTCGACAAGTTAATCTCATTGAAACTATGACATTGGACTAGCTAATAATCATAGAAATCTCTCGTTTTTGCCTTGGCCAATTTTTGAACACGGCTTCAATTTCCAAATTCTGTTGGAAGCTGCGCATGAGATATATTGCTAAAGGTGCACGGCGTGTAAACCCGGAAAAGTCAGAATACATCCATTTTTTATTGGAGATAGTGACGAGACGAGCAAAACGTTCACCCGATGGTAAGTGCAACGTCTGCCTATAACAATAATGTGTCACTCAGAACATATCTGAGTGGCATGACACTGCGCCCGTCACCTTGTAACATCACATTCTTAAGTCTCATATGTACAGTGATTACACTGGCTCTGAGTGCCCTTCAGAGCGAAACAGTAATGTTTGCACACTATTCCTTTATAGTAGAACCCACCTACCTAGACGGATAATACCATATCCGAAAACCAACAATTTGTGTTTTCGCAAAAATTTCAGAAGGCGTCATTTGTTATTTTTATTTATTTATTTTAAAAATAAGTACAGAAATTAAAACCCAATCCGCCAAACTGTGAGATAGTTTGTCGGCAGTAGCTTTCCTGGACTCAACATTTGTGCAAGTATTAAACTAAATGTGTAAAATTATTATTTAAAAGAAATCATTACTTAAAATCCATTCCATTACTTAAAAATTTCACTTAAATATTTTTATAGATATCCAAGTTATTAAAAAAAGAGCACGTGCAACTCAAATACACTTCGACGTACTTTATCCCTAAACACTTTAAGAGCATAACTTAACGTTACTCTGCAGAATCATTCATGCAATTTAAGACAGCATTGTATTTGGGTTTTATTGGCTTTCGTTTCTTTTTTAAGCACTTAAGAATCCTATAACTTTATTTATCAATAAAAAATGAGATAAAAATAAATAAACAGGTTAAAAAAATAAATAAACTGGTTTTAAATAGTAAAATTAAACGCTATTAAAACCGTAAAATTAGTTTCATTTAAAAAATAAACACGCATTAAAAAAAATACTGACTATAAAATAACTATTCTGTATAAATGTATAGCATAGTTCTCTCTCCCTCTAGCCAAGTACTAATTTTCTGTCCTTTTGCGTCAGAACCAATTCATTTGGAAACTCTTCTCTCGAATTTTACACTCATCGCGCTCATAGAAGTTTCTCTTGTGTGTATATTATAAATTTTATAAGAGAATAAACGAAAATGTTGCTTTATGAAATCTTTTTTTTTATTGGATAATATGGTTCACTTGATGGTAATTGCAACGTCTGCCCATAACAGATGCTGTTATTTTGATCCGTGTAAGCTAATTCATGTCAGTAGGTGCAGTATTGCGCGAGTATATTTTCGGTGATGTAATTGCTGTTAGCCTTCTCGGCTTTTACAGCTTCATCGGATACTGTGCTCGCGGGCCAGGGGCCCGTGTGCCAGGTTTGGTTTGACCCAAACATAAATAAATAAATAAATAAAAACTCCTACAAAACCCTCGAAGTTCGGACTGTGTCGCGTTCGCTGCGTGCTTTCGCGATTTCGAAAATCTTAAACATTTTAAGTCGTCTACTGATCGTCCGAAGGAGGCTGCGCGCGTCCATTCGGACTGTCGACTTGTGTGTCGGTAACTCTGGGCGGTGAGAACCGCCCTGGAACACGGGTGAATCTTGTGTACGCGATGTGATTATTGACTATTGCGCGCCGCTCTTTACGGCGGTCGCGCGTCGTGGTGCGTGTTATATTAAAGCTATTGACTGTGTGTACAGTGTGGCCTGGATCGTGACTGACAGTATCGTGGTCAGGAAGAGCTGAGACGTCCGTGTCGCCTAGCACGTTTCGCGGGAGACGTTTGCGTTCGGTCGCGTTTCTGTTTGGTCGGTAATTTGCTGCTTTAACCACCAGCGGGTTTGAATGAACCGCGGCTTTTTCGAAAAACCGCCGTGATAATTCTCTGAAGTGTTCAGAGATTAAAGGCATTTCACAGTCGCTGTGAAGATCTACATTGCGTTGATACCAACCGGCTCCGGTGGCAGTTCGCAAGAATCGATTTTGAACGCTCTGTAACTTCTTTAATTGATTGCCCGTCGCGTTAGCGAAAGCGACGCATGCATAGGCTATTACGGGTCTTATGCAAGTCCTATAGAGGCGAAGTTTGTGTCTTAAGCACATTTTGCTTGAGGAGCAAGTTAATGGGTATAGACGGCTTGAGATAAAAGCCGCTCTATTGCGTATGTTTTTAATGTGTGCAGCGAACGACATCGCTGCGTCTAAAGTGACCCCGAGGTATTTGACGCTCTTTTCCCAGGGAATAGGGCGTCCGAACAGGGTGATCGTGCTGATTGTTGCCGATTGGGTGACATCGTCTAGCGGGCTTTGGTGTGCCCCTCGAGAAGTATATCGCTACACTTTTCTCGGGGTTTACCTCTATTCTCCATTTCCGGAACCATTCGCCTAGGCGATCGGCTGCGGCTTGGAGTTGAATCGTTATGCGGCCCTTGTGCTTGTCGGAATAGTACAAGGCCGTGTCATCTGCGAAAAGCGCAAGATTGACTTTCGTGTCTTTAGGAATATCGCTAGTGTATAGCGAGAAAAGGAGTGGGGAGAGGCAGGAGCCCTGAGGGACCCCCGCTCGGAGAGGGCGGCTTGAGGGGCGCGTTCCCTCTACCCGGAAGATTGCGCGAGTTGAATCCGTTCGTAGACAAACACAAAAAAAGGTACATCCGTTTTATTCAAAAGAGTATCCACAAACAACGAGGTGTGAAAAAGCGAAAGATGTGTGTCAGGATCGCAGCAAGTGGAAAGATATGATCTCTACCTACCTCAATGGGAAAGAGGCGTGACTTTATATGTATGTAGATATCATGCATATAATTGTATAATTTCACATTTTATTTCACTTCTTAAGCAACATTTTGCATTGCCGCTGATATAAAATTACACCTCTCGTTAGAAATCTGATAGGTAAATCACAAGCGATTTGCATCCTTTTCGAGTTTGCATTAATGTTCAGAATTCAGTATACGGTTATTTTATATGCGACAAAGTGTGTTAGCGCTAATCTTCCTATAAACATAAACATGTTTATAATATCAAAGGAAGTTGTAAGCGTTGCGGTAATATGAAAGCTACGGTAAATTTTAATGATAATTTTTCTCTAAATTTAAATATTTATTACAATTAAACAGTAACGTATAACATTTCATACATACAGTCACGCTTTTTTCTCATAGGGGTAGGCAGAGATCACATCCGTAGCCCACTTTTCGGCCGACGGGTGGCGAGCCACGTCAGGGCATACGTTATTGTGTTCAAGAATAGGTAATTTAAAAGTAGCTTCCAGTTTCGTTCAGTTATTGTATGGAAAAAGCAATTAAGATTTTTATTAAAAACTTGCTGTGTCTCTTGTTCCACCTGCGTAAATTGAGCCAACCTAACAAATGCACCGTAAGGCATGATATTATTTACGGTGTGGTTTTATTACCATCTCATCCCGTGGGTGTCGTAAAAGTCGACAGAGGGAAAATGAAAACCAGGAGAAGGGCAGCAGCATCTTTCTGGAACGTCTGAATAAATGAACTGCGGTTCGCAACCCGCCTGCCGAGAGTGGCATCTGTTGCGAATTCCCCCCAATATGAGCGCTACAAGCTTTTGAGGCAATCTATGGGGGAGGCCTATAATATATATAATTCAGCGATGGACTTCTAATATGATGAAATGATTATGATGATGACAATGACGGCATGGTACCTCGCTGACCTGAACATTCATAATTAGGCACTTTTCGGTAGTGTTCGATTCGCAGCGTGCGGTTTCTTAAGGTGCGTTTTCTCTATAATCTTTTTTAATAAACGGGATCTCTAAAAACTTTTAGAGCTCATTACCCGTTTTAATTAAAGAGCTGTCTAATGCAAAATATTTTTTTCTTATCGTATTAATATTTCCTGAGGTTGGCGCTCAAACATACTAAGTAGTACTACACTCAGCGTCACAAAAATCGCACCTCTCTGAGTTTGCGCGAAAATTGGCTGTAATGGCTAGAAACGAATTATATTTATATAAATATTGGTATGTTTAAAATGGGTATTTGAATAGCTTTACATTATTAATAAAAAAATCATGAAATCATTAAAACATTTATCATTATAGAGCGTCCAAAATAAACACGGTCAAATGCTCGTTAGTAAGGACGCTACACCACCTAAAAAGGGTATAAAAGGGTCGATCTGGATGAAATATGGGTCAGTCGTAATTTAGACTTTGCAGTGAACACACGTGAACAAGTAACCCAAGTAAGAACAAGTAAAGATGGACACCAGCTCTGAAGAAGCCGCTCAAGTGATTGTCCTATTGCAGTCGGGGATGCGGCAGTGTGACGTTGCTCGACAGTTGAACCTGTCCCGTTTTTCAGTTCGACGGGTGTTCCAACGTTTTCAGCAGACTGGTGGTTATGTTAGAAAACCGGGATCTGCAAGAAAACGGTGCACATCAGAAAGAGATGACCGTTTCATCGTTACGACATCTTTACGAAACCGTTTTACAAATGCTGTTGAGTTGCAACAACAGCTTCGATCAACTCGGAGAACATCTGTGAGTGTTTCTACGATAAGAAGAAGGTTACACGAAAAGAGTTTAACAGCCCATAGACCTGCTAAACGTCCAAAACTTACTGCACAGCATCGCAGAGATCGCTTAGAGTTTGCTCGCAATCATTGCGAGTGGACTCTAGAACAGTGGCGGACCGTACTCTTCTCTGATGAGACGAGGGTCTGTCTCTTCTGCAATGACAGACGTAGAAGGGTCTACAGAAGACAGGGGGAGAGGTTCACACAACCCTGCTTCGAAGAATCCGTCGAATACGGGGGTGGCTCGTGTATGTTTTGGGGCGGCATTTCCGTCGACGGGAAAACGGAACTTGTGTGCGTTTCCCGGACTCGGGGTGGCCGTAGGCAAGGGTCATTAAATGCTGGTCGGTACATTACTGAAATCCTGGAGGAACATGTGGTCCCGTATGCTGGTTATGTCGGTGATGGATTCATGTTAATGCATGATAATGCTCGTTGTCACACCGCGGCTACTGTACGGGGTTATTTACAGGAGGTCGATATCCCTGTTATGCATTGGCCAGCACGAAGTCCAGACCTTAACCCAATAGAACATCTCTGGGATGACCTAAAACGGCGCGTGCGAGCTCGAGATCCAGCTCCAGCCACTCTTCAGGCTCTTCAGCTCCAAGATGCGGTACTTGAAGAGTGGGAACAAATACCCCAAGAGGCTGTTGCGATCCTTGTAAGGTCCATGAAAGATCGCATGGAAGCCGTTATCAAGGCAAGGGGGGGTAACACTAGGTTTTAAGAACTTTTTTTGTATTTATTAAGTTTTTTTTAAATTATTAATTTGCACATTTGTACATACCCTGTCTTTTTCTTTAATTTCTCTTTCGTCTCGTTATAAAAGTAAAATTCAATTAAAATTCCTGAAAGCTAATGAAATTACCTTTGAATGATACCCTCAAACCACAACATTGCCATTGGCCTGTTGTGTTAAAATAGTATTTAAATTATTTTTTTCGGATGTGCGATTTTTTTGACGCCGAGTGTATAACACTGTGTGGTGGTGGTGTAACAGAACTACCACCGTGTCTAATCACTTATGGGAAGTGTCGTAATTCGAAAACTTCATAACAGTTCAGTTGCAGATCACGTGAGTATGGTGTTGGTCGTCATTGCCTCGCCGTAGAAATAAAGGCAAATAAAGTGGATAATAAATACTGAACCAAAAGTTCGTTACGCAAAGGCGTGATTGGCTACTGAGAGAATACTCCACACCACGCGCCTGATCGAAAGTGGTAAATACACAGTGTCCTTCAAACCGAAACCCAGTAATGAAGCAATGCCCAGTGGTGAAGCAGTAGTATGCAAACGCATACTACTGCTTCACCACAGAATAACTGTGTGTCTGGGGTGGAACCTACTTAGACGGATTCCTGCATAGGAATCTTAACAGCAGTGATCCAACATCCGCAATAACAGAGGAATTGTGAGTGCGTTCTCAGCTTCTGAGAAAGTAGTATCGCTAAAAAGTTTGTTAATGTAGACTCTTTATCTTGCACACAAACGTGCGCGTTGTTTATTTAACACACAAACGATAATGGTTTTATTCACAGTCAAAAATAAAAAAAAGGAACACTCGGATAAGCAAAAACGCAAACAAAACACAATCAAATATGGACACAAAAACAAGCATGATTTACCTATACATTTGTGATAACTACTCGAGTTTGTTTCAGGCAATTATCAAGTGTGATGTCCTACTGGCCGTGTCTCGATGAACGCGATGAAAATTATACGGCACAAGCATAAAAAAAACTATTTAAAAAACCGTTGCCCTGCATAAAGAATTGTAGTGTGTAGTCGTGTAGCGTGGGTGCGTTCTGCAGACAAAAATCGCACATGCACTAACACCCACACCCCCGCGACCAATAGGGCAGAAGGCAATCGCTCAACCGCTGCACCAACCGCGCCGCCACTCGACATGTGAGTGATCGAGTGAAGTCCGCTAACTCGCATCGGAAAAACGGACCGCTCTCCATTACTCATCACATGCGGTTCCATCGACCACCACTACGTTACTTTAATGCGGTATTAGGTTGGGTGCTTTTGCATGCAAGACTTTGATCATTGTGAGATGTGACAATAAAGAAAAAAATCTATTAGTGTTCCTGAAACAAATCAAGAGTTCGATTCCAGTGCTTAACAAGATGACGGATACGCTATCAGTTAATAAAAATGCAAGCACAAAAACACGCAAACAATCTGCCTCTGAAAGCTTTACGTCAAACGAACCGAGGCGAGCGATGTATAGACAAAAAGATGTGCAAAAATCGAGCGCTCGTGCCGTATTTGGATCAGAGGAATGTGGACTATGCCGGCTCTGTAATTTGTTTTACGAATGAGCTTGTTTAATAAAATATGCAAATACAATGCGTACATTTTTACTTAAGCGTCTACGTTTCAAGAGATTTAACAAGACTTTCATAATAAAAGGTGAATTCATTCATTCTTTGACGTGAGAAAAAATGGCATTATCCATATGCCATTATTTTTATAATCTCATCAAGAAACATCAAGAAACGGTGGTTCTTAATGATGTTCTTTTGTCTGGGGAAGATACAACGGCGATATATACTGTTTTTAATTATATATAAATTATAGTATTTAGTATTTATTTTATTATATAAAGTATAGTAAATACTCAGAACTTTACTATCCGTGTTAATATTGTTGCATTGTATAGTTACACTTTTAAAATTTAAACTAGATACTACACTATTTGTACATGTCCTATGCGAATCGATGTGACAACTTAGTTTAGTTGAAGTTTTTTTTTAATTGATGAACAGAGAACTTCTTTGATAGTTTTCAGCAATACCATCCACATTCCTTTGATGGAATTAAAAGTTGTCCGTGCCTGTCAACTGGTTCAGTCCCTGCGGTACGGACGAGTGCGTCGACCACAGAGATCTAATCTTATTGAACACCAGGCTAGGCCAGGCCGCGTTCCTTGCTCCTTCTTCTGGTAATCCTGCAGGAATATCATTTCATGAAGCCAGTTGACCCATAACGTTCAAAATAGTAAAAACATCGGTCAAGACAAACTAGAACACAACAGATGACATGGAGGACGAAACAAATTTAATACGAATTCTATAAAGCAGAAAACGTACAAAGCTTGGCGAACGCATAATTTATTGGGAAATAACAGCTGCGGCATTGCCTTGATAGATAAATATCGATAGTGAGTGACGCAATCAATAGAAAATGTAACAGATGTAAAGATAGAGTTCGCTGCCGGCCTGTCTGCGCGGGTAGCGTTGCAAAAGTCTATCGGATCCGTGGTTAGGTTAATAACAACGCAGACAACCGGTCTTTTACGGAACCCCTACGTACATCCGGTGCGGGCGTGGGCGCAGTGTCGCCGTGTCGCAACCGTCGCTCTGATATTTACGACCGGAGGGATCTTTTCCATATTCGAATACGTATAAAGATGTGAATGGGTCAATGTGGCATCAATGAATATTGGTGTTTCGCAATTGACTGCAAAATCAACTTACCGGATAGTGGGACGTGGTTTTCATGCGAGTGTCGCGACGCGCGTTGTCCGAATGGACTTCTAAGAGATTTAGGACTCAGGAAGAATCTTCGTCTGGTGTGTGGCGGTGTAGGACAGCTTTGCGCCAAGCTCGAAGGTTGTTTTGGAGGCTTCGGCAGTCGCATCGGTGACTGCCAGTCCTGATCGAACTGCCTTTGCGGCGAGGGTGTGTATCTCTCCATCCCTTGCCGTCTTCCCTGACTGTTCCTGGCGCAGATGGGGCAAGCCTCGTTCCTGAACATGCACGCGTAACAGCGCTCATGCCCGCATGTGTCGATTAGTTTTCTCTTTTTGCCCTTGTCAAAGGGCATGTTACAACTGGGACAGGATGTGCCGCCCGTTTCGTTCTCGAGCAGTTGTCGTAAGGCAGCCAGGTCTGAAACAATGATGGCATCATTAAAATATTTGCCTTTAAACTCTCTAAAAACTTTTCATACACTTAAGAATTGTGAAAACATGAAGCCTATCGATAGCCTTATCTAACATTAGAAGTTATTAAAATACCGTAAATACTGTTATTTAGTTTTTTTTTTAATGAGGGAGTGGTTTGCCTGACCAAGAAGACTGGGAATCGGTAATGTATAGTAAAAAGTTATGGCAGTATCCGAAATAATAGAAAAAGGACGGAGTGGTCTTTACGACGTCAAATAATTGTATAGGGTTCCTTTCTCAGGATAGAAGAGTCATTACGTAATAAACTAATAATATAACTCAGGAACAACCATCGGTTAATCGTAGGATAATTACTAGAATATACTTTTGTACAAAGATGATGCCACACTACGCACTTTTATTAAAAAGTGAGCAGGCCCTATTTATATTTTAGACGAAAATAAAAAAAATAATTTCAAAACTTAATGGTTGTACTTTTTTATAAATATAAAAATAGTATTTTGATGGAACCACTTGGATCATAATGTAATTTACTTATTCTTTTCTGCCAACCTTACAAAAAAAAGGTAACGAAGGGCCGGACGCAATGCCTGCTTGTAATGGCTATTTTTCAATCATTTCTATGAATATAAAATTATATGCGAATTACGTCATGTATATATAACAGAAAGCAAATTTTAACAATCACACGCACGCTCACGCTAACTCAGACACACGCACATTTACGCTCACATTAACTCATCTCCAAGCGCGCGCGCAGGTTGTCATACACTGCACAAAGTGTATTACCAAAGCTGTATTTTTTTAGTATTATTAGCATGTTGTCTTGTGTATATTATTATGGCAGGTGTTGATCCGAGTTAATAAAAAAAATATAAAATTACTTTTCGCATATAATAAGTTCTCATTTTCTAATTACTTTTTAATTTATGGAATTAAGTCAGGGCAGGTCGTCCATGTGATAAATGCCACGTCTGCCCTTAACACTGGCAATGTCATCCGGAATTTGTAATCAAAGTCCTGTGTGGCACGGCCCTGAGCTTATCACCTTGAGACGACTCTTCCCGGTATCTTCACTAGCTACAGCGCCCTCCACGCCGTAACGAAGTAATGATTACAGAATACACTGCGGTGGTACCTATCCAGACGGACTCGATAGAAGTCTAGTAATAACCCTTTATAGGTCAAGGATTTTTTTTTAAATCTCGGTCACAAAGTTTCAACGTCTATAACGTTGTATAGAATTAATAAAAGAAGTCGTTATTTATCGTTGGCCCACAAACGAACAGGCGTTTCGAATAATTAAAAACCATGTTTATTGCGGCAGGATTTGCATAAACAGCTGATTTATTCTTCGGTCGCCGCTACAAGCACCGAATGCACGGTCTCTATAAGAGATTATATCAACACATTTAAAGTGCTGTGAAATATAAGATACACACAGAGGGAATTGCGCAGGTGGTAGGTAATAAACGACTTGGTAAGCGCTGTTGTCATTTAATATAGTTAATAGAATCAGGCGTTACTTTGCGGAAAAAATGTAAAATGGTGTGTATTACCTAGTTTTGAAGAGCACCGCCCGCGCATTCTCAACAGCATGCACAAGAAAACCAATACCGCCACCGGGAGCCGCCACCAGATATTCTCCACCACTACAACACTACCACTAGGCAATACACACCACTGAAGTCGAGAACACGACACGTGTTTCACCTCAAAACGCCGCCGAGCGGCGGCTGACTGTCGTAGAGTCTCATAGAGTCTCATAATGCCTCAAATCACGCTGTTGAGGGAGGGCGTGCGGTGCTCTTCAAAACTAGGTATAACACTCCATTTTACAATTTCGAATCTTTGCAAATTAACTTTCCCTCCTTTAAAAATCCTTTAAAAAACGAAAATCGTTCAGCTGAGCGAGCGCAACGTCTACCCATAACAACAGCTGTGTCATCCAGAACATACATACAGTCACGCCATTTTAAAAGGGGTAGGCAGAGACAACTCGCGTAGCCCACTTTTGCTCTCGCGGGAGACGTGACCGGTGGTGAACGACGTCGCCGCCATTTTGGTGCGAGTAAAATTTCTTACTCCCCATTGCGTCCCCACGATAGTGACAGCATTGCATATTATGGTGTTATATTGCACGGATGAAGGCTGTCCGTACAATACCTTAGTCGCCTCTTACGTCACATTTGTAGGAAAGAGGTAGGTGCTATTCTATTCTGTCGGACACCTGTCGCCCGACACACAGAACATTCAATTGCAAAGTTCTGTGCTCGACACTCTCGAGACATCAGATATCAGCTAGTATTTTATAACACGCTTTATTTAATAGCTAGCTGTAGCCCGCGACTTAGTCCGCGTGGATGAAAGCTTTTAATATCTGATTGATTTGGAACTATTTAAAAGTAAAAGTAAAGTTTCAGCCTATAAATGTCCCACTACTGAGCACAGGCCTCCTCTCATTTCTGATAGGGTTTTGGAGCTACGCAGAATCCGCCACGCTGCTCCAATGCGGGTTGGCGGACTTCACATGTCTTCGAAATATTTTTAATTAATCAGACATGCAGGTTTCCTCACGATGTTTTCCTTCACCGTCGAGCACGTGGTAAGTCAGCACTTAAAATTGCAATTAACAATTTTAGTGGTGCCGGCACCGGGAATGGAACCCAGGTCACTCGCTTACTATGAAATTTAAAGCGAGCGCCTAGCCACTGAGCTACCACTATTTGATTTTCCGGAATTAAAAATACTATATCGTCCACAGAATGCAAGCTATCTCTGTCCCGAATTTCGTCAAGATGAGTTCCGCGGTGAAGCCGTGAAAAGGTAACAAACAGACAAAGAGACAGAGAGAATTTTTTATTTTTTTATTTTCTTGAAAAAACGATGCCACACAGTAGGATTTCTCCTGAGTCGTGGCTACGTTTTACAGACATAAATTCCACATGCGCAAACCACCCAGACCCGGAACAATCTGCAAGCCATACAAATATTTGTCCCTTGCGGGAATCGCACCCGCGACCCGCGGCGCAGAAACCAAAGGCTTAGCCACTGCGCCAACCGCATTTATAATATTAGTATGGATTTCTTCTTGGTAAATATTTTTTAAATGTATATCAGTTTGCTTCGTCTCACATTTAAAATTTTATAGAAAAGACTTTCTAGCTTTGGTCAACTTAACCTCTAGCGTGTATAAACCTTTATACAGTCCACTTGGTTATTTTTTATTATTCCACTGAGCCATCAAGGGCTTATCAAATTATAGTGAGGCAACGTGTTCTCACAACAACAAACACGTACAAAACAACACGTACCCCAGAACCTTCAGAACCAAGATATGAATGTTACGAGTTCTTAAAAAAGGACAGTACCTTTTTTAAGAACTCGTAACCACTGCTGAATGCAGGCCTATTCTCATTTTTGAAAGAGGTTTGGAGCTGAGAAGAGTCCCAGCCCCAGAACTCAGGTAATTCGCGTAGGTACTATGGAAAGTAAGCGAGCGCCCGTTCCCTGAACTACCAGTTTTTTACTCATAAAATAATATACCATACCCCTTTAAGGGGTATGTAACCATAACGATTGAACAACTTCTTCCTCATCGGTCTATTAATGGTCCACTGTTGAACATAAGGCCTCTTCCAAGAATGTAGGATTTGCCGTCATCACCACGCTTGCTTGGAAACCCTGAGATTAATCATTCTCTCGTATCTATTCTTCTCGTAATTTTATTTAGTCGACGTGAATTTTTAAGACTTAGTCTCCCCACTCTCGTATTTCGTAAGTGATTGCGCGCATTAAAAACAATGTAAGAAAGGCACAAACTCTCGTCACGCGACGGCGAGACGGGACACTTTCATTTTTTGACCTTTGCGAAAATATTGCCCCTTTCCTCTGTTATTGATTGTTCCAGTAAAACCTGGTGGCCGCTGTGACGTCACTTTATTAATAACGAAGTCGATTGATATCGATGCCCTTTATATAGTCTACGTTAAAAATACTTTTATAGTGTGTGCATGTGTGTGTTTTTAAGCATTTTTTTAACAATCTTTAAATGTTTAAGTTTCGTAACCCAAACGAAGATGTGATTCTTAGTAAGGCTGAAGCATATGATGGATAAATTAACCAGTTAATCTGATAACCAATTGGTTTGGGTAACCTAAATGAATGGGTCGTCGTTTCAGCCTATCACTAGTCCAGTGTTAAACATAGGCCTCCCCCATAGATTCCCACAAAAGTTAGTAGCTCTCATTTTGGGGGGTTTTTGCCATAGTTGCCACGCTAGGCAGGCGGATTGGCAACCGCAGTTTATTTATTCAGATTTTCCAGGAAGATGCTGCCCATCATTCTGGTTTTCCCTTTCCCTCTGTCGACTTTTACGACACCCACGGGATGAGATGGGGTGGTAGATTTTCTTAAGCCGCCACCACACGGGTAATGAATGGGTAATCTTATGAAAAGCTTGAGCAAATGAAGGGCTTATGCAATCCCTGGCCCCCAGGGTATTTTTTATATCACGGATATTCAAGTATTTTTACGAATTATGCCCACGAAATATAAATACTTAAATTGCAATTGACGTCATATAATCCCAAAAAAAATCCTGGTCTGTGGTGGACGTTTTCCTATGAGACTCTGATAGGTAACGGGTTAAATAAACGTATGAATACAAGTCGAATCCAGCTTTATAAATTAAGTCTCTCATTTCCATCTTTACCCATTCCTATATTTACCGACGCCTACCCAAAAAAAAAGGTAATTTGTTAATGTCTCCCGATAACAGTAATTTGGTCGAATTTAAGCTTCGTAACAGTGCAATTAACTAGGCCTCTCGTAAAGAAAGACATTTATTGAGTGATCAGATTTCCTCACAGACGGCTGCTTTCTCAACAAATATTTCAACTTCCACTTCGACAAATTGGTAATCACTTTTATCTTACATAAAAATCGTATTCTGCATTACTTGTTTAATAACGTTTAAAATTTTTTAACGTCGCATACAAATTCAATGGAACACAAAAGATTAATTTGAATTTTTATAATGTCCACTGCTGAGCATAAATCTCCCCCATAGATTGCACCAAAAGTTTGCAACCCTCATTTCGGGGAGGAATTTGCTAGTCGCCACGCTTGGCGAGCGGGTCGGCAACCGCAGTTTATTTATTTAGATATTCCAGGAAGATGCTGCTGCCCGTTTCCTGATTTTAATTTTCCCTCTGTCGACTTTTACGACACCCACGGGATGAAATGGGGTGGCAGATTCTCTTAAGCCGCCACCATCACCTGTGTGAAATATAAACGCTAAATCATAAGACACGGACAGAAAAAGTAACACATCCGGATACGAATACCAATAACTTGTGTTCCAGCCAAGTACGTTAAACACTGTACCACGCGTATACTATGAAAGTTATATATATATATATATATATATATATATATATATATTTATGGAAGTAAGTTACGAGCAATTCGTTTAATTTATGGTTACACTTAGTAACGTCTGCCCATACCAAATGCTGGGTCACCCAGATCATTTGTGTATGGCACCAAAATGCGCTCGTCACCCTGATGAATCAGTTTTTAAGTAACGACAGTATGTTTGTACACTACTCCTTGACAGGGTAACTGTAATGCGGTGATACCAAGCTAGACGCATTCCTGAATAGGAATTCCACCCACCAGCCACCATCACCACTTATATCTGTATTTAATGTTATTTACCTCAATGGTAAATAGTTAATAGCTAATACGTCTCAGTCTGTTTCTGACCATGTGTAGTTGCAAAGCACTGGAAACAATAAGAAAAAATGATAAAATAAACCGAAAAAAATTGTCAGATTAATTTCTAATGAAATATTTTTTTCTAACAAAATATAATAATAAAAATAAATAATGAGAAAAAAATGCCGTAATGAGATAAGTAAAAATTAGCACTACAAATACTCGTAGCAAGCTATGTTTAATATGTTTACATTTTTACATAACGACTTCATTAGTATTATAGATTCCGCTTAGACTATTTTTTACTTCTTATTTCGATCATTTCTCTTTCCTTTTCCAACCGTATGCAGCAAGACATGGGAAACATGTTTCTGGCAGCTTAGAATAGAATTATCTGTCTGACTGGACAGACGCTGAGTCATTGTAGTTTCGCTGATGGGATTAAAAAAGAAAAAAAAAACATCAAATTAACTTAACCCAATATTTATAACGGATTGTCGACCTTATGTTCAAGCACCTTAATCACCAAGCGTTAAGGAACCTTAGGTCACGATTTCGAACAATTTTCGGTAAAAGAACTCATCAATTTCGAAGTTGTTAGCGTTTTTTTGTTTGATGCGTGCGTTGCGGCTAGACGGCGTCATTACGTGTTTTTTCATTTTTTTTTATTTTTATTGTGCTTTGATAATTTTATTTTGTTGTGCGACTTCATTTTTGTTAGTTTCACTGTGAGGAAACAGTTAGTAAAGTCTTTGTTTAAAGTTTCAGCCTATAAATGACCCACTGCTGAGCACAGGCCTCCTCTCATTTCTGAGAGGGTTTTGGAGCTAGGAAGAATCCGCCACGCTGCTCCAATGCGGGTTGGCGGACTTCACATGTCTTCGAAATATTTTTTATTCCTCGGACATGCAGGTTACCTCACGATGTTTTCCTTCACCGCCGAGCACGTGGTAAATCAGCACTTAAAATTGCAATTAACAATTTTAGTAGTGCCGGCACCGGTAATCGAACCAAGGTCACTCGCGTACTATGAAATTTAATGCGAGCGCCTAGCCCCTGAGCTACCACGGCTCGCAGTCTTTGTTTATTGACTGCCAATCTCCGATCAATCCGAAATACCAATACGGCGAGGAATTTCATCCAAGCCAATTTCTGAGCACCACTAAAATTGTTAATTGCAATTTTAAGTGCTGATTTACCACGTGCTCGGGGGAGAAGGTAAACATCGTGAGGAAACCTGCATGTCTGAGGAATAAAAAATATTTTTCATGGACACGTGCAGTCCGCCAACCCGCACTTGAGCAGCGTGGCGGATTCTTCATAGCTCTTGAACCCTCTCATAAATGAGAGGAGGCCTGTGCTCAGCAGTGGGTCATTTATAGGCTGAAACTTTACTTTTACTTACAATTTACGGGAACGGGTCTGTTATTGGCCGCTTGCTTGAGATTTTGATTTTTCAAACATTCCTGGTTTCGATTTCTGTGTATTGTAGCTGTAAGTGCTCATTTACGTGCTAAGTGGTGAAGGAAAATATCGTGAGGGATGTGCGAAAACAAAATATTAAGACTAGGTGTAATCCTATTGATGTATCCTAATGATCCGCACTTGGCGTGGGAGGCCACCGCAATGCCAGTTATACACGTTAAAGCAGTAGTGTGCAAATATAACTTTGTTTGGTGATATGATGATGATGATGATAATATGGTGTTCTCCCGGCCGATTTCGACCATGGCGACAACTTTCGAATATTTTCGATAGCTATCAATTGCGCAGGTGATATTATAGTGCCACAAGTGTACGCGTAAACACAGAGGCACTCACTCGTCCCAACCTACCCGCGCCCGATGTAACGCTGATGCGATAAGATCGGAGGTAGGCAAGGATGCAGTGTCAGAAACACGGGGACAATCACAACACAACCAGATCCGAAAACCAACAATTTGTGTTTGAGCACAAATGTTGGCTCCGGCTGGGATCCGAACCCAGGACCTGCGGCTTAGAAGTCTCTGACCACTAGGCCACGCGGTCGTCATTTTTGCTTTGGTACTTAAAAGGGAACTGAGAGATAGTGTAATACCTGAGCATGAGACTTAAGAATTTATGTCTCATGACGCGCACTTTAATGCCCGCACAGAAATGTTCTAGGTGACACAGCATTAGTTATGGACAGTTGTTCTTACTATCAGTTTAACGATATGCTTGACTAGTCATGTTCTTGCATAAAAGAAAAAAACAACTTCAGTATCATAAGTTCTACCGCAAACAAAAAGTATACAAGACGATACTATCTGTGACTGTTCACTGTTGAGCATTGGCCTCCTCCACAGATTGCTAGAAAACACGGTTCTGATCTATCTGCATCCATCGACTTCCCGCAAAACCGAGCAGGGAGTCACTCCATCTAATGGTGGGTCGTTCTACACTGCATTTTGAACCTGTCTTCCCTAACGTCCTGCAGTGAAGGACCAAAAGGTCTCTGTTCCGAATCATCAATGGCAACTCAAACTGATTGAAGGCTAAGGTTTAGAGATATAGATGTATTTCTTTTATTAATGTAAAGTTAAAACAAAATATGTATCTTAGCAGGTAGGTAGGTAGCTTATAGACCGTAAATTCCGGATATTCTTATAGTTCCTAGCCGCAACGACGCTTTGTTAGATGATGTTACCCGAGTTGTTGCGGACATGAATCGGGTAGTAACTTAACCGAAACGTTGAGAACCAACTTTCAGATTTCAAAACGTTGGTTGCGAAAACGATGTTACTAAGCTTTCTCGACGGAGAATCACGTGGATCTAATACGACTATATCCAAACGCTAGGATCCGTAGACAATGAGAAACAAGAGGTAATTTATAACGTATCTGACGTGATGATGTATAAAAATCTACCAACTCATCTTATCCCGTGAGTATCGTAAAATACGAATAAGGGAAATGTCGAGAAAGTCTTAGTCGAGAAGCCAGTGCTACTATACACAGACCGGCGACGGGCCGCAGCGTCCAAAATGCGAGGTTCATGGTACTGCAATCGCCAAATTGTCAGCCAAGCGAGGCGATTACAGTAAATCTTCCCTTCTTTGGAGAGGCCCTCATCTAGCAGTGGACTATTGAAACGCTGATCATCAATACGATAACTTAATAACAACTTGTCATAAACTTTACATGAGCCTCATCATTATTTTTTTGCAGAATATAGACCTCCCCTCAAGATTGTCCCAAATCACGGTTTTAAGTCCCCAATATCCATCTGTTAAGATTGAAGCGATACTTACGGACTACGTTAACATAAAAAAAAGAATTAAATACAAATAACTGTTAAAATCATAAAACAAAGTAGTTTTCGAAGAAGAGCCAAACGTGACGTAAGATTAAGGAATATGTAAAAATAGATGAACGTTGAAAAACTCACCAAACTGCTATTTATGTCGGAGTGACATATCATAATATTAAATGAATAATTTACCATGAATTAAAAACAAGAAGTGATAAAAAAATAAATTGAAAACGGATGATTTAAATTTTGTTGTCATCATAATACGAGTACTAACGGTAAGCGTGTCATCCAGCCGAAGAAGCTGCAAATGGAGAACGTTTTACCAGCAGTTATCAGTTCTTCGAGCTATGTGGTTATATGCGTCTATGTATGCAGGAATCTTGTCGGAATGACGGATCGTTTACGTCCCTTGAATATGTCTGAGGAAGGCGATGGATGTAGCATCATCACGCGTCATACTCGTGAATATGTGCTTTTTTATTTGATAAAAATGACGGCTCGTTCCGTCAAAACGTTCACCTGATGGTGAGTGCAACGTCTGCCCATAACAAATGCTCTATCACCCAGAAAATTTCTGTGTGACACCACACTGCGCCCGTCACCCGAAGACATCAGTTCTTAAGTCTCATATGCCCAGTGATTACGCTAGCTCTCAGCCTTTCAAACCGAAACACAGTAATGTTTGGACAAATGTCTGCATAGGAATCCTACCACTAATCTGGAGGCTAGATTGCAATATACTGATATATTTAATATTGAATCGAGTCTTATAGTAAAATTCCGTCATGGAGCGTGGATTGGTTTTCTATGAGAATATTCTTTGTAACTTTATTTATAATTAATTTTTGACTGAAATAAAAAAAAACAATTACAAAAAAGAGGATACCGACTGAGTTTCTTTCGCCCGTTTCTTCTCCGTCAGAGGCACTTCATTACGTAACCACCGTTAGATTGTAAAAAATGACATTTGACAAACGAAATTTATATTTCTCACGTCGAAAGATATATTTTCATTTCATTTTATTTCAGTTCGCTTAAGTAGGGTAACCACCGCAATGCCGGATATTCTGCCTTCAAGTACTGTTGTGCAACCGCCAATGTATTTTCGATTGAAGGGAACTAAAACTAGTGTAATTATAATAAACAGCGCATGCGGGACTTAGGAACCGGAGTCCTATCAGGTAAATGTATTGAATGTGCAGGATGGTGGATGGCCCACATAGAGCTGTACAAATTTCAAAACATTATTGTGGTCAAGCGGCGCCGCGGAGAGAGGCGCGGATGGTGTGGATCAGTAGCTTGGTTTACGGATATTCAGTCTTCACTTCACTCTTCATCTTCGGTATGGAGCGCTACACAGGCGAGCAACGTACATTTTGTGTAAAACATGTTTTCAACAACAGCGATTTTTGCGTTTATTTCGCTTTGAATATGAATGACATAATTTCAGTTAGTATCTCAGCGAGTTTAATTCGGTCTTGGGTTACAAAGTTCGACGCCACGCTGTATATACTTAAATTAAAATATAATTAAAATAAAACTTCAATATCGCGATGTAGGACGTATGAGATATGTCTTGTGCTTCGCATGTGTCATAGATGTCGCTACAATGTGCTACAACGTGGCTCTATTATTTTTATAACAAATGTTCATTATCATCATTTCAGCCCGTAACTAGTCTACTGCCGAACATAGGCCTCCCCCAAAGATGCCTACTAAAGTTTGTAGCTCTCATTTTGGGGGGATAGGTGCCACGCTGGGCAGCAGGTTGGCAACCGCAGTTTATTTATTTAGATGTTTCATGAAGATGCTGCCGATCTTCTGGTTTTCATTTACCCTCTGTCGACTTTTATGGCACCCACGGGATGGGATGGTAGATTCCCTTAAGCCCCCACTGTAGATAATATAAATGCAGTCATTATTGCTTTTATATGAACCATTTAAGAATTCTTTTATACATTCATACATTTTCTTTTTTTTAATTTCGAGATTAACACACATGTAGTAAGTAGATCGCTATATAAAAAATGTTTTTGTCGTATTAACTGGAGTAATCGTAATCGCAATCGTGAGGTAAAGAGATACGCGCAAAAGTATTTCTTCGTTTACGAAAAATAAAAAGCAGTAAACTACTCATGACTTTTTTGTAAATTTTATCGGTTGTATCCAAACTCCATGACATTCACTAGGGACAATTAATGCTCATGTAAAATTAATTACAGTTAATTTACTCGTTAACTATGTAACATTATACTCGACGTTAGTCATTTCCCTTTGAGTGATGATTATGACCTCCTGGTACTTAGAGTTCTGCTTGTATTTAATTTAAAATATTTATATTATACTAGCCGATGCCATGACTTCGCCCGTATGCATATAGGTTTTTAAATATCCCGTGGAAACTAATCGATTACCCGGGATAAAAATTCTATGTCCGTCTCTAGGATGCAGATAGCTTGCATTGCTGTGCCAAATTTCGTCAAAATCGGTTCATCGGTTGAATCGCGAAACGATAACAAACGGAGAGAGAGACAGAGAGAGGTTCTTCGCATTTATAATATTAGTATGGATGTATTTTATTTGTTTTTAGATAGGTTTCTTTTCAATGTTTGCTCTAATACTTATAGCATTCTAAACTATTTCAGTCGAAGGTAGGTTATGTTTTAAGCATGACATGTCGCCGTAGTCGATAACAACAGGACATTGTCTTCATCATCGTAATAGTGGTACCAGGTAGGACTAGGTAGGTACCTCTAGGTACCACCACAGAGGCAGTTATTTTTCTCTGAAGCATTACTGTACCTCAGAAGTATACAATTGTAACTCTCTATTGAAAAAAAGATTCATACTGATGATATCGTAAAAACCAGTTGTACTTGTGTAAATATTTTCAAAATCAGCTAGTCTGGTACAAAATTATCGGCATAGACTGTTACGTACATAATATGGCACATTTAAAACTGATCTCAATGAATTTCTGCCTGTCCCATAAAATTTGTATTTTGGCGTTTAATACCGTTTACCTCTAAGGTATAGGTTAGTGTACACACACTACTGTGTTTCGGTTTGAAGGGCACTGAGAGCTAGTGTAATTACTGGGTATATGATACTTAATAACTGAGGTTGACGAGATGAAAGGTTGTGTTAGATTTGCCAACTTCGCCACCAAAGGGCCCCATTCCGCCACCACCATTATATTTACCGTGAAGTTATTTTTAAGTTTATAGATAATGTTTTGGCAAGTAAGCTTATACCAGTAATTGGCTACATACATAGTTCCGTACATACGTATGAGCACATGATAATCTTTTAGTTTCTTCTGTAGTAAATAGGTTCAAATTTAGTTTTATTCGCAGCGTCTTATTTTTAAATAAGAATAAACAAACTATAGTTTATTATCAAAGTAATATCAATTTAAAAACTGTAGGGGAGGTACTCAAATTAAGTTTTGATCTAAACTGTTCGCCAATTCAAATTGAAAGTGTATAATAGGCGCCCATTGTCAAATCTGCATATAAATAACCGTTTAGAAAAAATATCTAACAGATTGATAAGAACAAAAACACTATAGAACGTTTTAATATTAAAGTTAATAACTTTGTTTCAAACAAGCGCCTTTGTTTTGGAGCTCACAAAATATTATGACTATCACAGAAAATAGAAGTGTTGGAGTAATATCGATCTGGCTATAATCATCTACTGGTATAGGATTCCTATGCCGGAATCCGTCTAAGTAGACACCACCCCAGGCCAGTTATTTCTACCGTGAAGCAGTGTGCAAGCGTTACTGTGTTTCGGTCTGAACGGCACTGAGAGCTAGTGTAATCACTGGGCATATAAGACTTAAGAAGTGATGTCTCAGGGTGACGGGCGCAGTTTAGTGTCACACAGATATTTTCTGGGTGACATAAGATTTGTTATGGGCAGACGTTGCACTTATCAACATGTGAACATTTTGCTCGTATCGTCACTTTATCCAATAAAAAAAAATCTTTAATAATCCATACCAATATTATAATTCTCTTTGTCCCTCTGTCTTTTTGATATTTTTTCACGACTAAACCGTTGAACCGATCTTGACGAAATTCGGCACCGAGATATCTGGTATCCTCGAAACGGACATAGGATACTAGGTTATTTCGGAAAATAAAAGATTTCCCACGATATTATTAAAAAAACTTTATCAACTAGACGTAGTCGCGGGCTTCCCCTAGTATATATATAATAATCTCAATGTGGGAGTGTCAGTCCAGTTTACTACTGTATATTGGCTTATATTATTATGATCTAACACAAGTTTTAAAGCCGACTCGGCTTAATTGAAAAAAATATGCAAGACCTACGTGATAATGTCGATATCAAGTTTTTTTAGATACTACTAGAAAAAGTCATGTGCCGTTTGTAGTAGACGTGACTAAATCTACCACTGATAGGTTAAGTTATGACTTAATTTCACCGAAGAATTTTTTTGCTGCATCGGAAGGTGGAGGTTGAGGAGATAGTCTGCTGAGAAATGTCGAAAACAACCAAAATTATCCTGATCATACTACTGGTGATGGGATTCCTAGTCACAAAGCCGTCTAGGTAGGTACCACCGCAGTGCCAGTTATTCTGCTCTGAAATAGTAGTGTGCAAACATTAGTTTTTGGGTTTAAGGACACTAATAGTTACTGCAAAAAAACTGTCACTGTGTGGAATCCCGCAAGAAAACTGTCCAGCGAAATATTACCATGGGAGCCTTTGTGTACTAAGGAAGTTAATATTGGTTAAACCCATGGAACAGTGTTCTTTTATGTTCTATATAGTAAGTTACTGGTGGTAGGATTTCTATGCAGGAATCCGTCTAGGTAGGTGCCACCCCAGAGCCAGTTATTCTGCCGTGAAGCAGTAGTGTGCAAACATTACAGTGTTTCGGTTTGAAGGGGCACTGAGAGGTAGCGTAATCACCCGGAGACATCAGTTCTTAAGTCTTATACTTAAGAACTGATGTCTCCGGGTGACGTGCGCATTGTGGTGTCACACAGAAATTTTCCGTGTGACACAGCAGTAAAAGAAAAAAAAGAGTAATCTTCAGATGCAAAGAATGTTTCATTATTTGGCGTTAGTTTAGCTTGTTTAGGAATATTAAAATTAATATTATTTTTACAAATCTTTCGCCTATTGTTAGACTTTTATTGTGTTAATGGATTTCTTTGTTATGCGGTAAGCTATATACCATAAACCAACCGGTATGTCAGTATATAACTATGATAATTAACTCACGAACGACGGCGTGTCGACTACAGTCCGGTACCTATAGCAGAAGAAAATTATATCAGTATATTTGATTCGGGTGAAAGACCCTTTCGCCGAATGAAAGACATTCTCATTCTATACTTCCATCGCCTTTTACATCTTCGTTCTTTTTTCAAAACTGCCCTTAAATGTCACTGGAAATTTATTTCACTTACTTCCTACAATTTTTTATTTAATTAACATACTTAGTTTTTATAATACGTGTCCGGCATAGTAGAATCTAAGCAGCTACCTCTTTTCTACATTGCTGTCGTAAGAGGCGACTAAGGTATTGTACGGACAGCCTTTATTCGTGCAGTATAACATTAACACCATAATATGCAACTCTGTCACTACACTGCTCGTGGGAACGAAATAGGGAGTAAAATTTTTTTGACTGTTACCTCTGTCTGCCACTTCTATGGGAAAAAGGTGTGATCATATGTACGTGATTACAGAATTCGATCCGTAGAGCAGTTAAACATAACAAGATTGAATTTATGTTTCTAAAGTACGCAAGAATACTTACAACAGTTTGTCACTTGAGCCAGCACAAGATCAGGTTTGGTATGATAAAACTAACCGTAGGATGATTATGTGGTCTTAACAAACGTTTCACATGCAAACTCTATCTGATTTTGACGCCCATGATAATACTCATTTGTGTGTATAATGCACGGAATAACATCGTGATTGAGGCAGAAGAAATAAAAGCTTTTCTGTTTCTGAAAAGAAAGGCCAATGAATGCTCATATTGATTTATGTCTGTCTGTAGGTCACGGTTTTTTTTCTCAGTACTATTGTACTAATTTTAATCGATTTGGTTTTGACACGTTATAATTAATTCTTTTAAATTTTTACTATAAGATACCAAAGAGAGGGTAAATTTAAAACTTTTCATTTTATTTATGTACCGTGGAGGATTTGACAGGAATCGCATGAGAATTCAAAAGCACGTTTTTAAAATTGTCGGAATTTTGCGTATTTTTTTCTTTATTGTCGATACTTTAAAAATATACGAAATAACAGAAAGCTAAAATAGTTAATAGAATCAGGCGCAAATTTTTTACTCTACTAGACTCTATAGAGTTGTTGAACAGCTGATGATGCTTCGTTTTGAGGTGAAACACGTGTCCGACCTCACTGGTGTATATTATCTAGTGGTAGTATAGTAGTGGTGGAGGGTATCTGTTGGCGGTTCCCGATTGCGATGTTAGTTTGCTTGTGCACACTACTGTGGGAAGGCGGGCGGTGCCTATCAAAAACTAGGTAATACACACTATTTTGTATGCGGAAGGATTTTAGCAAATTAAGTTTGTTTCATTCAGAAAGCTAAAAGATGTAGTTTTGGGTCTCTAAATTTGTTAAGATATAGTATTTCATGCTTCAACTTATGTTAACATCAACAAATATCGGGACAATATGTAGGAATGCTTTATAAACGCGTTCTCCAATAATCACATGCCACACATCTCAGTTACTTAATCTATGTCGCATGTCAGACGACGATTCTGACATTTCCAAAGAATAAAAACTGTCGACGGCCCGTGGGCGCCTTGACACGTGCACTTACCGAGATCGAACGCGGATGCATTGTAAATACACTTTGGTTATTAGGCCCGGCGTTATTAAGCCGTTGGAAAGCCGTGAGAGTGTATGCTCTTGACGATTTAATATTAATTGCTTAAGTGGTCCAGTGTATGGACGTCTTAATGTTGCATAACGCATTGTGTAGCATTAATATGTAATCATATAAACGCGTATGCCAATATTTATTCTATTTTCATACTTGTAAGGGTGACAAATGCGTACACAGTGTTGGTAAGTGGTAACTGTGACCATAAGCCTACGCCTATCCTAATCAAATCCCAAGTTCATTTGATTGTAAGTGCAACGTCCCCCCCTAACAAATGCTATGTCACCCAGAACATTTCTGGTTGTACCCAGCTGCGCTGCGTACAGTACGCTGCGCTTGTCATCCTGAGACATCAGTTATTAAGTCTCATACGACCAGTAATGACTCTAATTGTCCTTCAAACCAAAACAAAAAATTTTTTGCACACTACTGCTTGACGGCAGAATAACTGGCACTGCGGTGGTGACACCTACCTAGACGGACTCCTGCATAGTGCATAGTTACCACATCGAGAAAATATTCCCACGGATTGAACACTTGAGTCCTCGTGGATTGGTTTTTAGGAATCACATATGTTCATTCAAAATTTAAGATAGTTACTCATTTGTATTACGATCAGATCGAAATCGTTTTAAGGAAATGCCACGTCAAAAGTACCCGCAACCGACGAGCTTGTATGAAAACACTAATGAAAGTAGAGGAAGCTAAATATGTGTGTCAGGATCGTAGCAAGTGGAAAGATGTGGTCTCTGCCTAGCCCTATGGGAAAAAGGCGTGACTGTATGTATGTACGTATGTAAATGAGATTTTTAACACTACATTTGTGTATGACGTATATGTACACAATTCTATCCAAAATAACAAATATTAGGTAAAGTAGCAGTAGTAAAGTTCCTAATACATCAGTCACAAATATCCGGAAGGACCTCGTCAACACTCATCAACACCGCCAGTATCAGGATGCAGTCAGCTGCTACCGTTAAAAACAAAACGAGGCAAAGGTGATTGCCCGATTAAGTCTAAGACCCGTACCGTTGGACGCTCGATATAATTCCCACTTAGCACGAGCGACTCGCTCATAAATTCGGAGCGGTGGCAGACTTGTGGCGTCGTGACTAAGTTTTGGCGGATCAGACATGATTCGTTTTCAAATGATTACCACGGGAACTCGAAAGAGCGGTGATAGATAACGAATATCTTCGATCTGTTACGTCCATTAATTAGCTACATTTTACAGCCTAGCTTTCCTACCTTTTAAAAATGGGAAGTTAATAATTACATCGCAACTTTACTTGCTAATATAAAACTGTAGAAACCCAACAAAATCAGATATTTTTTTTGTGATAACAAATCAGTTTTGAGTTAGAAACCAAACTGAGTTAGAAACCTTAAACAGATAGATATGACAGTTTATCATCGATTCTGGAAAAAAATACTTTTTGTTTTACAACGGTTTTGTAACAGCATTGCGATATTATGTATATCAAAGTGATACGCGCTTGGCATAAAATAAAAAAGCAAAGAAAATATATTACATAGATAATCATGATCGTATGCCTGTAAGCAGTCCACTATTATACGTAGGCCTCAGTATTTCATCTCTTTGCCATACTTGGCAAGTAGGTTGGCAGTAGTTCTACGAGAAGCTACTGCTTATATGGACAATAAACAAGATGAAGTATATTTTTTGTACAACTGTTATTTTTTGCCACATTATATTAATGTGTCAATCATTCTACAGCCAACCAACTATACTGCAAGCGAGACTGCGAGGTTTAGTTGTTTGAGTGGCTGACTACACCGCGGGTCCTGGGTTCGAATCCTAACCAGCGTTTTTGCAAAAATAAAAATCGTGAGTTTTCGGGTCTGGTTGTGTTGCGCAAGTTATTTTTTTATTGGAGAAAGTGACGAAACGAGCAAAAAATTCAACTGATGGTAAGTGCAACGTCTGCCCATAACAGAAATGCTGTGTCCCCCAGAACATTTATGTGTAACACCACACTGCGCCCGTCAATTTGAGACATCAATTCTTAAGTATCATATGCCCAATAAATACGCTAGCTCTCAGTGCCCTTCAAACCGAAACACAGTAATGTTTGCATGCTACTGCTTCTCGGCAGAATACCTACCTAGACGAATGCCTGCATAGAAATCCTACCAGTAGTTAGTAGAAATTAATGTCTGTAAAACGCACTCAAGATACATGAGAAAAAAAAATCCTAAGACGCCACGACGCCACTAGTGGCGATGCGTCGTGTTTTAGGATTTTTTTTTAATTCTCATTCTTTTAATTATATATAAAATTCACTCGACGTTCGACTTCCGACAGTAATCTTCGAACCTGTGTTATTTCGTGATGAGTAAAGATGGTAATCTGTGGCGTATTCGTGAGGACAAATTCGAACATTCGCCGAGAGCGGTTGCGACACGGCGACTCCGCGACTTGCCGCGGGGCGACACCGTGGCGATAGTATCACAGTATCACCCATTGCCGATGCGACGAGACCGTGACTCTGACGCGTTTAGAGCTAGTAATTTCACAGTTTCCGTTGTATATTACCTTTGATATAACATGACTTGCTTTGTTGAAACGGACGCTTACTTAAGTAATTACGGAATCAAGGGCACGTTTCCCGCAGGCCAATTTTGTGGTGACTTACCGTGTAGCAAAAAGTTCTAAACTAATACAACAAAAAAATGCCGGGAAATATTAATTTTAGCTAACATTACGAGGTTTTTCCCTATTCCGGACGATTTATGCTTAGGATTACATAGACATGCCCCGTCTACGAAATAACCCTACCCAATTATTGCAGGATAACAAGTGGGAGATAGTAGTAGGTGCTAGTAAACGATTACTGTTGACAGCCGACCGCCCAGAGTTACCGACACACAAGTCGACAGTCCGTATTGAGGCCCGCAGCCGCCCCCAGACGGTCATTAGACGACTTAAAATCATTTGAGATATTCGAAATCGCGCAAGCACGCAGCGAACGCGACACAGTCCGAATTTCGAGGTTTTTGTGGGAGTTTACTTAAGTATTTATGTTTGGGTCAAACCAAACCTGACACGCGGGCCCCTGGCCCGTGAGCACAGTATCCGATGAAGCTTTAAAAGCTAAAAAGGCTGACAGCAATTACATCTCCGAAATTATATATATGTTGACAGCCCATGTATTTAAAAGTGTTGACATTTGCAAATAAAATGGCGGATGAATATCACTTGATAATGTGTTATGAAACAAAACACGAGCCGTGTTCTCGACTTCAGTGGTGTGTTTTGCCTAGGTGTAGTGTTGTAGTGGTGGAGGGTATCTGTGGGCGGTTACGGTGGCGTTATTAGTTTGCTTGTGCACGCTATTGAGGGAGGGCGGGCGGTACTCTTCCTAAAATAGGTAATATACATCATTTTAAATTTCGAATGTGGATCTTAGTAAATTAACTTTCTTTCCTTCATCATAATAGATTTCCGCAAAGTAACGCCTGATTCCTTTAACTATAAAATGGCGGAATTAGTTACGAGCCGCAGATACGATGGTGTGATAATAATGATTTTCCAAACCTAGAAATGACATATATCACACCAGTGCTTTCTGCACGCCAAAGTGCTCTTGTGTTAAAATGAGAAAAGCTTATATTTAATTTTGCGTCTAAGGAAAGCTCTGTAATTATAAAACTACATAGTTTTAAGTATAGTACAAATAGTGTGAGCGATTTATATTATAAATATACTTTTATGACAGCTTAGAAAGACTCACTTACAGTGTTGCTACATTAAATTCATTTTCGCCATATTTATAGAGTCATAAGAGAAAACGATCGTATTTCGTGTAGATCCAATTATTCCATCGACACTGGTTCGAAGTGGCATTAAAACGAGCACGACCTAAAGATCTGGCAAGCGAATTCACAGTTCCGTTCGACATATTTATTTGCAGCAACGGTTTGTTTAGAGGCTCTCGCCGGTCTTAAACACGTGAGATGTGGTCGCTAGCTGAGATGCGAGCGATAGAAAGTTCGAGATCGATTTCTCTATTTTCTCATTAATTGTATGTTGTTGGCTGCTGGTTAAGCGGTTACAGTTCAGACTCGAATATGTTAAATAACGAGATATTAAAAAAACATTTTTCTTCATCAACCTGTTAATTGTACACTGGTGGTAGGGTTTCTAAGCAGGTTTCCGTCTAGGTATGTACCATCGCAGGGCATGTTATTATGCCGTTAAGCAGTAGTGTGCAAACATTAATGTGTTTCGGTCTAACGGACACTGAGAGCTACTGTAATTATATTAGGCATATGAGACTTGAGAAGACTTATGAGTAGACGCTAACTTTAGCACCAGATAAACGTTTTTTTTTTAATTGGATAAAGTAATGAAACGAGCAAAACGTTCACCTGATGGTAAGTGCAACGTTTGTCCATAGCAAATGCTGTGTCACCCAGAACATTTCTGTATGACACAACACTGTGTCCATCACACCGAGACATCAGTTCTTAAGTCTCCTATGCCCAGTGATTACACTAGCTCACAGTGCCCTTCAGGCCGAAACACTGTAATGTTTGCACACTACTGCTTCACGGCAGAATAAATGGCCCTGGGGTGGTACCTACCTAGACGGATTCGTGCATAGGAATTCTACCACACAATTGCGCCGTACGTCATGGTGCCCCGGCGATCTGAGCATTCACAGTTCGGCCCGTATATTCCGTTGCCAGCGTGCAACTCCTTAAGGTTATATATATTAGGTTGTAGCATTTCCTGAGCACGTTTAAACATACAAACTCTCCACCTTAATTATAGTAGTAAAGTACCAATCCCAATTTGGAAGGACTCTCCAAAGGGTTTCGCCGCAGTATCGATAACCTCGCACTTTGCCTTACATACATAGGTTGATGATAATTGTTCTTCTAAAACTTCAAAACCTATTCAAATACTAATAAAATATAGCCATTGATTATAATTAATTAAAATTAAAGATTCGATATATTGCCTTAACAAACACTTCGAAACTTGTACTCTATTATAATAACAGATAAGAAAATTGAAGCAATATACTGGCACAATGCACCTGTAAGCTTTAGGTTCAGTTATTTGAAAGTCAACGTTTCCCACGCTTTGCCAATCGGTTTATGAGTTTATAGCAAAACTTTAATAAAGTAAGGTGTCTCTCGATACTGGAAATTACTTATGGACCAGCAAGCATTTATACTCGTATAAAGTAGAATTAAATAAGTAGCTCATATTCCGATAGTTAAGGACATGTCTTTACGAGTGCTGTAAAAATTAATGTAACTGACTCATTTCCACGGAACATCTGTTTGTGTACCTTTTATGAATTGGTAATTATTTTCACTTAACAAGCACTGAATAGTGACGATCTAGAAGACTACGAAAGTATTGGCTGAAGGTTTTAACGGTGGTAGGAATCCGTCTAGGTAGATACCACCCCTGGGCCAGTTATTCTGCCGTGAAGCAGTAGTGTGCAAATATTACTGTGTTTCGGTTTGAAGGGCAGGTGATGTCTCAGGGTGATGGGCACAGTGTGGTGTCACACAGAAATTTTCTGGGCGACACAGCATTTATTATGGGCAGACGTTGCACTTACCATAAGGTGAACGTATTGCTCGTTTCATAAATTTATCCAATAAAAAAAACGAATGAAAACGCATATATCGAACAGAGAGTGCCATTTAAAAATTAAAAGATTTGTTTAAAAAAAAAAACGATGCACACTACAACTCCTTTATATTGTGGGTGAGTTTTATAGATATAAATTGCGGTCGGTGGAATTAGCAATCGTCACCGATTCCAATTAATTTAATCATAAAATTTGAGACTGGCTTTTGAAATTATATTAATTTTCTGCTCTACTTTGCAGTGAAAAGTAATGGTTTGAAAACGACTTCAAGAAATAATTGAAAAATTCAATTAATTAAGAAGTATTAATTAACCAAAAAATATACGAAGTCACTTTTAATGAAAGTAAATTAACGGATTGTTTTACGTTTTATTTTACTACTAGCTGCATCCCGCGGTTTCACCCGCCTTTTAATTTAAAAGAAGTCGCCGTAAGTGACGTACCGTTATGTTATATAGCCTATAAGCCTTTCTCGATAAATGGGCTATCCAACACTAAAATAATTTTTCAATTCGAAGCAGTAGTTCCTGAGATTAACGCACTTAACCAAACAAACTATTCAGCTTCATAACCTACCACCACCTATCACACCAAGTGAATTATTTTGTTTTGGTGAAACGTGGATTGTGGCAGTCATCTGTTTTTGCAGTGAGTGCCCATTCTCTGACTACCCCTTATGGGATACAGTCGTGATCTTATGTATGTATGTATGTAATATTAGTTGAGATAATATACTTAGGATCCTATAATTAAAAATAATCAAAAACCAAGCATACCGCTGCAAGACTTCAAGCACTGTTAGATATTTTGCGTAGATCGGTTCCAAATAGAGGGGGCACAGCTAGCGGTAAACTTAAGAAATCGTTACTGAAAGCCTTTTTGTTCCATTTTGTATATCTGTTCTAGGTTAGTATATATAAACGTTACATCTTTAAATACTCGTTAGTCTGCACGTCTCCATAACGAGAGAGGCCAATTAAATTCGGGCGGGTCAGCCCTATTTAGGCATGGTCGTTGCAATTGTACTGTCTCTAATGAGGGCTTGCAGAGCACTGACGGAATCTGAGATATTGCTGATAATTCTTGTATGACGTAATAAAGTCAACACTCAAAAGTCAAAGTCAAAATTTCTTTATTCAATTTAGGCTTGTTTAAAGCTCTTATGAACCTCAAAATCTACACCGGTTCAAAAAATGACCTTGTCATAGAAGAAGCGGCAAGAAACTCCAGAGACCCCAGGGTCTTCCTTTTTTTATGCCCTATTACATAATCAAATCCTACCTGACGACCGCATGGCCTAGTGGTCAGAGTACCTGACTTCTAAGCCGCGGGACCTGGGTTCGAATCCCAGCCGGAGCCAACATTTGTGCTAAACATAAATTGTTGGTTTTCGGGTCTGGTTGTGTTGTGATTGTCCCCGTGTTTCTGACACTGCATCTTAGCCTACCTCCGATCTTATCGCATCAGCGTTACATCGGGCACGGGTAGGTTGGGACGAGTGAGTGCCTCTGTGTTCGCGTACATTTGTGGCACTATAATATCTCCTGCGCAGTTGATGGCTCTCGACAGTAGTCGGCAGTTGTCGCCGTGGTCGAAATCGGCTAGAAGAACATCATTACATAATGTCATTTATAAATTATTATTGTAGGGGTTTGCAAGTGCAGAGTATGAGTTATTTCCACGTATCTTTATCCTCCATATAATGATCTATTTTATAATACGCTTTATCTTATAGTGAAAACCAAACGGCGAAAGCGTGATTGATTCGATTAGAAAAATATGTTGTGAGTGGACGCATTCGTCTAGTAGTGCTATCAACAATTTAAATTTGTATTGGCTGTTCTTGCTCTGTTGAAGAGCCGTGGTAGCTCAGGGGTTTGTCTTAAATTTCATGGTACGCCAGTGACCTGAGTTTGATACCCGGTGCTGGCACCTTTAAAATTATTTTGCAGTTTTAAGTATTGATTTACCCGCGACCCGTAGCGCAAAAGCTTATCTGTCAGTCACTGCGCCAACCGAGCCAGCACTAACTTAATAAGTAAAAAAAAGTAAAGTTTCAGCCTATAAATGTCGCACTGCTGAGCACAGGCCTCCTCTCATTTCTGAGAGGGTTTAGGAGCTAGGAAGAATCCGCCACGCTGCTCCAATGCGGGTTGGCGAACTTCACATGTCCCCGAAATATTTCTATTCCTCGGACATGCAGTATTCCTCACGATGTTTTTCTTCACCGCTAAGCACGTGGTAAATCAGCACTTAAAATTGTAGAACAATTTTAGAGGTGACACCGGGGATTGAACCCTGGTTACTCGCGTACTATGAAATTTAAAGCGAGCGCCTAGCCCCTGAGCTATTTGATTTTCCGGAATTAAAAAAACTATATCGTCCACAGAATGCAAGCTATCTCTGTCCCGAATTTCGTCAAGATGAGTTCCGCGGTGAAGCCGTGAAAAGGTAACAAACAGACAAAGAGACAGTGAGAATTTATATTTTTTTATTTTACGTGCACGTGGTAAATCAGCACTTAAAATTATAGAACAATTTTAGAGGTGACACCGGGGATCGAACCCTGGTTACTCGCGTACTATGAAATTAAAGGCGAGCACCAGGCCCCTGAGCACCACGGCTCTCTAACTTAATAATAAATAATAACTTACTAATGTATATTTGTATTATTCAACGTTATTAAGACATACGATATCCGACCAAAATTACAATATTTATACGGTCAATTTATAAAACGAAGAATATTGCTGCGTGAATTTGAAATGACTATATAAACACTTTCGAATGATAAGAACATCTTGTAAGTGTGAAAACCTATTAACATGAATAACGTCTTTACAAGTTAAGGGGTTTTACGCTAATAGGTTTGGAATAGTGTGGTAAATAACTTAATTTTTTAATAAATAACTTCTCATAAAAAAGCACGGTGCAATAAAATTGACAGAGGGGACCACGAGGGAAATCGCTGAAATAATACTTAGCCAGGTCTACTTCTTTGCAGAGTTTGTTATAAATGATAGTGATGAAGTTGTCCGCATAGCCAATTATCGGCCATGGCGACAATTTCATAATACTGTCGGAAGCTATCAACTACGCAGGAGATATTACAGTGCCACAAGTGTACGCGCTTAGTATTGCAACAAAATGAAGAATATTAGTAAAAGGAATTGTGTGGAAGCAGCGTGAGATCTGCCACTCCATCTTGTGTTGTAAGAGTCGATTAAGGGAAAGGCCTGGAAAGACATGACTTCTGACAGGTGGCAAAATAACTATCTCTGAAAATACATGACCATAAATACACAGACCGGTGTCGGGAAGCGTCTAAATTGGTCTCACACTTCTGTGCAGTGATCGCAAATCCATTTTCCAAGTTTGGTGGACCTGTACATAGAGTACTGCTCTGTACGTATGGTAGTCAATGTTGGGTACAGCAGAAGAAGCATGAAAGAAAAGTCTGAGAAGTATAGCTGGAGTGACTTTGATGGACACGGATGTGAAGAACAGCATGATAAAGGAATGTTGAGTTGTGTGGTAGAAGATGTAGTGCCAATGATAGAGGAATGGAAAACTTAGATTCGAGAAAGTAGAATAGATGGAAGAAAGAATATTAGCGAAACAGATTTATGAGGTGAGTGTGAATAGACCAGCCGGTAAAGTTCGACATAGGTAATCGTATCACGGTCAGATCAAGGACGTTTAAAGGAAAGGCCACGTCAAAAGTACCCGCAATTGACGAGCTTGTATGATAACATACATGAATGTAGAAGAAGGAAAACATGTGTGGTAGGATCTTGGCACCGGGAAAGATGTGGTCTCTGCATACCTCAATTGGAAAGAGGCGTGACTCTGTGTATGAATGTAAAATTGGTGAATACGACAAATCCTTTCTTCTGAGACAGAGAGATTTATGTGCAGCAGCGAACTATTAACCAGCAGTCGACAATGATATATCGAGGCTTTTCAATCTACCTCTTCATTAACTCTATTAGCTGGCTCGTGCGACATGTAGAGGAAAAACCAAAGACCATTATACGCTATTGTAATATTGGTACATAGTTTGTAACGTGAACTTGGATGCTGGTGACAACGATGTGCAATATTACCTGCGAACAAATAAAAAACAAAATGAAAATAAAATCATTTGAACCACATTTCATGAACAAACATAGTTTCGCTGTCAATTGAGAAAGTCTACATACAAAAATATAATTAAATGCCATTAGGTCATATAAACCAGAATTGACCGCGGGTGAATTAGCTAGCCCGCCTTTGCCATGTCTCCATTTTATGTTATAAAATACGTCTTTGATGGGAGTGTCCCACTACTGCATATCGAATTTACATCACACCTTCACTGATCTTACAAAGCTATTGGCAACCAATATCAAGCTAAATAGAAAATCTGACAGCGCTAAGTATAAAAAGTACTTTTTAAAAAAGGAATAATTTAAAATGAAAACGTGGAATACAATGTAATGTTATCCATGCACTTCCATAAATTGATAATCATATACGAGTAAATAAAATAGAAGAGTCTTTCTGTGATTTGGAAATGTTCGTGTTTCAAATTCATTTTTCTATTGTACATTCGCCTTAACAGATATAACAAAAGCTCTGTGTGTTTGATCATATCTTATCTTAACAGGTTTTAGTTTACAGGAAATTTGCACAGGTTGTGTGTTCATAATAATGAATGAAATATAATAATAATTAATGATGTCCAGCCGTTTCGGAGATTAGCCGGAGCAAACAGGCAGACACAGGACAAAAACTTTAAAAAACAATTTTTTCTTTAAGTACCGTATATACGAGTACTTTCATAAGCATTGAGCAAAAAGCTGTTATTTTATTATTGAAAACATACACTTTAATTTTATTTATTAGTATGGATATAATATAGTAGGCTACAATTACCAAGCTTCATAGGCGGGGTTGACCCTAGTAAAGTCGTTTTCTACTTTGAACTACTAATTCCCTTAATCGCCTCTTCCGAAATTTTGATAATACAGATTATTTGATTTATGATTTCAATTGCACATTGCTGGCAATACTTTCTTGCGTCAGCTACTGTTTATGAGTCTAAGTTTGATTTTATTAAATTTGTAAATGATATATAAATTTGTGAATTATATATACATATATAAAAATTATCGAGTGCCGTTTATAAAATACGGGTAGACAGACAATAGGAAAGATCTTCTCCTATAATATTAGTAATATATAGGGTACGCTAGTAGTTCCACAGAGGACTGTAATGGGTTTAAATTATTTTTGATATAGAAAGATATTAACAATCACACAAATATATTTAGGATCCGGCGTGACCTTGTGGATAGAGTACCTGACTGTGCCGGGACTTGGCTATGAATCCTGAAGTGATAATAGGTTTTCAAGTCTAGTTGTATTGTTTGTACCCTTGTCGCTGACACCACATCAAAGCCAATAATTCCAATGTTATCGCATGTGCGTTATATAGGCACGGTTAGGTTAGGACGAGTGAGTGCCTCTGTGTTTGAGAGTATACTTGTAACACTATAATATCTCCTGCGAATGTTCATAGCTTGTGTCATTGTTACGGATAATAAAGATCTTATATTAACTTTACACGAAAGCTCTTAGTCATTTGCATGACTATCAACTAACGGCAGTAAATGTGCTACCACGCCATTAACAAGCATTATCATGTATTGAAAATAATTTCAACATACAAGTCACGCTTTGTATGTAGCTACAAGATACAATAAATCAAATGCTTTCACGCAGCAGGCAAATGAAATGTTCCGTGTGGATGATATATGTGTCTAATTCATGAATACAATTGTGCATAATCAAAGTCGAGGGAGGGACACAGCTCGGCTTCTGTAACGTCTCTGAATGTTGAAATATAGAAGAAATTAATGATTGCGGCCACGTACGAATGAACTGCGTTCGATGTAAAGGTCTGTGGCGAACGGAATGTCTAATGTCGGATTGCTCTTGCTGTAGCTGGATTATAGTTCAACCGATTTACAATGGCACGTTGTCAGATTGATGTTGCAGTAAAACTACTTTACTTTATGCATTTTGATATAAAAATATTTTATTGAAAAAAAAAATTTACGTTTTATTAATATACTTTGGTGATGTCATTTTAGAGGCATCTACATCGCCACAAAAGAAGCTCAAGAAATGTCTCATGAGTCCAACATCGCGGTATTAAAGTTTCTGAGATGCGAACTATATATATACAACGTCTAAAGTTTACTGGTTGGAGGAGACGTTCTTCCCGGATCAGACAATCCGATCTGATAGGTACTCGTAGCTACTCTTTTCTCTTGGCATAACATCCGCCAAATCCTCTTGGCCGATTTTCCACCACAGACTACTCAGGAGATATTATAAAGCCACAAGTATACCCTGCAAACACAGAGACACTCACTTGTTCTAACTTTCGATAACATCGAAGGTAAAGATGTAGTGTCAGTAACACAGGTGTGCCTGTGACCATTGTGACCCTGTGTCATTAACACAACCAGACCCGAAAACCAACAAATTGTGTTCTCACACAAATTTTGTCTCCGAATGGGATTGAACCCAGTACCCGCGGAGTAGTAGTCAGGCACTCTAACGACTAGACCACACGGCCGTTAGCGGTTATAGTGAAAGCATGAAGACATTTCTATTCAGAAATAGATAAAATAAATTGAGATACGGTCTGTATTTGTAAATTTTATTATAAAGGTGAAAGTACAGTTTTACTGTCAATTTACTTTCCGTGTATAACAATATATTGCTAACAGTTATTCTCAACAAATAAAACACCGCTTTCTATTTTAATTGTTTAAAGTTTGTGCCGTTCTAATAGTTTAGGAGAGGTCACTTTTAAAGCAGTTAAACATTTCCTGTTTTTGAATATAGTTCTTCTTGTTCGATGTTTTATTTATATTTAACTAGCTAATGCCCGCGACCTCGTTCGCGCAGCTTACTAATCCTAAGAGCTATGTCGGTTATTCTAGTTCTGCTGCGGATATCATCGTTACGGACAATATCTTGCAGAGAAACACCGAGCATAGCTCGTTCCATTGTCCACATCCACATCTCGGTTCCATAAGTCATCACTGGCAGCACGCACTGGTTGTAAAGCAATTTCTTCAAATAATTTTATTTTCATGAGGTCCTAGGACAACGATTCCCAACCTGTGGTACGCGTACCCCTGGGGGTACGCGGGGTCCCATTGGGGGTACGTGAAAATTATATTGGTAATGGCGGAAGTGATGATGTTCTCCTAGCCGATTTCGACCACGGCGACAACTTCCGACTACTGTCGAGAGCCATCAACTGCGCAGGAGATATTATAGTGCCACAAGTGTACGCGCAAACACAGAGGCACTCACTCGTCCCAACCTACCCGTGCCCGATGTAACGCTGATGCGATTAAGATCGGAGGTAGACTAGGATGCAGTGACAGAAACACGGGGACAATCACAACACAACCAGATCCGAAAACCAACAATTTATGTTTTAGCACAAATGTTGGCTCCGGCTGGGATTCGAATCCAGGACCCGCGGCTTAGAAGTCAGGTACTCTGACCACTGAGCCAAATGGCGGAAGTACTGAGAAGTTAAAATCAGTTAACTCATATAAACATTATTATAATTTATTACGTCTACAATATGTAGTTTAAAATGAACCTTATAACTAATAACTTACCTAGACAAGTTCATAGTCGAACATGTCTAGCACCTTATTTCAAGTTTAAGATTGACAATAAATAGATCTTAAGAAAACCGAGACACATTTTTACCAGTAGGTATGAATTTGTCTGGGGAGTCTCATAAATGAAAAGTTTTATTAAGGGGTACGGGAACGCGAAAAAGATTGGGAAGCACTGTCCTGGGATATAAATTTATATATAGTTAATATGACACGAAATTTCGTAATCTCCGTTCATAATAATAGCGTAACCGATATGGCCACAATGGCAATCTACGTTTCATGAATGCAAATACAATCAAAGTTTCGATTCAGTCTTCACACTATACTAATTTTCCAACACGTAAGAGACATTTCAAATTAAAATGTCAGCTTATAAAGGCACCGACATCTTACCCTTTAAGGTATAACTTCGTAGACCAGGGTTGTGTAAGCTTGAGTTTGATGCTGTAGTCAATTTTGTAATAGCTAAAGGACCGTTCTCATTGCCTGAATGAACGATTGAATGGATGTCCGACGTTTTGTAACCAATTAGGATTTCATTGTTGTTTACGTTATATTCAAACATAGTACAACTGTACTAAAATGCTTATAATTTTAAATTTAACTAAAATTTAAAGATTCATGTCGGTTTGCCTATTCGCAAACTTTTTGGCAGGCGATAGGTGTCCGGCGGAGCCGAACAGCACTTCTTTACCGAGGTGTCGTAAGAGGCGACTAAGGTATTGCACAGACAGCCTTTATTCGTCCAGAATAACACGATAATATGCAATGCTGTCACTATACTTCTCGTGGTAGCGCAATGGGGTGTAAGAATTTGACTCGTATCAAAATGGCGGCGACGTGGTTCGCCACCCGTCACGTCTCGTTTCTCGCTAGGACGAAAAGTGGGTTACGGGTGTGGTCTCTGCCTACCCCTTACGGAAAAAAGCGTGATGATATGTACGTATGTTTGTTTTCAATAGTAAAATCTTTTGGTTTTTAGTGTTACTTAAGTAATGATGTCAATGTTCTTCTCTACCTAAATCCATTGAAACAATATATAGAAAATATTGTTTCAATATATAGAAAATATTGTTTCAATGGATTTAGGTAACCAGTATTTCTCAACGTCAGTGAATTATATTCTTGTAGGAAACAAATAATATCTTAAGCCGTAACTAGATAGGCAGACATAAAATTTTAATAAAACAAACATTTCTAATGATTTGTGTATAAAGAATGATAAGGTTCCCTTATTTACTTTAATAAAATAAATATTAATAATCTTAAAAGCTCTCTTTCCCTAAAACTTTTTTCTAAATTTGTTAAAATTAAAAAAAAAACTTTTATCTTAAATTATTATTGTCACCGAATTACATGAGTGTATTTTATTGCCTTATTACATATTTTATTGTTTATATCTTCAAATGAGCAGTTTCATGACATCTAACATATTTAGTGTGAACGCACATTTAGATTAAAAAGCAAGCGAACGGAAAAGGAGCGACCATAATCTTCTCTGCAAGACAAATACTTATCTTTATGGACAAGGAATCACGATTAACACCGATAAATTTTAAGGTTAGATTTATTTTATGGATTGGAAATCGGTACAAGCACGAATATATTGCGAAATTCAAATTTTGTAAGCATATTATGACTTGTGAACCCTTAATAAGAACGCAAAGTACGTTCTTATTAAGGGTCTCTTGCGCTTTCAATTTCGAATGGCCAGTAGCAAACATATAATTTTATATATACCCCAATTAATATACACAAAGATGTCCTTCCAGAATCAATTTTTTTAAAAAAAGGTAGATTTTCATCATCATTATACCTCCCCTCAGAGATTGCCTCAAAAAACGATCCTGAGCCACCTGCATTAACCGATTTCGCGCAAGTGTAAGGCGTCGCTCCATCTAGTGGAGGGTCGTCCTACACTGCATTTGCCGATTTGAATCTGAAGCAAATTGTTTACATTGTAGCAACCTCCGCGCAGCACGTTCTAACACGTAAACGTTTCGGCTCGACCGGGGAAGGTGTTATATGAATTTTACAAAATCTCATAAGAGCGGTAAAGTGAAAAGATAATGAGAACAAAGATGTAACGAAAATAAAAATGTCTCCACACGTCAATGAAAGATTAAAACTGCTCCGATATTCATTAAATCGATCCCTTCATTAATTATAATTGCACTTAATTAAAAGTGCAATAAATAAATTATTTTAAGCCTAATTAAGTTGACTATGCAAAACTGGGTGACACGTGTCGTGTGAAGGGCCAGTTAAGTGAAGACTAATCAAGGAAATGGTGAGTTTCACCAAATTAAAAGTTAATTATAATTACACACTTGACATATTAACTTTCATAGTTTCTCTTCTGTATTCAATAACTTTTTGCTTATTTTTTTATTTTATGAGTGGATATAATACATATTTCTACAATTCTTTTTACAACTAAATCCCTGAACACTTTAATGAATGAAGACATCACTTCAGTCTATCACTAGTCCACTGCTGAACGTAGGCCTCCCCTATAGATTGCCACAAAAGTTTGTAGCTCTCATTTTGGGGGGATTTTGCCATAGTTGCCACGCTTTGCAGGTGGGTTGGTAACCGCAGTTTATTTATTCAGATGTTCCAGGAAGATGCTGCTGTCCATTTTCTTTTTTTTCCCTCTGTCGACTTTTACGACACCCACGGTATGAGACGGGGTGGTAGATTCTCGAAGGCCGCCAGCACACGGCGACATGAAGTCTCTCAATTAAAAAAAAAACTATTTTTTGATTAACAAAGACTTTATAAAAGGGTTATAATAATATTAAAGAATGCATGAATGATGATAATCTCTGGGTATGAGATGATTGCTGTAAATTATTTTTAAAATGACTAAAAAGAAACAAAAAGTGTCCGCTGAGTTTTTTGCTGCTTCTCCCCAGGACTGATGCATTGGTTTCGAACCGAAAATTACGTTCAATAAGTATTATGTAAATATTGTATGTTTAATTTTCTTATCCTAATTATTAGACTTGGAAATATAAAATGAAAAAAAAGTGAAGTAGCTACCTTTAAATTATCTTTTACAGGACTCAGTGACGAGACCAGCAAAACGTTCACCTGATGGTAATTGCAACGTCTAGCCATAACAAATGCCGTGTCATCCAGATAACCATTTCCGTGGCCACCCCGAGACATCACTACCTAAGTTTCATACCAATAATTACCATAGTTAACAGTGCCCTTCAGACCGAAACACAGTAATGTATACACGTAACACAAAAACCCACGTTGACAGATTCATGCATAAGAATCCCATCAAGTTTTCTTAAATTTCGCATTTAAGTGATTATTACTACTCTACATTTCATCTTGAAGCAAACTATATAATTGGTGCTATAATTATAAAAACACCGCGTCTTTGTAAAACAGGTTCGGTCACAATTTCCCATATTTAGTCGTGCATACATTGCGTCAGGTACCTTTCACACTTAAAGATAGGATGTTGAAATAATACGAATCGAGGACGAATAATTTCTCGCGTATACAGATACACACGTGTGTTAACAAGGCTCGCGGCGACAGTTACGATTATTAATTAATGTTAATAACGAAATATATTAAAGTGAAAATGATCGAGAAGTGCGCACCGAACAATAATAAAGAAAAATACATGTGCGATAAACGAGCAAGCGGCTCACCTGATGCTAAGTTTTTACAGCTACCCAAACGTCCGTAACGCCAGAGAAATCGCGGGTGCATTTAAGAAAGGAGTATGCTCGGAACCACCTCCGCCTACGAACATCTGCAGAACTCGACATGTTTCTGATGAGTAGCTAGTCTTTAAGGAGAACGTAGGTTCTTTTCTGTCTGTTCGTTTCTGTTTTTTTGTTATATCTGTTTGTTACAGATTTATAGAAAATTGTTTGGTAGACAACAGTATCCGTAAAATTGGCCACACGATAAACTTGGAAGAAATCCTACCACCCTTACTGGTAGTATTTCCTCCAGGTAGGTACCACCGCAACGTAGATAAGCATTGAGAGTTAGTGTAATCACTGAGGCTACACGAGACTTTAAGTCTCAGAGAAACTGTTCCTGGGTGAACAACATTTATTTTGGGCAGTGGTTACACTTACCATCAGGTGAACGTTTTGCTCGTCTCGTCACTTTCTTCCATAAAAAAAATAAGTTTAGTAGTACTCGTAAAAGTGGCCATACGTTTTCTGTCGGCGAGCAAAGTTTTTTCTTTATTGCAAAAAGTCCACCAAGAACAGTTCTGAGTGGCACCACACTGCGCCAGTGACTTACGGACATCAGTTCTTAACTGGCATTATTCCCAGTGATTACACTCTCTTAGTGTCCCTTCAGACCGAAACAGAGTAATGTTTGCACAATACTGCTTCACGTCAGAATAACTGGCACTGAGGTGGTACCTACCTATACGGATTCCTGCATAGTACCCTACAACCAGTAATAATTCAGCTTAGCTGCAAGGGAATCGTTACCTTAGTTCATTTATACGAGTACAATCACTATCCTTGTTCTTAGCATTATCCTACTCGATCAGACGATGTAAATAAAGCATTAGAATTAAATGAAAGCTTCAATAAACACTTTATTTTTCCATCTGTGTGCAAGGTTCCTTAGATAACAGATGAAATAAAGTTCATTGGTTTTACCAATTACCAGTGTGTGTAAGCATGCATTTACTTTTTCGCTCTTGTGTGTTGTTTTGGCACCGCCGGGATTTGCGAGTTATCGAACTCTCGCCAGCCGGTCGCTTATCATATGCCTTATTGGATGCTTAGGATAGAAGATTTATTAAGGGGTTTCTTGAGTAAATGTTAGTGTAAATCGTTGTCGTGAAATATCACAAAGACGCGAGGCGGCCATTCATCCATGATTAATCGGAATCGTTTTTCTTATATATATTGCTGTATAAAAGGTAGCCTTTTTATGAAGTCCTTATGGCATATTTATGACGGTATTCTGTAAAATTTGTATTACTTCCATTGATATTAAATTTAGCTTTCTAAAGGGCAATTAACGAAAATGTTACAAGGTAAAGGATTGCCCTCGCATTGTATAGCTTATTTTTCGTCGTGAATCATCAAATTTGCAGCTTGCAGTTGCGTTATTGCATGGTTATTTTTTCGACCTGCAGTGTCGTGCAAAGCAAGCACTTTTTGTATGAAGGACTCTATATCTAGTGTAGTGTTTAAGGGAACTGTGAGCTATGCATTTGAGACTTAAGAACTGATGTCTCAGTGTGACGGGCGCAGTGAAGTGTCACACAGAATTTTTCTGGGTGACACAGCATTTGTTGTGGGTGGACGTAGCGCTTACGCGCGCACCTGATGGAGGTGAACGTTTTGATCGTTTCGTCACTATCTAAAATAAAAAAAAAACTTAAGAACTGATTTTTTGGCGACGCCTTGGTGACGTTGGGGTGACGTAGACAGAGCCTTTCTATTCAAAATTCTACTAAAAACTGTCACTGGCACGCATTGCACAAAGTTGAACAATTTGGTGGTCTCGTCGCTTACTGCTAGTAAAATTGCTAACTAGGCCGCTTTGATGAGTGAGACAGCGATATCCGACTGAGAGGGACAACGGCTTGAGATTTACGAAGTGGAAATGGTACCTTTAAAACGGTTACACCTCTAATTCGATTATTACACGTTATAATGCAAAGAGGCCCTCTATTACTTTTTTGCCTCTATGCATTAGTAATAATTACGGGAGCTTTGGCTTTGGCATTGATTTTAATGTGTAATAAAGACTTTTATAGTGTTTTAACAATGTCCATGTGTCTACTCTGTCTGGTTATCTCTACGAATGGACATATCTTAAAACTATTGAATGTGCCCGGTGTTTCGCAGCGAGACAGAATCTATACGATCCTAAAGATCAGCATGCTGAAGTGGCAATGGGCCGGGCATACAGCTGGTAGAACAGATAACAGTTGGGGAAGAAAGGTTTTTGATGGGGAACCTCTTACAGGCAAACGAAGCGCAGGACACCTCCCACTAGATGGACCGATGAACTGCACGGTTTTGCGGGAGGTTAATGGTTGCAGTTAGCATAGGACATGTTATTTAGGGGTGTCTATGGGGAGGACATGTTATTTGCGGATGTCTATGGCAGAGGCCTAGTGATGGACTCAAATGATGATGATGGTGAAGCCTAAATTATATAATTTTTTTACTTGATTAAAGTGACGGAACGAGCAGAACGTTCACCTGATGGTAAGTGCAACGTCGGTCCATAACAAATGATGTGTCACCCAGAACATTTCTGTGTGACACCAAACTGCGCCCGTCACCCTGAGACATTAGTTCTTAAGTCTCATATGCCCAGTAATTACGCTAGCTCTCAGTGCCCTTCAAACCGAAACACACTAATATTTCACATTACTACTTCACGGCAGAATAACTGGCCCTGGGGTGGTGCCTACCTAGACGGATTCCTGCATGGGACAGTAATAATTCAAAAAAGTTTAATTCTAAATGGATTCTGAATTCGCAGTCATTTTAAAGAATAATGTATCCGTAGCATAAAATGTCTATCAAAAACTTTTCGCTAACTGACACTTTATGTATACAGTTATACAAGAGAAAGTAAAGAAGTGTATCGTGCGATTCGAATTAGGATTTCCGTGGCCAATTATGAATCGAAACGAAGCGATGGTAAATAAAGCGTTATCTAAGGAATTTATCTCTTTTATCGTTTTGCATTGCGGTTTTTGATAGCAGATCTTGAAAGCGAAGCCGCTCGCAGAAGGCGGTGGACGGAGAAACCGATAACGCTCAATTTAATTGGATATCGGTACATGAATTTGTAATAAAACATGCACTTTATTCGCGAATTATCGAATGCTGAACATAACAATTAGAAATTCGATCGATAAAAAAGTTTCAGCCTATAAATGTCCCTCACACAGGCCTCCTCTAATTTCTGAGAGGGTTTTTTGGAGCTAGGAAGAATCCGCCACGCTGCTCCATTGCGGGTTGCCGGACTGCACATGTCTTCGAAATATTTTTTATTTCTCAGACATGCAGCTTTCCTCACGATGTTTTCTTCACCGCCGAGCACGTGGCAAATCAGCACTTAAAATTGCAAATAACAATTTTAGTGGTGCCGGCACCGGGAATCGAACCCAGGTCACTCGCGTACCATGATATTTAAAGCATGCGCCTAGCTCCTGAGCTACCACGGTTCGCTACATCGATAAGCAATCACCAATTTTCTGTTTAGATCCAACCGCTGTGCACAGGCCTTTTTAATTTTTGAGCGTGTTTTGCAGCAGGAAAGAGTCAACCACGCAGCTACCTATACGAGCTGGAGGACTTCATATTTCTTTGAAATATTTTTACTCAGACATGTAGGCTCAGTCGTTAAGGAAAACATCGTGAGGAAGGATGTCTTTCTTCACCGCTGAACACGTTAAATCAGTACTTAAAATTACAATTAACTGTATAGAGGTGCCGGCACCGGGGATCGAACTCACGACACTTAGTACCAAAACTGAGGCGGGCGCCCTGCCCATAAAAAAGTAAAAAGAAATTAAATATAAAACGCTTATTTACACGTCAATACTTAGCTTACAGGTAAATAATTGAATTTTTAAATATTTGTGCAGTGAGTTTCTTAATGATAATGATCAAATTCTGTTCTGGAGGTCTACTGTGTAAGTACTGGTAGGTTTCGGGATCGGTTTAATTCGATCCCGATTAACCTATATAATGAGGTTCAACACATACACAACAGACCTCCTGTTCTGAAACGAACCGAGATGCAACCTTATAAACGTCGCGCTGCTGCACCGTCTTTCTCTCATTTTTGAGCGCGTTTGGAGTTTTATTCTCAGATTCCCTTCCCAATGTTTCCCTTCACCGCCGAAGACTCGTTAGTTAGCAAATACGATTACCAAACAGACCAGGATTAATCCACTTATCGAAGATTATTCGATTATAAAAATAACGACTTCTTTACACACTTATTCTGTTGCTTCTCCAGTTACATTATTAAAATGTGTAATTAAAAAATATATGTCTACCTTTCTAAAAGTTTTAACCTTATCTCGATTTAAAAATACCAATAACAGCAGGAGATTAATTTGAGTACGGCTAAAATTAGCGTTTTAATCTAATATATTCATAATTAACTTGTTGCAATATTATTCGAAATTGAGACTGCGTAATTCGTACACATATCGACCGTTTTTAAGCTTCGGAAAGCTTGAACCGGTCTGAGATAATTGTTTACCGGTCTCCGGCTTACTGAATGTCGTAACCGAATTAATTGTTTTGAACTTTTTTCGATCACATTGCGTTATTAAATAAATCGCCTTGCGCCAAATTATATTTTAATAAAGCGTTTGACAACTGTGAAATGTTTATAGAATAAACGGTTCGAGGACGGTGGTATGAAAATCCCGTGGGTGTCGCAGCGATGGATTTAAGTATTATTATACAATAAAGCTAGTACTATGCGGTTTCTCTCGCGTAAAATGAACCGACGACATGATTGCGTCGTACGGCATGGTACCTTACTGACCTGAGTAATCACAGTTCAGCCTTTCTCGATACTATTCGGCTGTTCTATAGTCTAGAATCTTCTAAATGGAGTATCTAACGCAAATATATTTTTCTGCAATGGGTTAAAATACTTGTGGGTATCGCAGCGATGGTTTAAAGTATTATTATACACTAGCTGTGCCCTGTGGTTTCTCTCGCGTAAAAGAAACCGCCGACATGTATGTGTAGTACAGCATGTTACCTCACTGACCCGAGTATTCACGGTGCTGCCTTTCTCGATACTATTCGACTGTTTTATAGTCTAGAACCTTCCTAAATAAACGGAGTATCTAATGCAAAAATGTTTTTTCCGTTCAGATTAATATTTACTGAGATTAGCGCGTAATGTTTATGGAAATAAGCGGTTCGTTGTGCGGTGATTGACTGATATCGACGTATGAAAATCCTGTCTAATCTCGTGGGTATCACAGAGATGTTTATAAATATTATTATACATTAAATATTTGAAAGGTGAATAACGGTAAAAGATTTTTATGTTTAGAAGATCATTTAAAACATGATGTAATTTCAAGAGTAAAATTATTATGTTACAATTAATTATTGATGATGATGATGTTCTCCTAGCCGATTTCGACCACGGCGACAACTTCCGAATACTGTCGAGAGCCATCAACTGCGCAGGAGATATTATAGTGCCACAAGTGTACGCGCAAACACAGAGGCACTCACTCGTCCCAACCTACCCGCGCCCGATGTAACGCTGATGCGATAAGATCGGAGGTAGGCTAGGATGCAGTGTCAGAAACACGGGGACAATCACAACACAACCAGACCCGAAAACCAACAATTTGTGTTTTAGCACAAATGTTGGCTCCGGCTGGGAATCGAACCCAGGACCCGCCGCGTAGAAGTCAGGTACTCTGACCACTAGGCCACGCGGTCCTCATTAATTATTATGCAACATCTCAAAAGGTATTTTGCATATCGTCGTTTCTCGTCATTTTGTCCAATAAAAAAGACCTGAATACACATAGATAAAACTTATACAATTTATATATGTATCAACATAGAAATATATATATAACTGCTGTGCATAAGTAGTCTATTATATATTTAATACAAATACATATAAATTACATGGGCACCGCTGAAAATCAACGCCGCTGCAACATTGCGGCGGCACATGAAGTTTCGTGGACAGATTTTGCTCTATATTACTCACATAGATTAGTTAAATAGATAAGTGAATTACACTACTAAGTCACATTTACTTGACAGCTGTTATGTACTTCATGTATAATCGACAATGCTGTCAATTTTAAAAGATTTTCTCGTAACAGTTTCAGACTGTATTGTCACCGTTTGTAACAGTAAAGAAAGTTCATAGCTTAAAGATAAATGTTATATTTTTTTTGTATAAAGTGATGAAACGAGCAAAACGTTGACCTGATGCTAAGTACAACGTCTGCCCATAACAAATGCAGTGTCACCTAGAACATTTCTGTGTGACACCACACTGCGCTCGTCACCCCGAGACATCAGTTCTTAAGTCTCATATGCCCAGTGATTACGTGTTTGTTGAACAAATGTGTATTTCTTCATTCATTCACAAGTGTATGCACAAATGAGGCATTACCTCATCCTAACCTATGCTTAGGTAGGTTAAGATGCAGTGTCAGAGACACGAAGACAATCACAACATAACCAGAGCCTATGGCAAGTGACAGATGATAGATAGCAGCTGAGCATCTTCTTGCCGTCGTTTAAATAAATGCGGTTGTCAACCTGCTTTTTTGGTTTTTTTTTATTGGATAAACGAGCAAAACGTTCATCTGATGGTATGTGCAACGCCCATAACAAATGCTGTGTCACCCAGACCTTTTCTGTGTGACACCACACTGTGCCCATCACACTGAGACATCAGTTCTTTTCTCATATGTCCGGTGATGGTGGGCAATTATGATAATTTATCTAATATGAGAAGTTTGACATATGTTTTATGGAAATACCAGAAAGATATGCGTATGTCATCTCGTTTCATCTTATCTCAAACAAGTTCCGCAAAATACCAATGTTAAGCAAATGATGTGTCGATAAATATTGAGATATACGCGAGTGGGCGGAACTTGATAAGACACTTCCAAAGCTGGATAACGAAACCTCAAAGGCCACTTTAAATGAACACGAACTGCTTAAAACTTGCGTCATTCCTAATTTGATATGGAAGGTAATTTTAAAACTGTAAATTATGAATTATTTAAATTATATTTAATTATTTTTTCAGATATGACACACGGAAACGGGACGTGGTACGTCACTGCAGGCCGCATGATGCCAAGCTTCTGCGCTGGACTTTCAGGGGCTATGCATACGTAATTAAAAACATTATTTTTGATGGCGCAGATTCCATTTTATTGTACGACAAATTTTTGATTCCATCACAATAAACATATTTAAAGATACTAAAACTAAGTTTAGGTTCGAATACCCTTGTGTAAATAGAAACGACATATTATTATAATTCTTGTTTCAAAAATACACAAACGACCTACAATCATTGTTAATTAGAAGCGAAACGGTCTCATTTCGAACCGAAGCAGGTAAAATTCACGAATGTTTTGTTTGAAAAGAATTAAATACCAGCCAATGCAAACATGTGAAATGCCGAAACGGGTACGAAAACCTTTACTGGTGTTTGATTCTCTTTTTTCGTTACCCTAAAAGCTGCCTTTAGCATAATTACGACATCGCATGAAGTTGTTTAAGCATAGCTTTTAAGCATAGCTGTTGGAGATTGTTTAGAGAATTATTTTAATACCTTATTATAGTACACACTATGCCATCGGTAGTCAAATGTAAATATATATATGTAGCGACATCTATATCGCCACATGAGAAGCTCAAGAAATATTTCATACATTCCATAATCGCGCTATGAAAGTTTTCTGACATGCGAACTGTATATACAACATCTAAATATTAATACTAGGCTAGGAGGAGACGTCCTCCCCTGATCTGACCACCCGATCTGGCGGGTAGCTACCCTTTTCATTGGCAATATAATTCGCCAAACTGGTGACCCCGGTATGAACATCCGCAGCCAGCTTCTCCGAACCACAGCAACAACGTCATGGGCAGCTTTCACAGTCACAGCACAAGCCTACTGTCGGGCACAACGCGTGCTTCCTAGTCTCTCAGCCACTGAGGATCAACGGCGGCCCCTTCTCCTCAGGCTGACTCCTGAGGCATTAACACTTGTCTCCATACGTCTCGGCGCACTGAAGACCTGGACACAAGTTCACTGCAACGCCAGACTGTACCTCATCGCCTGACGTGTCAAGTTCTCCACGCTAACTATGTCTTCCAGTCTCAGCCCCCGCTGATGTAGCGACATCTATGTCGCCACATGAGAAGCACAAGTAATATTTCATACATTCTATAATCGCGCTATGAAACTTTTCTGACATGCGAACTATATATACAACATGTAAATATTACTAGTTGGAGGAGACGTCCTCCCCAGATCAGACCACCCGATCTGGCGGGTAGCTACTCTTTTCCTTGGCAATATCATCCGCCAAATATATATATCTTTTTTTTTAATTTATTAGAAACATTAACATTAATATGCCGTGTATCTGGCCGTGTGGTAGCGGCCAAAGAGAATCTGCCACCCCATGTCATCCCGTGGGTGTCGTAAAAGTCGACAGAGGGAAATTGAAACCAGGAGATGGGCAGCAGCATCTTCCTGGAACATCTAAATAAATAAACTGCGGTTGCCAACCCGCCTGCCAGGCGTGGCAACTATGGCAAAATCCCTCCAATATGAGAGCTACAAACTTTTGTGGCTTTCTATGGGGGAGGCCTATGTTCAGCAGTGGACTTGTGATAGGCTGAAAAGACGACGATTTAAACCCTAAAATTAAGCAAGAAATAAAAACAAATAAAAATAATCTTATTATATCACCTATGTAGATGTAGCAAGATTCTAAATCATTCATTTTTTAAAGTTTGCTCGTGTAGTAGCAAATATATCAACATCAGTACAATCGCGAATAAAGGATTTCATGATACGTTGTAAGGCGCTCCTATTTAAATCTTGCATATAAATATAAGACCAGGGATACTTGAACTAGTTGCCTGTCTGGCAGATAGGATAGAGTATCGGGCAAGCGACCCGGCCTCCCGAGCTACTACTGTCTCCCCCTGCTCCTTCCAAAATAGTAGTATCCTACACCTTATTGTTCCTTTCCCAACCTCTCATTCCCTACTCCAAGTATCTAATCAAAAGTACTCCAATCGCAATGGGGGGCAAGAATTTCAACTCGTACCTGAATGGCGGCTACGTGCTTCGCCATCCGTTACGTCTCGTCGTCCCTGCGGGAGCGAAAAGTGAATTACGCATGTAGTCTCTGCCTACCCCTTATATGGGAAAAAGGCTATTTATAAAGTGCGGTGTTCTCTAATTTACCAACTTTTATTTAGTCGTATGTAGGCGCTTTTTACTTTAAATCGGGGATAATCTAGGGTCGGATTTGGTACTGATAGCTTGAATCCTGGAGACAGACTTTGGATCCTTTCCTATCTCGGAAAATCAAAAAGTTCACACGGGATGACTAAAAAACCTAAATAAACGCGAACGAAGTCGCGGGCATTAACCAGTAATCTATATATTTACAGACCACAATGAGTTTTTTGGGCCGCCATTTGAGCGAGTCCTTTGATCCTTATCGTGCGTGTGGGGGATCTTTGAGTGTATCCTAACTTTAATTAAACTTGACGTGAATGACTTTAAAAGCTGTTTAATTGGTCTTTAACCGGCTCCACGCGGCAGTGGTTGCGCTTGTGACACGTCACACTTTAATTAAAACGTTGTACGTTAGAGTTTTAACGGCTCCTACTGACCCCATCAACGAAGAAGGGCGTAATACTGAGAAGCGAAAACTGCGACTTTAAAGAGCATTAAAAGTGCGATAATAAAACATGAAATTATGACTTAAATTCATTGAGTTTATATTTCTTCAAATTAAAATATATTTAGTAGTGTTGTCCTGATTTCGTTTTACAGCGTTATACGTGCACTGCTTTTTATCGATTTATGAAATATTACCGTTATACAGTTTAAATTTTATTCGGAAATGTGGAAATCGATTTATAATACGAGTATCAAACAGTTTCGAATATCGTTAACATTTAACGGGAGTTTTAATCATAAATATTATCATTCCGTGCACAATACAATTAACTAAATATTTTTTTTTATTTCTCAAGCGTATTGAATAAGCAGTATGCGTATTTGGAGTAACAGCTGTGGGGTGGCGCTGTATGAGAGCCTTCCATTCTCTGTAGCGTCGTAACAGTACGGTGTCGACTGTCCCAACTTTTGATGATTACTGTGTTTCAGCCTCATTATTATAAAAATATTGTACCAACCGCCCTTAATTTAACGCGCAGCAATCGACTAAAGCAAGTGCTTATTTTTTAAGGTTTGGAATTTTTAACCGACTACAAAGGAGGTTTTCACTTCGTCTGTAAATATTTTTTTGTGTCTACCACCATCTAGATGGTGTGGCGATGGGCTCTCCAGTATCTCCCATTGTCGCCGACATTTTCATGGAAGACTTTGAGGAGAAAGGCCTCCGTACTTCTCCTGTAAATCCAAGATTCTACAAGCGGTATGTAGATGATACTTTCACAATTTTACCATCGCATAAAGTAACTGCATTTCTAGACCACTTTAACTCCCTAAACTCTAAAATTCAATTTACAATGGAGTTAGAGGCAAATAACTCTTTAGCTTTTCTGGATGTGTTAGTAATTCGGAATCCTAATAACACCTTGTGTCACACTGTGTATAGAAAAAAGACCCATACAAATAGGTATTTAAATGGTGAATCTCACCACCATCCTTCACAGTTAGCTACCGTGGGTAAATCTTTGTTTCAGAGAGCACAAGGGATCTGTGACAGTAAACACCTGGCCGCCGAGCTTCAGCATGTCAAGCAAGTTTTGCAAGACAACAAGCTTCGGGTTCCGCGCCTTCGTCGCAGTGACCGAGTGAAGCCGGCCACAGTCGAGCGTGTACCTGCTGTTCTTCCATATGTCAGAGGAGTCACGGACAAGATTGGCTATATCTTGAAGCGAGCTTCTATAAGAACATTTTTCAAGCCGCCGAAGAAGATAAGTCAATTTTTACCTTCTGTCAAGTGTAACATCCCTCTACAAGATGCAGGAGTATACAAGCTGGATTGTGAATGTGGTCTCTCTTACATAGGGCAAACTAAAAGATCCATTAAAACCCGCGTTAAAGAACACATAGCTGATGTGAAGCATCGACGCTCTAGGAAGTCTGCAGTCTGTGACCATGTTCTGGATCATCCCAACCATTACATCAGATTTGATAGACCACAAATCCTTGCAAAAGAACACCGATTCCTACCAAGGATGATTCGCGAGGCTATTGAAATTAAAAAACATCCTAATTTCAATAGGGAAGATGGTTGGGTATTACCACCGGCTTGGGATCCTATTATTAATAAAATTAAATCAAAAACCAAGCATACCACTGCAAGGCTTCAAGACACAGTAAGCTCTTTCTGCGTAGATCGGACTACAAATAATAATTAAAAGCTGAAGGTACTCCGGGTTAACTATGACATCGGGACAACTGTCACCTCAGTCCCCCCGTGACCATGGGTGCTGTAAAGCGTCCGAAACGTCGGGTAAAAATAGTTCAAAAATGAAACGCGATAAAATCCGTAAAAAAGTAGTTTTATTTAAATAGGTCTTTTTATTCATACTTATATTATAAATGCAAAAGTAAGTCTCTCTGGCCCTCTGTCTGTTTGTTACATTTTCTCGGTCATCAAGTGGACGAGTGATAGGCCGAATTGACGATGATGATGTCATTGATTGGCGTAGAGCAGGGGTCGGCAAACTCTTTTGGCCGCGGGTCTAAATCGACCAAAATTTGAGTATTAAAGAGACGTTTTGGTCAGAGATGTCTGCCTACCCCTCATATAGAAAAAAGGCGCGACTGTATGCATGTATGTACAAACAGTAAGTTATAGTGACAACATGTCATTCGGTGGATTTTCCGCATAACAGTCGTATTATATAAGTATAAATAAATAAAACGTTTTTAAGCATTACCAATGATGCCAACGATTTCAATCTGCTACTGCCGCCTTCATCGTTTCCTTACGTTATAAAAATCAATGTAATTTAATTTTACAAACAGTAAGCGACGCTGAAACGACTGTGGCCATAATTCTGATTACAAAATGTTTGATTGAGGTATTTTTTACAGTCAATTTACAAGCTGCTATCAAAACGATAAAATTTATGCGACCCGTATATTGCGTCGTCAGAATACTTTTGGAATCGTATTAAAATAAATTTATATGTTTTATTATTGGTAAATATTATGTGTGTGTAAATATTATGTTAATTATTAGTATGATTTTAATTTAATCAACAAAAAACAAAAGACGGGCCAAATACCGGCTACTACCGATGCTTAGAAAAAGAAATTTAAGTGTTGACTACAGATTAAAAAAAAATACTAAAGTAGCATTTCACTCGTGTTGATGGTAGTACTGTACTGGTGGTAGGTTTTCTGTGTAGGAATCTGTCTAGGTAGTTACCGCAGAGCCAGTTATTCTGACGTGAAGTAGTAGAAGAAGTGTGCATACATCGATGGCATTCGATCTGAAAGGTAGTGGAGCTAGGGTAATTACTGGGCGTATGAGATGTAAGCACTGATGTCTCAGGATGCCACACAGAAATGTTCTAGGTTATGGGTAGACGTTGCACTTAGGAGAGCTTTATAAATATATATATATATATAAAAAGAAAACTTGTTAAGATTGGTAACGTTTTCACAACAATGCGGTGTTAGGTTTAGACGATAGATATCTTCATAGAAAGAAACTGGCAGTGCCGCGTATTCGTTAAAAAAATGGTGCTCCACTAGGCTTCCTCCTATTTTGACGACAGCGTGGCGTAGTGGTTAGCGTACCTGACTTTTGAGCCAGGTCCTGGGATTCCCCAGCCGGAGCCAACACTTGTGCTAAAACATAAATTGTTGCTTTTCGGGTCTGGTTGTGTTGTGCATGTGAAATTTATGTCTGTAAAACGCACCCGCGATACAGGAGAAAATTAAAATGTGTGGCATTCCTTTTTTCTTAAAGTAGTGCATTTTATAGACATAAATAGCACATCTACAAACACCCGGCAGAAACTACTATGTGTAAGGAGGGCTAGGACCCTCCAGCATCACGACTATATACGGGGTTGTCACATTAAACCGCCCACATCGTGATTTTTCTGACGACACTCTCCCTCACAGTAACCTCCGTTCCTCCGCTCTTCCGCTTCAAATAAATTAAAAAAAGGTGTTGCTAGCTCAGTTAATATTTTTTTAAAGGAGAAAGTGAAGAGACGCGCAAAACGATGGTAAGTGCAACATTGGCCCATAAAAAATGCACCAAATGGAGCGCTGTGGAGCTCGTCACCCTGAGACATCAGTTCTTAAGTTAATTTAGTGGAAATGTAACTGAAGAATGTTTTTTTTTTTACTATGAATTAGTTATTTTCTGTATGATAAATATTGTTTGTTTCCCAAATAAATTAAAAAAAAGTCTCATATGCCCAGTAATTGCACTAACGCTTAGTGCTCTTCAGATATAAACATACAAACCACGTTTGCATACTTCAGCTTTACGGCAGAATAACTGGACTAATTCCTGCATAGAATCAGTTTAAATTTTAAAAATGCAGAAATTGTCATAAATCTGAACATCGGCAATCAACAAGACGGTTAGACGGCTAGCTTTAATTTTATAGATCACGAATCAAATTACAAAACTGAGTTGATAAATCACACGCGCATCAGACATTAAGTATAATTGCTAGGGGAAGAGTTTATGGGTCTGCATTCTGTCGATGATTTTATTTTTTACTGAATTAATTGATACTGATCCCCGTGTTTATATTCAGAGACACGATCCTTAGATCTGTCTGTCACCAGTGTTTTGATGAATGGATAACGTAATATTAGAGTCGAAAAGCTTTACTTTAAATATCAAGGTCTGTTACATAAGTATGGTTCGATAAATTAAATCAATTAATATGATTTAAAAAAAACGTGAAGTAACAGCCTATTAATGTCCCACTGCTGGGCACAGGCCTCCTCTCATTTTCGAGAGGGTTTTGGAGCTGGAATCCGCCACGCTGCTCCAATGCGGGTTGGCGGATTTCACATATCGACGAAATATTTTATACCTCTCAGACATGCAGGTTTCCTCACGATGTTTTCCTTCACCGCCGAGCACGTGGTAAATCAGCACTTAAAATTGCAATTAACAATATTAGTGGTGCTGGCATCGGGAATCGAACCCAGGTCACTCGCGTACTATGAAATTTAAAGCGAGCGCCTAGCCCCTGAGCTACCATTTCCTGTACATTAGGTACTAAACTGGTCATTAAATATAGGTAACACTTCAGATCAGAGATGAAGATCCATATGAAGTGAATACAAATAAACAAAAAATTATAAGTAAATTGTCGTAAGGTCATAAGGAGAGGGTCATTAAAACGTACTAAAAATATTAGTATATTTGCTAGTCGAAAATGCTAATCCATACTACTAAGACTAAGAACTTTATTTATTTATTTATTTTAATACCGCAAAACCTACAGCCAACTATAAGAAAATAGTTACAAACAAATAAGCCAATTACAAGTTTTCACAGGAAGAAATAAAATTGCATTGCACGACAGACACTTTATATATATATAGATTACTGTGAATTAAGATATATTACTACTAAAACTAAGAGTAATTAATTTATAAATAGCCCTACTAATAGTGCAAAGATCAACCTCATCATAGTCTTTACAAAGTTGATTGAATAACTTACAGTCCCCAATAAAAAATGCATTTTTTCTATAATTTGTGTTACAGTAATGTATTTGTAAGAGATTGTTGTATCGCAGCGAACGTGAAGGAATTGGTATATATATAATCTTTTCAATAATTCAGGGCAGTCTATGTGATTTTGAGTAAACTATGACAAAAGCATAAGATCAGCTACGTATCGTCGAGTAGACAGAGGAAGAAGATGAAGACGACAACACTGCGACTCATAACTTAAACATGGAAGTTTAAATTTAGAACGCACATATCGAAAGAATCTTTTTTGAACAGACTCGATCCTGTTCACATAAATATTATATTGTGGATACACACACTTGGCATGCGTATTCAAGATGACTTATTAAAGCACACGCAAATGTAGACACAGGTACTGTATACAATCGACTATGCTGTCAATTTTATAAGATTTTCTTCGTAACAGTTTCAGAATGTATTGTCAACGTTTGTAACAGTAATGAAAGTTCATAGCTTAAAGATAAATGTTATATTTTTTTTTGTATAAAGTGACGAAACGAGCAAAACGTTAACCTGATGGTAAGTGCAACGTCCGCCCACAAAAAATGCTCAGACATCAGTTCTCAAGTCTCAAATGCCCAGTGATTACGCTTGCTCACAGTGCCCTTCAAACCGAAACACAGTAATGCTTGCACACTACTGCTTCACGGCAGAATAACTGGCCCTGGGTCGGTACCTACCTAGACGGATTCCTGAATAGGAATCCTACCACCAGTTATATTTAAAAATAGATATAAAGAATGCAAATAGAGTTCAATAGCGTGGTATAAGTGTACGAGGCGTGCCCCTTTATCTATAGTCGATTGTATTTATGAGCAATAACGTTGAGCGCGGCGCCTATGACGTAGAGTAAGAGTAGTTTCGATTGACGTGTTTATGCGACGACCTCAGCTAATTGTTGATTTTGACCACACACGTTGTTAAGAGTTCTTTAATTAATGTTATCCGAAATTAGGCTTTAATTATAAGGCGGGTTATATAAAATAGATAAATTATTGACGAAATTCTAATAGATCTCGCCGTATTAATCTTCCTTGTCTTTCAAAAGCTTTTCAATTTAATAATTGCCTAAGTCTGGCTTTTAGATTTTGGTCAAAAGGTTTATAGCCGATATTGAGTGTGCGCCGTGTGGTGGCGGTTCGTTAAAAGAATACTACCACTCCATCTCATCCAATGGATCTCGTAAAAGGCGAGTAAGGAATTAAACTGCACTGTGCACCCAACAGCGCATGGTGGCGATGGGCTCACCACCTATCACACCAAGTGCATTATATTGTTTTGGTGAAACGTGGATTGTGGCAGTCATCTGTTTTTGCAGTGAGTGCCCAGTCTCTGACTACCCCTTATGGGATACAGTCGTGATCTTATGTATGTACGAGTATGTATGTTGACCACGTAATATCATTCAGGTTAAAAGCCAAAAAGTGTCGTTTATGTAGGAGATATACATTCTTAATGCAAATACAAACACTCTTTTTACTAGTTTTAAGTTAGTAACATAATTCAATAATATGTGGTACATTAGTTTCGGCTGGACTTCGAACTTGGGGTCTATGATTCAGTACAGAGGTATGGTTGCAAACTCGCACGGTCACGAAAAGGCGTAAAAAGGAATTAGTCAGACGTGAGTCATTGTGCTCCTGTTTCATATCATCTTAGATTACCGCAATTAATATGTTAGTTTCTCGGTCGGCATCAGTAATGTAGTTGTTTTTTGCTGCGTGTTAAAAATTTTAGCGTCACATATGAATTTATATTTTATATGGTTGATACAGAGTAGGAATAGTAATACAGAGGAGCGACAAAGCCGTCTAGAGAGAACAATTGTGCGGTAAGTGCAGGGCGAAGAAGCGATCTATACTTGCCTCAGCAGTATGAGACCAATGTTGAAGCGTAAAGTCACTATTATTATTAAGCTATTTATTAATTGAGGTACACATTATAAATTATGGTACACACCACGTGTTTTCAAAATAAATGAAGAATTGAGTTGCCTTCCATTCCACACAGTTTTTTATTTACAGTAATTCGAATTCCGTCCATCTATGTATTCAGTGATCGCGTGATTTGGTTCAAAGTTATTAGTGTCGATTCTCTTGCTCAGCATGTAAACTGATTTTATGCTATTGCTTTTTTCATTAAAAATTACTACAAGAAAGAAATGGTATAATTTTTTGAACCTGTCAAATATTGATAATGTTTGGATTCGAACTCAAGAACCAGAAGTGCTCTGATCACTAAGCCACGATAAAGCTTGTGACGCTGGAATTATTTAGCAAGTTTTTAAGCTTGTTTAAGCGACCGTTAATCTGCTATTTAATTGCACCTGTTCATTTTACTTGTCTAATGAAGCAACTGGAAAAGAGCTCAATCGTTTATAACGAAGCTGTTTTGAATTTAATAATACTGTATATTTGATTTTAAGCATTGGCATTTTATTTTGAATACATGTTAAAGCGTATAAATTACGGTCCGGCCGCTGAGAGAAGGCGTCCCTGACAGGTCGTGATCGAACGGAAGTTGTAACTTTGAAGTGGCGAAGAATTTAGGATAAACATATTATTATCAATATCACATATTGACGAAAAATATCATTAAGAATAATGTCATCTTACAATAAAATTAATTCATCATCATCATCATTTCAGCCTATTACTAGTCCACTGCTAAACGTAGGCCTCCTCCATAGATTGCCACAAAAGTAACTAGCTCGTTTTGCGGGGATTTTGCCATAATTGCCACGCTTGGCAACCGCTGTTTATTTATTCAGATGTATCAGGAAGATGGTGCTGCCCCTCTACTGGTTTTCATTTTCCCTCTGTCGAATTTTACGACACCCACGGGATGACGTGGGGTGGTAGATCACTAAAGCCGCTACCACAATTAATGTTATAATATTGCGCTAAATTTAATCCATACTTATATTATAAATACGAAAGTAACTCTCTCTGTCCCTCTGTCTGTTTGTCTTTTCACGGTTTAACCACTGAACCGATCTTGACGAAAAAATTCGTCAAATAGATAGCTTGCATCACTGAGACGGACATAGGATACTTTTTATCGTGTAAAATCAAATAGCTGTAATAGATTATATAAGTTATTTAAAGACTTGTATCCACATAAATAAGAAAACAATAGAACTGACAGACGTCAGGAATGCTTTAGCTCTGCGACCGGACAAGTAAGTAGTTATATTACTCAGTGGCTATTTTAAAAGAGAAATATTTGTTAATTTATTATATCTATCTGAGGTAGTATACCTAATACCTATATACGAGTATGTTAAGTCAATGATCGGATGCGGCATTTTATTTAGTTTAAAGTTGTTTTGAAATGGACGCTGTATAAATTTGCCAGGAAGATATTATCCAAGCCGAGGTTGCCTCTCGGGAGCCCTTTAGCTGGTAACCCACCCATAAATAAATTTTACGGCTCAGCTCCCCTTGCGATCGGTCACTTTTCTATCCGGCGCAGCTGCAAAAACCCTTGAGCTTACAGTCATAAAAAGATATAGTAGTAGGATGGTCATCGCTCTTAACTACTTATTATAATTCTTAATAAAATCATAACTAATAACACTAAAAAAAACATATCCTATGTCTTTGCAGTCAGTCTATCCGAACAGATATAACTATATTCAAATTAATAACTATTAAAAATTTGCTAACATATTAATAGTAGTTAATAGAATCAGGCGTTACTGTGCGGAAATCCATTATAATGAAGGAAAGTAAGTTAATTTGCTAAGATCCGCATGCAAACTATAAAAATGGTGTATATTACCTAGTTTTTTAAAGAGCACCACCCGCCCTCCCGCAGTAGTGTGCACAAGCCAACTAACATACATAACATATACACCACTGAAATCTAGAACACGACACGTGTTTCACCCCAAAACGAGGCAATATCAAGTGTCATACACTTGTTTCGCCTCGTTTTGGGGCGAAAGACGTGTCGTGTTCTTGACTTCAGTTGTGTATATTATCTAGTGGTAGTATTGTAGTGGTCGGTTCATGGTGGCGGCGTTAGTTTGCTTGTGCACGCTACTGAGGGTAGGCGGGCGGTGTTCTCCATTATACATTTCTATATTTTGCATGCGGATCTTAGCAAATTAACTTACTTTCCTTCATTATATTAAAAGTAGTTAATTAGTTTTATATTTTAAATTCGTCGTTGTATTATATAGCTAACTAGAAACCGCGGAGCTTCCAGCGGTTGTCATGAGACCCACTCTAGAATTTCGATTCAAGTCCCAGCTGTAATCTTCACTGCACATAAATGGCACGATTTTAATTGATACAACATCGCATGGTGGGAAACAATTAGCCGGCAAGCGTTACGGACCATTATTAACATACTGGTCGAGACATGCACGACGACATACGTAATGATAAACAGTGGAAAACGTGTTAGTGTAAAGCAGTGGACAAATATTTGCAATTTATTATGTCCTGGATGCATTATTCTGTCACGTTATGAGTATGTGTAAATAAAAACGACATAAAACAAGAAAAACAACACAAAAGGTAGTTAAAACAAAGACTGCCAATATAGACACTAATATGTTACACTGAAGACTATCACGTGGTCTAGTGGTTAGAGCAACTGAATCCTAGTCGTAGTCGCCATCATCATCATCATTATTTCAGCCTGTCACTAGTCCACTACTTAGGTCATAGGGAGCCACAAAAGTTTGGAGGGATTTTGCCATAGTTGCCACGCTTTGCAGGCGGGTTGGCAACCAAGTCGTAGCCAACATCTGTTCACAATTTGTTGGTTTTTGGGTATGGTTGTGATGACATTATTCGTGTCTCTTACAGTGCATACTAACCTGCCTCTTATCTTATCGCATGAGTGACAACATAGTATAGTAGGTTAGCCGAGTGGCTGTGTGTTAACGCGTACACTATGATATCTCCTGCGCAGTTGACAGCTTCCGAAAATATTGGACCTTCCTAGTAACGATGATACAAATTATGTTACCTGGTCTTATAAGTTGGAATATATATAACCCTATACGAGTCGCTGTATATAAAAAAAATGGTAGCCAGTCATGCAAAGAATTACAGAATAGGTACAGTTTGCTAAGAGAAAGGCAGAATCAGAATAAGTTCAGACGTTTAGGTTAATAAATAACACATTTACATTAAATGATGTATTATATAAAAGTCCCCTTGAGGCTTTGCCTTTGGATTCAAAAATGGTAAGAGTAAGTTTAGATCATGATGTAATTAATTTTAGATAATACAAGTTCATAAGGCTTACTTTCCTATTTGTTTTCTCCGTATTCTAAATAATATGTAAATTGATATGCCTGTAATCTGATATTAATACATGTGATGAATTATAAACTTTAATTTTGTTAAAAATAATGTACTAGTAAATTAAAGTAAAGTTTCAGCCTATAAATGTCCGACTGCTGAGCACAGGCCTTCTCTCATTTCTGAGAGGTCTTTGGAGCTAGGAAGAATCCGCCACGGTGCTCCAATGCGGGTTAGCGGACTGCACATGTCTTTGAAATATTTTTTATTTCTCAGACATGCAGGTTTCCTCACGATGTTTTCCTTCACCACCGTAAATCAGCACTCAAAGTTGCAAGTAACAATTTTAGTGATGCCGGCACCGGGAGCCGAACCAAGGTCACTCGCGTACTATGAAATTAAAAGCGAGCGCCTAGCCCCTGAGCTACCACGGCTAGATAGTTGTAAAAATACAGCGGTACTAGATAGTTGTAAAAATACTACGAATTCGGTTAGCTTAATCGGGAAACCTGTTAACCGCCGAGGTGACTATAAGTTTATTTAAAATCATAACCTGCGTTAGAATATATTATAGATCCGTCCGTGTAGCCGTTGCAGTCAGGTACTTTGAGCTTGCTTTATATTTCAAAGTACGACGGGTTCGATCTTCAGTGTCGGCACAATCAAAGTTCTTGAGTGCTGATTTTAATGAGCTGATTACTCAGCAGTGAAGGAAACAACTGAGCTAATAAGCCATAAAACGTTTGTAATTGTGTTTATTTTACAAAGATAAGAAAATCTTATAACCACATAAAGTAACGCAATATACGTCGGCGCTGCCAATTTAGGTAACTTAGAATTGTTGGATCGGAACGTTGATGGCAATTTCCTCATTAATAATACAACTTGTTTTGCCCGCAGGAATGTTTTCTATGGAATGGTACATTTGAATCGTTTGTTGATCCGATTGCAGGTGAACGCGTCCCGTGCATCATTTATCGATTGACATACTTGTTTTTGAGCGCAAAATATTTAGAATTTCGATCGGGAATTGTTGCAAACGGACTTTGCAATACTGTCGAAAAGTTTTAAGAATCGATATCTGATTGAATTTTGTGAATACTTCATTTTTTGTAATATTTGTCATTTCATTTCTTGAATCGGAATCGGTGGCAATAATATGTATATACTATATAAAATTTAATAATATATACACATAGTAATATTGGCAACCTCGTACCGGATAACGCAGTGTAGGGTGCCCGCCAACTAGACAGAGCGATGACCTGCATCATTTTGCGGAAGTCGATGGATGCAGGTGGCTCAGGTCCGTGTTTTGTGACAATCAGAAATGAGAGGAGGCCTGTGCTCAGCAGTGGGATATTTATAGGCTGAAACTTTTATGGGGGAGACCTGTGTTCAACAGTGTAGTAAGTTAGTCAACAGTGCAGATATGCTGAAATGATGATGATATTAAAATTTGGCGCATTTGATTTAAACAAATTGCGGAGCTCTGTTATTATGGCTGATTTTTTTATATGACGCCCCACACTAGGACTTATCCTGTATCGTGAATGAGTTCTATAGACTTATATTTAACATATACAACACTACCAGACACGAAAACCAACGATTTGTGTTTGTGACGAACCCAGGACCCGCGGCGGAGAAGTCTAATATTCTGACCACGAGTCTACGCGGTCCCGTCTTCTTTTAATTTTATTCTAAGCTTCACTATAGATATTTTAAACGAAAGAGCCCATCTCCTTCGTTTGTAAAGACATGTAACTGATAAGTCATGGTTGCAATTAAAATGTTCATTAATCTATCAAAATTTGATTAATTAGGTGAGGTGAAATGCCTTAAAGTTGTACTAAAACCTAAAGAAAAGTAAAAAAGTAAAGTAACAGCCTATAAATGTCCCACTGCTGAGCACAGGCCTCCTCTCATTTCTGAGAGGGTTTTGGAGCTGGGAAAAGTCCGCCACGCTGCTCCAATGCGTTGCGGTTGGCGGACTTCACATATCCTCGAAATATTTCTATTCCTCGGAGATGCAGGTTTCCTCACGATGTTTTCCTTCAACGCTGAGCTCGTGGTAAATCAGCACTTAAAATTGTAGAACAAATTTAGAGGTGCTGGCACCGGGGATCCTAAATTTTCAACAAAATATTGCAAGCAAAGGCTTATTTGTAAATACGATACCAACACAATTTACTGAAAAATGAGAACGGGTCGAATTTAACTCGGAATGTATAATTTGTATTTTAATTGTAACCGCTTACGTTTTGCGTTTCAAGTTTCTGCATAATAATGCAGTTTCTGAATCATACAGATTCATTTTTCTCCCGCTGTATTTAAGACTACATTGTGTTACAATAAATTTTAATAAATTATTTAGAAACAATTTAATTTAACTAAATTAATTCATAATGATTTCTTATATTTACGCGAACACTACACATTTAAATGAAACACACATTTCTGCGTAGATCGGACCACAAAAAATAATTAAAAGCTGAAGGTACTCCGGGTTAACTATGACATCAGGACATCTGTCACCTCAGTCCCCCCGTGACCATGGGTGCTGTAAAGCACTCGAAACGTCGGGTTATAAATAGTATAAAATTAAACGCGATAAAATCCGTAAAATTAGTTTCATTTAAATAAATTAATTCATCTTGTTACATTGCATTTTTCAAGTATTCCCCCACCATCCGGGCCGGTTTTGACAACGGCGAAATCTTTTAAGTGTCCAGAGGTGGTGTTCTATACAGAACTGTTACTATAATTATAACTGTTACTGGTGGTAGGATTCCTATGCAGGAATCCACCTAGGTAGGTACCACCCCAGGGCCAGTTATTCTGCCGTGAAGCAGAAGTGTGCAAACATTTCTGTGTTTCGGTCTTTCGGTTTGAAGGGCATTGTGAGCTAGAGTAATCACTGGGCATATGAGACTTAAGAACTGATGTCTGAGGGTGACGGGCGCTCTGTAGCGTAACACAGATATGTTCTGGGTGGCAAAGCGTTTGTTATGAGTAGACATTGCACTTTACACCGGATGAACGTTTTGCTCGTTTTGTCACTCTATCCAATTAAAAAAAACTTTTTAGTGTTCATCTCAGTACCAAATACTCTGTAGGCGACCAATACAGTAAGGCACAATGTAGAAAAGCAACTAAACTGAAAGGTCTAAATCCCTTTCAAGTTAAAATATAAAATTTAACCTACGAATCCGTAGCGGATAACACAATACATTCTCAACATATGTTTACGCAAAGAGAAAGAAAATTTGCTATAAGCAATTGCGAAGACAATTTGTCCAAACCTCGCAAACGAAATGATATACAATTCGAAAAGCACACGAAATAAGCGTAAACACAGAGCGGAGGGGCAGGGGTTGGCAATTGAAATCGTAATTCTTATGTCCGCACTTTCGATGCCGCGGGCGATCGCTTTTGCACTTATGTGAGCTTCGCAAGGAGGCTCTCAAGGCTCAGTGCAGATCTCAACTGGCGATAAAATTTGTACGTAGGTAGCTATTGTAAATGTTACAAAGGATAATTTAGGTAAATCTTCACGCCTGTAATGTAATAGAAGCGGATGGTAAGTTTAAAACTGTTTTTGTTGGTGAATGCAACATTTATACTGATGGCGATAAAATGTCGTCGTCGTCGTCGTCGTTTTAGCCTATCACAAGTCCACTGCTGAACATAGGCCTCCCCCATAGATAGCCACAAGTTTGTAGCTCACATATTGGAGGGATTTTGCCATAGTTGCCACGCTTGGCAGGCGGGTTGGCAACCGCAGTTTATTTATTCAGATGTTCCAGGAAGATGCTGCTGCCCATCTCCTTGTTTTGTGTCGATAAAATGTATCCCACTGAATATGTGCGCGTTCGTACTTTTGATATTGTTGCTTTCATTGATTGTTTTTATGAAGGGATAGAGTTTAACCATTTCTTAACCTATGAATGTTTAAATGTAATCAAATTGTTTTATCATTACACTTGTATAATCCGTGAACCAAGTGACGGTGTGGACGGTGGTGAAAGTGTGGTGGCGACTACTTACTACGGGAACTTAACACACCCTTTAATCCCTTGCGTATATTTGTAGCCGACTAAGAAAAATCTAAGCCGTGTGGTAGCGGCTTAAGAGAATCTACCACCCAATCTCATACCGTGGGTGTCGTAAAAGTCGACAGAGGGAAAATATAAATCAGAAGATGTGCAGCAGCATCACCTGGAACATCTGAATAAATAAACTGCGGTTGCCAACCCGCCTGCCAAGCGTGGCAACTATGGCAAAATCCCCCCAAAAAGAGAGCTACAACTTTTGTGTTGCCAATCTATGGGGGAGGCCTATGTTCAGCAGTGGACTAGTAATTTGTAAAGTATTTGCTTAGAAATCATTCATCATCACCTTTTTAACGATTTTTTTCCATGATACTCACACATTGCTTACCTCTATCGTCAAAAGTTTTTAATAAATAGATAGTAAAATAGTAATTTTTAGTACAACGGTCCTCGAAGCGGTCTATATACAGATAATGCAATACATACATAAGATCACGACTGTATCCCATAAGGGGTAGCTCTGACTACCACACTGTACCACTGGGCAATCACTGCAAAAACAGATGATTGCCACAATCCACGTTTCACCAAAACAATATAATGCACTTGGTGTGATAGGTGGTGAGCCCATCGCCACCATGCGCTGTTGGGTGCACAGTGCAGTTTAATTCCTTACTCGCCTTTTACGAGATCCATTGGATGAGATGGAGTGGTAGTGTTCTTTTAACGAGCCGCCACCACACTACACTACACTATACTGTGTATAAAGTTTTCTATTCTATATTTTCATATCAGTGACTTTTAAAAAGGCTGCTTCTTACACAAGAACGTAATTTAGGCATACATTTTTAGCCCAGATGAAATACTCTCGAAGTCAACGTACTGCTGATGACATAATGCTCAATGACTCCGGTTTAGCTACAGACTTAACATCTCAGATATGACTGCATTTCATTTGTTCCATCAATTCTGAGATTAAATTTTCTGTTGCAGGTTCTAGTCTTAAATTACTTGATATCATAATTTTTATCTCTAACATAAATCACAAAAGTAAAAGGTGGACTGGACGATTAGTGTTAACATTCACGTTTTTTTTAAAGAAATATGTGTGATTTCTTTGACGGAGAGCATAGATATTTATCATCGCAACATTAACCTGACACTCGGTCAAGGCAATAGTGTAACGCACTCAGTGCCTGTCTCCATAAAAAAATTACTCGGCACGAAGTAGTCCCGTATTGTTGGGAAGGCTTCCCAACGCACAGGGCTCAAAATCAACCGGTCGTAACTTCACACCTTTAGTGATGTACCTCAGTTTAGTAAAAGTATCGATAAAAGAGTATTATTTTAAAAATAATAATGCAAATGAGAAGTAATTACAAAAAAAGAGGATACAACAGAAGTTTCTTTCTCTTTCGGCCATATCTGCCATAGAGATATACATACTAATATTAAAAATGCTAAAAGTACTCTCTCTGTTTGTTACCTTACCACGGCTCTACCGCTTAACCGATCTTAAAGAAATTTGGCATAGAGATAGCTTGAATCCTGGAGACTGGCTTTTTATTCCGCAAAATCAAATGGTTCTCAGGGGATATTTAGAAAATCAATGTCCACGCGGACGAAGTCGCGAGCATCGGCTAGTTTTATAATAAAGACTGTCAATTTTGTTCGCTTAGTATGTAGCTGGTCAGCATTTGATGAGTATAATGTTGTAAATGTTGTGTCAATTTTCTTAGTGCAAATTTAAAAATAGTTTCAATTTCTTGGTTTATTTATTTATTTATTTAATCTTTATTGTAACACCCTGATCTAAGGAATACAATGGGTGGACTTAATGCCTAGAGGCTTTCACTGCCAGTCAACCCTGGGAGACCAGAAAAGGGAAATTAATAAAATCTATCCACCTCCTTAAAACAGTCCGTATCTAATAAACATTCTGCTCTAGAACTTCAATTGACCCGATTACGGAAAGGACAGCTTTAAAGTTATATTGCGTATAAAACGCGATAAGTAATCAACTCATTGAAAGGCCGTTAAAGTAAATCTCAAACTAATGAAACAGATAAATAATATTAAGGTCAGACGAGACAGTAAAATGAATTATTTATATTACTAAAGTAGTAAAACAGGAAGATGAATGGATCCTATCACAAGTAATTGTTTAAGAATAGGCTATATAAAATATTTATGTTATTAATGCCATAATTGTCTTTATTTCTAGTTTCAATCAATGCAGTTGAGATGTAAAGGGTAGAATTTTATCAAAAGTATATAAATCTCTCCAATGTAAATTTGTGAGAAAACGTCTCATTCTTTTCGAAGAGACGGAATGTTAACAGCATTCCAAGTATAATTTTTTTAATAAAAATATTAGTAGATTGTTGTTTTTTATTTAATGTAAAAAATAATGATAAGGATTACACAAAACTGCATGAATGGAATGAACGACAGGTGCATTGTTTAATGATTCTTTAAAACGCAGCAGACTGTTTACTCCGTTATGCGGTTTCACGCTTGTGAATTTAGATGGTAGTACCGTTTGCAAATCTATACATAGTATAAAAGGTAGCCCACGGGTTTTTTTTTTGGAATGATTGTCATTGTTGGCCCGATGGCTTCTTTGCCGGATTGAACGGTGGCAGAGCGCTGAGGGCGCTTAACCGAAACCCCGTATTTATGGATGACATTCGCAAGGGCCTCGGCTTGTACCGTCATCCTGTGCGCGAGAGTAACTAACTCGAGCGTGTACAAGGGGACCGGCCTCGGCTCGGTCAGTTACTTCAGGCAGGACTGGCGAGTGTCTGTTCTTTTGTGTGACCGATATTACTTTCCGATTCACTGAACGAATTGGCATTCGGTTTCACTGCTAATATCTGCAATTCTGTATTGTTAGTGTTGCTTCACCGGAAAAGTTTGCCGAAATTATCAAAAATTGGTGTTTTTTTTTCCCTATTTATACCCGAGCGAAATCGGACAGAGTCGCATGTGGGTAAATTAAAAAACATAGTGTCAATTAGATCACTGCGATGCAATCACTTTTGTAATTTTTGTTAATTTTGAACTTCAGATTACAATCAGAATATTTTAAAACGTAATTAATCAATATTTGTATTGTCTTTAAATGTGTAGTCAGGACATACCTGGAATTAATTGCTTTTTGTGTATCTGTGTTCACGTATATGTCAATAATAAAACTGTAAGCCGAAACAAGTATCATTCATTGCCCCGGTTTATTATTTCCTCTGTTGCTAACCGTTTAATTAGAAGGGTCGTCGTTTCACTGTTATACATACCCTGTCGACATAGTTTTTGTTTTATCGATAACATGTCGCGCGCGTCCCGAGTTGCCAGACGGGTATTATTAGGTCTTCCTGCTCTCGATTCGCAGGCAGCTACGAGTATCGCCTCACTGCAAGTCATTTGCATATTTTTGTATATTTTGGGTATAGTCGTTAGTCGAAAATGGGTCCAGATTATTTAATACGTATACAACGAATTTAATAAAATATTTTGAAAATATTAAAGTGATTAAAAGAACAACAAAGCGAAATACTCGTAAATTAAAGTACTTTGTATTTTAAAACAATTAAAAAATATGCCCCAAAAGTATAGTTTTTTTAAACATTAATCTAAATTTTCTTTGATAATTATATGAAGCTGCGGGAACCTAGCAAACGCCCAGCTTTTAATTTCATAGTACGCGAGTGAGCCGAGTTCGATCCCCAGCTTGCTAGCACCGCTAAAATTGTTCTGCAATTTTAAGTACTGATTTACCACGCGGTCAGCGGTGAAGGAAATACATCGTGAGGAAAAGTGCATCATCAGAGGAATAAAAATATTTCAAAGACATGTTATGTTCGTCAATCCGCATAGGAGCAGCGTGGCTTTCAACGGCGTTTAAAAATTTACAAGAGGACTGTGCACAACCTAATTGTACGTGATGAAGTCTCGACAATAATAGTGAGTATGATAGCGACGTACTCTTTTTCTCATAAATATATATTAACGCGTTAGCTAGCCAGCTTCAGGGTCACATGATCTTGGGTATCATGCACAACACAAGCTGCCGCGAAAACTATTGATTTGCGTTTTTTCACAAATCTTGGAATCAAGGACACGCGCCGTAAATGACAGGATACTAGGTCTCGCGGTTTTATATAATCACTAAACTACTGGATTTTCCGGGATGCAAAGTATCCTATGTCCGTCTCCAGGATCCAAGCTATCTCTATACCAAATTTCGTCAAGATCGGATCAGTGGTAGAACCGTGAAAAGGTATGAAACAGACAGAGGGACAGAGTGAGTTACTTTCGCATTTATAATATTAATATGAATGAGCACAGGCCCCATCTGGGGACATGAATGAAGGCTGCGATGAAAGAGATATTAGTATGAAAGAGATTGTGGAAGCGATGAATAGTATGAAATTGGGAAAAGCTGCAGGGTATGATACAATTACGATTGAGATGCTCAAAGCTGGACAGACGTGGTAGCTAGTCAGCTGTACCGCCTTTTCAACCTTTGCTGGAGGAGCGGCAACGTACCAGTAGACTGGTGTAAGGCCGTTATCGTACCGCTTTACAAAGGAAAAGGGTCGCAGCAAGACTGCAAAAACTACCGAGGCATTAGCTTGCTCAGTATCGTCGGCAAACTGTATGCAAAGGTTTTGATTAAGAGAGTGATGAATGAAACTGAAGAGAAGATATGGGATGTACAAGAGGGATTCAGGAGAGGAATGGGATGCATGGATCAGGTCTTTTCCTTACGAAGCATAGCCGAAAAATTCTTGGCTCAAAGTCAAAAGGTCTATTGCGCATTCGTGGACTTGGAAAAGGCCTATGATAGGGTAGTGAGGACTGAATTGTGGTCGACATTGCATATGTATGGGGTGAACGGCAGCTTGATACGAGCACTGAAATCACTTTATAAGGATTCCAGTGCTTGTGTCAGGGTAAACGGGGCTTACACAGACTGGTTTAACATCGAAAAAGGTGTTAGACAGGGATGTGTGGCTTCGCCGTGGCTGTTTAACCTATTCATAGACAATTGCTTAAAAGATTTGAATGAGAGTGTGTTTGGATTAAGAATGAATGATTTGACCGTCAAATGCCTCCTATACGCCGATGATCAGGTTATATTAGCATCATCGGAGGAGGAGTTGCAGGCGATGGTTAATATTATGTATGGTGCTCTACAAAGCAAAGGAATGAAAATTAATGTAAATAAGACGAAAGTAATGGTTTTTGAAAGAGAAGAAAGTATGTCGGATTGCAAAGTTCTGATTGAAGGAGAAAGAGTGGAACAAGTGAAAGAGTTTGTGTACCTGGGTTCTAAATTTACGAGAGACGGAAAGTATGACTGTGATATTGAGAGAAGAGTATTAGCAGGAAATCAAGTGAATGGGGCTCTGCATAACTTTATGTGTAGCCAGAATGTATCTAAAAAGGCACGACTGGCTGTACATAGGGGAGTTCTGGTCCCCACACTTATGTATGGTAGTGAATGCTGGGTCTGGCAGAAGAAGCATGAAAGTAGGATAAACGCTGTGGAAATGAGAAGTTTGAGAAGTATAGCTGAAGTAACTCTGATTGACAAAGTGAGAAACAGCGCAAGGGAACGTTGCGGTGTGGTTGAAGATGTAGTGAAAAAGATAGAGAAAGGCATGCTTAGATGGTTTGGACACGTAGAGAGGATGAATGAAAGGAGATTGACGAAACAGATTTATGAGGCAAGTGTGAATGGAAAAGCCGGTAAGGGTCGACCTAGGCGTACGTATCACAATCAGATCGGTGAACTGTTGAGGAAAGGTCACGTTAAAAGTACCCGCAACCGACGAGCATGTGTGAAAACGCTAATGAAAATAGAAGAAGCTAAATATGTGTGTCAGGATCGTAGCAAGTGGAAAGATGTGGTCTCTGCCTACCCTATGGGAAAGAGCCGTGACTGTATGTATGTATGTATGTATGTATATGAATGATTTATTTCTCACCACTTCCTCCTTCTTCCACTTTTGTTTAGTCACATCTGCATACAAAATGAATATTCCAGATAAAGATATGTATAATTGACCTTTTGTATGCTTTAACATTTCTGATTTTTTGACTCGTACCAAAATGACGGCGACATGATTCGTCGCCAATTAGGGGCGCAAAGCAGGCCACGTGTGGCCACTACCAACCCATTATATGGGAAAAAGGCGTAACTGTATGTTACATTTATGATGTTGAGACTGACAGAACAAAACATGTCACATCTGACATAATCTGCAAAAAAATGTGTTCATATATATGTATAATAAAAACTGGAAATAGCTTCTTAAACTTAACGTCTCCATATTGAACATTGGTGGACCTAACGGAATACCTTGGTGTACAAAGCATACATATACTCGTCGGATATAATGAGGTTTCGAATACTGTTATTGCACTCTTGTGGTTAACCTAGACTGTCATGGTTTAAATGTTGTGTATTATCGTATTTCATGACTTAGTATGTAGAGACAAGGATTAGTTATTTCTATATTTATGAGTGAGATGATAGAACTAATAAAGGTACATTTGCCAAATATTACTGGACACTGAGAGCTAGCGTACTGACTGGGCATATGAGACTTAAGAACTGAAGTCTCAGGGTGACGGGCGCATTGAGGTTTCACAGAGAAATGTTCTGGGTGACGCAGCATTGTTATGGGCAGACGTTGCACTAACCATCAGATGAATGTTTTGCCCGTTACGTAACCTTATCCAATAAAAAAAAAAATATTTTTCGGACATTTTTTAATTTTTGATTCAGTTCATGTGATTCATGTGCTATGTGGTGGCGGCGCGTTAAAAGAATACTACCACTCCATCTCAACCAATGGATCTCGTAAAAGTCGAGTAAGGAATTAAACTGCACTATGCACCCAACAGCGCATGGTGGCGATGGGCTCACCACCTATCACACCAAGTGCATTATATTGTTTTGGTGAAACGTGGATTGCGACAGTCATCTGTTTTTGCAGTGAGTGCCTAGTCTCTGACTACCCCATATGGGATACAGTCCTGATCTCATGTTTGTATGTATATATGTTCATGTGAATTGCTGAAACAAGAGAAGATGACTATATAGTGCAATTCCTAAATACATCATTATAATGTCACTTAACTATAGAAAAGGAATAATGCTGGAATCTATTTTTCTTATAATCCAGTAAAGTAGGTTTATTTTATTCACACCGTAGATCTCTTACCTAATTATGTCTCGATAGTTAGTTCAGCGATGAGGTAGCAAGTTGACAGCTGAGTAATTTTACTGACGGCTTGTTACCTATTAATGTTCTAACGCTTGTCTTAAGATCGTGTCTTTATTGAATATGTTCGAATGCATCCCAGTTGCTTGAATTTATTTAACAACCAGTATCCCTGGCGTTAGTTAGGAGCCACTGTGTAATGCAACGGAGATATTATGTATCGCTTCTGGCGCTAATTGGCCGTCTATGAATGCAAATGGCATCAAGTATGTACGTAGAAAATTTCTATTCCACTATACGTCGACGTGGCACCACATCGAGGGATAGCAAAATAGAAATTTGTGCAAGTGTATACTTTATCTATTCAAGGATGAGAGTTGTTTTGTATTAACCTAGTTTCTATATAAATTTATCGATATATAACATTATGTGTCTAATAATGTTAACTGAGATACTTTAAACTGATAGTCCAGTACAGTTACATTAAACGCTAGTTGTTGTATCAATAAAGAGAAAATATTAAACAATAAACGATAGAAGCTTTGACTTCAGACTTATCTTGTTGTGGTCGTGTATAAATTCTGTTACTATATAGCTTACTATTCTTCCATTCTTTGAGTATTAGCATGCTCTTTAAAATACATGTTTATAAGTATTGCCTATTTAAATGAGAAATGTTTCCAATAGTTAAGATAAACTTTTGATCTCCTACCTCTTAGCTAACTTATTTACCACTTCGCACACCATCGTTGCTTTACATCCTGTGAATTTGTGGGCAAACGTTGACTTAATTCATAAAAAGAAACTCCAAATTATTTATGTGTTGTCCGTAAACATTAATTTACTATGGTTAGGTGAAATTTTGTGGCAGGGGAAAATCTGCCACCAATGTCATCCTGTGGGTGTCGTAAGAGTGGACCAATGGAAACGCCTGGAACATATAGCTTCCAATCGGTGATAGCAGTAACGTCTAACATCTGCGAAGCGTGGTGATCAAGGCAACAGGTTGGTGAAGAAGACTTAAATTGAATATTTGCACATCTAGATTACTTTAATAATTCTTATCGCAAATTGTCCGTTGTATGTTTTTCATCCATAAACTTCCTTAGAGAATGTAATATCTGAATCATCGTTCAAAGCTTTAAGTGAGGCTATAAACTTAGCGAAGCTAGGGTTCAACAAAAACGCATCGTTAAGGGATCTGCATTCTTCAACAACAATTCATATGGTGACTCACGGGTGAAAAGAACACGCGACGACCTGCTGTGAAATTATGTTATTACAGTTTTGTGTGAAACCTGAAAAAGTTTTGTTGTGTGTAGCTCATGATGGATGCTATAACGACTTCAATTTTAAGTAGACTCGTAAAATAAAATCACCGGCCACGTAACTTAAATTTTATGACATTACAAAATAAAAGTTTGCACAGCATGTAGACATAAAAATTGTGCTGATTGCAAAAATATACTCATAAAAAGTTATAATTAGGACTTAAAATAAAAAATAAAAATATTTTGTTTAGGCTGTTTTTCTTTTTGAGTAGCAAAATAACTGTAGATTTATTGACAATACTTACTAATAACGATTGTATTGACAACGAATTTGACACATAAATTCGTCTATTGTAGTTACCTGAAACAATGAAATCTAAAATTAACTTGGTATATGATTTATATGAGGTAAGGTATGTAAGGTTTAGATAATGAATTATGGAGAAGTCAGAAGATATGTTCTTAAAACATACTTTCGTCGGTTCAGCCTATCACTAGTCCCTACTGCTGAACATAGGTCTCCCCCATAGAGTGCCACAAAAGTTAGTAGCTCTCATTTTGGGGGACTTTTGCCATTGTTGCCACGCTTGGCAGGCGGATTGGTAACCGCAGTTTATTTATTCAGATGTTCTAGGAAGATGCTGCTGCCCATCTCCAGATTTTTATTTTCCCTCTGTCGACTTTTACGACACCTACGGGATGAGATGGGATGGTAGATTCTCTCAAGCCGCCACCACACGAGGTAATACATACTTTGATAGAATATATCTTTACATATACTCGTATATACACATAAAAGTTATTGTAACTATGAAATTTCTCAGAAAGATCAGTGAAAGACTCACTTTATATATTAAAGTAGTGCATAATAAACCAAAAATATGGTTGCCGACCCACGCAGAAGTATGTCACACGTTCACAAAGCTGTGCATAAAGTTTACTTGAAGTCAGCCATTACTTGCGTTTGTATCACGAACGCGACGTTTTTCCAGCATCGTATTACTCCAGATACAGATCCAGCCCTTTCACCAGAGGTATGCATGTGTATCTCTTTGATGGAAAAAATAAACAGCATTTTATTAGCACGCGCCGTTGCGGGTCGCCTTGAAAATATGACGCGAGGTCAAATTACAATGTTTAAACACTTTTTTTATTCTATTAATACGATAATGATGATGAATTTGTTAGTCTTCGGTGGTGAATATTTCTGTGTTTACGGTCATAATTGCATTTTCATTGTTTCTTTTTACTAGAATTTGGTATTTTTTTGGAACTGAACGAGGAATTACCTGATAACTAACCAGGATTAGCAGAACAGTTCAAAAAGTTATAAATATATAATTTAGTTTTCAAAATTTGCAGCTTTTTAGAAATAAAAGCCAAAAATCCAATAAGTGACTCTACATAATTACTTAGTTTTTTATTAGTAGCTTGAACCGTTAAGTCTTGGGTCCTTCATCATTTCAGCCTATCTAAGTCCACCGTTGAACATAGGCTTCCCCCATAGATTGCAACAAAACAAGTCCTAAGTCACCTGCATCCATCGATTTATTTTATACGGGGAGGTGAACGTCATCACGTGGTTGATATAATTTAGACAGACAGAAATTGCTAATAATGATAGAAATATATTTAGCTACTTATTTCTAGCCTCCATCAATAATTTATTTCGAAAATTTTTTAAATGTACAGACATGTGAAGTTTACAGTTTTATTATTTGTATAGATGTATTGTTGGCTAACAAAAAACAGGATTTACAAAAAAAGAGGATACCTATGGAGTGTCTTTCGCCTGTTTCTTCTTCCTCAGAGAGACCTCATTACGAAACGACAATAGGGAGGACCTTACGTCATATAGAATGACGTTTATGCACGCAATGATGTGAGCGTAACGTTTAATATGAAACCCTTTGTACATGTAAACTGGATAAACTTTAACGAGAGTTAACAGTTAAGAGTTCAGAAAGCGGTAATAAAGGAAACACTTTAAAGCCGATAATTTGGTAATAGATAAGAGATTTAAGCGCTTTATGGAATTCGTAATGAAAGCGCACAATAATGTGGTTTTAAGATAAACTACCTTTAAAAGGCAATCCGTGCGGTCGGGTGATAAAAAGTACAATAAAAAATCTTTAAGTATTTTGGTTTACCAACCTTTGATTCAAGGGAAATGGTCCATTACTTTTAGTTTTCGATAGATAACGCACCTCGCGAATGAAAATGCTGCCACCATTCTGAGCCTAATTTCTTTTAGATTTATTTCAGTTTTTCTATTTCCCTACTCTTAATCTTTAATGCGAATTATAAATTCGAAAGTGCGCAGTAACGATGCAACGGGTCGATATGATTTTTAGCATAGAGATAGTGTATGGACTGGAGAGTGACATACGTACATAGTCACGCCTTTTTCCATACAGTGATATATGTAACTTTTTATCCCAAAAAAATGCACAAGGCTATAAGTTCATGCTAAAATGGTGGAATCGATTTTGATGAAGTTTAGTATGAAGGTGTCTTAGATCTTGGAATAACACATAGGATACTTCAGATCCCGGAAAAATGCACGGTTCCTGTAGGAAAGGTAGATAACTGCTAGTATATAAACAATTAATCAATATATATTAATTAAGAACAATCACGAGCCCAGCAACGTGTATAAGATAGTCTTTTTTGACTTTCTCCGACCAAGAACATTTATTTTCCGTCCTTTTGGGTGACAGACATTTAATTTTTAAACCAAATACGACCTTAAAATTTTATTCTCATTGCGCCCAAAGAAGTATTTCTTTAAAAAATATAAAACCAGTTAATACTTAGATTTATGAATACAGTATTAAAGTCACTGCTATAATATAAGACAGATTAGTTAAAAGTTAAAACATAATCTGTTGAAATTTTGTATTGAAAAACAACGCAAGTTAAATGAGAAAGATTTTTTTTAATTGCATTAAGTGACGAAATTAGCAAAACGTTCACCTGATGGTAAGTGCAACGTCTACCCATAACAAATGCTGTGTCACCCAGAACATTTCTTTGTGATACCACAATATGCCCATCACCCTGCGACATCAGTTCTTAATTCTCATATGCCCAGTGATTACGCTAGCTCTCAGTGCCGCTCAGACCGAAACAAGGTAATGTTTGCACACTACTGCTTCACGGCAGAATAACTGGCCCCGCGGTCGGTGCTGCGGTTTCCTATGCAGGAATCCGTATAGGTAGATACCAACCTAGGTAGATATCTACCTAGATGGATTCCTACATAGGAAACCTTACCACCAGTAAAAGATATGGGTGTAGGTACTCGTATGTGCGTTCTTAATATGTCCCATAGGATTAAACCAGTTTACATGAATAAATAAAGGACTCTTATACGTACAATTTGGATGCAAAATTTGTAGTAGACACCTATAATGGTTTTTGATCAATCGATTCGTAACTGTCATGTGCTGTTTTCACCGTCATAGGATATTTAAAGGAATACTACTTCTTTTTGTACGCGATGTTACACTTAGATTTGCCCTGACGTATTAAATAATACTATATATATAATAATAATTATTATTAACATTTGATTATGTGTTTAAATTTCTTTCTGCCGTTATCTATTTGGAATTCCATTGTAACCAAAAATTAATATGTAGTAAGTACTTAAATTAAAGGCACACGGCCACTGAGCAGCGGCTCACCGACATCATCCGGCTTCATACTACGCGAGTAACCTGGGTTCGATCCCCGGTGCCCAGCACCACTAAAATTATTCTACAATTTTAAGTGCTGATTTCTGTGCACAGCGGTGAAGGAAAACGTCGTGAGCAAACCTGCATATCCGAGGAATAGAAATATTTCGAGGACATGTGAAGTCCGCCAACCCGTATTGGAGCAGTGTGATGAACTATTCACGGCTCCAAAACCCTCTCAGTAATGAGATGAGGCCAGTGCTCAGCAGTGGGACATTTATAGGCTGTTACTTTACTTTACTTTTTTACTTTAAGTACTTATATTAATAAAAAGACCATGAAGACTTTATTCAAAAAATAGAATTGAAAGCGTTGCTTTTGCGACACCGCGGCTCACATTAAAGCTATTACTAAAATCCAATCATCGAACTGTTGCCAAAAAGACTCAATATATTATGATAATAAATAGTCTACAATACAAGGCAGGTTAATGACCTCAATAATGTATGTCAGAGGACCAAAAAAATTGAACTTTTAATTAAATTATTCCGAATGGTTGATTTAGAAGGTATTTTGTTTGTTTTTCAAACGGCAGTGTCATATTAATAGACATGGACGGAAACTGTCAGCACCAGTATTAAGAACTAAATTCGTGTGGCTTTTGTTTTTAATACGAAGAGTATATCATCACAAATTTTTGGTCGCTTACGTTTGTATTATAATGACTTACAAGTTATTTCAAGCCTTTTATCAGCGCTATCGAATGCGTAGGCGTTATGTTTTTACGATTCGTTAATAAAATTATTAATAACATTTACGAGTATCATCTCAACTCCCTGTAGACAGTTCTAAGTGAACCATTATTATTTATAAATTATACAAAAGAAAATCATTAAAATAGAGAACATGTTTCTTCCAAGTTATAATATTGTATATATTTATGTATTATTGTTATAATATTGTATGTATTTATTTAATTCTCAGAAACTACAACAATTTAAATATTCACGTGCATTTATGTCACTAGGGTAAGTATGGATTGATCTTAAACCATAGTCAATTTGTAATGACTATGAATTTACTGTTATTGTATTTTAAAAATAATGTTTTTGTGATGTATCTGGTTGCTTGATATTACATACATACATACATAAGATCGCGACTGTATCCCATTAGGGGTAGTCAGAGACTGGGCACTCACTGCAAAAACAGATGACTGCCACAATCCACGTTTCACCAAAACAATATAATGCACTTGGTGTGATGGGTGGTGAGCCCATCGCCACCATGCGCTGTTGGGTGCACAGTGCAGTTTAATTCCTTATTCGCCTTTTACGAGATCCAGTGGATGCGATGGAGTGGCAGTATTCTTTTAACGAGCCGCCACGACACGGCTTTACTTTTATTTGCTTGATATTGAGTAATAATAATAGTATATCATTTTTTAAGTATAATAGGATATGTATAAATAGAAACCTTTAATTGGCCTTACTGTTAATGTCAATTGTTTTATATAACCATATGTTACGCTGTTGGTTTTGTTACATAAAATAAAAAAATGAAATAAAAATAAAATCTCTGTTTTTTTTAACTAATTATCAGTTTTTGTTTAGTAATGATAGTGTTGACTTGAGTTTGTATTATTAATTTCTGCTGGTTGACAATTCATCGGCCATGTGGTTATCGCAAGGATCTGGAGATCGACTGATGGCCGAAATATTATCAAAAACTGCCAAATTCCAATCTCACAGATTTATCCGTGTTTATCAGAACATGCCTATGTCCAGCAGTGGACATGGCGGATGATGATGATTAATACCTAAAAGTTTTGGACTTTTTTATGAGCTCTAAACAGCCCGCCAATGAAGTCGTGGGCACATTTTGATAAGGGTGTCTCCTACTAATAAATTAGTAACTACTCGTGTATGTAATGGGAGTCATAAAAGAAAGAAAGTCAATTTGCTACTTTTGGCGCCAACCACAAAAGTGACGTAAATGTGTGTTTTTATTATTATTGTATTATGTCATTCTATGTATTAATAGTGTATTACGCAGCGAATGCTAGTGAAACTCTACAATGATTAAAAAATTCAATCCAATTCAAGACCGGGATCGTGTTGCTTATTCCATCTTCATCATCAGTAAAATTGAATTATCATTTTGCTTTATTTATTTATTTACTGTTTAATATATTCACCATTATGAAAAAGGATTACAAATTGCGGGCCTTTTGGCATTGTTTTCCAGTCAACGACGTGCAATTCTGGATTAGATAACATTTTGACAACACAACTAAAACATCATTAACATATTACATATAGATATATACCCAGATACATACACGTGATTTAATACATAAACATTATGAATACATTTTAAATTGGTTTATTATATTATATTGGTATATTATATAATATTTTATGTAGGTATTTAAAAAGAGTGCTACGTGAATATTTATTAATGTAATTATAATTATTATGTATCGACAAAATTCAATCAGTGGTTATATATATATATATATATATATATATATATATATTGTGTACATATATATGTATATATGTGTGTACACAATAAAACATATATACATATGAATACATACATATACATACAATCACTGATTGAATTTTGTCGATATATAATAATTATAATTACATTAATAAATATTCACGTAGCACTCTTTTGAAGGATACCTTTTGCGATACCTTTCTTACGTTCCAGAGAATTGTAGCCTGTACGATAAAAGAATTACCGAAGAAATCGGTGAAGTGATGCGGAATCCGAAGTTTATGTTTTCATACACTTTGAAGTCTTTGAACGCCAGTTGCTTTGATTATTCATAAATTATTTATTTATTCATTTTATACTTCATTTGGATTTAATTTCATTTCAATAAAGCGACAACTTTTTCATATTGCTGTAATTGAATTGCGAAGTACCGCTTCATTTAATTATTTCGCAAAAAAAAAGTAAAGTAAAGTTTCAGCCTATAAATGTCCCACTACTGAGCACAGGCTTCCTCTCATTTCTAAGAGGGTTTTGGAGCTAGGAAGAATCCGCCACGCTGCCCCAATGCGGGTTGGCGGACTTCACATGTCTTCGAATTATTTTTAATTACTCAGACATGCAGGTTTCCTCACGATGTTTTCCTTCACTGCCGAGCACGTAGTAAGTCAGCACTTAAAATTGCAATTAACAATTTTAGTGGTGCCGGCACCGGGAATCGAACCCGGGAGGTCACTCGCGTACTATGAAATTTAAAGCGAGCGCCTAGCCCCTGAGCTACCACGGCCTTTATTTCGCATAAAGTTTACAAATCATTAACTTCGAAGTTGCTACGTCATTGAATAATTAAAAAAAAACCTCTACTGTTACTCGAAAATTATGGCTAATTTAAATCGTAAGACTTGCTTTACCGCCAGGTTTGAAGGAGAAAGCTTGTTTATCGGCAAATGGGGGCAAGTACCTCAGGGTTGCCATGAAAGTACTAACTTGTATCGGGACGTACGAGTATATATTGGTAGAAGGATTGGGGCAGGTAGTGAATTAGGAGTAAGTTATAAGGAGCTGTGGTAGTTCTGGGCGCTCGCTTTTCATGTCAGTACACGAGTGAAACCCGAATATCCAAACAATAAAAAAAATTCGAGGACATTGTAAAGTTCGCCAACTCTAAAAGAAGCAGTCTGGCGGACTCTTCCAGGCTCCAACGCCGTTTAAAAAACGACAAGAGGACTGTGCACAATCGTGGGATATTTACAAGCCGTTACTTTACTTTTTTATAACAGTACTTCATCATAATCTTTTATTTTTTGATATCAAGTTTAATTAAACCACGTTAGGAGTTTAACTTCGGAGTTTATCTGTCAAAATTACCTTTTTTTATTAAGTGATAAAACGAGCAAAACGTTCACCTGATGGTAAGTGCAACGTCTGCCTATAACAAATGCTGTATAACCCAGAAATTTCTGTGTGTCACCACACTGTGCCCATCACCCTGAGACATAGGTTCATAAGTCTCATATGCCCAGTGATTACGGTAGCTCACAGTGCTCTTCAAACCGAAACACAGTAATGTTTGCACACTACTGCTTCACGGCAGAATAGCTGTCCCTGGGGTGGTACTTACCTAGACGGATTCCTGCATACCTCGGCAAGCTGTGTGATTTGGAGCACTACAACTCACGCAATATTATACTTCTTTATGAGACTGGCTCGTTAGGGTCCATAGCTTAACTAACACACACTAACACAACATGCACATGATTTTCAAGCACACTAATTGTTCGACAGTTTGCGATAGAATCCTATAGTTCGTATGATTAAAATATGGCGAGTGAAACTTGCTCGCAGATTTGAAAATACAATTTGAATAATTGTCTCAAGACACATAGTAATTGAATTGAACATTTGTATGCATAACAAATTTTCAACGCCATTTCTTGTATAAATTAAGAAAAAAAAAACAACCTCAACATGTGTTGGTCGATCTCTGGAACTGCATTGGCAATGGAGTCGATGGATGGCTTCATTACGGCTTGTGGGACTTCGCATGTCCTCGAAATATATGTTACTGTTGACTTCGAAGTTTCTTCACGGTGAATTTCTTTACTGCAAGCCACGCGGTAAATGCTCACTTAAAGTCAACCACAAACGATGTGTTTCAAGCACGCGGTGTGTCAACTCCCGGCCTTTTAGCCAACAGGGGTTACCTTGTGTAGTGCTTTATAATTTTAAAGCTCATTTTCATAATGTCAATAATCAAGAATTTCTTATTACGTACGTAAAGGTGGATGACGAAGAATTATCCTCAGTTACCGAGTAAAATGGTAACCACAGGAAGGATCATTTCGCCGTTGCAAGTGGAACAGTTAATTCTATTGTTACTTCAAACGCCGACAGACAGTGTCAATTACGAGCGACCTACCACTAAGTTTGCCTTTATTTATGGCCGCAGATTTAGTTTTAAAACATACTATAATGATTTGTTATCTAGATAAATTTTCATTGTAAAATAAATACACGGTATTAGACGTATTTGGTTTTCTCTGGGCGCGGTAAGAGTATTTTTTTTGGTCGAATTTGGATGCAGCGTTTTCGTGATACGTTTCTGTTATCCTTAATTAATATTTATCGAATAATTAATAATTGTTAATATACTGCGCAGTTATTTTAGAGTGAGTAATATTTTTGTTATTTCATGTGTATTTATTTTAATTTTTATTGGATTTCTAATATATAAGTTCATATAAAATGTATATATTTATTTTTCTTCTGTCACGGTCACGTGTACTAAGTTGTACGTACTCTGCTAGTTTTTTTTTTATGCAAAGCGGCTTTATTTTCATCCGTTTGATAGGTCTTAGTGGCAATGATATCTGGGACAGTAATTGTAATATACGGGGAAAAATATTTCTATGGAGATATTTCTTAAAAAAAAAACTAAAGGACCACCTGTTACTAAGTTGGCAACCACAGGTGCTTGTCCTTAGCTAAGAGGACTTTATCACGTTGCAGAAGACAACAGAGAATTATATGAATATAGTCTGATCCCGACATGCGTTGCAATGCCTCTTTTTTGTAGTACATACATATGTAAACTAAGCATATACATGTGCACAATACATGATTTTTTGTTAATTAATTTCGCTCAAATGCCAAAAACGACAGTACAAAGTTTCAATTCAATCGCATGAACGATGCGCGAACGCGTAGAAGACTAACAATTATCCGACACGACTCGCGCGCCACCTATTGTGTACTTGTGTTGTAAATGGTTGTGCTAATTCTGACACGCCCACGACCGCACAAATCGCCAAAGTTTCATCGCAATCCTTTCAAACTCTTACTTATATGTAACACCAGAAATCATCCAATCTTACCTTCCAACTTTAAATTACAAAAGAATAAATGTACATTTAAAAATCGCAAGATTCTGCGTCGATATAACTTTGACGCATTTAATATTAATATGTTGGACGCCGATCGCGTTGTCTCGATATGCAAGTACGGGAAGTGTTAATAATTACAAGCTATAATCACGTCCGATGAAGTGTACACATTTGATGAATAAGCCTTATGCCGTCGGGGTAAAATTCAAAAACCTTCGTAACCGTATACTGGTTAGTGCACTCGACTGTACATGCAATAAATTGAAACCAATAATTAACACCTTGTTACTGTATTAGGAAGTACGGGAGTATTCAATTTCTGTTTGTATCTGGTAATTATTATTGAATTATTTCATTTTAGTTATGCATCACTAAATGTCACTGTTTAGTTTACATATTGTAAGACTAAATTAGTTGTATTTAATGTGAATTTTTAAATTTTAATTCAAGATTCAATCATGCTTTGATTATAGATGGTAGGTTTTGCTGGTTGTAGGATTCCTATGCAGGAATCCGTCTAGGTGGGTACCACCCCAGGGTCAGTTATTCTGCCGTGAAGCAGTAGTTTGTAAGCATTACTGTGTTTCGGTTTGAAGGGCAATGAGAGCTAGTGTAATCACTGGGCATATGAGACTTAAGAACTGATGTTTCGGGGTAACGGGCGCAGTGTAGTGTCACACAGTAATATTCTGGGTGACACAGCATTTGTTATGGGCAGACGTTTCACTTACCATCAGGTGAACTTTTTGCTCGTTTCATCACTCTTCCCAATAAAAAAAAGGTGGCATTGATATAAGGATAGTGATAATATTAACAAGTCCTGCACACGACTATAACTTCACAGACTTCAAAATGAATTAAACCTTTCTTTTATGTTAATAATGGTGTGTGTGCTCATAGGTCACCTAAAATTAAGCGATCAATGTGTTAATAAACCAACAATAGCTCTAAAATAAAGTGGTGCCATTGACTCTACAATTCTTAAGATGATATTTCATCATCATTTCAGTCACAAAACGCGGTTCTTAACAACCAGCGTCCATCGATTTCTCTCAAAATCGTGCACGTCTTTTATTTTAATTTATTTGGACGTTCCAGTACCCTCTCCTGGTTTTAATTTTTATGTCCTTTTATTTATTTTGTCAACCAAAAGGATGCACGACTGTTTACATTAATTAATATAAAAAGTATACAATTCATTTTTACTGTTGGTAGTTCTGCTTCTACTATTCGATGCCTAGTTTTGCCGCCTGAAGGATACTAATCGCTAGTGGAATTACTCGGCACAAGGGCTTAAGAATTAATGTTTCAGGAGGATAAAAGCAGTGTGATGCCACACAGAGAAGTTCGGTGTGACTCAGCATTTGCACTCAGCATTGTTACCATGAAGTCTAATTAAAATCAGCGATGTTTAATAATTATTTCTGCCAAATTCAACATTAAAAGCTTTTCAGTATCATTGTTTTCCCTCCTCATTAAATATGTATCATAATAATATTGAATCTGTATCAAATAAACTAGAGATGTGCCCATAACCTGTCCCTACTTATACGGTAATGCAATTAAAGTAGATAGTAATTAATGACATATTTAATCTTATTAAGTGACTCGATCAAAATTAACGAATTGCAAGTAATATTGAAGTTAAACTGGTTTACGTTATTTATATAACCTTAAGTTAATGTTTTAAGAGTAAATGCTAAAGGTTCATTATTTCAGCCCACAACTATTCACTGCTGAACATATGACTCCCCAATAGATCGCCACAAAAGTTTGTACCTCTCGATTTGGAGGGATTTTGCCAAAGTTGGCTAGGTAGGAGGGTTGGCAACCGCAGTTTATTTATTCAGATATTCCAGGAAAGCTGCCCATATCATTTTTTTAATTACTTTGCCGCCTTTTACGACACCCACGGGATGAGATGGGGTGGTAGATTCTCTCAAGCCTCCACCACCCGCTATTTATTTATTTAAACTTTATTTTCACAAAACGACTTACAAAGATGACCTTAATGTATGTACATCTATACTGTGTAGTCAACTTTGTAGACAACTTTGTTGTCAACTTTTTAGGTGCAGTGCGAAAGAGGGCAGACTATGATGATAGATGTGTGTTGTTAGTGTTCTTTTGTACAAATCCGTTATGTTTGAAGATTTTTTTGTATACCAGAGGACAAACTTTCATTCTCTACTCGTGCAATAAACCATTCTAACTATACGCATATACTAGTTAACAATAATTTAAATTAAATATAGTTTACTGGTATTTCGCATTGACTAGACTATTTTTTATTATAGGTTAAGTGTCGCGACGAGTACAACTTTCACCTGACGGCAAGTTAAACATCTGTTCATAACAAATGCTATGATATCAAGAATATTTCTCTGGTGCGCCACACTGCGCCCGTTCCCCTGGGACATCAGTTCTAAGTCCCATATTCCCAGTTAATACATATATAGCTAGCTATTACACTAGCTCTCAATGTACAGCAGCTTCTGCCGGAAACAAAGTAATGTTTGCACACTACTGCTTAACGGCAGAATAACTGACCAGAGATGGTATCTATCTAGACGGAGTCCTGCATAGAAATCCTACCACCTGTGAAACGTTCAACGGATTTAAACCCCAACGAAGATTTGAAACTTTTTGCAGTCGGAAATATAGTCGTCTTTCACACCTAATGCATTTACAACTTAACATCGGCATCGGAAAAGTATTGATATCTAAGTGCCCCATCATATGCGCTAATATTTAAGGAACTATATTCTATAGTATGGGGAACTATGTTATCATGGTTGTAGTTTAGGTATTACAAATTAAAATAATTAAAAACAAAACAAAATCCCTACACAAAGTTTCGATTAATTACTATTAATTACTTAAGAACAAATTAAACAGCTAAGACAACGAGACAAATCAGTAGCTCTAACCAAAGATATTCACTGATCCTTTAACAGAGACCTTAATCTGATCGCAGTAGATATCATATTCGATTAGCATATCATTATCTCGAACAAAAATCTAACTGCACTTGGTAGTTTCTAATGTCGGCTTACGTTACTAACTTGGAGGCCGTTTGTTTAAGATCATTGATTATACGTTATAACACATACGCGCGTAGGCTAGTGGTCAGAAAACCTGACTTCTACGCCGCGGATCCTGGGTTCATATATAATTTCGGTGATGTAATTGCTGTTAGCCTTTTTTGGCTTTTACAGCTTCATCGGATCCTGTGCTTACGGGCCAGAGGCCCGCGTGCCAGAGGCCCGCGTGCCAGGTTTGGTTTGACCCAAACATAAATAAATAAATAAACTCCTACAAAAATCTCGAAATTCGGACTGTATCGCGTTTGCTGCGTGCTTGCGCGATTTAGAATATCTCAATACGATTTTAAGTCGTCTAATGACCGTCCGAGGGAGGCTGCGGGCCTCCATTAGGACTGTCGACTTGTGTGTCGGTAACTCTGGGCGGTGAGAACCGCCCTGGAACACGAGTGTATCGTGTGTACGCGGTGTGATTGTCGACTGCTGCGCGCCGCTCTCTACGGCGGTCGCGATCCTGGGTTCGAATCCCAGACGGAGTCAACATTTGTGCTAAAACTCAAATTGTTTGTTTTAGGTCTGGTTGTGTTGTGATTGTCCCCGTGTTTCTGGCACTGCATCCTAGCCTATCTCCGATGTTATCGCATCAGCGTTATCGGGCGGGGGTAGGTTGTGACGAGTGAGTGCCTCTGTGTTTGCGCGTGCACTTGTGGCACTATAATATCTCCTGCGCAGTGGATGGCTCTCGACATTCGGATTCGGAAGTTGTCGCCGTGGTCGAAATCGGCTAAGAGAAAATCATCATCATCATCATCATAATACAATACCGCTAATGAGACGAAGTTATTGAAAAAAAGAAAAGGTTCGCAGTGTTTTTTTTTTAACGAAAGTGTACATGATTGCTTATACAAGTATTTAAACGTGACAAAATTTCGCACGATGTTTAATGTGAAATTTTTTACTTAAATTTCATGAAGCTTTCATATTTTAAGTATTGGCAAATGTTGACTTTTAATTCTCCATCCGAGCCCTTTTTTGACCACGGAGACTTCCGAATACTGTCGGAAGCTATCGATAGCGCAGGATATACTGTAGTGTCATAAGAGTACGAGCAAACACAGAGGCGCTCACTCATTTACAACTTAACACATCATCGCCATTATAGTTTTGCAGACTTTATAAATTAAAATAATTACAAACAAAACTTAATACCTTAAAACTTGATAGAATATTTTCGATTAATTACTTACAAATTAAACAATAATATTAGTATGGATTTAAGGAACCCTAAAAAGGTTTTATTATGCTCCATGTTTTCGAGGCAGTGGTAATATAAGAAGCGGTTGGTAAGACCGTTAGCGGTACTGAGTTTAACTGCATGTTATATGTAAATCTAATGTCCGAGTTATAATAAATAAGTATAAAGAAACTGTCAACATTTGTAAGTGATTCATTTGTAAAACAGAACAAAATCGATTCTAAAATAAAGAGAAAGGGGCTAAAATGTAACTTAAATTTCATTTATACTCGTACTATAAATCGTGTCGTATGTTTTATCTTTATTTAAAAAAAAAATCAAAAGGTAGGAAAAACCTATTTATACAAAAAGGGCTGGTTTAGTTCACGTTCAAAGGTAGAAAGGAGAAACTTAAAGCTTAATCATTTAGTTAGAAAATTCAGCCAGCGATCTTAGCATTATACATACATACATAAGATCACGACTGTATCCCATAAGGGGTAGTCAGAGACTGGGCACTCACTGCAAAAACAGATGATTGCCACAATCCACGTTTCACCAAAACAATATAATGCACTTGGTGTGATAGGTGGTGAGCCCATCGCCACCATGCGCTGTTGGGTGCACAGTGCATTTTAATTCCTTACTCGCCTTTTACGAGATCCATTGGATGAGATGGAGTGGTAGTATTCTTTTAACGAGCCGCCACGTTAGCATTATAACACGTGGATTGCATTTTAGTAAATAGATTTTCAGTATTGTAAATAATTATACTCTACTACATGATGCGCGCGACATCCTCCGCGTGGCTGTCGGTTGCATAGTATCCTATGTCCGTCTCCAAGTTGCAAGCTCTCTCTGTGCCACATTTCGTCAAGATCGGTTCAGCGGTTGAACCGTGAAAAGGTAACAAACACACAGAGGGACAGAGAGAGCTACTTTGACAAAAAATAGAATTTTTGGATGTTTGTCGTGGAGCAATAGTTAGCAAATATTACTGTTGGGATCTGTAGGGCACTGAGAGTTTGTGTAATTACTGGGCATATGAGACTTAAGAACTGATGTCTCACTGACTGACGGGCGCACGGTGCTGGCACACTGTTCTGGGTGATACAGCATTTGTTGAGGGCTGACATTGAACTTACCATCAGGTGAACGTTTTGCACGTCTCGTCACTTCCTCCTATAGAAAAACGTTCCCGGGTTCAACAAGTGTGAGACTGTTCTTTAATTTTTTAACATTAACACTAAACTATACAATATTTGAATTATGTTAAGAAGTCCTAAGAATCACATCGATGATAACATAACGGTCACAAATTAAGTTTGTACAAGCAGACAAACACATCCGATAGCTTTGTTTTATGTAATGTTACAGTGAGATTACTGCGTCTATTTACCACAGCGCATGCTCGTTTATCGCCCGTGCCTATTGCATTGAATAATTCCGATTTATTAAGGGCATGGCTACCGGCAACACTCAGTGTTGCGACACTAACACTTTTAAATAAACACATACGTTCCTGCATCAATTATCAAGTGTCAATAACAAGATTTTGTTTTTAATTCAAGCCAGGTAATAAAAAGAGTGTCAAAAAGATTTTTTTTAAATTTTAGTTGTGTTACAAATATAATAAAAAATCTGTAAATTTCCGATTTTTTATATCAAAATAATATATCAATATATTACAAGTCTGACCGGAAAAGGTTGCTTTTTGTAATGACAAATAAAAACAAATTTCCGGTTGTAGAATTCCTATGTAGGAATCCGTCTAGGTGTCTAGTGTAAATAAGTTATATGAGACTTAAGAACTGATGTCTCAGGGTGACGAGCGCAGTGTGGTGTCACACAGAAATGTTCTGGGAGAATCAGCATTTGTTATGGACATACGTTGCACTTACTACTCGTATGTCCAATAAAAACATTTTTTTTATATCTTTCCTTGGTTCAAACAGAAAGCACCTCAAAAACCTCGCAGACTTGAAAAAATATGTGCGAATCATATAGATTTTGAAATGCACGAGTCTATTATTTAAACCACATTTATACCACTAATGTTTTTTTTCTTTTTTTATTGAAGAAATTGACGAAACGAGTAAAACGTTCACCTGATGGTAAGTGCAACGTCTGCCCATAACAAATGCTGTGTCACCCAGAATATTTCTGTGTGACATCACAGTGCGTCAATCACCCCGAGACATGACTTCTTCAGTGTGACGGACGCAGTGTGGTGTCTGGTTCTTTCTTTTATTTGTGTTATGTACTAAGTGTTGATGGCCAGTCAAAATTAAAAAAAAGCGTTGTTGGTGGTAAATGGACAAACTTGATACAGCGTGCTTGAGAGAAACAATCACAATAAAGAATTTTGATTATGACCATCATTAAGAAAATAATCTTCCATTTGTGCCTTATTTAACTTTAAGGGTTTTGTATGTTAAAATTATGAACAAATTACGAACATTACGACTTTGGATTACGTGTGTAATCTACATACTGATTACACAGCCGGGCGTATGGCTGCCATCTTTGAACAGTGTGAAGCACCCAAAGCATTACTTATGATAATTGTTTTAAAAACGTGTCGTTAAAATCATCATTTTTTTGTATTGGCTTTAATCTGTGTCACATAAAAAAACTGTGTTTATTTTAGATAATTTTTATCTGGCTTCGTGTGATGTTCGAAGTCAAAAAAATGTTCAGTTTAGGCTTGTATAAAGCTGTTATGAATGTCAAAATGTACAAGAGTTTAAAACAAAAAGGCCCAATAAATAATCAATGCCACATTAAAAATTGTCATGTATAAAATACATTATTTAATGACAGTATCACATGTTTGGTAGCCAGGGAATTGCTGAGTAAGAGTTATTTCCACACATCTTTGTCCTCTGTGTAATGATCTATTTTATAATACGGCTTTTTATTTGGAATTTTAGGACTTGATGAGAGTCTACAATGTTGGTAGTAGTTTAATTTGGATTTAAGTCGATAGCGATGATGTTCTCTCAACCGGTTTCGACGACGGCGACATCTTCCTTTTAACTATCAGAAGTTTTCAACTGCGTGGAAAATATTTTTAAATAAAATAACCTTACGCTAGGATTCCACCTGTATCGTGGGTGCATTTATAGACATAAATTGTAGATCTACGCAGGAATCCGTCTAGGTAGGTACCACTCCGGGCCAGTTATTCTGCCGTAAAGCAGTAGTGTGCAAACGTTACTGTTTCGGTCTGAAGGGCACTGAGAGCTAGTGTAATGACTGGGCACGTAAGACTTAAGATCTGATGTCTTAGGGAGAGTCTTAGTATGTTCCCACACAGAAATGTTCTGGGTGACACAGCATTTGTTATGGGCAGACGATGGGTGAAAGTTTTGCTCGTCTCGTCACTTTATCCAAGAAAAAAAAATGTATTTGTATGAGCGAGAATCGAATCGAACATCGGTTCCGTTTGTTTTTTTAGGCTGGGACTTACGAGTCAACAAGCAGATTACTGGTGGTTCCTATGCAGAATCCGCGATGTGGAAGTATTGCTGTGTTTCGGTCTGAACGATAACTGTAAGCTTGTGTAATTGCAGAGGATATGAGACTTAAGAACTGATTTCTTGAGGTGACGAGCGCAATGCGGTGCTACTGTACTAGTGGTAGGAGTCCGATGTAGGAATCCGTCTAGGTAGGTACCTCCCCCAGGGAATGTTATATCGTTTTATTTGTAATAACGAAGTTTCTAGATTAAACACGAACTTTGTATATCGGTATTTTAGAGTTTTCTTGGCGCTCTAGAATATTCGATAGCATATAGTATAAGTGCGACTGGTGATAAATGTTACTAGTGGTAGATTAACTATGCAGAAATCCGTCTAGGTAGGTACCACCCCAGTGCCAGTTATTCTGCCGTGAAGCAGTGGTGTGCAAACATTACTGTGTTTCGGTTTGAAGGGCACTGTGAGCTAGTCTAATCACGGGGCATATCAGACTATAGCACTGATGTCTCAGGGTGATGTGGTGTCACACAGAAATGTACCTGGGTGATATAGCAATTGCTATGGGCAGACGTTGCACTTACCATCAGGTGAACGTTTTGATCGTTTCGTTACTTTCTTCCACAAAAAAGACATGCTGACAACTGAGACAAATAGCCATGAATGAAAATGAAGAAAATTAGGCTTGAAAACTCACTTAAAATCATCGCCATCGCAGGCCATCACAAGTCACCTGCTGAACCTGATGCATGAACATCACGGAAAATCGTATCGGTCTTCGCTGTATCCATTTTTCTTATTAATTTCTATCTATATATAAATAGCCTGCTAAAAAGTTCACTAATGGAAATGAGCATGTCGCTATTTTAGAAGGATTCGTTAAAATTGCCACGTTTAGTGGGCTGATTGACGATTGGAGTAATAGACGCCTCGTACTTTAGTCGCTACTTCCGGTTACCAGCTCTAGTTAATTCGATGATTATCATCGACCGGAGTTCATGAGATAGTCGAAATAATTACGGGACGAGGTGATGAGATGGATTCTCGTTCGCCATCAACATACAGAAATCACGTGTGACAATCAATTTTGAGATTAAGTAAAAAAGTCTATAATCCATGATTAATAGTAAGCAGCAAAGACGGCGCCAAAGCCGACCGCCTTTATGCATTACGACACTAATAAAATGGCGGTAAAAACCGCTAGTTCACGGCCGACTATGTAAAATTTACTCGATTATGCCAATAAACGTATCCTCAATTTGCAACAACGATGTCGCCCCATAACGCAGTAAAAAGTCTTTCATATTTTCATTAAAGTGCCTCGTGCCTGGGCTTCAGTTAGCCACCGAGCTTTCTCTTGCGTCCGATGTGGGACAGAGATTCACGTAAATATTAACCAGTTTAGAATGCCATGTCGTTTATGGTGGAACTAGTCGAATATACTTTGGTAGTGTTTAATATGGGGTACAGAAAAAAGTAATTTTTGAAACAATCATATATAATTTAATAAATGTTTCAGAACTTTGAGGAAACTGGACAAGTGTGGTATTTATATATGACACACATAGACATTAAATTAAGAAACGATTGTTTAACATTATTCGGTAATAAGGTCTACCATCGAGGATTCGCAAAAAGTGTAATCATCATCATCATTTAGCCTTTTAGTCCACTGCTGAACATAGATTGCTACATAAGTTGGAAGCTATCAATTTGGGGGGGGATTTTGTCATAGTTGCCACGCTTGGCAGGCGGGTTGGCAACCGCAGTTTATTAATTCAGATTGGAACATCTGAAGATCCTGCTGCCCATCTTCTTTTTCTAATTTTCCCTCTGTCGACTTTTACGACACCCACGGGATGAGATGGGGTGGTAGATTCTCTTGAGCCGCCACCACACGGCGAAAAAGTGTAATAGTAGAAGGCAAACGACTACCAACAACCCAAATGGTTGTTGGTAAAAATAAAAAACTTTTCTCCCGCCAAATCATTAAGTTAAATGTAATTTAACATAATTAAAAATACAGTTTGGACGTAAAACTTACGAAATGTGGTAGAAATCAGTAAAATTACCTGAAACAAAAAACAAAATCTTCATCAGTTAAAATCATTTTATAAAGTGCATCGATTCGTTGCATATTCATAAAAATTAAAACAGCAGAAAAGTCGGTTACAATTCTATATTTAGCGTTAAAACCAGTTTAAAAGCTGGATGCAGTAGGTTTTGATGCGACGGCGCGTGTTCGCGTTGATTTAAAAGATATTTTATTGATATTCTTTAACACATACATTGGATCTGGCTACGTCGAACCTATACATGCCATAATGCTAATGGAACTGGAATGTTCATTGGCTAAATAGAGGTGTCAAGTTTCTACCACGAAATAATAAAAGTTACACGTAGAATAGAATAGATTTTTTTTATTCAATATAGATTATTTACATAATACTTATTGAAAGTCATTTTTTTTCTTTTTTTTAACTACACTGGTTCGCCGTGGTAGCTCAGGGGCCTGTTGCTCGCTTTTAATTTCATAGTAACCGAGTAACCTGGGTTCGATCGCCGGTGCCAGCACCTCTAATATTGTTCTACAATTTTAAGTGCTGATTTATCACTTGCTTAGCGGTGAAGGAAAACATCGTGAGGAAACCTGCATGTCCGAGGAATAGAAATATTTCGAGGACATGTGCAGTCCGCCAACCCGCATTGGAGCAGCGTGGCGGATTCTTCCTAGATCCAAAACCCTCTCAGAAATGAGAGGAGGCCTGTGCTCAGCAGTGGGGCATTTATAGGCTGAAACTTTACTATTTTACTTTTTTTTTTTCTTTACCAGGAAGAAACCCAGCGGGATTATTTTTTTCAGTCATTTTTAAAAATAATGTACAATAACATCATTATTATAAACATGTAGAAATAGCTTGGCGGCGATCACCTCGTTCCCAGGGGTTATCGTCATCTATGTATTCTTTAATATTATAATGACCCTTTTTATGAAGTCTTTGTTTAATATAAAATTTGAACTTTTTGATTGAAAGACTTTGTGCACTTTCTGGGATTTTGATGTAAAAACGTATACATTGCCCCATAAAAGTGTTACTGACCCTTTGAAGTCGAGTAACTCGCATTCTTCGTAATTACCATAACTATCCAGTCTTTACGTTTTCGAAAACATTTTTTTATTGAAGAAAGTGAAAGAGAAGCGAATTGTTTGACTGATCAACATCTGTCCAGAACAGTTGTTGTGTCACCCAAAAAATTAAATCGCATAGTTCCGTGTGACACCGGAGCGCGTTCGTTAGCCCGAAACGGCAATTCTTAAGTCTCATACGTCCTGTAGTTGCACTAAGTTACAGTGCTCTTCAAATCGCAACACAGTAACGTTTGCGCATAACTGTTTCTCGGCACAGTAACTGACATTGCGGCGAACGAAAAGATGAAGAATAGTAAGTAGGTAAGTACATATAACTTGTAAAGTAACAGTCTATAAATGTCCTACTGCTGAGCACAGACCTCCTCCCGTTTTTGAGAGAGTTTTTTTTTAGAACTGGGAGGAGTTCGCCAAGCTGCTCTAATGCGGGTTGACAGACTTACATTTAACTTTTGGCGGCCCTTTAATAAATTCTATACATCTACTGATTGTAATTGAAAGTTATAATTACAGCGATTCGAAATCAGAAACCATGGGGATATTGATAGAAGATTGCTTGAAAATGCTTCTAGAGTAATTAAGGTTTGTCTTCTTTTTGCTTAGACAAATTTGGTGATTATAGATTGAAAATAGAAAATTATTGGTAACTTTCTCATGACGATACTTAGCAAAGAAAAGTTTCGAATTCACAGCTCCGACATTACGGACAAACGCAATAGTCAAGACATAACAGACAATAGAACAGGACATTGACCACTGCAATTAATATCACGATATTAATTAGCGCAACTACCAGCTTTTCTATCTTTTCCACCGTTTCTACATAACTTGTTTCATTTCACTTGGCTGGCCGCCCTCGTTACACGAGTACAGGCAACGCGATTAACGAGTATTGTCTTTAATTCTAATTGCTTCAGAGAAATATTGCTCTGCTCAAGATCTAAATTATTTCAAAGTGGTATATGTGTAAGTAACAACTAACAAATAAGGATATGACAACCTTATGAGGTAAGAACAAAATTTGCGATTACTATACATATATTTAACAAGCTGTGCCTAAAAAGTCGACCGGTGATATACATGTATATGCTTCCCTATTTGAATGGGATTTTGAGGTTTTAATTGTTTTTCGCGGAACTATAATTCTTTTTTTAATTAAAGTAGCCTATGTTACCCGCTATAATATCAGCTATATGTCAGTGAAAGCCCCGTCAAAACCGGTCCAGCCGTTTCGGAGATTAGCCAGAACAAACAGACAGACGGACAAACAAACATTTTAAAAATTGATTTTTTCTGATAAGTGATATGCTTTCAGCAGTACTTTTAGCATTGAGTAAAAAGCTGTAACTTTGTTATTACTATCTGTCGTCCACCAGAGCTTCGGATGTTAATCAAGTTAGGACGGTATCTTTAGCATTTGAGGCTTACATTTAGAGAAAAAGGTGGTATATTCAGTTTACACCAAGACGTTAATTTCGAGTTTTTTTTATTTTTTTTTATTGGATAGACGAGCAAAACGTTCACCTGATGTTAAGTGCAACGTCTGCCCATAACAAATGCTGTGTCACCCAGAACAACGAGTGGCACCACACTGCGCCCGTCACCTTGAGACATCAGTTCTTAAGTCTCATATGCCCAGTGATTACACTAGCTCTCAGTGCCCTTCAGGACCGAAACAATATGGAGAAGTAATTCTGAATTAAATTTATACTGTATATAAAGAAATTCCATTGCACATACTGTGCGAATGTGTGAATACCTAAAGACAAATGACATTAATAGGAGTGTGACCTCCAATTTCCGTGAATTGACGGGACCAAAAAAAATTGTTTCATACACAATATTTATATTACAATGGGCCGGCCATATAGGTCGTAGAACCGATAACAGTTTGGGAACAAATGTGCTGGAGTGGCAACCTCGTACCGAGAAACGCAGTGTAGGTTATCCCCTCTAAGATGGATGATGACTAAGATAGGTTGAAATGATGATTATGTTTAATATAAATACTTTTATTAAGTATACAACGTGTATACAAACTTTTACTTTATCGCAATATCAACTTCAAACGGTAAACTATTATTTAACAAGATCGATTCCATTCCTGACCTATCGAAGTAGAACATCGAGTAGATAATTCCATCTGACTTCTTTGTGTGTCAATAGCGTGTTTTCTACAAAAGTCACGTAGTTGTATCAACTCAAAATAAATTGAAGGAACAAGTTGGTACAAGTCAAACACGACCGAAACAGAGTGAGTCAGAAAACAAAGGGCGAGTGAGCGATCACGTCGCGTCTCCCGTTAAACTCTTGTCTAAACAAGTCATCGGATGTATGCAGGTATTGGACCAGCTGGGTAAATAAGATAAATACTTCTAAGGAATAAGATCTGTTGGATGACTTATATAGATAGTACGTTTTCGTATTTATTTCGTTAGTGTTCCGTTTTTTGACATTATACTTATCTGATTTATTTTTGCATTAAATAGCCCGTTTATTGAGAAAGGTTCTAAACTGTAATACTTCATGCTAGCAATATCCTTGCCGCCTGCTGAGAACCCAACCGCGGAAACGGCAAGTACATCCAGTTTAAAAGATATACTCATTTTATTAGATATAATTAGTATACGCAGCGAATTAAAAAACCTAATTTCTTGATCTCATGGTGTATTTATTTCGCTTCTTGGGTTATGCTTGGCATGATGGGCTTGAATATAAATACTATGAATACTATTCATATTAAAATTACAAACCATATTTTCCCATTGTCTGCTGATTTCACTTTTAAAAATCTTTCATTAAGTCAATGGAATGATGTCTTTTATTTTCATTCAAAGTTTGTTAAGCTATCGACATCAGTGTCAATAAACAAAACAAAATTATTTCTTCGACGCACTGAAAACATAAAAACAAGGTTTTTTATTACCGTTCTGAATTGAAACCGATTGCCCAAAGCTCTGTTTCTGAAAAAAAAAAAGAGTAAACGGGCATAGCTGTTCTTATTCGAATAACTTAACAATTTTAAGGTTGACGATACTTGTCTGCGGGAATGTGTAGTAGCTGCGAGGTCTCCAATAAAATTGGATAAAATACACTTCATTCCACACAATGTCGATTAATGAATTCACACCTACAACCGAGGCGTTGAATAACAAAAAAATGCTACCGGCGTTTCGTAATCCGAAGGTAAGTATGAATTACAAAATGTTGACTAAGAAAGCCTTGTCAACCGTTCTTGTAGGTCTGAATACACATAGTAAATGAATATAAAGAGTTTGTTGAAGTTAAACCCAGTTGAATACTTTTCACATTAGCGAAATTCTGAACAAAAACTGCTATTAAAGAAACCAACATATGTACGTGAGAATTAAAAATCAGCCCGAAAAAAGTAGCAATGTTTCATGGCACATTTAATTTAATGAAAGAACTATTTTGTAGTATTTCAACCTCATGCGAACTCAGACACGTCTTCTCTTCCCACAACACGCCCAAGGCGTGGCGCAGCTTACGTGGTCATTCTGTAATTTTTATTCTTCGACTATTTTATTCCGTACAGTAGCAATTAGATGTATTTATTGAAACATTTCTAATATACTATAATTATCTACGAGTCTTTCAAGTCTGTTATTATTGATGTAGTTTAATAAATCAGCTATATGTTACTACAGTCTACACTTACGTACGTATTCAAGCTGTTCTGCTATCTATCAATCTGAAGTCGATAGCCTTAGGCGTGGACCACCGCGAACTATGTACATATCTTTCTTGTCCCACTTTTTTCATGATCTGTTTCAAATTAAGTACCTAGAGTATGTAACTGTAGAAAATGTATATTCAAGGCTATGAATTGTTGCATTATAAAGTACATTTAAAATATCTAACAATGATGGTTTTGGTTTTTAGTTCTTGGACATCAGTATAGTAGCAAGTACTATTATAGTATTCGAAGCCAGAGTTCATGATATGCATATATTTTCATTCTTTTTATAATGTTACTTTTGTTTATTCCCAAAAGCTTCCGCCCAATTTTCATTCATAGTAATAATAAACAAACTCATGTGTAAAAAAATTCACCCAACAACAGCTCATGAGTAAAATCACTGAATTTACTAAGCAGTGCTAATGGATAAATGACTAAACGAAAATAGATATAGTGCGTAAAACGTTTTAACGTCATTAGAAAGTTGCTACAACAGGTAAAAAGTATTCCACTACGTCGATAGCAAGAGACTAACGTTGCAGATTGCTATCGACGTAGTGGAATCTCCAAATACGTGCACCGAAAGCAAGAGTCACAAGGTAGCTTTTAGGATCTCGCCCACTCTATCTACTCATTCATAGTTTATTTTAGATGTCATTGATACTGAGAGCATTTTGTTGGTAGGAAGCGTTTTTCAGATTATGTTACTTTAAATGTACGCAACATATTCTATACTGTTATGTAGTAAATTAGGTGTGGCATAAGTGAGATAGTTAATGGGTCCTAGTGCCAGAGGCCATTAGAATTTTCTGGCGTTTCCCTTAGTCGACTTTTAGGACAACTGGGGTCGCAGATTCGCTAACGCCGCTCTCGCTCTCTCTTATTTGAATTATATCATTTGAACATAAAGGTTGTTTTCATAGTTGTCATTTACTGGTGGTAGGATTGCTATGCAGGAATCCGTCTAGGTAGGTACCATACCAGGGCCAGTTATTCTGCCGTGAAGCAGTAGTGTGCAAACATTACTGTGTTTCGGTCTGAAGGGCACTGAGAGCTAGCGTCATCACTAGGACATATGAGACTTAAGAACTTATGTCTCAGGGTGACGGGCGCAGTGTGATGCTACACAGAAATATTCTGAGTAACACAGCATCTGTTATGGGCAAACGTTGCACTTACCATCAGGTGAACGTTTTGCTCGTCTCGACACTTTATCAAATAAAAAATAAAAAAAGACACACCTATAATAATGAAAGGCTTCGTCTACCTTGTATAACTCGTTATTATCAATAGCGACAGATCAGGAATAACCAATTGTTAAAAGCTAAAACGCGGTGTACGATTTTTATTATTAGCATAAGATGTATAGTTAATATAATAGATTTACATATTTGTATTGTCTGCAAAATAAACATTAAATACCCTGTGCAGCGAAACTGCTCTTGAATTTTGGATCCCTAGTGGAGCCATTGATTAATCAATGGGAGATTTTTTTAAAATACATATAGACCACTAATAGAACCTCCTCGTTTTTTGAGGACGATTACAAATGTGGAGGTACGTACTGCATGTACACATTTTCAGTTTCCGCTCCGCTTTCCGCTTTGCTCGTTACTGAAAACTACGTCATAAATTATGAACATGCCCGACACATACAAATTAGCATTTCCTTGCGCATTGATTGTTTGAATTCAGAGTGGGGCGTGGGCCCAAGGTTGCGGGACAATGTTTTCATACTACGATGAGAAAGAATGTAGTGCAATAGTGAATATGTGTTTTTCTTAATTGATCAGACATTTTCGAAGTAAAAAAAAACGAATCAAATGTGTATGTGTCTTAGATACTAATAAAAGTAATAATAGTACTAAATAAAAGGTTGAGAGAATATACCACCCCATCTCATCCCGAGGGTGTCGTTAAAGTCGACAGAGGGAAAATTAAAACCGGAAGTTGGGCGGCAGCAATCTTTCTGGAACATCAGAATAAACTAAACTGCGGTTGCCATTGATGTTCTCCTTAGCCGATTTCGACCACGGCCACAACTTCCGAATACTGTCGAGAGCCATCAACTGCGCAGGAGATATTATAGTGCCACAAGTGTACGCGCAACAACAGCAGAGGCACTCACTCGTCCCAACCTACCCGCGCCCGATGTAACGCTGATGCGATAAGATCGGAGGTAGGCTAGGATGCACTGTCAGAAACACGGGGACAATCACAACACAACCAGACCCGAAAACCAACAATTTGTGTTTCAGCACAAATGTTTGCTCCGGCTGGGATTCGAACCCAGGAAGAAAGTCAGGTACTCTGACCACTAGGTTCCCCCAAAAATGAAAGCTATAAATGTTTGTGGAAATCTATGGGGGAGGCCTTTGTTCAGCAGTGGACTAGTAATAGGCTGAAATGATGATGATGATGAATACGCAGACATTTAACGCTCTCACAATTTCTACAATTAAATTGTAAACAGGAGGTATTTTGAATAAAATTCACTTTCGATATATAAATTCAAATACAAATCCGATCTCCCAACGAGAACTTTTAAGTAATAAAAAAGCGTTTAATATAAGAAGTAGTAAACATGGTCGAGCGCTATCTACGAATTAAAATAATGAGCTGTTAATTACTACTGCCCGTGTGTAACCAGTGGCAGCTGGTTTAAGGTGTGAGTCACCAGGTGGCGCCGCACGTCTGCGCCGGCGCCGTAGCTTCGCGCTTTATATGGCGAGAGCCATTTTAAACGTATTATCCGTTATGCTTGCAATGCGTAAATTGACTATATGTCTGACGAAAGAATTTAATGTTTTTAATCTGTCCGTTTATTTGTTTATACTTTGATGTCACATATACGTATCTTAGGCGAGAGTAGGCAAATAAAAGTACCATGGAAGACGGGGAACAAAACGTTTAAATGAGGTGATGATTTTTGTCTGTCACTGTTTGATGTCTTTGTGACCTATTTGTGAACGATGATGAAAAGTAATAAAAAGTGTCAAAACGAGCAAAACCTTGAAATGTAACGTCTGCCCATAGCAAATGCTGTGTCACCCAGAACATTTCTATGTAGCAAGACACTTAGCCCGTCACCCTGTGACATCAACTCTTAAGTCTAATATGCCCAGTGATTACACTAGCTCTAAGTGCCCTTCAGACCGAAACACAGTAATGTTTGCACACTACTGCTTCACGGCAGAATAACTGGCCCTGCGGTGGTACCTACCTAGATGGATTCCTACATAGGAACGTACCCCCAGTCACCCTCAAATAACTGCTCAGTAAAGACTTGAGCAAAGATAAATTAATTAATATATATTTATTAAGAATAACAGAAACGTTGTTTAAAAAGGTTGCACGAAAACGCTGCACACAAATTCGATCTTCAAATTTCACTTTCAAAGAAGGTTCAATGAACATTTTAAATATCTCCTATCTCGCCTTAAATGGAGATTCTTTACTATAAAGCTTGAAAGTTATCTTTAAGGCGTTTCACACGATTATACTAATAAAAAACATATAAACAAACATTTCTCCCTAACTAATCAATTACCTAAACAAACCTTAACCATGGTCGGATAAACAAGTATTGTCTCATTTCCCGACAAAACATCCATGTCTAAGTAACTGTAGAATTTATTAAAATCCAATATTAGTATTATATCTCGTATCGAAGGCAATTTGTTCTTTAAGCGACGTATGATAACCGCCGGTAAATCAAAGCTTTATTGACTATGGGGAACCATTATAAAGAACTTCGTTAGATGAATAACAATAATAGACATTTTTTATCGTAAACTGGTTTTCAAATTGAGTACTTTCGATAGACAAAATACAACCAGGACGAAAGAAACGGCATTAAGGTAATACGCTTTGTTTAATTACGTTCACGAGTATTATTTATCTAAATCTCAACAATCATTTTACTTTTATGCTTGTTAGGAAATGGATTTATATGGAATGAAAAAAATAAAGTGGGTGAAACTAGTAAACCGCGTTTATCACGATCTATCATAGACAAAGCTTTAGTTTTCATATTACACTGTAGTAAAAAAATATTTTAGTTTTTAGTACTTAAATCGAATATAAATTTATTAAAGAATTTACTTCAGTCGCAATTGGGTGACATCAGTACAGCTATTTGTTCGCTCAGATCGAGCATGACACTTTACACACAGCTTTGTACTTAACGAATTCAACCTCACGATTGACTTGTATCCACCGGCATTGTGTGATTGACAGTGTTGCATTTCGTGATGAGGCTCTCTCCGCAACAAGCCATCCCTCACGACATGTGAAGAGACGGGCCGAGGTTTACGCTTGTGTGGCCTTTCAGTGCTGATTCGATACACAGACTAAACTTTTTATTAGCAAAATATATAGGAATACATACCTTCACAAAAAAAATACACTATAAATAATAAATATCCTTTAATTGTCTATTAAGTAGCATTATACTGAGGTGACTAACTTTAAGCCGTCGCATACGCCATCACTGAAGTAAGAATAATTTACTGGTGGTAGGATTCCTATGCAGGACTCCGTCTAGGTGTATACCTATACAGGACTCCGTCCAGGTGTCTACGGAATAACTGGCCGCGGTGTGGTACCCCGCGGCCAGTTATTATGCCGTGAAGCAGTAGTGTGCCAATATTACTGTGTTTCGGTTTGAAGGGCACGGAGAGCTAGTGTAATCACTTGGCATATTAGACTTAAGAGCTTATGTCTCAGGGTGATGGACACAGCGTGGTGTCACACAGAAATTTTCTGGGTGACACAGCATTTGTTTTGGGCAGACGTTGCACTTACCATCAGGTAAACGTTTTGCTCGTTTCAACATTTAACCCAATAAAAAAATATTAAACGTAAAAAGTTAAATATAATAACGAAACAATAATACAAACTGTTTTTGCTATTTAAAATCCTGTATGTTTAAGAAACTAACCGTTAGCTTTTCAAGGTTTTGTGCGCCAATAATACCAAACTTATTATTAACTAAATGCTGGTGAAAATGTATCTTTATAACAGAATTCCTTGCTAAATCAATTTGGACTGTGCGTCCTTCTGCTAAAGTGTATTTTATGAAAGATCTAACTAATTAGCTAAAGATAGATATATACAGAAGAAGTCTGCGAAAAAACGCGGTTTATTATAAAAGCTTTTATGTTATTAAACAAAAGAGCTTTTTTATCGAGTCACGGCCAGTGATGTCTAAAATTTGATTTTTAATAACCTTTCTATTAGTTTTTGTTACGCAGAATATACTTTCACCGGACCATACAGTTTGATAATTAGGCGTCATTTAATCGCGAAATTAAAACGGGATTCCTGTAAGTGCCTGGCGGATATATCGAGGCTTTTTAAACTCATTATTGTATGTGCCAATTTGTTAATGGTGAAATAAGTTTCGATCGTACCACTTCGATTATAATTTATTTTCATTATTAAGTAACACAGTAGTCATTAGTGCTATTGTAGCTTTTTATTGATATCAAATTTGAAAGGTTACAAACGACGCGACTTGGTTATTGTAAGGTGTATTTTACAGTGTTGTTTTTAGAATATTAATTTCAAGAAAACTATTGTATTTATGCAAATTACACCTTCTGAAATATTTACTTTACACACTCATATCTTTACACAGCTTTTCGTTAAAACTAGGCAGAGATATACTACGAGTACGGTGCTTTTTACACCGTACATATACGGACGTAGGTATAATAATTAAAGAACGATTATTATTTTTATAATTAATAATAAAAGTAATGACAATGAACAGAACAACTGGTGGTAGGATTCCTATCTAGGTAGGTACCACCCCAGGGCCAGTTATTCTATCGCGAAACAGTAGCGTGCAAACATTACTATGTTTCGGTTTGAGGGGCACTCTGAGCTAGCGTAATCACAGGGCATATGAGACTTAAGAACTGATGTCTCAGGGTGATGGGCACAGTGAGGTGTCACACAGAAATGTTCTGGGTGACACAGTACTTGTTATGGGCAGACGTTGCACTTACCATCAGGTGAACGTGTTGCTCGTTTCATCACTTTATACAATAAAAAAACAATAATAATGATTTCTTATATTTACGCGAACACTACACATTTAAATGAAACTAATTTTACGGATTTTATCGCGTTTAATTTTATACTATTTATAACCCGACGTTTCGAGTGCTTTACAGCACCCATGGTCACGGGGGGACTGAGGTGACAGATGTCCTGATGTCATAGTTAACCCGGAGTACCTTCAGCTTTTAATTATTTTTTGTGATACCACTGCAAGACTTCAAGACACAGTTAGCTCTTTCTGCGTAGATCGGACCACAAAAAATAATTAAAAGCTGAAGGTACTCCGGGTTAACTATGACATCAGGACATCTGTCACCTCAGTCCCCCCGTGACCATGGGTGCTGTAAAGCACTCGAAACGTCGGGTTATAAATAGTATAAAATTAAACGCGATAAAATCCGTAAAATTAGTTTCATTTAAACAATAATAATAATAAAAACGGTACTCATTATATTCCATTATGTTTATATGATATCGTATTATCATATAAGAGACTAGCTGTCCACCGGTTTTTCACCCGCATAAAAGCAGTCGACCACATGGCACCATACGGTATACTACCTCCTTGAATTGGTCATTCACAGTTCAGCCCCACACTGTATCGTTCGGTTCTCAGCGTGCGGCTTCGTAAGGCCGTAGTATAAAGTTTACGGCCTACAATATTCTTTAAGTAATATTCCTAAGTATATCCTTTTTTCTATTGGATAATTTGACGAACGGGCAAAACGTTCACCTGACGAAAAGTGCAACGTTTGCCCATAACAAATGCTGTGTCACCCAGAACATTTCTGTGAGACACCACACTGCGCCCGTCACCTTGAGCCATCAGTTCTTAAGTCTCGTATGCCCAGTGATTACGCTAGCTCTAAGTGCCCTTCAAACCGAAACACAGTAATGTTTGCACACTACTGCTTCACGGCAGAATAACTGCCCCTGGGGTGGTAACTACCTAGACGGATTCCTGCGTAGAAATCCTACCTGAAATTAGCCCGTTAAAACATACAAACTCTCCAGCTTTCATAATTAGTTTTTACATACATTGGCTAAACTAGTCGTTTTTCTAGTACATTTCTATATTTACGATGCACATGTGTGGTCCCGTAATAATGACGGGTCGCGGACTAAATATTTGGTTACGAAACTTGGTGTTTAATTCGCTCGTCCGGCTTTAAATGGTTAATTTGTCTTCATGATTTCACACGTTTTATATACTCACTTAACGACTGATTACGGTGCTTGTTAATTACATTCATAATTTTAACGTCTAACGCGACCTTATGTCTGTGCCAGTTTTAAAAGTGTGAACGTATATCACTTTAATCGTATAGTGCACTTAATTTGTAAAGGTTTGTTTGCTAAACATTTTTTTCAATAATTTGTCGTTTGGTGTTAACTTATTTTTATTGGATAAAGTGATGTAGCGAGCATAACGTTTACCTGATGGTGAGTGCAACGTCTGCCTACAACAAATGCTGTGTCACCCAGAACGTTTTTGTGTGACACCACTCTACGGCTATCACAATGAGAAATCGGTTCTTAAGCCTCTTATGCCCAGATTACACTAGTTCACAGTCCCTAACCGAAACACAGTAATGTTTGCACACTACTACTTCACGGCAGAGTAACTGACCCGAGGCGGTAACTACCTAGACGGATTCCTGCATAGGAATCCTACCTTCAGTAAAAACTTAAGCTGAAGCTCTATCACGGAGCCTTTGTGTGCTTGTGAAATGTTTAAAGGCCTATTAGCAATTCCAACGAAAGCCGGCGATGAGGTTCAGGTTGGCGAAAATGACAACTTAATAACTGTTTCACTTGAAGGAGACTAGAAGGCGAACGAAAAGGTATTCAAACCGTTTTTTAGCAGAAAGTAAGATTAAATATGAGATTAATCACAAATTTACTTTAATTGCATAATCCGTATAACCGTAGGGACAAGTTATGGAAACATCTCTAGTTTTTTTTATATAGTTTCATATATTCATATGCTGTGTCACCCATTTAGTCACTTATCTCAGTGCCCTTCAGACCGAAACACGGTAATGTCTGCACATTACTGCTTCACGGCAGTAGATATTCTAAACCGCGCAACCACACAGCTAACGCGACCGTCATAATGTTTGGGTCAAACCAAATCTGGCACGCGGGCCCCTGGCCCGTGAGCACAGTATCCGATGAAGCTGTAAAAGCCAAAAAAGCTAACAGCAATTACATCACCGTAATTATATATCACAGCAGAATAACTGCCCCTGCGGTGGCACCTACTTAGACGGAGTCCTGAATAGGAATTCACCACCAGTAAACGTAAAGCGTGAAGGGTATGGCTTTGCATAGTGTGTGGTATGTACCTACCCTTAATGAGAGCACTAAGATCTACTTAAGATCGTCGAAAATCCTATGCAATATAGAGAGCTTGTCTAACTTAACTAGTATTTTACGCGACCGCACCGTGTTCATTTCTCGGTCGTAGCACCAAAAATATTTACATCACAATTTTCACTTTTGACTAAGCACGTGCTTTGCGGTAAAGTAACAAATCGCGAGGAGAACTATATACTTAACCATGTGAGGTCCGCCATTGGATGTAGAAAAATCGGACCTCCCGTGAGAGGGTTTCATAATGAGGAGAGGCTAGAGCCTAAGAGCGTTATAATTGGCGGCCGACACAATAGAGATGGCTATCTATCAAGTCTTAACTTGGATCCCTCTGTTTAGCAGGTGTAAAAGTAATTACTAGGCATATAAACCTTACAACGCAATGCGAATTGCTCACGGCGTGTTTTGTATTTAATAGCCATACATACAGACACGCATTTTTCCCGTATAAGGGTTAGGCAGAATGTCACACACGCAGCTCACTTTTCGCCCTCGCGGGAAACGAAACGCGGCGGGTGGCGAACTCAACGACGTACGATTCAAAAAAATCTTTCTCCCCATTGCGTTCCCACGAGCAGTATAGTGACAGCATTGCATGTTATGGTTTATTTTACACGAATAAAGGCTGTCCGTACAATACCTTAGTCGCCTCTTACGACACCGCGGTAGGAAAAAGGTAGGAGCTATTCTACTCTGCCGGACGGATGCCTATCGCCACATAGCCATATTATAAACATAATATATGTATTTATACATAAACAGATTCGCGGCTTAGTTGAGTATAGTGATTGTTTTCTCGATATTAGTATGCAGTGACGATCGCGTAATTCAACTGTCAACGTACACTACTGTTTAGTGTTTTATCGCCTGGCCTAGTGGGAAGAGTACCTAAGTATCACGCCGCGGGTTTCCTGGGTACGAATCGCAGTCGGGGCACAATTTTGTGCAAAAAACGAATTGTTGTTTTTCGGATCTGATTTTCTTAGTCCTTGTGTCTCTGACACTGCATCCTAGCTTACCGCCGATGTTATTGCATGAGCGTTACATCGGGCACGGGTAGGTCTTTACACTTCTGGCACTATAATAACTCCTGCGCAGTTGATAACTTCCGATAGAGTTCGGTAGCTGTCGCCGTGATCGAAAATCGGCCAGGCAGACATTATAATGACAATTGCGTGATCCAACACCTTGAACTCAGCCTCTGGCTATAGGTTTTGTTTATATATGGATTTCGGCGCAGACTCGTGAAATAGACTAGACCGAATAGTGTATTGACTATAACTTCAGTCCTACCTAACGCTAATTTGATTGTCATAAGTAAAAAAGCACTATCGCCATTTCGTTTATTGAATAAGTGAACCTAATAATTGAAAAAATTAACCTGTCCAAACAGTACTTATTCTTGTATCCCATTCACTAGTGGTAGGATTCCAATATGCGAGTGGTAATCCGTCTATGTATTATTCTGTTAATCTGTTAAGTAGTAGTGTGCAAACATTACTGTGTTTTACACTAAAGAGATAACCAGTGTATTTACTGGGAATATTAAACTTGAGGACTGGTGTTTAAGGCTGACGAGCGCAATGTGGTGCCACACAGAAATGTTCTGAGTGACACAATATTTGAACGATTCGTTAGTCTCGTCACTTTCTACCATAAAAAAAAGCAAAAAAATCCTACCATAAACCACTCGAAAGTTTTTGTATTTCAAGACGTTACGGCACTGCTATCACCCACATTGTGACACTTGTAAAAATTATTCAGCGTATTGGGTATTCGCGGACACCCTGTATCACGAGATGCATCTGAGATAAGGCGTACATTATGCACAATTCTGCACACGGCCGCGATGTGTACGCAAATTGCGCACTGTCTGTACACGGATCTAAGTTTGAACTGAAAGCGACAAATGTCGACATTTGAAAGATCCTTGCATTAATTTTTTTGTAAAAGCGAATGAAGTCTCATGTCACCGATAAATAAAAACGAACGTGCTCGTATTTTTGTTCAATTAAGGCTTGCATAAAGCTCTTATGAATGTCAAAATCTACACCGGTCCGAAATATAAGACCTTCTCAGAGAAGAACCGGCAAGAAACCCTGGGTTATTTTTGCAATGATATTACATAATGTCATTTATAAATTACGGTAATTTATTACAACATAGGTTTGCAAGTATAAAGTAACAGATATTACCACACATCTTTATGTCTACGAGTATATAATGACCTATGGTACAAAAAGCTTTATTTTATTTTATTTATTTCATTTTAGTTTCATGGAAAACCAACATAACATAGAAATTATTAACTTATAAAATAGGAAAACTGCTAGCCAATTATTTATCTAATAATGTCTTGTTTTTTGAAATGTACGTGTTACTTTTCGCGGCACATTTATAGGAATGTCATTATTAAATTTTACAGGTAGTATATAGTATTAGTATATAGTTATATAGTGTTAAAATAAATGTCACTTTAACGAGGTAAGGTTTTAAATTAATACTTTATTCAATATTGTTATAATTCCGTTTATCAATTACGACGTTGTAGAGTGCCAATGTAAAACAAACTATGTGCTCTAGAATGATAGTAAGCGATAAAGTGCTATAATGAAGGTATATAAATTCATAGAATGTAACTTAAAAGCCATTAATATTATTATCAAATTACTTATTTTGAAAACAGTCGCGTGCGGCATAAGAAATATATAGGTTAAAATAAAGAATGTTGTTTTTCGATGTATTTATAAGCCTTCATAATGCGAGTATATAATGAACACTCGGTCTTGATGCCAATGGTCAAGTTATGAGTGGAAGTACGTGCGTTATTTCTATTCCGTACGTGCAGCGAATAAAATGGAGACCATTTTATTGCTACACTACATTCGTTGCAACAAAGCCTTTATATATTTATGAACACTTGTTAACAACTCAATTGTGGACGAATGTAAGGTATTTGAAAATTATAAACAGTTAGGTATTATACTGTTTGTTATGGGTTGTATAAATTGGGTCAAACTGTTCTAGTGTGCAAACAGCAAATGTGCATTTTATATCTAACATTATTAAACATATTTTTTATTTTATGTTTTTTATATCATAAAGTGATGAAACGAGCAAAAGGTTCACCTGATGGTAAGTACAACGTCTGCCCATAACAAATGCTGTGTCATCCAGAACATTTCTGTGTGACACCACAATGCGCCCGTCACCCTGAGACATCAGTTTTTAAGTCTCATATGCCCAGTGATTACGCTAGCTCACAGTGCCCTTCAAACCGAAACACAGTAATGTTTGCACACTACTGCTTCACGGCAGAATAACTGGCCCTGGCGTGGTACCTACCTACACGGATTCCTGTATAGGAATCCTACCACCAGAATCAATCAAATAAGAATCATCTGTATGATTTGTCTAACTAAAAAGGTTTTCTGCATAAGAGTATCGTTAAATGATGTAGCGGAACTAACTAAAAAAATAATATATATTGTGGTAACATACATATATATATAATTTCGGTGAAGTAATCGCTGTTAGCCTTTTGGCTTTTACAGCTTCATCGGATGCTGTGCTCGCGGGCCCGGGGCCCGCGTGCCAGGTTTGGTTTGACCCAAACATAAATACATAAATATAAACTCCTACTAAACATCTAAATTCGGACCGTTGCGTTCGCTAGCGTGCTTGCGCTACTGTGAATATCTCCATAAAATTATTATCTGAAGTCATCTAATGACCGTCCGAGGGAGGCTGCGGGCCTCCGTTCGGACTGTCGACTTGTGTGGTAACATACGATTGCGATACATAGCAATATTTTTTAAGTTCTTAATCCCTAAAAACTAATCTATACTTTTTGTTATGCCATTATATAACATGTTAAAAAAACTGATATCTATTAATTATATTACATCTTCATATTAGGTGATAGGTGTCTGGCAGAGTAGAATAGCACCCTACCTTTTCCTACCGAGGTGTCGTAAGAGGCGACTAGTGTAGTACGGACAGCCTTTATTCGAGCATAATAACACCATAGTATCCCATAATGTCACTATACTGCTCGTGGGAACGTAATGGGGAATAAGATTTTTTTGTTACTGGTACCAAAATAGCGGCGACGTGGTTCGCCACCCGTCACGTCCCGTTTTCCGCGAGGGCGGAAAAGTGGACTGCGGTAGTGGTCTCTGCCTAGCCCTTATATGGGTAAAAGGGGTGACAGTATGTATGTATTTATATTATAATATCACAATATTATAACATCTTCGTTTTAAGTCAAATTTTTTTCGTTTAAAGAATGTCTAAGCAAGTACTGCCACTGTATAGGTGAAAGTAGAAGCACTTAAAGCTATAACCATAAATTTTACATCTTTGTACCGGTACAGTCACATGCAAAAGCATTAAACACTTGAAAGATTTTGAACCATATCATAGTGACATAAGGTATAAACATTTTCTGGAGTGTTGACAATGTATTGTACGCGGTCGCATTCGCGTTGTGTATGCAACAGTGTTACATCCTGAATTTAAGCGCCAAAGCAATTTCTGCCCACGCTGAGGATTATTGTAATACTGTACTCTTACAAAGAATACTTTATGGATAAGACACACAAGCATAAGCATACATAATTATAATAAATAATATGAGTAGTGCGGTTTTGAATACAATTTTGTAATAAAAGTTCAGTTTTTAATCTAATGACAGTAGTATAAATACTACTGGAAGTAAGTTATTTAATTACTAATATTATAAATGCGAATCGAAGTCTCTTTGTCACTCTGTCTTACTGGTGGTAGGATTCCTATGCAGGAATCCGTCTAGGTAGGTACGACCCAGAGCCAATTATTCCGCCGTGAAGCAGTAGTGTGCAAACATTACTGTGTTTCGGTCTGAAGGGCACTGAGAGCTAGCGTAATCACTCGCCATATGAGACTTCAGAACTAATGTCTAAAGGTGGCGGCCGCAGTGTGGTGCTACACAGAAATATTCGGAGTAACACAGCATCTGTTATGGGCAGACGTTGCACTTACCATCAAGTGAACGTTTTGGTCGTCTCGTCACTTTATCCAATAAAGAAAACCTTTTCACCTTTTAACTGTTGAATCAACCTTGACGATATACACCACCACCATATACACTTTTTAACCTAAAAATGTTGATACATTACACATAGAACAAAACTAACTAGTAAAGTTACTAGTGGAGGGCATTGAAGCTAGTGAAATTACTGGACTTATGTAACTCGATAAATGACGTCTCAAGCCGTGCAGTGCCACAGACTATGCAATTTAAAATTCTGAATGACACTGAACCTGTTTAGGACAGACATGACACTTACTTCCATAAACAATGACATACAAGTTTTTTTTTATATTACGTAGTAGAATGAGACGAGACAAGCAAAATGCTCTCTTGATGGTTGACGAAACTTCTGCTCATAAAAAATGCTGTGTCACCCAGAATATTCGTCCGTGTCATAACACTGCGCTCGCCCCCCTCAGCCATCAGATCTTAAGTATCATATGTCCAGTAAATACACTAGCCCGTCAGTGCCCTTCAGACCGAAACATAGTAAAGTTTGCATACTACTGTCTCACAGCGGAATATCAAACCCTGAGGAGATACCCATCCAGACAAATTCCTGCATAGGAGTCCTACCACTAGTTTAAGATACATAATAATGTTTACTATGCCGTTCTCCCTTAAGTATTATTTAGTTAGTGGATACATATAACGTACTATTGCCGTATAAAGTCACGCCTAGAAAGCAGCGTATCTGCAAACAGTCTCGAGACGATGCGTTATGCATTTGTTTGACAGCTGACAGCTGACAGCTGCACAGAGGGGGCCTTGTTTAACCTGGTCTTATGTAAGCTCCTATACTTAAAGCTCTTTAATACAGTGCACATAAGTCGAGGTTTTCGATAACGAAGCGACAACCTTATTACTTGACGAATTGTTGTTTGAAAATTATTAGTAGCGAATAAATAAAATGAAACAATTATAATAATTCGGTTCGTAAGGAAATGGCAGATGTTGAAGCCATGTAAAAGGGTAGCCGCCAGATCGGGTCGGTCTGATCTGGGGAGGACGTCTCCTCCTACAAGTAATATTTAGATGTTGTATATATAGTTCGCATCTCAGCAACTATTATAGTGCGATTATGGACTGTATGAGATATTTCTTGTGCTTCTCATAGATGTCGCTACAGAAGAAAACACATAATAAATTGAAGAGATGTTGTAAATATATAATTTAAGGACGCCATTGCACTCGTAATTGTACATACAAAAGTAGCGGTTAATACATACTTAGCGAGACTAATTGAAGGTAAAAGGTGTTATCCGTTTTAAGGTACAGTTAATGTCGGAAGTCCTAATAGGATAATGTGTGTGTCCGGCGACTGTAAGGCCGTCAAACTATTTGACTACCGAATTCATGTCAGCGTACAATGAAATGTCGCACGTATTTTGTGGTTGTATAGAATAAAAATATGTGTGGTGGCGGCTCGTTAAAAGAATACTACCACTCCATCTCATCCAATGGATCTCGTAAAAGGCGAGTAAGGAATTAAACTGCACTGTGCACCCAACAGCGCATGGTGGCGATGGGCTCACCACCTATCACACCAAGTGCATTATATTGTTTTGGTGAAACGTGGATTGTGGCAGTCATCTGTTTTTGCAGTGAGGGCCCAGTCTCTGACTATCCTTTATGGGATACAGTCGTGATCTTATGTATGTATGTATGTAAAAATATTGCTCATTCACGCACAAAATTATGACTTTAAAAATAAAATAGCGATTTTCAAATGTGGTAAGTGGAGATGCTGGTGTCTGTAATATGCGAAAGCATGTATTACGAATAAAAAGAATCTTCAGAAGATCACATGACATTTATTTTCATATTATAATTTGACGGTGTGATATTTGTGACTTATGTACGTACATTCGCCTGTGCATGTATGTGTGTATGACTTTTATAGAAAATACTATTAAAGATTCTTTCGCGCTAGTACCGAGAGTTACCGCCTTAATATCTGCATTCGTCGTTTAAAGTTTCAGATATATTTCTTATACTTACAAGCATGTAATGAGGGATGAGAATTGTGATAAAATAGACAATAAACAATGGAATTTTGGAGTAAGTACTACCATTAACATAACTATCACTAGGTATGTTAATGGTAGTACGTTGACGTAGTACTTCAGTAGTAACAGTTTTCATAAATAATAGTTGCCATCATCCCAAAAAGTGGTAGCTCTTATTTAATTCAGTGACAAAACGAGCAAAACGTTCACCTGATGGTAAGTGCAACGTCTACCCATAAAAAATGCCGTGTCATCCAGAACATTTCTGTGTGGCACCACACTGCGCTCGTCGCCCAGAGACATCAGTTCTTAAGTCTCATATGCCCAGTGATTACGCTAGCTCTCAGTGCCCTTCGAACCGAAACACAGTATAGTTTGCACACTACCGCTTCACGGCAGAATATCTGGCACTGGGGTGGTACCTACCTAGACGGATTCCTGCATAGAAATCCTACCTCCAGAAAGGCTAGGCGCTTGCTTAAAATTTCCAAGTACGCGAGTGACTTGGGTTCGATTCCCGGTATCCACGTGCTCGGACGTGAAAGAAAACACCGTGAGAAAACCGGCATGTCTGAGGAATAATAAATGTTTCGAAGACATGCGAAGTCCGCCAACCCGCATTGGAGTAGCGTGGCGGACTCTTCCCAGCTCCGAAACCCTCTCAGAAATGAGAGGTGGCCTGTGCTCAGCGGTTGGACAATCATAGGCATAATTCAAGGAATAATTGTACACTTGCTATATAATGATAAGGTGACGATCATCAATTCAAAAGTTAACAATTACTTCGCTAAATCTATCCAGGATTGAAATCCAAAAGTCATACTGACAGTGGCGCCGCGCAGTGGTCATTTTGGAAACTATTTTTAACCGTTGGCGTGTATATAGCTTTTGCACTAGCCAATTAATCAATTTGCACTTCATGAGCATCTATAAACTCATTGGCATTCCGTCTCCGCCAGCAATACTGTCAATAGAATCAATTAGGTGTACAAAGAAACTCAACTGATATCACTTTATACCAATTAAACTTCGCCAACGAATGAATTGATTCGTAAAACAGTATCTCTCGATATATAATTTCTGAATCGACTTTGTCCCTCGTTATAAAGGTATCTATCTATGTCAATGTATTTAAACTGCTTATTTTAACTCTCTCTGTCACACTATATATGTGTCTCGTTCGAGAAGGTATTGACGTCTCTGAGAAAGAGTACATGCATTTTTAAGAGTATATCACAAAGCACAATTTATTTTATTGTGGACAGATAGAAAGAGTAATAAAAATCTAATGTTCTTTTCGTAGAATATCTATCTGCGGAATAAAAATGCGGCATCTACATAGTATTAGTATCCATCAAAGCGAATAATGCTTACATGCAAAAAGCATTCTCATCTATTCCACATTCTGATATCTGATGGGATAACTTATAAGCTCTAAGAAAATATTTCACATGCAAGTAATAACCGTGTGGTGGGGGATTAAGAGAATCTACCACCCCATCTCATCCCGTGGGTGTCGTAAAAGTTGACAGAGGGAAAATTGAAACCAGGAGATGGGCGGCAGCATCTTCCTGGAACATCTGAATAAAAAAACTGCGGTTGTCAAACCGCCTGCCAAGCGTGGCAACCATGGCATATACCCTCCAAAATAAGAGCTACAAACTTTTGTGGCTATCTATGAGGGAGGCGTAAGGTCCAGCAGCGGACTTGTGACAGGCTGAAATGTACGTAAAAAGTACAAGTAATTACTTTAACTTAAAGATTAAGAATAATCGAATCATCATATGCATAACTCCATTAAACTCCACTCCGTATCAATATAAGTGAAACTTAATTATTTGCAAATTTTGAATCAAATGATATTTAAACTGAAACATGCAATATTTCTACGGGTGGTAGCGTAATTTCTACTTTAATTACAGGGGTTAAGTTATAGTTAAGAGTCAACTTTTATCCAGAGACTTACTATCGGTTAAATGACTTGCTTGTCTAAAAAATAAATCCCGTAAAAATTAAAATTGGTCTTAAGAAATAATTTCGAGATACCCAACTTGATTTCAGTGGGAAAGTTATTATTGCAAGATAAAAAATCAAACATGAATACAACAAGTAAGCGACAGATCTGAAGAGATTTGTCAAATCCCAAGGAGCACATTTGTCATCACAATGTGCAATTTCATTAAACTGATATTGGAAGAGCAATCTTTCACTTTAATAGATTGATTATTCCCGTCCACATGACACTTACATTATCGAGAGCGCAAGCTACATTATGCAATGCTCCTCATGAATTATTTTAAGTGGAATTATAAATAAATCCACTGAAACACGGACTGTTCTAGACCAGACTCATTGACTGAGTGCGAGCGTAATGTAATGGATCGATTAAGATGGCGATCGTTTGAAAATGAGGCCTTTGTGGTATATTATACATAAGTGTTCGAAATAACTATCCAATTATGATATATTGCTGTTAGAGATCGAGGGACAAGATTTAGGTGCCGACAGTTTAATGATTTACAGTCCCGCTCAACGTGGATTCATGAAAACGAACATTGACATTGCACTATACTTCGCAACAAGTTGCAAGAACTGACCTAACCTTAGTTTAGGCTTGTGTTTCGGCATTCTGGTTACGATAACTTAACTCAGTTTTACTTTTTATTAAAAAAAATATATAATAAACTAATTGGTAAAGTGACCTTAAGCCATTATTAATAGAGCTATATTCAGATAACTTACAGAATACATTAAAAAAAATTAGGCGCGATAGTAATGAACAAAAATTGAAATCAATATTATAAAAGCAAATATGTAGTTTACATACACATTGGTTCTAAAATTCTCTATCGGTCGCTAACGTGTTAGTTATTACGTGTAGATGTCGATTCAAAGTGTAAACTTTGCACTAACTGCAATTTCTTAAGATTAAGTTGCTTCCTGACACATGTGGGTAATTAAATTTGAATATATTATCGACGCATGAAATATTTTTGTACTACACGCATAGCTTAACGTAATTACTACGTTAAATGCCATAAATCAGACATTCGAGCACGGTAGCTTTAGAAACCCTGTTGAGATTAGTTGACGGTTCGTATAACTGATGTGCTTAAATTTTGTTATAATGACTTTTATAGAGATTGTAAAGTGATAAGTGGAGAAAGCGAATGTCTTTAAAATTTTGATAAAATCAAAATACATCATGATTTAAGAAAATAAAATTAAGATTCGTCCGGGATCAATAACAAAAAAACAGGTCTTGTTAACGGTGTAACTGCATTTGATAGTGACATTTCAGTTTCGAATAATGTTTAACTGTAGTCAAGACGATAAGGGCCGGTAAACATTTACTAAAATTAATTGAAACCAGTTAGTTACTGGTTTTAATATTATCATAATTGGTCCTAGAAAAATTCTTAATAGTATGAACAGTTTTTTGTTATGTGCACACTACTGTGATGTGTTCCTAGATATAAATCCTACCACTTTACGATACCTAAGGAACGAAATGAGTCTTGTTGATAGGTTGCCTACGTAAGAGAATGCCTTTTCTTACCAATAATTTGAGTCTAATCTCAAAATGTATCAATGTTGAAATAGAAAACTGGAATAAAATTCAACTAGCAATTGCAAAGGAAACGTCTACTCTCTATCATAAAGTGGCATCGCTTAAAGTCTTTTACGTTGTCTTGTTGATTGATAGAAATAAGTTTCCTGTAGTCGGTATATTAAAGTGGACGTTATCACAACAAAGTTTATAGGATAACCGTATATTAAGTTGAATAATATTTGAACGTCTTTTATCGCAGTAAGCGGTACTTTCAACATTTTACAGATTATAGTTTAAATTTGATATATTCATGTGGACTTTTTGATTATTCGCTTCCGATTGTAGATAAAAAAATCGAGTTAGCAAGTGGCAAGAAACCCACGTGTATTGTACATAAAGTAAATAAAAATAACTGTAAATATCTGTCCGACCAGTGAGCAACGGCCTCCTCTCATTTTACAAAGCGTTTTGAAGTCAGGAAGAGTCTGTCACGTTGCTCCAGTGTA